>JAWWNH010000074.1:567500-1167500 GCA_034641385.1 Darevskia mixta | reverse complement strand
ATTTCTGTTTATTTCTGCTTATACAATGTCTTTCTCTATTGGAGCAACAATCACAAACCTCCTGTTTCAATGTGTACTATTGTCACAGTTCACCTGCACTTGTAAGAGGACTGAATGTACACAGTCAGTTCAAGCTTACTCATCTGAAGCATAATCTGATTATATAATTCCTACACCGCTTGATATATTTAAAAATATCTCTAAGCAGTGTACGGAAAACTGAAGCAGCAAAAGACAACTTAAACAAAAATATTACAAAAAACACACAATTACATATAAAAATGCTAATTAATACAAGGTTACGAATGTATATAAATAAATAGCAATTCATTTTCCTTCTAACATATCTTCCCTCTTAGTCTCCGGGTTCTCACCCAGGGTCCAACAAACTCTCAGCTCACCCACAAAAGTCTCACAATGAGAAGAGTTCCTGGAAACAGGGGGAATCACCCTAGTCTCTCACTCTAGACTTGTTTTTGGATGGTACTTCCTCAGGCTGCCTACAGCTGTGTGTCATTTAACTGCATTCTCCATACCTGGCCAGTTCCAGGTGCAGCAGGTTTGTTGAGCTTCCCAAAGAGTCCAAAGGGTGGGGGAAAGGGCCCCCCTCCACTCATAGCTCTTTCTTCACCCTCTGTCCTCTCCTCCTCCTCCTCCTCCAGCTCCTTGAGTCTGGGTCAAAATAACACTAAGAGGTCTAACGGATCCACTGACCTGGTAACTATTCAAAGCAGAAGGCCAAGTTCACATAAGCAAGCTACCTGCAACAATTTTCATGCTCAGATCAAGGCCTAGTTGAAGCAAAGCACACGACCTTCACAAACAGCCTAGCTAGGGCTTCTCTCATCTGTGACAGTTATACTGCAGAGACAGCCTAAGTGTTGCGTATTACCTGACAAAGAGATGTGGGGCATCCTATGCTGAATCACAAGCATAGTGGAAATGTGCAACTTCCTGCTTCACACAGGAGCACTGCTCCAAGGATATTTGTGCAAGTTTACATAATTCTAGGGGTTACCTACTTTTGGCTGATTAAAAAATGCTGCTGCACGAGATGAATAGAAAGTACAGGGGAGCAATCAAAAAGCACGAGAGCAACCCTGTTGTATCAGATCAAATACCCATTTACTTCAGCATCCCGTTCTCACAGTGGCCAACTAGATGCCCATGGGAAACCTGCAAGCAGGACATGAAAGCAACAGTCCCCTCCCCATTTTTTATTCCCCAGCAACGGGTATTCAGAGGCATATTGCATCCAATACCAGAGGCAGCACACAGGCATCTTTACTCATAGACCTCATTGACAGCCTTATCTTCCACGACTTTACCTAATCTTTTAAAGTCATCCAAGTTGATGGCCACCATCACTACATCTCTTGGGAGTTATTCCCATAGTTTAAACTATGCGCTTAGTGAATAAGCACTTTCTTTTGCCTGCCCTGAATCTTTCAACATTCAGCTTTATTCTAACATTACGAGAGAGGGATAAAAACTTATCTCTAACTAATTTCTCAATGCTATATGTAATTTTAAACACCTGTATCATATCCCCCAACAACTGGCCTTGTTTCCATACAAAAAGCCCTAAATGTTGTAACCTTAATCATTTTGGTTACCTTTTGTGAACCATTTCCAGCTCATTTTGAGGGATAGCTCTACATCAGGGTGGGGAATCTCTTCTAGCTACTGAACTGGACCCTGGTTCTGCTGCCCCAAATTGGACTACTATGACAGGTGGACAGGGCAATGATGTCAGAAATCCCATTTTTCTATTGCTTGAATTCAAGCCACACTGCAAAGAAAGATTAATGTGGAGCTTGAAGTCAATGCCAATCAGCCGGTCAGTACAGGTCAAGCCCTGCTTTCTGCAGGGGGAGGCTACTGCTAGTTACATGGGGTGGATAAAAGCTAACACATTTATTCTTTTACTGTAAACTACCATGGAGAAATGTGATAGCCTTTAGTGTCCTCATAACATGTACCGTAGTTTGGACCCCAGAGTTCATGGCTTGCCTATGACCATTCAACAAGTTCATGAGTGAATGAATCTACATTTGTACCTGACTGCCAGATTAATGTTTACGATTGTGACCACATCACCAGTGAGACCAGGTGTAAATCAAACAGCAACACAAGCCCACAGAAATAAGATAAGACAAATACTCCTATAGATTTAACACTAGGTATCCACACCTCCTACTAAACCTCTGTGCTTGACTGGATCCCTTTTCTTTTGCTCTTCTGCTAACACTTGAATTCCGGATCAGGAATCACAAGACAGAGAAACCAGTAGGAGAGCACTTCAATCTCCCAGGACACTCTATACAAGATCTCAAAGTAGCTGTCTTATTGCAAAGGAATTTCAGAAATAGACTGGAAAGAGAAGTTGCTGAATTGCAACTCATTACCAAGCTTAAAACCATGGAGAGCCCTGGTCTGAACAAAGACATTGGATTCTTATCTCATTATACATGACAAAGCTTTTTTAACCTTCTCACCCCTTGCTTTTCCCTGTAAGACTAATTGCAGCCGTTAACAGTCGTCAACAGGTTTACCACAGCTATCAACCTTTCACCCATTTCCACCACCCCTCTGAGTAATACCCCTCCCCACCCTCTCACTATATATAAGGGTCTGGTGACTTCTGTTTCAGTGTATCTGAAGAAGTGTGCATGCACACGAAAGCTCATACCAAGAACAAACTTAGTTGGTCTCTAAGGTGCTACTGGAAGGATTTTTTTATTTTATTTTGTTTTGACTTGAATTCCTGGTTTTTTTTTACATTAGTTTGCTCTCTTTTATTATTCCTACAATACTTCTTCACTAAAAGACCCACATGTATCTTGGCTTTTCCAGGGTAAATGTTATTGTTCTTCCCTTCCTCTTTTAGACTGCAACCCTGCAGGCAGGATCTGCCTTTTATTTTTACCTACCGGTACCTATACAGAGACCTTGGTCAGTTCTTAGAACCTTTAGAAATAAATAATATAGCTTCCAAAATCTGTATTTCAGATTTGACAACTAAGGCTTGGCTTACAAAGTCAATTTCCCTTAATACAAGTATTCATAGTCTGCCTTTGGCATCATGTGCTCGAAATTATGCATGGAAAAAGTTAACATGAATAGGGCTATACACAGAATGCAGTGAGCTGCAGTTCTTTTTCTATGACCACAGTATTTGTTGCAACCACGATGCTTATGGAAATTGCTGAAGTCTGATCCATGTACAAATATTTATCCACACAAGCTGCATTCCAAGGATGGACAGTGACTGCTTTTGTAAAGAGAAAACTGACTTTATGAATCAACCCTAAAATATTGGATGTAAAAACACCTGGATATAATAATGGGGGATCACGCATATCCAAATACCCATGTTTATAATTTAAGCTTAACATCTTCTTCCAAAGAGTCTGTGAACCACTCTCTCCACAAGAAGAGAAAGAACACTAACACTGTGATAAGAAGCAAATGTTCACAGGCAAATCACACTTTCCACAAGGTAGCAGTAAGTTACAACAGGTCCATTCTTTTTTCGCCAGGCCAGGCCACTGGCTTCCACTACACTTCATATGATAACAAAAACCACAGCTTTTTTTTTTTTTAAAGTATGCATCCTCTGGGGTGATGTTATCCAAGCTTTCCTCCAGAGTCCCATGTATTTATAGGATTAGATTCCAAACTTGTCACTCCTGTTTAAAAGATGTTCAACTACTTTATATTCAAATAGATCTTGAAAAATATCAGTACCTTCCACAGCCATTCTTTCCCCCTGCACAAAGGTCACATCAATCTCAATCCAATTTCTGAAATGTCTTGTCTGCCTTGAGAATCTACTTGAAACCTTTATCTTTCTCCCATTACTGAATTGTGCATGTATTGCAATTTCAAGACTTGTTTCAAACATTACAAGGAAATGGGAAAAGCTGCAACCTCTGTGACTGATGTTTTTTTGCCCCAGTTCCTACCTTGATATCCAAATTGGGAAATCTGTGATCATTCTTGCCCTGGCTACAGGTGAGATGTGTGACTCTGAATCCTACTTTGGACACTATACATTAGAGAGGTGGGGAAAGAAGCACTATTGATTTTCCTGAGCTTGCTTTTGGAGGGTGTGAGAGATTATACAGGGCAAACATTCCAATGAAGTGGGTGTATTATTCCAGTTCTGAATGTATGATAGACCCAAACAGATATTTCAAAACCTTTTCTTTCACAATCAGGTTCTCTTTTAGCCTTTTAAATATATACACACAATAAGCAGTATATAAATTTTCTTAAATAAAATACTTTTAAACGTTAACCACTCAAACTCCCTCTACCGAGGGATGAGAACCGCCAAAAACACAACAATAATGAAGGCCAAGGGTGCTAAGTGCTTAACTGCATAAATTCAGTTTAAACAGCAGCTGCTGAATAGAAAGATGTTTTGTTACGATTGGAGCACTCCCGAGTTTTTATGAAGCGAAGCAAAGAAGACGAGGCAGCAGGTTATCTTACTCCAAAGCCTCCCAAAAGTACTCAGAAGACCCTCACCAAACTCAGCCCGAGGAGAGGGTGGGCTGTGGATGCGCAAGAAGATCCTTTCAAGCAAGAAGACACGACCCCCGAGTTGCCTCCTGACTGCTGCCCCACTCCCGACCGCCCCTTCCCAACCGAGGTACCCTCCGAGGAGAAACGCACACGCTTCAAGAGCGCTCTTCTTCCGCCCCCTCCAGCCGCCTTTCCTCTCTGCGCTCCTCTCCACGCGGGAGCCTCAGCTCAGCTCAGCTCAGCTCGCGGCGGCGCGCGACTCACGCGGCGGCCTCGTCGCTTCCAAGAAGCGGCGGCGGGACTTGCTCGGAGTTCCTGCCAGCGAGCGAGCGAGCGGCCCAGGGAAGGAGGAGGAGAGAGGGAGGGAGAGACTGAGAGGGAGGTCCCTCCCGCGCCCTGCGAGGCCGCCGCCCCCCTTGGCCGCCAGCTCAGCGACCTTGCAGAGAGCGGCCCAACTAGGCTCCGGTCAGGCCTCTTGTGACGCCCGCCTCGGCCCGCCTGCTGAGAAACCTGAGCAGGGAGGCTCTCTCCCTATCCGGGCGGGAAGCAAGAAGACGCGGCCGTGGCCTCTGTGGTCTTTTTACGCGGCGGTGGGGACGGGAGGCGCGGAAGTGCTGTCAACTTTGGATGAAAAGTAAAAGCGAATCTCTTTGTGTGCCTTCAGCCGCCCCCGCCCCCGGCGAGGCCTTATTAAGAGAGCCATGTGCTTTTAGCTCAGCCTTAAGCGGGCTTACTCGGGAGTAAGTGATCTGACACGCCTTGCGACTTGGCAGACGTTGCGAGCTCTCTCGCAGAGCAGTTCCGTTTAACTCTACGCCGAACGGTCCGCGTTGCTTGGCATGTGACTTATACAGTATTAAGACATAAGAGCGCAGCATGCATCATCAAATAATTTCGGAGTTGTATATCCAAATTCAATTTACTTCTTTTCGTCAGGTCACTGTGTTGTACCCATTTCACATATGCGCTTCTGAGGCTGGCAGAACCAGGGGGCGGAACTGGGACTTGAGCCCATATAGGCCGACTCTGTTATCACTATGTACTCGTACACGTGTTTGTAATTTGGGATCATTTGCAGCAGGCTTGCACAATTTGTGGAGCATATTTGAGCATTGACAGAGGCTCACTAAAGGTTTGGTGAAGCTGTTTCTGCCTGCCTGGGACGTGGGGGGGCAGGGGGGGTGAGATCGGGGCGGAATCAGCCATCTGGCAGCCCATAATATGTCATTGTTACTTGTCTGGCTTATTATATCATGAGTTGTATGGGGCCGATTGAAATGTTTTGCAGATTATATGAACAAATGTTAAGACCTACTTGACTAGGCAGCACAGTGCAGTCTCAGTGCTGTAGCCTCAAGTGCAGTGTTTCTCAAACATGGGAGGAGTCCGTCTTAAATTACAGCTATACACAGCCAAGGGTGAGGATGCGCCCAAAGTGTGGATCATGACTCCGCAGGGATTATTGAGAGGAAAGACAGGAGGTGCAAAGTGGCAACCTCTGCAGACTTGGTTGTTTCAGGATGGCAATGAATAATGGCATGGGGTACATAAGAATGCTAATAAGGACTAGTTCACACACGTGAGCTGATTATTTTCCTCACCTATATGCAAATCATGTGCAGAAAAACCTTGAAGTGAACCAGTTACACACTGGGGCTGTAAACGAATATGGTGTACAGCAGCCATCTATCTCTTGAGGGAATGCCACTGAAATTGAGTCAAAACACAGGAGCACATGAGTTGCCTGGGTAGCATGTGGCACTCCCATGCCTTTCTTCCTCCTTTCTTACAGCACAGCATCAGAATACTGGGAAGTGTTCCCACATTTCTGGGCAAACAGGCAAATTATCCCTGTCTTCCTGGCAGGGTGGATTTGATTTAAATCAAATCAATTTAAATCACTAGTCAGTAAGACTTGAGTTAAATCAATTTTTTTACAGAAAGGTTTAACCTTGCTGGCATCCTCTTAATATTTACAACCAGATGAAGGTTTCATTTTTGGGATAATAAATTTTCAGAGTAGTTTTTACAGTTATATCAAAAATTACTGATTTGGTTTTATACTATCAGAAATACATAGACAGATAATTATGAAATTATTGTTTATATTTGGACAACTTTTCTGCTGTAATTTATTGGAAGGAGAAAAATAATCATTTCCTTGATAACAATTTAAACAATTTCTTTAACTAAAACGGCCAGCAACCCTGAAAGATGAGGACAAGCATTAACAATGCTAAACTTCTCCGAGCAAGGCCTGGAGCTTCTGGAATATATGGTTGCGCAAGCATGATTCTGGCTTTGGCAAATGAGTATTCAGATAGCACCCTGTGGCTTCCATTCAGGTGGCTTCCTTCCACCATAAAATGGTGCGTGTGTAGCATTTTTGTCCCTTAATTGCATTAATAGTTGCGTTCAGCTTGAAAGAATAAAGCACTACTGTGCATCACTTACTTGGATCAATTAAAAAAAATGTGTTTGCTTAATTACATTCAATTTAGGCTAATACTGTAAATATCTTCACCACTATCCAGCTAAAAGATTCAGTAGCCTTCTCTGGATTCATGTGCTTAATGGTTGCCTCCCACTCCTCAGCAGAAGCAGATGACACAGCTGAGTCACTGACACTAATCCGGGGCACAGGGGAGGGGGAAATGACAACAATACTATTGATGAATTCAGTCTTCCGAATTAGTTGAAATGGACTAATCCTCTTAATTTAAAAGATTAAATGTACACTGACAAAAAAGATTAAAACTTTATGCCTAGTGCAGATTTAAGGATATTTTCCTAACTTTTCAAATAAGAAATTATTAAATTTTTACTGAGATTACATAGCACAACTTGGCATTTAAAATGCTTTGCTTTTTGGGGTGTGTGTGTGTGTGTGTGTCATTTTGTGCTTTGTCTTTCTGTTATTTCGGTTGTTCACAAATCCCTGCTGCACTCCTGTCTGCTGCTCACAACAAGAGAGGTTCTTCCCCCCCCCCCATTTTGCATATGTGCTCAAACAGCAGTACAAGTTACAGCTGCAGCCCAAATACATAACTATGCAGTACCTGGCTTAGCATTCTATGGTGCAGGCTTCCTCAAACTCGGCCCTCCAGATGTACAACTCCCATGATCCCTAGCTAGCAGGACCAGTGGTCAGGGATGATGGGAATTGTAGTCTCAAAACATCTGGAGGGCCGAGTTTGAGGAAGCCTGCTGTGGTGATCCCCACTGTCTTGTTCTTGTGCCCTGGGTGTGTGTGTGTGTGTGTGTGTGTGTGTGTGTGTGTGTTTGTGTGCTAAGGATGCTGTGGGACTGGCACAGCCAGCCAGCCTGTATGCTTGCTGCTGCAGTCCTCTGACGCCTTCGCAGCCTGTATGCTTGTAAAAAAGACTATTACATAGGCACCACAATTTCCCCATTTACTCTCCTCCCCAAAGAGCCCAATCCAAAGTATACCTGCTGAAAAATCCCACTGAACTTCATGGGACTTACTTCCAACTAGGACTGTAGCCTTCACCTCATGAAGTCTATTCCCAAACTGCCTAGCACTTGAAGAAAGAAGAACACGGAAGCATACTGTTGCTTCATTATCTCCAGCTAACATATATATATTGCTATCTGTTAACTGAAGAGGAAAGAGAATATCTGAATATCTGCTAACAGAATCTGAAACCAAGTAAAGGCCATGTCTTAGGAGGATTTGTGAGCCACACTGAAGGTACTTTGTAATGCTCTGTTTCAGTAATGAGCAGGTCAGAAGAGCTGAAGAAGAAATAGTTCAAGAATGTAAGAAGAGCCTGCTGGATCAGGCCGAAGGTCCATGTTGTCCAGCATCCTGTTCTCACAGTGGCCAGCCAGATGCCTATTTTCACAGAACCATGTGCATTTATTCTTAATCTTCATGTGTTTTCTTGATTCACAAGTGGTTGGAGGCCCTTCTTTGCTGCCCAGACAGGAGGCTGGTAATTTACTGCCTATTAAGGTGCTCTTCCTCCCTGCAGCCACCATGACAGACACTTTCTCTTACCCATTTCATTATGTATCCAAGAGACTCTGAGCTGATTAAATGTTATTTGTACAAAACATGGATGTCTCAAACTCAGTACTATCTTCAGTTTGCACACTTTAAAATGATGCAATTAAAATATTTTGCTATATTACGTCTTATTATGAGCCATCAACATATGTAGGTGAATTAGAAACAGTAACATTGCCTCCCCAGAAACAGAACCAGTTCTGCCGTCCCGTGGTACCCCAGATGGCAGCAGCAGCAGCAACACATCAGACTCTGAAAACACCCAGCTGATGGCTGCTCAGTTTGAAAAGGCCTTTTTCGGCTAGGAAGATTTTACTTACCATTTTTTGTGTGGAGGTGGAAGGAGAAGAGCACAAAATAAAAGGGCCAGTAGTTTAAACCAATTGGCTGTTTAGCCAATGCAGTTACACACGTGATAACAAAACCAACCTTGCCTAATAATTATAATGAGCTTGAGTAATGATACCCCTGGGAAGTGTTTCTGAGAAATCATGTGGGAGTTTAAAAACAATGCCAAAATACCTTAGGCAAGCTTGCCTACTAATGCCATGCCAGATACCTGACTCCAGCTTTCTTGTTCCCACATGCTGATCTTAATGCAATGTTATACCTGAATCTGCTTGGTTTGAGAAATATCCACAACTGCAGCATTAAGTTCATTGTGTGTTAAATCAAAATAGGAATGACGTCACCGGTGCTGGCCAGATAATTACACCAGATCTACAGTACTAGAAGAACATAAGAAGAGCCTGTTGGGTCAGGCCAATGGCCCATCTAGTCCAGCCTCCTGTTCTCACAGTGGCCAACCAGATGCCTGTGGGAAACCAACAACCAGGACCTGAGCACGAGAGAATCTGCCCCTCCTGCAGTTTCTAGCAACTGGTATTCAGAAGCATTACTCCCTCCAGTCGTGATGGGAGAACATCGCCATGATTGCCAGTAGCCTTTGATGAGCTTATTCTCCATGAATTTGTCCAATCCTCTTTTGAAGCCATCCATGTTGGTGGCATCTCTGCCTCCCATGGGAGTAAGCTTCATAGTTTAACTAAGCACTGAGTGAAGAAGCATTTGTCTTTTATCTGTCCCAAATCTTCAAAATAGCTGCCACATGCTGCTCCTATATTGTGTCTCTGCTGGTAGGACCATCTATCAAGTATGTCACATATCAAAATGGTGGCAAATCAATGATTTAGAATTAGTTAAAAGGAGACAAAATATGAGAAAGAAGGTGGAGAGTTAAGTCTCTTAGGGTACAACTTCAATGGGAAAAGGCATCCTGAAAGATAGGCAAGGGTTCATAATTCAGCAGGATGAGGGTTTTAGTGAAGACAGTTGACACTCTCTGTGGAGGAATTAAGAAAGGCAAGACACGTAGGTTTCAACAATTCTGCTTGCCACACTCAAGTGTGATGAGCAACCAACCTTCCTCCCATTTTGAAGGTGCCAAGGTAGGGAGAGATCGCCCAGGCAGTTGTGCAGCAACCCCTGCTTCCTCCCCTGCTCCATAGTTGGGAGGAGGGCTGGAAGTTGTTTGGCATCTGTATGACCTAGGTGCCTGGAGAGCCTTGGCCAAACTGGAAACATTCTTCACTTGCCTTTCCTACTCCTGAGTAGGGAAGAGAGGGTAGGACACCGTTGCTTTAAGGCACTCGTTTCCAGTGGGTGGGGGTGGTAGCTGGTGACTGCAGCCTTCGGCTTGGCCAACAAGGGCAGCCAAAAATTGTAGACCTCTGAAAACATTTCATTCATTAATATCCTGGCAGATTTACTCAGTTTTGTTCTATGCAGCATCCGTCAGAATAAGCTTTCTTCTTTCTTTTAAAAGCTTTGACAGATGAATGATCCTCCACACAAGAACAACTGTATTTGTTCTATGGAGTCACAGTCACCTGTCCAAATGATGATTGACTGAAACTGTGTGTTCAACACGATGCAACATGAACTGAATTTTTTTCATCTCTGAAAAAAGAACTCAGAGCTCCCTTTCTGTAAACAGCTAATTTTGCAGAATCACTTGAGGCTACAGAGCCTTCGGGTATGACAGGTTTTGGTGCTGTAATTAATATGACAAAATGATATGAAAACAAAATCCCTGCACTACATAAATGTAATTTGAGAATTGCATTAAAAATCATGTATAAAAACAACCAAGTATTTCTAAATGCTCTGGGAGGAAGACTGTTATTGCCAATTATAGAATTGGAAAAGCCATTAATTTTAAATCTCATACTCTGGATGCAGAAATTTGGTTTAATTAAGTAAGATTCTTGTATCTTCAGCTCACCCACACTGGTGGTGCCCAATTTGAAACTACAAATGCCAAAAGCATTTTAATTCATGGTACCACTGAATACTCATAAAGCAAGTTTGGCTCCCTAAAGTATGTGTGAAATATTACTGAAATCTCTCTTTATAGTTGTCCAAATATATTTTAAGTGGCTGCTCCGGGAAACATTATTTAATGAACTTTTGTGTGCCAACTTAATCCCTAAATTCAATTTTAATTAAAACAGTCTAGGATTAAAGATAGCAGGCATTATCCCTTGACACTGAATTAATCAGAATCAGAGGAACCATTCCTCAAAAGCTTGTTTTCACTCCAAATTCATAGCAGTGTTTTGCAGCTATCCAGCTATGTCTGCACATTGGTGCTGTAGACTTTTCTCTGGGCTGTACCATTCCATCCAGTCAGTGTGGGTGCACAGGATTCAATCCTCCATACCAAAAAATAAATAAAAATCAAATAATATGTACACCTGCAAAACTAGATGTTAGGGGAAAGGGTTCTAGTCTACTCTTCTCCCTCACATGTAGAGTTTTTTTGTGTGAAGCAAAGCTTCTGATATCATAATGCCATTATAACAAGTCTATTGTGCAATGACCACAGTTGGAATACTGTGTACAGTTCTGGTTGTCTTGCTACGATAAGGATATTGTAGTGTAGGAGAAGTTTCAATAAAGGGCAGCCAAAGTGATCAAAATAATTTGTTGCTCCCTCTGACCTTTTCGTTGTTGTTTGTTGTTTAAGGCTAAAGAACTCCAGCATAGGAGGAAAAAAGCTCCAAAAACAAAGAAGGTGTTCAGGAGTTGCCTGTGGTTACTGTTTCTACTGCAGGTGGAGGCCAGAGGTGAATAGAAATATTAACTGACCTGCTTTTTCGTTTTCCTTTACTGTGCTGATCTCCCCAACTGTTTTTCATCTTGGTGTGGATCTTAGGTCTCAAATGCCATGTGTGCAGGAGTTCAGTATCACAACTGCAGCAGCAGAAGCCCTGGGCAAGAATCCAGTATATGTCCTCAAAAGATGATAAGGAAAGTGCAAGCCAAGCAAGGAACTGATAGTGAGGTTTATGGCACAGGTTAGTGCTTAGCTCAGGGTACAGTTCAGCTAGATCTCTGGACCCTGTAAACCTCTTGGCATACATGTAGTTTGTGGAAATAGGAAACAGGAGCTTTCCAACTGGCTACATGCATAAGAAAACTCATGCATATGAAGGGATGAGATTAAATGCTTAAAATACTAGTTCTTCTTGAAGGATGTTTATTCACCCCAGAAACAAAGGCTCCTTGCTCCACTTATTCACTGACCACGAGGTTCTGCTGATTTAAGTATTACATTTCTCCAGCAACATTTCCCCTCCCTATTCCTCCCGTTAAGGATTTAAGACTTGTTAGGATTTGTTCACTGGCGCTTTTATTCACAGATTGTTCGCCATGTACATACTTTCAGCACTTGTTTCCATTGGGGCACTTTTGCAATCACAGTCTAACCAGCCCTCTAAATTGAAATGGCCATCTCATCAAATTATAATGGAACATTTTTTAAAAGCCCTGACAGACAAGGACCATCAACCATATGCTTAGAAAGGGTTCCATATTTGGGGTTCTTCAGAGGACACCAAACCGTTCTGTCTCCAAGAACCCTGTTCTGAAACTCCCAGCACAGTGACTTGCTGTGGACACAGAAGTTCCTAAGATCTTCCAGAATTTCCACTCCCAAAAGGTGCCCCCTTTTACTTGGAGGAGAGTGGCAGATCTGCATATCCAGTGATTTGGGAGGGGTTCTGTTGATGGGAATGGGAAGCCAATGCAGAAAAAGCACATAAGATAGAAGTCAACAGAGCCTATTTTAAACTGCAGAGAGCTAAATGTGAATCCAGCAGATCAGCAATACACATCTTCTCCTTCAAAGGACTTAATGCTATGCTAATCACCACCCAAGCTTTATTTCCATCACCAGAGATTGGCTTAATTATGCAGGAGTTATGTTTGCAAGGCAATGGATTCCATTTGATTTGCTTCAAGCGAACAATAAAAGCAAAAAGAATCACCCAGCACTTTTAGCTTTTCATGCTGTCAAACAAATTAACACAACTATACTCAATACAAACAATTGCTTACCAAGAGGGCTGCAAAACAGAATCTAAGGGGAGTTGTACAGCACATGATAACAGAGTTTGGAGCCCTTCAAAGAAAATGTTTTGACAGGATGGCACAAAGGATTTTGATTGGCTGCTTATATGTTTTGTTCAACATTTTGTAGTTCCATTATTATTACACACATCAAATTACAGGGAACGGGAAACAAAAGTAGTCCAGGCATTTTCCAAGTCACTCACAAAAACTATCAAACAGATCCCCCCCCCCCGTTCAAACACTAAAGCCAGCAGGTAGAGTGTGCCTACTCTACCTAAATGAGCACCTATAGACTGCTTTTTCTGAACCGAGACATCATCAAATCCCACTAGGTTTCTTTTGCAACTCAGTTCCACCAGACAGCTCCAAAGCATTCCTCCTGTTATGTATCTTCCTGTTTCTATAGCCAATGAACCTGGGTGGGATCTTTTTTCTTATTAGTTTCATCATTTCTGAACGTCTGCACCTTTAGAAGAGGAAGAAAGGCTGCTATCATCACCATCATCATCGTCATCATCATCATCATCATCATTTCTAGCTGCTCATTATCAACACTTTTAAAAAACCAAGCCCACATTTTTCTTCTTTCTTCTAAGCCAAAACTTCAGCTCATAACGACAGCCATCAGTAACCTGCTACTGCCAGAGGGGGCAGAAGGGAGTTGGTGGACCACTAGCTAATTTCTGATCAGAAGCAGATTGACTTTTATGGTAATGAGAGAAAGTAAGTTTGGTGTCCTAACTTGGACAAACCTTTGAAAGGGCCCTGCATGGTGCTCTAAACAAGATAAACAACTGCACCAGATCTAGCCACACTCCAACTGGAAGTAATTCATAAAGATCACTTAAGGAGACACAAAAGGAGCTGTGATTCCAAGTATCTGCAGGTGAGACCATTTCTATAGCTATAAGGTTGCAGCCTACGATTTCAAAAATATTGTTCCTTGAGATTTTTAACACCAAAAGGTTGTCAAAACATTGAAATAGTAGGGACCTTGGACAGACAATTCAGTGGTCAGTTGTTCATACGGTAGTTCATGGTTTATTCTTTTTTGCTTACCTGGGTTTTCTCCAGATATATCCCTAGTCAGTGGTGGTGGTGGTGGTGATGGGAAGACTTTGCAAATCACATCTGATTGAAACAAAAGGAGCAGCTAGCTGAACGTGCTTATCATTAGCAGAGGACAATGAAAGTCATAATAAACCCATTCACACCTAGCCTGATCAAATACACTTCTCATTTAATTCAAGTAAGTGTTACATTTATTCTATCATTATAAATGTTCCATAATATTAGAATATTAGGAGTGTATCTGCCTTGTTTGGTGTACACTAAAAGTAACTGTGCACGAAGTTTGGTATAAGAGCCATGAGCACATTTCAAAGCTGCAGTACACCCATGGAATTTTTGGAAGATACAGAAAAGCAGGCATATTTGCTTCAATATGAATAGTGGCAAATGCTTTTATAAAATTGTAGGTAGGTCTACAGTTTACTACTAGTTTTGAAACAATTGCACCCCCCATTTAATAAGTTTCTTACCTACTCTATCATCACACAGGATTCATGGTCTGAACTACATTTTAGAAGGTGTTGGCAGCATAATTTTGGAGGAGGTGAGGGGACATAGACTGGCATCTTGAAAATTAGTAGTGATGTTTCAAACACCTACCATCAAGAGAGAACTCAGCAGCTGGGATTGTCCTTGTGAGAAAAGAGAATAATGGTTATCAATTGAAAGAAAAACATAGAAGAGCAGAAGATTAAAAGTCACACAAATATGGGAAAACTTCCTAGAAATCCTAACATTACACCTGCAATGCTTTTTGCACTTACCTGAGAGTAAGTCCCATTGGATTAAATGAGATTTACTTCTGAGTAGAATGCATAGGATTTCACTGCACTTTGATTATAGCTTTTTACCATCTTGTTGCATGTATCTTGTGAAAAGGGCATTCTGCTGACTTAATTCAGATTTTGAAAAGGCTTCAAGAATTGCTTTAAAGGGGCAACGTTACCTGCACACATGCAAAATGCAATTTTCATACGCGTACAACACACATTAGTCACCTCTTTGCTAAGCAAAGTATTGCTCTAGTCTAGACATATGTCCCATTGAATTCAAAAGGGCTGCTTCCCAAGTGAATGTAAGATTGCATTTTTAATGACAGTAATATCAAGTCTATGAATGAGCAATCACAACTCAGGTGCTGCAGAGCAACTTTTCATATTGCAGCATTGACTTAAACACAATGCCTTTCAACAGAGGTGGTTCACACAAAGCCGTTGTCATTCTTGGTCGATGGGATGGGGGATTGCACCCTCTGCATGAGCCCAGGGTCCATGTGGACAGAATCACATACATAAAGAAGCCTGAGCATGTATGTAGGCATGATACTGTGTACACAGATCATGCAAATCACACCTAAGCAGCATTTCTTCACTCCTTGTTCCTGGTGTAGATATTCACTCACCCCCTCTTCCCTGACAGGGAAGGGGGCACCATTTTGCAGTTTGTCTCAGGTGCAAAAATGTCTTGGACTGGCTCGGCTAGTGTCTATTGAATGCTAAGCTTATTTCAACACTAAATAGAGCTACATTCACTCTTGCTCTTTGTTCTTTTTAAATATGTGGATTGCACTGTGTTTTGTGATCCTTCTTCATGTGTTTTATCAGGAAATAACCAACTAGGTTCTTATTTTGTGAAGAAATGTATGGGGAACTCATAGCATTCATCTGAAGTATTACTTCCGATGTCGTTCATTTCCTAAACTGAAGCACAAATGAATGGAAAACCCAATGCTGAATGTGAGGCACAGATCGAAAGACAAAAAGGGATTTACCTGCTCCACTGTGTTTGGTTAATGATTTTACCTATGAAGAGTAAGAAAACAGGACAAGACAGCTGATTCATGCAAAACCACTCTTGTAATCAGGAACTGTTTTTTGCAAGACCCATTTCCAGGACAGATTTGGCATGATGAGGTTTCGGAAGCAAACTGCCTCAAGAGATCCCATAGGTGTGATTCAGCATGTCATTTGAGAAATTACATTCAGAACAAGGTAATGAATCATAACACCAGGAGATGGTGCAAGCTCAAGGCAGGTAAGACTTGGATGTTCTCTGTGTTTTAAAGAAGGGGTGTCCAACATGGTGCCCTTGAGATGTTCTTGGGTTACAATTTCCACCATCCCTGGTCACTGGCAGTGTGGGATGGGGAGATGGGAGCTGTACTGGCATCAGGTTGCCTACCCCTGCTTTAAGGAATCCAGCAGCACACACAGTTAAGGGATGGAGCAGTCTGTTTCTGATCCATGATTTTGCATGTGTCCATTCACAAGTTTGTTCTGAGACATTTCTAAATTAATATGTGAATATGTTTTTAAAACTCCGCTCTAAAATTTGAATTTAAATGTATATTTAAACCCAGTACATAATTATTAAATACATAGTTAAATAATTTAAATACATAATTAAATAGTATTTTATCACAAAATGAGTATTTTATCTCGGTGAATGTATTTGTTTATGTATCTTATCCTGAAACAGGTGTCCTAAATGCGTTTTGGTGCATGTTTGAGCCAAGAACAGTATTGCAAAATCCAGAGAAGTGTGAAATCTGAAGCAGGCATTTGAGTGAAGCTGTTTGCTTTTGGAGAGTGTGCCATAAGGTCCTGGAGAAAAAGTGAGGCTGACTCCTTTGAGAAGATAATTCTCTAGCACTCACCTATGTCTTAATATTTCCAGTTTGTGTGGTTAATAATAGCTAGGTTTAGCCCCATAAAGGTGGTGGCAGGAGTGTCTAATAGTCTCTGTCCCTTAGGAGTTAAGTAGCTCCACACCAGCCCAGGACCTGACCAACATACCAGCAGATAGAACCTTCACATGCAGTCAGCTATGAGGAGGAATGAATTGTCTAATAGGGATTCTGCATCACCAAACATGTGGAAGGGATAAAATATCCAAAAACAAACGAGGTAAATAAAATCTGTCCCATGAGTCCCGTAGTTGTTATACTGCTGTGACCGATCATCAAAATCTTTTTAGATAAATTGCAAAGGGTATTTAACCTAGATTATATTTTGTATCTTTGAATAAACAGATGAAATTAGACTATGCCCTATAATCAAGTCAATGAAAAACGTGCAGCATGGAAATAGGGTAATTCAAGTTGCTATATATAGCAGATGTGTCTATAGCAGGAGAATGTGCATACTGCTTGTGCACATATCTTAAAGTGCATATTCACTGTAACTTATATAGCTTACTTAACACTGCTGGGGGAGTTGTTCTTCGGTACGTTCACTTACCATGAACTACTTGCATCAGGGCGTCTAGGTTGGAGATATACATGGCTGTGTGACTTCTGACATCCTGAATGTCTGACTGATCCAGATGCACTGTCAGCACTTCCACACTGTCATTGCTGAAATTCTGTTTCTTAATCCTAGCATGTACAAGAGGTCATTCAACCAACCACGCAACCAAACAACCTACCAAACATCAGCCCTGATTGTAATGTCTGCCACTCCTAAGGGTACCGGTAAATACTAAGTTAACCTATGGATAGTGTACGGATAGAAGAGGTTGTGTATGTTGTTGCTTTTGAGTGAAATTCCAATGGTGCCCTTGCACTCACAGGAAGGGGTTTGTTTCGGCAGAGTTGTCCACTAATGGAAGAAGTGGGGAGGACATTTTTGCTGATTTCCCCTGTCAGGGGCCCTCTAGTGCCAACCAGGATGGGGCAGAGATGACAGGATGCAGAGACTGGGGGTAGAGAAAGCTCAAGCACTGAGTTGGACGAGGCTTTTGCCCCATAGTTTCCGGACATCACAGAAAGGGAATGGGAACCATCTGAGTCAGTCCCCATTCCGTCTTCTGAGAGTGAGGTGTGGGATAACCGGAATCATATGCCCAACATGCTTAATTCCAATTAATGCATGAAGGGGTTAATACTACAGAGTAAGCTGTCCTGCCGGAATCATATGCCCAACATGCTTAATTCCAATTAATGCATGAAGGGGTTAATACTACAGAGTAAGCTGTCCTGCCGGAATCATATGCCCAACATGCTTAATTCCAATTAATGCATGAAGGGGTTAATACTACAGAGTAAGCTGTCCTGCCGGAATCATATGCCCAACATGCTTAATTCCAATTAATGCATGAAGGGGTTAATACTACAGAGTAAGCTGTCCTGCCAGGCTTAGCTATGTCACTTCAAGCCTATTGTCCCCCCCCCTCCCTGGTCTACATGAGAAGCTCAGCGTGTGGAGGCTTGAACTGGTTGCTCCAGCTCAACCGCATGGCTCTCACCAGCCACTTTTGAGTTCCTATACCAATAATCTAGGAACCAGATGCCACGTATCATTAGCACAATTATCCAAAATGGTCCCGTTATTGCTACTGAGGAGGCAAAAACACATTCCTGAAGATAGGGAAGCCAATACTTTCAGAAGATGTAGGAGGAAGAGAAAAGACTCCCATCATGCCAAGCTTCTCATTACCTGGCAATGAGTCCATTCATTGGACCACCACATGAAACCACATACATGTGGAGAGCGGTATAGTCTATGTGACAAGGAAAACGAAGGGGAATGTGTGGTGTGCAACTTACCTCTCTTGGGCCAGCTGAAAATCCTACAGAAAGGCAAAAAGAAAAAAAGAAATTGTTTTTATTGCACGCAGAGAAAGGGGGGCATCCAGCAAACGAGACTTTGCTAACTTGAAGGGGATAAAAAGCTGCTCACCTTGAGGAAGAGGCAAGCATCTGTTTTCTCTGTTAGTGCTTGTAGCTCCCGAAGGCCCTGGGCAGCCACGTCCCTCTTGTCTGCCACTTGCTTCTTGAGAGCAGCCATGTCAGCCAGCTGCTTTTTCTCATTGGACTGGATGTCACCTAGGATCTGCTTCTCCTTCTGATCCACCTGAGACTTGATCTCTTGGAAGATTCTGGAGAGCTGATCTGTCAACATTTTTTTATTGTTCTAAGGAAAGAAAGATGGCAACTTTTTTTTTTACAGTTGAATTCTTGGACTTAGGGCATAAACCCGGGTTGTCTTGAGCAATACTTCCCTATCTAGGCTAAAAAGGATCATTAGCTCTGTGCTCACGGTCCCTCCCCTGTTCATAAAACTCCCTTAGGAAACAACCATTATTTTAAAAGGTGTGGAGACTATATATGTCAGATAACATTTTTATAGTGAAAAATGACATATCGTTTCCGCAAAACAGGCCACCAAGCAATCAAGTTTATAGCTCTCAGCAACCTCCCAAGTATGTTGCCAGTTGCTCTGAAAAGCACTGTGGGCATCAACCCCTCAGAAGATCACACCAAAGTATTCTTGCCTCAGTTATCCTGTGGCTACCGCCACTGAGTAATGTGCAGTGCAAACTTATGCATATGTACTCAAGAGTAAGTCCCATGTAAGTGTGCATAGGACTGCAGCTTTAATGTCAACAGAGCTTTTTAATTCCCAGGTCCTAATACAACCTCCCCCAACCTGGAGTCATCAGCCTCAGCTAGCCTATCTCTGCTGCCTGGTGCTGCTGGGAGTTGTAGTTCAGTTGTAATGGTTCACCCACTGACACCTTTCACCTTGGCTGGGATCTCTTGCCTGTTCCCTGGCTTGACTTTGGCTTCCTTACCATTGGGCGCTCTTTTCCTCATGCCCTGCTGGTTTCCCAGCAACTGAAGCACATGCACCAAAGTAGTACCAGAGGCTCACATCTCACCAGTCTTCTATTGTGGCAGAAAAGGTTGCCTGATATGCAGGGTTGTGCAGAGGCAGGGGTAGCCCTTGTCCTGGGCCTTGGAGAGCTAAGCTGGCCAGGGCCCAGCCACTGGCGGAGGAAGAGGAGTGTGGGGGGAGCGCACCACCCCTGGCAGCACAATCCTGGTGGGGTGCCATCGCGGCTGCCCCCGCCTGTGCTGGGCGCCACGCCCCCAGGACACGCATCATGTCCCCGTGGACGGCGCACCATGCCCCCAGGATGCGCGCCAGCCCCGCCCCCGCCTGCTTCCCCCCCCCCCCAGTGCTAGAGCATGAAGCTCTGCCACTGGGCCCAGCTGCTTTTCTGTTTGAGTTTTTAACTTTATTCTAACAAGACTCCCATCCCGGGCCTCAGACAAGCTCTGTGTGGGTCTGTGTTATGAAGTGCTGCCTTGGAAGCCCCCTAGTGTCTGTTAGTGGTCACACACTCTTAACCAGGGAGAGCCCATGTTTTCGGGTACTTGTCCCTGGTAAACTACTGTCTTTATTTTGTCCCTAACTTGGCTGTTAGGTAGATTTTAGGGATGCCTTAAAAACTGAAAGTGCACATACACATGCACTAGAGTTGCCATTTTTAAAAAAACACAGTCCTTCCTCTGAGGTTAAGCAACTGAAGAGGGTGTAGAAACACATGCCTGTTCAGACAGTAAACAGAGCATGCACTAACTAAATCTGTGTCCATGTGTGATAGATAGATAGATAGATAGATAGATAGATAGATAGATACTGTAGATATTCAGGTAATAAACCTTCCAGTGAAAAGAGTCACTGGCCAAAAGTGCTGTATAGTTAAAATGAAAAGATTGGGGTGCTGGATGGAGAAGCATATTGGAGACACATTCATTATTTTCCACCTGGGACCTGAGCGTGATGCATGGCATCATGAAATTACAGCACAAACCTTTATCTGATCCTCACTTTTCTGAAGCTGTAAGAGTGTCGTCTTTGTGGCAGTTTTGTATTCCTGCATTGATTTCATAATCCGTGAGAGAATTGCCTGATTAAGAGAAAAACAGAAGGGAAATCACAGAACTGTACTGTACATTTAAATAAGCTTATTTGGTAGATTAATCAACTATAGCAGAGGTTCCAATACTGATCCTTGGGGGACTCTACTTTCTACTTCTTTCCATTTGGAGAACTGTCCATTTATTCCCATTCTTTGCTTCTTGCAACTTAACAAATTCCTGATCCACACGAGGACTTCTCCTCTTATTTCTTGACTGCTAAGCTTACTCAGGAGTCTTTGGTGAGATACTCCATCAAACATTTTTAGAAAGTTCAGGTATGCTATGACAACCAGATCACCTCTGTCTATATGCTTGCTGACACTCTTGTTGACACCCTCATGGGTTTGTGAGACAGGGTTTTCCCTTGCAGAAGCCATGCTGGCTCTGCTTCAGCAGGGCTTGTTCTTTTATGTGCTTGGTTAGTTTATCTTTAACAATACTTTTCACCAGCTTTCCAGAGACTGATGTTAAGCTAACTGGCCTGTAATTTCCAGGACCCCCCCCCCCAATTCCTTTTTTTTAAATTGGAGTTTAAAATTGGCTATTTCCCAGTCTTCTGGTATGGAGGCTGATCCAAGGGACATATTTCTGTTTTGAAGACCAGCAATTTCACATTTGAATTCCTTGAGAACTCTCAGGTGGATGCCATGCATCCTGGCAAGGATGCTTGTGGTTGCAGTTTGAGAATGGAATGCACATTGACTTGGAAATAACCCCCATTGAACTCCATTTGTATGTTTGGGCTGCCATGATGGTGAATTTCTGCTTTATTTGTCTTTTCAAATATGTTGGGTCTTCTTCCCAAGTAGCTAGACTCCTAATGATTTAAAGCACGATCAAGTATGCAATTAAGTACGCAGACTGTTCCAAGGCTCTTCTGTCCCCATATCCTGGTCAAAGTCCCACTAGCCTCAGCAGGACTTTTATTTTTTATGTAATTTTGTAATTTTTTTATGTAATTTATCTCCTGCCCTTCCTCCTGAAGGAGCCTAGGGAGGCAAACAACAAGCAAACAGCAAACTTGTTCTTCTAGAAGCAGGCTGCAGGTTCTTACAGAAGGCCATCAAATTAAAAGCAATGGCATTAGTTACCACTAACATTTTTTTGCAAAAATTGTGCTCTAATCTAGCAGGGGCTGTTGATAAGGTGTTCCCTGGGAAGGGCTGTTAACATGCAGTGGAGTGTTTGTTAATCTTGGCTGGCATACTGCCATGCTCAGAGGGGGAGAAAAAGTCAATGATCAATGCCAGGAACTGTAACGCACAAACACATTGTCAAGCATGGAAATGAAGATACCTGCAGAAAGTGCTGAGGCTAAGCAAGGTCTATAGGCAGTCTCCACTGTTGGTTTGGTGTCATTTCTCAGTTCAATGGGACCTTCTGGGGGGAAAGCGCATGCTCTACCACAGTGAGCTACAGCCCTTCCCCTGACTACATATTTAATACATGCCTCGCCATCAGAAAAAAAAACCCCACAAGTATAATTTGCTACTCCTTAGTTATCAGGCTTTGAATGCTACTTAATGCTTGGTGTTTTTTGCTTCGTTTTCTCCCCCCAATACTATTGGATTTGGATTTGATATCCCGCTTTATCGCTAGCCGAAGGATTCTCAAAGCGGCTAACATTCTCCTTTCCCTTCCTTCCCCACAACAAACACTCTGTGAGGTGAGTGGGGCTGAGAGACTTCAAAGAAGTGTGACTAGCCCAAGGTCACCCAGCAGCTGCATGTGGAGGAGAGGAGACGCGAACCCGGTTCACCAGAATATGAGTCTACCGCTCTTAACCACTACACCACACTGGCTCTATTTGTTTCAAAGTCTTGCAGGATCCCTTTCTTTACTTCCACATTCTGACACCCGTTTCTATTTAAAACATCTCTCTCTCTGTTACATTTAATTGGAGGACCTCTTTGGAACGCTCCATGCCCGGCTGAAGGCCCTTACCATCTGCTTGCCGCACTCGTCCTTCAGGGCGACGACGCTGTGGCTGCTGTGGGAGCCAGTGGTGGAGCAGGCCTTGCAAACACACGCCAAGTCATCTTGACAGAAGCATTCCAGCAGCATGGCATGCTCTGGGCATTTCTTCTCCTCCTGGGCCCCAGCGGTCCCAAGAGCCACCAAGGCATGGTCCTTCTGGGTGGCCTTGGAATTGTGTTTCCTCAGGTGGTCCCGACACAGGGACGCCTCACAGGTCAGACACTTTTTCTCGGCTGAGTGAGGTTTCCCTAGGCAGAAATCGCAGGGAATCATGATTCTCCTTTCTTTGAGCTTCCAAGGAGGCTTTTCCTTCTGAGGAGGCAGCGAGGAACTGGCAGCTCTCTGTTGACAACCTGGCATGAACCTTGAACACAGGGTAGGAGGTGCTGGCCTTGGACTCCTGCACTGGGTTCAGTATGCCCTGGGCAGACTCCTAAGAGAACTCCTGCAGCCCCAGCTCAGGGACACAGGACAGCCATGTATGCCATGTATCACCATGTTCCAGCAGGTGGTTGTTTCAAATTCCATTGCTGTCTCTCTGCCGTGGATCCAAAATCCATGCAGACTAGCTAAGCTCCAGTTCAATGAAAGGAAAGCTGCAGAATTTTTATTTAAAAAAACACATTTCCATGTATTTGGCACAATAGACTCAGCTCTTCCAATGAAGATGTCTACTATTTTATTTATATGGTGGGTTTTTAAAAAAAATGTAAAGATTTATACCCCGCTTTTTTTGGAACTTCCTACACAAGTGGCTTACAATCTCCAAGAAAACCAACTTAAATACAATAGAAAATAAAAGAAAGCATAAGGCATTCAAGCAATAAGGCAGCATACAAACAATTCACAAAACAAATCCAGGAAACCTTGCATCTAAGACCCTTCATTAAAATCAAAGTGAAGAGGTAGATTTTAAATGATCCAGTTTTCTCTTTGTGTGGTGCTACCGAGTAGAGAATCCTATGCATGTTTTGAAAAAATATCATTTTGTGCGGGCACCTATGGTGCTTTTATCAAGATACGAGTATCAGCACCACATTTTTGACCAGATATTATTAATTATAATTGTATTGTATTGTACTGTAGCCCTCCCTTCACTGCAAGATCCCAAGGTGTGTTGCAGCATCTATCTATCATCTATCTATCTGGTTGTTAGATTTGTATCCCACTTTTCCAATAGCATGCTCAAAGGCAGATCACAAAATAAAAGTGACTAAAATGACTAAATTGCTATACAAAACAGAAAATTGAGGGTTGGCACTTCGTGGTGTCAAGTGCTTACAGCCAGACATGGCAAAACAGAGTAGTCCTTCGGCCCTCCCTCTGTGTGAAGAAAAGTGTAGAAGACTGCCTCTACCTTTGGATCATTGCCCAGGCTGCTTTCCTGGATGCCCTTATTTTAATGTGTCTGCCCGTATAGAGTAAGGCGAAACCAGCTACCCTCATCTGAATGCTAATAACCTTGTCCCAGAAATCCTGATTAGGAAGCATCATGCCTAGCAGAGCCTTTGGGAGTTTCACCCAGAGAGACTGCAGAGGTCTGCACACCTGTAAAACATGAGAAGTGCATATGCAATCCCCATACCTCATTTGTTTTGCTCTGGGTTTTTTTATTTTTAATATACACTATATGAGAGAGCAGAGGTTCCCAAACTGTGGTCTGTGGACCACCAATGGTCAGTGAGCTTCATTCAGGTAGTCTGTAGTGTGTCTGTAAAAATACAATTAAAAATACATTTGAAAATCATACAGTGCTTGCAATAAGCTTCCTGAACTGGGGTGGGTGAGATCCCTTTCTGATCCCTTAACTACTTGTTGGCACAATAGATCCCTTCCTTCCAGGCTTTACTTCCTTCCTGCTTCTCCCAATTCAAGCTTGTTTTGAGTATGAGCGAGCGGGTGCTAGTGTTCACTTCCTGGCTCCATCTTGTCCGCATACAAAACCTACACAGTACTTCGAATGGCTTTGTTTGCCACGGGTAATAACCAGCAGCCTTAATGGGCTATTCCTTTCTGCACATCGCTGCAATATATTTGCCAGACTCGAAGCCCCTGAGGATGTGGAAGTGGAGCAGAGGTGTGCAGGGGCACCCTGCTGTGCAAGCAAGAGTCCTTATGCTGGCTTCTGCTAGCACACCAAAGTATTTTATTCTGGTCCTTAATGCCTAGAGAGCAGAGGGGTCTGAAATGAGGATTTTTGCACATGGACGGCATTTCTGAAAACATCTCTCACAATTGCAAATAAGGGCAGGGACCAGAACATAAAGAGAATCCTGGTAAATAGGGACACTTGCAAGATACAATTTCGCACATTTGAATGATTATATCATTTCCTTTCTACCCAATGTTACTTACTCACCTGGGGGTCTCCTTAAGCTTTCTGCTACATTTTCCTTTTCCTTTCCTTTCCTTGCTGTTCAAACACTTTTATTCTGCAAATAACAATTGGCTCTTTCTTCCCATGCCCACACACCTCCAAAGTACTCTTTTGTCCTGTTAGCAGAATTTTATTAGTTCCACCAAGTTCCAAGGCTGAGTGGAGAAAGTGCTCCGAGGGTTGTGTGCGAACGGTGACAATCCCATCCCCCTGGGGCTTTGTGGCATGACTGAAGCATAAGTGCAATGAAACCTGACTCTGGGCTCATCTACACTTACCTTTGCTCTGCATTTCTGGACACAGGTCCCAGCTTTCCAAGTCCATGTCCAAGCTCTCCCCGCCCCACAGCACTTTCCCCACAAAAACCTGAAAACCATTAATCAGAAAACCCAAATTGCTGAATTGTGGCTGGGTCAGGGAGAAGCAATGACCCTGAGGTGGTAGGAAGGAGGATGAAATGATTGGATATGGGGCAGTTCTCTTGGCCCTTTTGAATTAAAATGAGCTATGTTTGGTGTCTGTTGCTTCCCCCACTAATGATAGGTTTTTAAAACACCTGGCCCTGCCTCTTCTGTTACTTGGGAGATCAGTTAATACTTGGGGGTCAAGGGAAAGATCCCCAAACAGCATTATGGGGATCCAAGGGTTGCATGCTGCATCCATTGCCCCCTTTGTCACAGAGTGCTATCTTTGCCAACAAAGCATGTGAATAATGTAAAATCATCCTAATAATAATAATAAGAATAATAATTTATTTATACCCCGCCCATCTGGCTCGGTTTCCCCAGCCACTCTGGGCAGCTCCCATCAGAATAATAATAATAATAATAATAATAGCAATATAACATCAAACATTAAAAACTTTCCTAAACAGGGCTGCCTTCAGATGTCTTCTAAAAGTCATGTAGTTGTTTATTTCCTTGACATCTGGTGGGAGGGAGTTCCACAGGGCGGGCGCCACCACCGAGAAGGCCCTCTGCCTGGTTCCCTGTAGCTTCACTTCTCGCAGCAAGGGAACCGCCAGAAGGCCCTTGGCGCTGGACCTCTTCAAAGCAGTGTCAGAGCTTCTGCATGGGGCACTTAATTTGGATCTCTATTAGAAACCAAAGACTACAGCTGTTCCATAAGCTGGCATCTTTCAGAAGACCCCTCTGTCTTCAATAGCTGTAAACAAGGCCTACGATAGTTGTGAGGGTCACCAGACTCCAGCCAATTCATAGAGAGGACATGGGTGCAATTTAGGAGCAGAAAGCCTCCCAAAAATGTACACACAATTCCACACAGTTGCAAGCAAGCAGGACGTGTTGGACTTCATAGTATATTTGTTATGATTTATTTATTTATAGGCAGATCACTTCACTATTTACAGTACATGAATGTAGAGATTCTACAGTCTTTGTGATGTAAACAAGTAACTCCACAGCAGGGGAGTTTCAAAAAGAAGCCAGTTCTGAAGTATTTACACAATTTAAAATAGAACTTTTATATACCTACCAGATAGATATAGAGAATACATTGAGCAATTTGGTTAAATCATCTACGAAACTATAGAATCTGACAATGTAAAAATACAAGAAAACGTTCTCTCATTTAGAAGGTAGACATTGAAATCACACTAGAAAGAAATATTTCTTTTAAAAAATAACAATAACAAAGGAAAGGCATAAGAATCTATGCCGATTAAGGTTAAAGTATATTACATAAATAAGGACACAACAGAACACAACTGGGGGGAAATTAAGTGAAATATAAAAATCTTCTACTATTTTTTTTTTAAAACAGTGAACTAAAAACTTGATTTTATTGATTACAAAAGGGGTCAATCCTGCTGCTTTTACTTACCAAGAAATAAGTTATCACTTAGTTAATACATGTAAAAGAGAAGCAGAATTGGCCCCTTCTAATTATTAGCAGTGTCCTCTTCAAAAAACAAAAAAAGTAAAATCTAGTTTTTATTATAAATAACATAGCAAATGTGCCCCTCTTTTAGGTGAAATTCTTACACCTTTCTTAAGAAATGCATCAATTTAGTCTCCTTCACTCTCTCTGGCTCACATACACTCATAAACACACGCTGCAAACAGTGGTATTAATTCACTCCTTTTCACTTTTCCAATAAATAATGCCACCTAAAGCACCAGTGGCTGCATTAAAACCAGACTCTCCAGGGGTTTGCCTTGCTATCCACATCATACATAGTTTCCTCCATGAGGAAATGGGAAACGTTTTGACTTTTTATTTGGGGGGGGGACCCCTTCAGTGTAAATTAACCCTTCAAAAATTAAGTAGGCTAATCTAGTAGTACAGGTGCATTTTATGCATATAAAGCTCTGTGAAAACTGGTCTACCCATTCTCTTCAATGTTGTGTAAAGCTTTGAAAGACAGAATTCTGCCATAATGAAGAATATGGAGCAACCTTATTTCTTTCTCTTTTTTTGAGCTCCATTTGCTCATTGGATCACAGCCTAGGTAATGGATTGGGGAAACCTGTGGCCTTTTGGATGTTGTTGGGCTCCAACTCCCATCAGCCCCAGCCAGCATGAACCATGGTCATGGATTATGGGAGCTGTACCCCAACAACATATAACAACACAGGCTCCCCCATCAATGACATGTGCCATGCATTCCAAGGACAGAGAACCTAAGTAAGGCTGATGCATTTGATTTAGTCTGCCTCACTGGCACAAAGTTTAGGGTGACAGCATGATACTATGATAAATTCACCCAAGCCAGATTGGATAGCTTGCTCCTTAATACTAGGGCATAGCCGAGTTTTCACTGAGATTCTACACATAACCTTTTCCCACGACATGTTCATTTTTCATGTGCAGGGAGCGTACGGAGATGCGTTCAATCATGTGAGCTGCCCACCTGCAGTCAGGTGGCAAGCTCAGTTGCAAATTGTTAGTGACAACCTCAGTCATAGAGATCCCGTCCCTAAGCTGCATGACATGCAGCAATGCTTGTGTACTTGTTATGTTTTTGTAGCATCTATCCTACAACAAATTAATTTGTTAGAGCATCATAGCTGCTCACCTCTAGTGCATTTCTGTTGTCCACTATTAATGGTAGACTTCCAGCTATAAAATGCAAAATGCATAAGCCCCCAGGTTACTTTGGGGGAGGGGGCGCACTGCCCCCTTAAGTGCAAGGAGGTACCTGCAATCATACGTACATGAAAATGTTATGGTTGGGCCAAAAATCACGCTAAAATGATGCATGGGAATCAGTGATGTGGGGGAAACGATGCAAGGGGAAATTGTCAAAAAGCACACAAATGAGAACGAGGCCTAAACAAACCATTATTTGCAGAACCTTGATGGGAAAGCAGAAGGCTTTGAATGCTCATATTGCTAAAGTGTGTCACAAATAGACTACCCTGCTGTAAGAACAAATTGAGGAAATGCTCAGCTACAGATTAAGGACTTGCTATTTTAATATGGCAAATGAAAATAAAAGTGTCCTCGCTCTCTGATTCCTCTAAGGCTTTTTGACATGGGCTACTGAGAAAATTGGATGCTAATCATGGAAACACACGACCAAGCTGACGTGAAAGTTTCATGGAGGTAGCAAAGCTCAAGACAGTCACTCTGAGAGGGATGAACATTTCCATCGACTGACAATGAAAGTGACGTTTGGGAACCCAGTTCTTCTGCATGCATCTTCTTTTTCTGATGCCTGCATTCGCTCCTTTGTCTGGTTGCTGAATTTAGCAGCAACCATTTGTGTTTCACATAAAAGCATGGTTATTTAAAGGACCAAGGGCAAGGAAATGGCTTATGACTTATTCCTATCATTAAGGTATTTTCCCTAATTAAGAAGCAGTTAGGAGGGACTTCTTTTTCACTCACACATACCCACACGCACACCCCTACATATAATATAGAGATAGTTCTGTTTATTTAAAAAAATAAATGTCTCCCTCATGATTGCCTTTCTCAACACACCCTCTTATTCCGAAACACCCTGGAAAATTGAATTCTTTTAATTTGCTTATTTGGTTTCTCACCTGATCTTGCAAAGGCTTGGTTTGTTTCTGCTGCTAATCGTTGTTATGGCTAGGCCTACCCCTTGAGTACGGGGTCCTTGGCTTTATGCATATTATTAAGAGAAAGAATATGGGAGAAAGTTAGGCAGACTTCGTAGAAGTATACGGAAAGCACAGGAGCGCAAGCACTTTCTAAACAGGGCAGAGGAAGTAACCATTAAGGTAATTAAGGTCCTTCTTTAGCTAATGGGGGCAGAGGATGCTTGGCTGTTCTTCTTAGCCTCAACGTGCGGCCACCTTGGGAAGTCAAAATGAGCTGAACTGCACCAAGGTTTAAATCTGCCCAAACATGTTGGCGGCAGTGATGGCTATAGCAAGGTGTAAAGCTCATTTTAATTCCCCCAACCTAAATAAGGAATAAACTTCCTTTCCCCATTCTCATCTCCAACCCGTGCTCCAAACTCAGCAAGTGAGGGGCTTCAGGCTCAGCAAGTGAGCCTTGTGAGGGACTGCACCGTGGTTTTCGGACACTAAGAGAACTAGCTCCTCACACACTAGTGGTGGGTGGTGGTGATACTCAACTGCTGATGGCTTTGCTGGTTGCCTTGTGCACCACACTGACCCCTCAATACTGCCTCACCCCTCTCGGAAAGCAGCCAGCGACTCAGCTGGCGGGAGGTCAGGGGAGGACTGCCACCCTACCACTGTCCTCGCAGTATGAGCAAAATGCCTATTCTGTATTATAGGCCTGGACTGTGGAACCCACCAAGCCCATCACAGTATGCCAGCCATCTATGGAGGCCTGCAGGACACGTTGACCCCTGACCAGGCCTCTGGCAGGGTGGCAGTTTGGCAAGCCACAAGTTCTGTAGGTCTGTTAAAAAGGTATCCACCCAGCTGCTCTGATTCGTGGGGATGAAATAGGACCTCCACTATACCCAAGTGGTCCTTCCGATTCCTGTGCCATTCAGAGCTGAGTTTTTGGGTTTGTTTGTTTTTGCCACCAGCAGCTCAAACTACTTCTTGCAGTGCATGTGGAGCACAGCAGCTTGCTGCTCTATGAAATAGAGGACCTTCCTGGAATATACCCCGAATACAGGCTTGCTGCCTAAAATTCTCCCGTCGCATATGGAGCAACTTTCCAAGCTTCTGATAGCCAAGGGTTTTTGCACTGTTTGTATCCCTGTGGCTGATACAAACTTAGCTGTGCTTCCAATAGCCATTAAAATAAGCCACAGGTTACTAGTGTGCCACAACCAGCATTAGATGTCCGTGCTTTTCAAACCATACCACTCAGGTTCTACATTCAACAGTGGTGGATTTACAGCTGCTGCTGCTGTACCCAGCAGCAGTCAGAGGGGCTCAATGCCCCGCCACTACCTTTTCCCTATACATGTGTGCGTTTGTGCACATGTGTGCATATTGCATAAAGTCCTAGTGAAATTTCTCACAAAAAATTAAAATAAATATTTTTATAGGCTTCAGGCAACACAAAGACCACTTATTGCACCTCTCCCTATATCTAGGATTGAGAGGCCATGTGCGTTACAGGACCTTCTTCCCTCCTCAAAAGAGCATGCGTGTGCATGTTCTAACATCATTGGTAAGTCCAGCCTCTTAAAAGTAACTTGAGATAATAATAATTAAAAAAAACAAACAGATTAAGTACAAACCCATGTTTGCAAGCGATCTGCACTGAAGGCAGCTCTTTCTGGAGAGCAGAAGGACTCTTCCTCCTCCTCTGCAGCTGCATCCAACACTTTCAGCATGCTCAGAAATTTGATGCATTTTCCATCTCTCTGACCAAAGCCAGCGGTGAACTTTGATCTACCCTTGCAACCAAGCCAGGAGATGGAAGAATTCCACTTAACGGTTGTAGGGGTCGTTACTTATTTTTCTTCTTCTGTTCGATTGTTCTCTGAAAACATCAGCACAGCACAGGACAGGACAGGACAGTCCTACCCACCCTAAATGTGTCGCTATGTACATTCTACAGTAAGCTCTATAGCAATCACATGTAAACATCATTGTGGTGAGGAAATACTAGGACAGAAAAAGGCAGAGCTACAATGAGGCACTTGTCAACAGCAGATGCTTTGTCTGGGACAGACTTTGCTCTGGGCTGATCTTGGGAGGATCTTGCGATCCATCAGTAAGTTCTCAAATGGAGGTGGTGCAAGCAACATTGAAGCAGCCAATATCGTGAGGATGGTTTTTTGTTTTGCCAACAACACGTGAAATTGTGACATCAGTTACTATATAAAATAAGTACTGTTGTTATTAAAGCTCCACATTAAAAGACGGAAACGATCACATAATGAGTATGGGATAACACATGAGCTAATGCCTTGACCTCATTCATGGTGTTTCTGATGCGTGTGGTCCTTACTGGGTCAATGGAATTACTCAGACAGGCAAGCATGAGTTAGACCTAAGCCAGGCAGTTGCCAAGGTCTTTGGCAATTTGTTCCCTTTGATTCAGATTAAATACCTGCTGGCCGAATTAAGGTTGTTGCATTCTGTATACATGGGGTGGCTAAATGCCAGAGATCTTGATCCTTTGCGAAAAATAAACCAAAGACATGGTGGCTGATGAAGGTATTAGCAAGGTTAATTGGTCCCCACTTGAAAATGCTATCTCTTGATGCATCTGCTGGTTTCTTGGGTCTGCCTCTCATGTCCCTGGACATTGCTTCCAAGTATAGCACGAGAACAGCCATACTGCATTAGCATAGTATATTGTGGCAAGTCCGAGCTACGTTTGAGCAAAACAATTGCGGAAGTTAGATAGTGACTCCTTCACACTACTCGGTCTTCTGAGCTAGAGGCTTCCATACTGCCTCTGTCCCAGCATCCCGGTTCGTATCAAAGAGCCCCTAAACTAGTTGCTTAACTCACTCTAAGACTTCCTTTGTAATGACTCCTCAAATTTCTGAATCTGAGAGAAGCCAGGGAAGAAATAAAGGAGGGCACAAGATCGCCGCCAAGAGGAAGTCAAAAAGGAACATCAAATAGGCAGTGACATCCATGCCTTTCTTGACAGGGAGCCGGAGAAAGAGAGGGGAAGTCACTTCACAAGGCTTCATAGCAATGACTGTATGTTATATGGCTTATTCCACTCATAAGGAGAATAGTGTTCAAAATGGAGCAGGGAAAATCAGCTGCTGAGCCATGTGCTATGTGCCAGCTGTGAACTCACTCAGCCCAAGGTGCGAGAATTCCTTTGAACTTTTTTCCTGTTGGGTGTCGCCCACCAGGCAGGAGATTTTGCTTTGGTTAGATGACCAGATGGGTAAAAAACTATTCCTGAGGCTACTGGTGATGTCATGTATGGCCTTAAATGAATTGCTCCACGTTCCTCTACCTCAAAGTCCCACATGGACCTCGCGAAACTGCAGCTGCTATCATTATATGGTAGGTGTAATGCAAAGAAACCTCTGGGCATAATTGTTCTGGGATTGGCTCTCAAACTTTCTCAGTCTTGCTGTAGACTTGTGCTCCTGCACTACTGGTCATGATGGCTATACGGAGCTTTCAAGTTTAAAGACAGAACGCCTCTTGAGTAACAGTTGCTGGAGAGCAAACAAAAGGACTACTGCCTTCATACATTGCTGGAGAGCATCAAAAGGAGAGGACTATTACCTTTGGGTCCTACTTCTTTTAGGAATCTAGTCGCCCATGGCACAAAACAGGATGCTTGACTAGATAGGCATTTGTTCTGATCCAGAGGAGCTTTTCTTTGTTCTGATCCAGGGGAGCTTTTCTTACGTACCGTTTCCCTGGCAGATGGGGCTTCACTACCTTGTGACCACTGCCAATCCATCACGGACAGAGGGAAAACATGCACTCTACCCTTGCACCCTTTTCCTCTCTCCCCTTCCTCAAAAATGCACCATCTGAGAACGCCATTCCTATCCACCCAGAGCCAGCTCTGGACTGAGGAATCACAATGTGCCTTGTGCCCTCAACAAACAGGGCAGTGGTGACCCCAGAATTCAGCCCAAACGAAACGGAACAAATGGCTTATATAGCAAGAGCACAATCTCAGTCAGTCACCCCTTGGTTCGCCAAGGACAGGGCTGAAGCCAGTTTCAACTGAGTGGCCAATTGGAGGGGCACCCTTTGGGGAGGGCCACATCTGCTGACAGGCAAGTGCCTCATTACAGTGCATAGTTAAAAATCAAGGAAGCGGTACAATAAATCTGAATTACAGTACATCTGAGCCATAAATACATTATAAGTATATATTTCTTTCTTCTATTAAAAATTAGTTTACAATCCTGATTCTATTCACAATTAACAATTTCATCATCACACACTACAGACAAAAAAAAAGTTATGGTGAACACAGCTGCAAATCCACGGCGGAAGTGGGGTAACGGGGGGCAGAGAAAGGGGCCAGACAAGAAGGGGACAGGAGGCTTTTGCAGGCTCATCCTAACACAACCAGTCAGAAGCAAAGATACTAATGTGTGGCAGTGGAACATCAACACCATGGGGACTCACAGACAGAAGCAGCTTGTTCAATGTAAACATCGATTTAAAGGGACAGCAGTCTCTCTCTCTCTCGTTCTTGTTGTATACTTAATCATTTCTTTGAAAACGTAAACATATTGGAAGTGCCTTGACTGAGGTATTGAGGTATTCCTCAAAGGTTAAGGCTGTTACCGATGTAGGCTTTCCTGGGCCTCCTGCAGCAGGCTGTCGAAATCCATGGTCTCATATTTGCTTTTTATCAGAGCTGGGGAGGACTCTTCTGTGTTGGAATCTGGTGCCAGGAGAGAAGAGGTACACATGTTGGTCAAAGGAAAAAGCAAAACCTGTTAAGTACCCCCAAAAAGAGGCAGAGAAGAGCCATACTATGCATTCTCTCCCTCTTGTTTTTTAAAAAATTATTATTAATATTAGCATTCCTCAGATATTTGGTGTGGAGGAACTACGTAATTACTACACAACATGAGGAACTAGGGAGGAAGGAGAATTCCCTTTGGTCCACATTTTTAAGTCGGTTAGTCAAATACACACCTCCTGGACTAATAATGTGGACTGTAGTTCAATTATCCTACAGGTTACAATTCCCGGACCAGCAAAACACCAAAATGTGTTTATTTTTAAAAAATACTTTTTTAAAATACAAGTGAGAATAGGAGATTAGATTCCTGATTTATTCCTGCTGATTGTGTTTTTCAATTCATTTTTGTGCTGCTGAAACTATTGTTTTGTCATTGTTTATTTATTGTGCTCTTTTAAAAAAAAAAATTTTTTTTTAAAGTAAAATGCCATACAAGGTTCAGCTTCATAGCATATCTTAAGATAAATAAGAAATACGTACACAAAATATATTTCAGTATATAATTGTGCTATTGTATTAAATACATTCTTTCCTAATCCTAAAATAACACATTGTATAAGGACCTACGATTGCCTGATGAATGCACTCTACCATTCCATTAGTCAATGAATAAGCTCCAGTTCTGTTAAATTTCTGCCTACATTCTTTCATTCTTATATAGCTTGTAAGCTTAGTTATTACTGCAAATTCAATACATTTTTGCCTCCCATTCTGTTAGCTCAGTCGGAGCAGGAGCATAATTTCAGGGTCATGGGCAAAAGATTCCTGCATTGCAGGGGGTTGGACTACATGACCCTCACAGTCCCTTCCCTTCTTTTACTAGGATTTGAATGTTTTTCCAATATTTTGAGTAACATTTTACTGTGGCTATAATAATGCGAGACATCAGTTTTCCTAGCTGGTTTTTGTGTGCTTGTCAGTACAAATAAGGTAGGTTCTAAATATTGCAGTACTTTTTTATTTTCCCTATTATATTCTTAATCTGGGATCCGTTTGGGGTTGGTTTGTTGGTTTGCCTTTTGATACAATCATAAAATACTTTTATTGTATTATATAGCTGCTGTATACTGCTTTGGGGGGCCCTTCCAGTAAAATAAAAAGGCCTATAAACTGGAATATAAACAACTACAACAAAATAGTGACAAGAGAAAGTGAGCAAGCTGAAGCTCTATCGAATATTCAACTCTGTAATAACTCAAGGTATCCCCCTAACAGCTTAAACAAACCATCAATGATAATAAATAGAAGTGAACCTGTTGGACCATCAATGAGCATTAAGTACAAATGATAACAAACACAACGGGAGACAGCGCAGCAAAGAAATCATCACCACTGAAACAAGGGCTGGAGAGGGAAGTGGAGCCCTTTGGAGTGACATGGGGGTGGCTTACCCAAGTCAGTGTATCTGGTCCAGAAGAAGTGCCCAAAGCCACCGTAGCTCAGCTGGAACAAGGGCTCATTTCTTTTCCTTAGTGAGGCACCGTTCTTCAAGGATAAGGCGGCATGTTCTGAACACCGATACGTGATGAAGCCATATTTATCTCCCCTGAGAAACAAAATGGAGAACTTAAGCATAGGCAACAATTTACTGCCATTTATTTGTGTTACGTTTTTGTTTATTTTAAAACCTCCAAAGGACACACAGTTTTCTCCTCAAAGAAGGTGGATGAAGCTGGAAGGCAGTGGTCATCCCAGTGAGCCTTCGTGGTTAGCCAGGGATTAGAAGCCAGGTGCTCTGCCCACTACACCACACCGGTCTCTCTCTGCCTACACTGGCCTCATTGAAATGAATGGACATGACTAAGTGAGGTCCATTAGTTTCAACATATTTACTCCGAGTAAGACTTAGCTGAATACCACCCTCTAGTTCTCCTTGCACGCCACACTTTGTAGGTCATTAGAACCTAACAACCCTCGAGTCCAAATATATTACATAGGCCTCCACATTTCTCTTTATTTAGGAGAAAGGGAGACTCGTTATTTTATAATCAAGCAGATCCCTAGAACAAAAGGGATTTCAAAGGGCAACAGTCCCATGAAATACCGGCAACACTGGAGAAAGCATCATGTCTCTTTAAAATCCTGTGAAGCAGCATCTCTTCAGATCACCATTGTACCATAGCAGCAGACACTTCCCCAAAGAACAGACATCTCCAGAGTCCCCCTCACAAAAAACACTCTCCAGCTTTCAACCCCCAAATAAGACCGAAGTCCTGCCTCTCATGTCATGCAGGATAGACAGGCTAGGTTCCCAGTGCTCAGATCTCCAAAAGTTCCTGCTGGTTCTAGCAGCGAGGGAGGGGGAAGCATAGCTTTGACCCACCTTTTATTCCTGGTCAAAACGCAACACTCAACAATCTCTCCGAACACCTCAAAGCGCTTCTTCAGTTCAGTGGAGCTCATACTGCTGGCAAGGTTTCTGATGTACACTACGCGGCCTTCTCCCTGTTCAGGGATGAGAATAATTGCTTAGGCCTGTCCTGATACAACTCTTTCTTCTTCTTCCGACTGAACTCTTCCTATCCCCCAACCTGCTTTAACAACAAGGCAGCATAATGTTGTGTAACAAATGCACAAATTCTATCTGTTGAAACGGCTCTTTGAGGAGTAGCTAACTGCTAGCGCTTCACGGCTAGCTTGCTTATCGTGACCCTTTATCGTTTTATTTTATGTCTCCCTTTCAAAAGCTGCAGATTTCCCCCATTTCAGCTTCACTACAAAGTTGCCATGGAATCACAATTCCCACTGCTCTTTGTAAGTGCCCGTTGATGAATTCGGCACCAAGTTTCTCCTGGGTCAAGAACTGAATCTGTTGCAGGCGATGTTTATTTTATTTATTTCTAATTCATCATCTTAAACTGGTGTTGGGCCAAGAGATACTGCAACATGTACTGTGCCACACCTACTTGGAGTGGGAATCAAACCCAAATTGCTTTGTCCCTAAATTCAGATGAATTTTCAAAAGAGGGAGTCAACCGATCTGGTTGGAAACCGCGCCGGCGCACCATGCTCATTTGATTTATTACAGAAGCCCCCACATAGCAAACAGGTCACTTACAATGGCTTTTTCTCTCCTCTTTTCCATCTGTCCCACAGTTCCATCTTGACACTGCTTGCCATTTTCGTATCTGTTTGGTAAACAAGAAAGCACATGAATTTAGTCCTGAATGGACTCTGGCTGGTCTGAGCGCTAGAAATCACAAGGATGTAGAGGTACACTCGTTGCTTGCAGGGACAGGCTCATCCATTTTAAAAAGAAAACACAGAATGCTGTGTCTACAACAGCAGACTTTCAAAGACAAAGGCCAGCATCCAGTATAAAAAGGAGAAACGGCAAGGCATCAAATGGGGGGGGGGGGGAGAGAGAAAACCGACTGGTGGACAGAAATAAATTTGCAGAGCCTAATATGTTTCAAAATTCTTCTCCATGCTTAGGTACAACCAATTTGAGTCTTTGGCTTCCAATTCTGTTGCAAAAGGTCTTAAAACTTATTTCTGCCCACCTGGATGCTTCTTCCCTCTTTTTTCCCTTCCATCAAGATTATTTCTTCTGCAAAGGGAAAGGCTTGTGACATTCACACAAGGGGCTGGCAATCTAGTGGAGCAAACTGCTAATGGAAGGGGGAAGGAGATTGCTCCCTTCAGTCTATTCCACCACTGCCCAGGCTGTTCCCGAGGGTCCTCCAACTTTCCAAAACAGATATTCAGGGGATGCAGAGGAGAACTGGCAAAAATTGCTTCTGCTACTTCTGTAAGTGAGGGGATCCCTCACAGGGATCTCTGGACCCACCCAACCCAGTCTCTTTCAGAGTAATCGTATTATCTATAAAGCAGCATGGAAGTGCATGGCACCTCCTGGAGAAACATAAGCAAAAAGTCAGCACCTCTGCCAGAGGGCCACCTGTAAAGCAGTAGGTGCCTCTGTGAGGGAGCTGGTAAAGGCCAGCCAAGGCAACCCACTACAATTTTGCTCACTACTGGTCTCCCTGAGCCCTTTCCCCAAAGACCCTGCGAACTCACAATTGTGCAGGGAAACCCACCTGCTTGCTGGAGACCTGGACCTGCAGCACGAAGACTCAGAATCGGACCTGCTTCGGGAGCAATAGTGCAAACTGGCCCTGGAAAGAGGGTTCTTGTAGGGGCACATCTTGGATTCCAATGGACTTGTGCAGCACTCTTCCTCCTCCTCTTCCTCCTCCTCCTCTTCCTCCAGCGGGGAACCAATCTCACTGCAGCTGTCCTCGAAGACGGTGTCATATTCAGGCGTCTTGCAGAAGGCGGCCTCCCCGGCATCGAGGGCACTGTCCAAGAGGCCAAAGTGTTTTGTCAGGCTGGCCCTGATCTCCTGGTCCCTCAGCTGCTGGCTCCCCTCCTTCACTGAGGCCCCGTTGACGCCCTCCTGACTCTCGTGCTGGTAGTGCACGTCAGGGGCTCTCCGCTTGTGTTTGTTTTCCACGTGGCTCAGGGGCTCCCAGGATTTCAGCACCTTCCTCTGGAGCGAGGCCTCGGGCTTCAGGACCTGGCAATAGTCGTGGTCGCCGAAAGAGCGTGAGAAAGGGCGCTTCAGCACCCCATGCGGCTCGGGGTGGGGCAGGTGGGGGGCGGACCGACTCAGGTGTGCGTACAACTCTGTCCGCACCGGGTGCTTCTTCTGCTGCTTCCCGAAGGCTGCCCTGTCCCCTATCATTGGCTGTGGCTCAGAGCTGGTGATGATGGCAGTCTCCTTGGCTGGCCTCTGGTGAATGTCTGGCTTATACAGGTCCTCCTCTGAAGGCTTGTATGGTGGTGTAGTTGGTGGTGTGAGACCTTATCTCCCCCAAGGAAGCAAAATGATAAAGCTCTTTCAGTACAGAAGTACGAAAGTTAAAACAAACAAGAAAGCTGCCTTGACAAGGGGAGTTAGACCTGTTCCCTCATTGTACACCCCCACATCTGTCAATCCTTTAAACTAGAGTTTCCCAGTGTCTCCAGCTGTTGTTGGACTACAACTCCCATCAACCCTAGCTAGCAGTACCAGTGGTTCAGGATGATGGGAACTGTAGTCCAAAACCAGCTGGAGACCCATGTTTGGGAAACCCTGCTTTAAACCCTGCTGCATAATTGATTCTGGGCCAGCTGCACTTCTGTTTACCACTAGCTTCTTGTCTTGGGGAAATGGCAAGAGCAGTTCCCAAGGAGTTGGTGAGGACACAGGCACTTATGTTAAATAGCTGCCATTTCGGATGAAGGGGGTCCCTTTCCTTCAAGTCAATGGCTCTATGCAGCGTTAACATCCTGAAGTCACTAGCTGACCATGAGGTCCTTGGCACTGGCCCACCTTCTCGTCACATCTTTTGCAGGATGTGGCAGATTCTTAAAGTGAATTCCACCCTTACCTGCAGTGCCACACAGCTCTACGGTCAGAACTTGCTCGAAATTGCGCTTTCCAAATGTTGGTTCTCTAAAGAGGAGGAGAAAAGTAGAGTGTAGAGGTCATGGAAGAGATAAGGTGTATGTTAAAGATGGAGACATCACAATTCACATACTAAACCAGAAACAAGGAAGCTGTAAAGATAAAGTGACTCTGGCGCAGGATGGCCAAACCATCAAGGGTCAGTTGCCAGGTTTCTAAATGGCCATGCAACTGGTAAGGACCAGAGAGCAGGGAATAGTTCCAGGTAACTATGCAGTGAAAGTTTTGCAAACTAGAAGGAAACTGCTTTCCAAGACCACCCTTTTAGGCTACTAAAGGTAAAGGTACCCCTGACCGTTAGGTCCAGTCGCAGACGACTCTGAGTTTGCGCGCTCATCTCGCTCTATAGGCCGAGGGAGCCGGCGTTTGTCTGCAGACAGCTTCCGGGTCATGCTGCTTCTGGCAAACCAGAGCAGCGCACGGAAACGCCGTTTACCTTCCCGCCAGAGCAGTACCTATTTATCTACTTGCACTTTGACATGCTTTCAAACTGCTAGGTGGGCAGGAGCTGGGACCGAACAACGGGAGCTCACCCTGTCGCGGGGATTCGAACCGCCGACCTTCTGATCGGCAAGCTCTAGGCTCTGTGGTTTAGACCACAGCGCCACCCGCTACTACAGTGTCACAAATGACCAGCATATGCTAGTAAAAAAGTGTATATGGGCTAATACCATTTGTGGAGTTATTTGCACACAATTATGTTACATTTTCATGCATGCATTAGGGCAGCTAAGTTCTGAGACAGCCATGTGCCAGGCTTCTGACACCTGAGGCTATCCTCCTCCACTAATAATATGTATTTTTGGTATTTCACTTACGTTGTTGCCAAGGGCAGCGACAAACACCTTGGTGCTTCTGAAAGAAAAACAAACAGGGAAAAAGCAGAATGACTCAGTGAGCCACATCTGTGCCTTCGAACTAGACTAGGTTGCTTATGAGAAAGCAGATTAACACCAAACATAGCAAGATTGGATCTTCTAAATCTGACATCTTTTTCTTTTTAGCACTTAAAGGCAGCAGGGAGAGAATTGGATCAGGGTTGCAGGGCTGGGAGTGCAGGGATTAGTCCTACCTGCTTGTGCAGTTTCCCTGATTTAAATCTGCCCTCCCCACAAGCTGCTATTGGGAAAAAGACAGAGGCCTGTAATGCCTCCCTTTAACCCCTGCCTTCAGTAATCAATAGCAGTTGTTGAGGGGAGGAGGAAAGATTTAAATTAGAGAATTGCCACAGGGGAAAAGGACTAACACCCCCCCCCACACACAATACTGAAGCTCTGATCCAATTCAGGACTCTCTACTGTTGTTTTAAGATGTAAAAGGAGAGACACTGAGGGTCTGATTCTGGGTTTCCCACACCATGCCTGGTTTGCTCTTTAGTCACCTGGGTTGTAAGACGCTGGAAGCTCAGAGTTCTAGTGTCCTCTGCAGCTCTGACAGTATAAGAGTCCCTCCACAGAGTGTGCGTAACTTCTAAAGATACTCCCATCAAACTTTGCCAGTACTGAATTCCTCCTTTGCCACAACACTACCACAACCCTCTCTGTGCTCAATGAGCTTTTACAGCGTATGTTCCCTGTGTTTGACTCAAAGCACGGGTCTTCCCTTACAGGAAGGGACAGAGCTCAACCAAAGAGCATGTGCCTTGCTTCCAGAAGGAGCCAACCCACAGTATCTCCACATAGGCCTGGGAAAGACCTGGAGAGCCACTGCCAGACACTGTGGACAACCCTGAGCTGCATGGACCACTGGTCTGGCTCAGTATAAGGTAGCTCCCTATGTCCCTCCCCAAGTTCCCCATACGTTCAGACTCTTACTTGGGGTACCTGTCTGATGCAAAAGGGCGCAGCACTGGCTCTCGCTTATCTCACATGCTTCGCTCTCCCCGGAGCTCTCTGGTGAGGGGGTTTGCAGCTCCATCGGGAGACTCTGATACCTGTCCTCTGCCTCTCCTGCACCGCTCACTTCGACCTCTGCTGCTGGTGCTTCCCTGTCAAAGTTCTGCAGAGCGGAGGAGCACAGGGACAGTTCTGGGGAGGCCACTTTGTTTTGAGGGGGTGTGGCTGGATCAGGGGGAGAATCGTCAAGGAACGAAAGCCAGAGACTGAGCTCGGGGTTGAGTCTTTTGGAGCGCCGCACAGCATAAATAAAGCTCTCCTGCTTGCGGCCTGCCTTCCCAAAGGCCAGCTGGGGCCGCTTTGCACAGTCCTCCTCCTCCGCAGGGCTGCCAGTCTCTTCCTCCGCTTCGGGGCCCTGCCTGGGCTCCGTCTTCACCTCTGGTGGCATTCTGTCCGCGGACTTGCATGCCTCCGTGGATCCCCCAGCAGCCTCGGGTGGCGGAGCTCCCGGGGCCTTGGGTGGCTGCAACCTGGTCAAGGAGGCGTATGCAGGCTTGGCCAACCGGTATGGCTTGCTCACATCACATGGGAGGTCCCTGGCAAGCAGCTCCTTCAGGATGGAGAAACTGGCAGCGGGGGCTCTGGGCTGCTTGCAACCCGCTGAGAGGTGCCAAGAGCTGGGTGGGCAACTGTCCTTGCTGCAGAGCGGAGGCCGCTGCAGGGGGCAATCCGGCTTGGCCCTTTTGGAGGGGCTGTGGAAATGCTGGTGTCTCGCATCGGCAAGGTCTGTGGGAGGCAGCTTTCTGGGGGGAAGGCAGTAAGTGTGCATGTAGCGGATGAGCTCCACAGTAGCGTGCAGCTCCTTCTCTCCAGCGCCTTCCTCGGAGGAGGAAGGTGGAGTCGCTGCCATGTTGCCGCAGGGCAGCAACTCTTCACCGGAGTCGCTGTCCTCTCCATGGTGGGCGCAATATCTCTGGGGCTCTGTGCCGCCACTGTGGCACTCGTCCGGCAGCCAGTTGTCCTTTGTGTGTGGGCAGTGGGCAGTGATGGAGGTGAGGTGCTTATGAAGCTCGGTGCAGCTCCGGCTCTGAGCCTGGAGAAAGCTTGGCTTTCGGTCTCGGACACCGTCCACCTTCAAGAGCAGAGGGAAAAGGAAGTTAGGCTAACCAAGAATGAGTTTCTTCCCAGCCACACCATATACAGAGTCCTCATCTCCCCATCACATTCCATGTTTGGTGGTTACAGTAAGGAACTGCAGCTTATTTCTTTAGAAATATTTACACCCCAGAAGATTTTATGGAAATCAATAATCTACTGTTTATGAAGAACTATTCAGCGTCTTCTGTGGTTACCCTGGTAATTTATCAGTTACATTTCATTAATGCCTATAGGATCTGTCTGATTTAATTTTATAAAGAAACTACTTGTACCCTTTGTGTAACTTATTTGTTCTCATCTACTTTCAGAGAACTTGCAGAATCTGTTTTTTTCGTGTCAGATTCTAAGGTAGTAAATGAAGGGCCTTGCATCCAAGCCACTAAATTGTCATCGTAGTCTTCTTCTTCTTCTTCTTCTTCTTCTTCTTCTTCTTCTTCTTCTTCTTCCTCTTCCTCTTCCTCTTCCTCACCAGCCAGTTTTTTGGTAGCAAGCACCAATACTACTTTCCAGTAAAGGTTGCTGCTTAATGCAAGCCTCACTCTGCCCTGTGTTTCAATTCCTGTTAAGCTGACTGAGCAAATACTGTGGGCATTTATCGGATGATGCCTTTGACACCACTAATAATGAGGGGAGCATTCCTTACCACCATGGTAAGGAATCACCTTGCCCTGCCTGAATCAGAGAAGAAAACGGATGAGGAAAACTTATCTTCCTATGCATGGATCTCTGCTATCTCTTAGCACAAAGCCTATGGCATATGTACACAAGCTAAGTAATGGGAGGACATGCCCGTTCTTTAAGAATCATATATATAAGAGTCATCTGAGCACAACTTGAAGAGAAACTGTAAAAGCTGGGTGGAAGTTTAAATTGATTCCATCCTTATCCTCCTATGCTTGTATATGTGGAAATATAACAGAAGAATAGGAGGGATATAACCTGTTGAGATGCAGAGCCTTGTTCCTTAGTGAATGCCCTGAGTAGGAGAAATCAAATGAAGATTTGGGGAAGCTGCTGGAAGCTATGCAGGGTTTAAAGAAATGGACAGGAGAGATGAGAAAGGAGAGGATGTATGTACACTTTCAACAGCTCCTTTCAAGAACTGCTCAGAGCAAGAGAGATCAAAGGGATTCTTCACACCCTTTGCATCAAATTTCTTTCTAGCTGCTGTATGTGGCAAATAGTATTGATTTGCCTCCCCTTTCTTCCAGTTGGCATGGAAGGGTCACTGTCTCTCTCCCCCCCCCCCCCACTTTGCCCTGCCTTTCCCATGCAATCTAAATCCACTTGCCTAATGCACTGCACAATTTCCATCACCCAAGTGGAAAATCTTTAATGGCATCTTGTGTGGATTTCAGGGGATTAGTTTAAATGACTGGACTGGTTCTGCAACTTTACGTGCAGCTCTTTGCCCAGCTAAAGTCAATTCAATCAGCTGCTGGGAAGCTCCATTCTAATTTGGGGTCAAGGATGAGAGTGAGAGAGAAGAGGGGAAAGATCATCATGACAAAATTGGAAGACGAAGGGAATCTGGGGGAAATAAAGAGGCTCTTTGTACACCACACTCCAAAGGGCGCACAGATGAAAGCCTTCTTGTTTTGAGAAGGGTCACTCTGATATCACTACCAGTGTCCTGTTTTTCTTCTCTCATCTCTCCTTTAACCCAGGTATGGCCAGCTTCTGTATTCATGGCTCTTTATTCCTGCTATGCAACCCAAATTCCTCAAGGGTAGACAAACTTTACTTTACAGGTACAGTGGATTCTACGTGTCAGTACTGGTCTTACAGTTTACGGAGCATGTCTGCCTGGACACCATGGCTAGGGCACTACTAGAGTGGCCCAATGCGAGAGAACAAGGCTCCTACAACATGACAAGCTACACTGGCTGAGATTCCCTCTCCAATACCACCATTGAAGGCCACAGGAGCCCAGACTTCTTTTGCACCTGGCTGCCCTAGCTGCTTTATTCAAATCCCCACAGAGAGATATAAATAACGAAAAGTAAAAAAATAAAAATAAAAAAATCCCTTGCCTCTTGATAAATTTAGAAAGAAAAATAAAATCTCTATGAGTGAGACTAGGGCAAGCTTTTTTAAACACCCCTTGATTAACATTTGGTATGTTCACAAGGGACTGCATAAAAGTGCATGGTGGCCTGTCAATGGATGACCTTTGGCTAAATAATAATGATTTGAAGATCCAGAGTGCCACCTCAGTTTTAAAAGTCAACAGTGACAGCAAAAACCAGATTTAAGTCAACATGACCAAGATGCATTGTTTTTACTTAAAGTAGTAAGCAAAAGTCTTGCTTAGCTAGGCCAGGGTCCCACCATGCACCCTAAGCAGGGCTACTCCAATGGCTCACTTGGATGCTCCAGGTAGTGCAAGATGCAGCTGAGTCACATGTTGGCCCTCTGGTGCCACTGCCCCAACAGCTGCCATTAGTTCAAACTGCTCTGATGGCACACATAGGGCAGAGCCATCTCAGCCCCAGTTCCACACGCATTCAATGTGAAATTAATACCACCCTCACTTTGGGCAGCATGTCATAGGCTTTCAAGCCCCAACTTCTGAATGCATCTCAATTAAGTGTTCGATGGAGGCTCTGCTGTGCTTGAAGCACTGTGGCCAAGCATGCACAAGAGGGCCTTTTTGAATGTGGCACCTTGGCTGCACAAAAGGCCTGCTTGTCTACCTCACTGCTCACCTCCTGGCACACAACCAACCCCTGGCTTATTCAGGAAAGGCTGTGATCTGATTAAGGCTGCAGTCCGATACACACTCATCTGGAAGTCAATCCCACTTTCTGAGTAGACATCACCATGATTACACTGATGAGAGTGGACATGGGAACTATTTTTGCCTGCTACAACCTTTTTTGTTGGTGAAAACGTTGTCACCGCTTTCTGGTTTTATTGGTGAAGTTAAGCCGTTACTGCAAGCAACCTCAAGTGTTTTAAGGAGAGGCAAGACAGAAGTCATTTAACAAATAAATAAAAATTTACAAAACACTTCTAACAATACTGATGCGAGTGTCCCAGTGCTTACTAGTCCTTCCTGACCATACTTCTTCTGTTTAAAATGGGAGGTGAGCTGTAATGAAAAACCTGGATTTGATCTTGGATAAATATAGTGCGGTGTGCTATCTTAGGGCAAAGGTTAGGGTTGCTAAGGCAAACAATACCTTTGTACAGGGTCGCTGGGGTCTGGATTTGGGAGTTCCTTGACGCCATGTGCTCCCCTCTCTCTGAACCTCATAGCTTGGAGGCACATTGGACGGAGAAAGGAGCAACTTCTTCAGCTGGAAAGGGAAGCGGTGAAAGAAAGAGTCGGAATTCCTACATAAATGAACAGCCACGTCTGCTTAAATTATCCTAGGTCAACCCTCCTGCTCTCCTCCAATTCACAGGCTAAGCAGTTGGAGTGGAGATCCAGCCTGAAAGCCACAATGCCAATAGAGCGACTTTGATTTACATGAGCCAGAGATACAGGGCTGTCCTCTCCGCTCCCCCCCCCCCCACCATGAGTTTTGGCAGCCATAGATGTTTGAAGAGTCACATGAATCAGGGTCGTGGGGAGGCTCCAACACACGCTGAGACTGAAAGCCAACAGGGGCTTGGCAAAGACCATTTCCGAATTTATTGCCTCCTGAGTTGGGTCTGGCTTGCAGTTCCAACTAGCATTGGATACTTACCAAGACCCAGTTCCATGGAGGCTCACTGCCTTGTTGTTAAAGCTCATCAAGGTGATGGCAAAAATTCATTCATAGCTACGTGCAGCGAAAAAGCCTGCATGCGTGATCATCACACATGAGGATCTGCCTGCTGGTTTTGTGCCATTTTCTACATGGAGGTGCTGTTCATGTAGGAAATATATAGCATATGAAGAATTCCTGAAAGAGCTGCACAAAAAACAAATCATTTTTGCAAAAAAATTAAACTTCTTTCTGGAGAGCTCTTTGGCTGCAGGTATCAAAAGTTACTGCGTAGGAGAGGAACAATGGCTTATCAACAATACTCATCACATGTTATACAAAACATTTCACAAGTCTTCTCTGGGTACTCCTCCTTAATGTCTCTGGAGAATCTTCCAGGGAAACCAAGGTGCGTGCCACTTACTACCAGCAGTGGTTGGCAGGGTGGCACAGGCAATGCCTAATGTCACTGTTGCTTACCACGAGGGAGGGAGAGAGGGAGGGGGGGCACAGAGAGCTGAGTCTGGTGTGGGTGCAGTGGCGGGAGCAAATCTGATGTTCCAGCCACCATGCCTACACCATGCTGAGCTCTCCCTGCCCTGCCCCTCTCTATCTTAGTAAGCGTCACTGAAGCTCAGTGTCAGGAAGTCAGTTGTGCGGTGCTGCTCTGCCAACTGCTGCTACCTCTGTCGCCTCCTCTAAGTAGGACCAGACCTGTCTTGGCACTGAATAATCAAATCAAGTCTGGTTGTGCAAAATGAACATTCTGTTGCCATAATTAAACGGTGGGACACCATGTGTGGAGTAAGTGTCCCTCGATCGCAGAAACCCCCTAGGTACAGGGGAAGACATTGTGTGTGTGTGTGTGTGTGTGTGTGTGTGTGTGTGAAAATTATCCTACCAAACCTTAAAAATTGGCAGGTCCGGGATTCTGCAAGCATGCTGCCTTCATGGTGCTTTAAGAATATTGGCAGCAGAGATTCAGGCACCTCCACCCCAGTAAGTGAAAAGTTGGAAGGGGAGGGAGATAGCTCTTTGCAGTTTGAAGAATCATGGGTGTTGTTGTTGAACTGGCTTCTGGAAAGTGAGGTTAATTCCCACCCACCCTTTAAACCCTAACTTGTGATACATTTTTACGGGCATCCAATTTGTGTCAAGGAAGCAAGTGCATCAGCGCCTGAAAATCAATCAGTGGGATGTAACATTCCAGCATGGCCTTTGATTGATTGATTGATTGATTGATTGATCAGCTCGCCAAGTCTTTTGAAGATGCACGTTCTGTCCAAATGCCAAGTATTTACAAGGTTCTTTTTTAAAATAATAATAACAAATATGAACTTTGGGACGGGTGCTATTTTAATCCCATCAAGGAAGTTGTGGGCAAAACAGCAGACTGAAAAATTATCTTGGGGTATCTGATATCATGACCCAAATGTTCCTGATTACATGGTTAGAATATTTCAGGTTTTTTTTTAAAAAAAGGGGGGGAGGCGAGGTTTCACATTCCACATTCTCACACTGAAGGCAACATGGGATCTGTTAACATTAATGCCAGATTTGACTCTTGTGGGAACGTGGCAGCCGGGGGAAATCTTCAAAGGCAGTCTGGAAACTCAAAAAAGCTCTTTAACAATTAAGCGTACGATGGAGATTCAATCAGTCAGTTCCCACGGTCAAATGCCTGCTTTCTCCATCACAATATTAAGTGAAAATTTCTGCTGTCTGTGTGACATAATATATATATCTAATATATATAAATGAAAAGTTTATTTCCTTCTCCCCTGCAACGTATACATCCTATATATACACATATGGATTTGTGTGATATATATATATATCTGTAAATATATAAATATTATACACCCACACACATGCACACTTTTGTGTGAAGTGAAAATGCCATACATTTCACCACTAGATGCCGCCAGAACACTTTTAGAAATCATGACATTCATTAATGACAGATAAGGGAGGGGGGAGGAGGGGGAATAGGGAATGATAGGCAGGAGTCCTCTAAAACCAACACTCTTGTATGACGATTTAGAGCATGGTCAAGTAACAGAAGGGTGGAGGGTCGAAGGCTCTGTAGCCTCCAGCTCTGGGCATGTGCTAAGTGAAAACAGGTTCTGAAAATGTGGCGTTCTCCGTGAAGACGCCATCCACAGTGCCCTCTTCCCCTTCCACCACTCCTTGCAAGTTTGCTCAGAAGGGATCTCTGACAGAAGCCACAGAGAACTCAGAATAGCTAGGACTTCAAGCTTCGCCAAGCCCCCAAGTTCCAGGAGTCACAGAAAGGGCGTTGTGCATTCTTCACTTCTGTGTACGCTCAAGGGAGCAGGAAGCAGGGCAGGGGCTGGAATATGGTTCTAGGCACAGAATCTGGCTTTCCGGAGAACCTCAGTCTTCAGTGTAAAGGCAAGCTTCAGTTCCTTGAAAGCGTGTGGGCAATACCAGATGAAATCTCGAAAGTGTGGGAAGTAACTAAAGAGGATTTCTGGTTGTTGGCTGGGGTGGTGGTGGTCCTACCGTAGTTCCTAAGACTAGCCCAAGCAGAATAAAATTATGCCAAATGAGAGGAAAAATACACAGTCTTAATTGATTTGCATAATGCATAGTGGTCACAGACTCCAGAATTTCAGTTATTTATTTGGAAAACCTGGGCTAAGCTTTCAATTTCCTATACAGTGGACGCTCGGGTTGCAGACGTAATCCGCGACAGAGGCACGTCCGCAACCCGCAGCGTGCATATCCCACAGTGCTGTGTCTGCGCACGGGCGTGACGCAATTTGGAGCTTTTGCGCATGCGCCGAAACCCGGATGTAACCCATTCCAGTACTTCCGGGTTCGGTGCGGAGCGCAACCCGAAAAAACGTAACCCACAGCGGCCGTAACATGAGGTATGACTGTACATGCTTTCCATAAGTTTATTCAGGATACCATGGTGCACAATACTGTTTCTTGTTTTTTAAAGCAAATAAATACTAATTTATTTTATTTCCTCATTTCCTCGTGTTCTTCCATTATGGAACACAGGGCGACCCAGCCATGGAGTGTTGCCTTTGTGTGTCCCCCGCCCCCCAGGCACTGACCAAACTCAGGCCTGCCTAAGCTTCAGCAAGGTGGTGCAGATACATTCAGCCCTGACCATAAGGGGACAGAGCACATCAGCGACACTAGGGAGGGAGCTTTTCTCACGCCTCTGATCATGCAAGGGATCGGTACTTGGAGACTTGGCGGCACAGAAAGTGGAGGGTGGGAGTGGGCGAGAAGGAATAGGGAGGGGGGGGAAATGTTGGGAAATGAGATATATCAAAAAAGAGAGAAAGAAACAGCAGACAATGAGGCACCACTGGAGTGGGGCTTGTTTAAAGATGATTGCAGCTCTGGAATGCGTCTGATGCCATTCACACGCCTGACCCGCACTCGGATTCCCCCTCCCCGCAACGGTCACACTCTTTCCCCCATGAGGATGGAAATGGAGCAATGGTGCAGCACATGTATACGTATACAATAACAGGTATATGCTTTTTGTATTGTTATAATTGTAAGCCTATAATGAAAAAATTCAGACCTTTGCTTCCTATCATACCCATGCAGCCGGCTTATCAGAGGCGCATCCAAATCCACCTTAAACAGTAGGAAGTGGGTTCTTACTAGAGACAGCTCATCAACCTCTGGGGCCAGAGGAGGCCCCCTCGGGATAGGGGCGGCAGGTTTGGGAGAGGGGGTGAGTGATGTGCAGCCGCTGTTGGGCATGTCCCCCTCGTCCATAGGTCTGAAGGCGGCCAGGCCCATGTCGTCTCCCTGGATGTCATCCAGTGTCTCGGTGAGAGCTGCCAGCAGCGCTTCATTCTCGCTGTCAATAATCTGCTGGGAGGAGTCAGAAGAATGAAAGAGAGAGAGAGAGAGAGAGAGAGAGAGAGAGAGAGAGAGAGAGAGGGTGTTACCCAATCAAAATGCCTCCTACAGGAGAACAACTCAAATGACATCACATTAAAGGGATGTGCACAGCACAGGAAACACAATGCAGATGAAACCACTGAGGCTGAATATATCGCTTTACAGTGGTACCCCGGTTTAAGAACAACCCTGTTTACGAACTATTCGGTTTACGAACTCTGCAAAATCGGAAGCAGTGTCCTGGTTTGTGTACTTTACCTTGGTCTGAGAACGGAATCCGAATGGTGGAAGGGCACCGGCGGCAGGAGGCCTCATTAGCGAAAGCGTGCCTCAGTTTAAGAACGGTTTCTGTTTAAGAACAGATTTCCAGAACGGATTAAGTTCGTAAACTGAGGTACCACTGTATTGCAAAAACCATCTATGAACCCTAAGATACATAGGGTTGTATCCAATGCTAGTCCTACTCAGAGCAGATCATGGACATGACTGACTTTCACCCACTAATTTCAATTGGTCTACTCTGAGCATCATTTAATTGGACATAACCCACATGGAGTTTATTAGAATCCAAAATGTAATAACCCACTTCCATTTGTACATCATCATATAGCATCCATATGTAATCCCTCTGCTACGGTTCTCTCTCTTTCTTTCTTTCTTTCTTTCTTTCTTTCTTTCTTTCTTTCTTTCTTTCTTTCTTTCTTTCTTTCTTTCCTTCCTTCCTCCCTCCCTTCCTTCCTTCCTTCCTTCCTTCCTTCCTCCCTCCTTCCTTCCTTCCTTCCTTCCTTCCTTCCTTCCTTCCTTCCTCCTTCCTTCCTTCCTTCCTTCCTTCCTTCCCTCCCTCCCTCCTTCCTTCCTTCTTACCATCTCCGTTGCAATTTAAAAAATGGTCATCTGTAGCTCTAAAGCATACCTATGCTCAGCACAGTAGGTGCCTGTGCTGCTCTCACCCCCCCCAAAAGAAATTGGTACATTAAAAGGGGTGGGGGGAGGCACGTTTTGCCAAATGCAGAGTGTAGCCAGATTTCACACTAACATGGGAAGTGTAAATCTCTTGCCATGGCTGACTTTGAATGTGCTGTCCATGCATGCTACCTTCAGAGGCTTTGCAAAGCCTCTGGACCAGGCCTTCCTTACTCTTCCACACTTTCTGCATGACTTTGGGCCCAAAGGAAGCTATGGACTTTGAAGAGGTGTCTTGGCACCCATAGGTGTGCACCTGCACCCTGAAGCCTCTATCAGTCAGGCCTAGCAAGCTCTAGAAAAAGTAGGGGAAATGTAAGCCCCTAAATGGTAGGGGGAAGAGCACAGACCCCCCTCTCCAAATAAATTCCCTCACTACTTCTATTTTTTTATATATATAAAAAAACAAAAAACAACAACCTGTGGTTGTTAATGTTTTGAACACCATATTATTTGACTGGTGCATTGTTTTACAGATTGTTTTACTGATGGTTTTGGAAACCACTTTGAACTGTGGAAAGTGGCTTATAAATATTGAAAATAAAATACAATAAAAAATCATAAATGTGTGTGTCTGTCTCCTAGCAAGCTAGTACCGGTAATTGCTTGAGGACAGTGTGAAAGCAGGCAAGGAAAGTTCTGAGAAGCCTTTAGCAGTGTTACCCATCCATGAATATAATTTCCACCATTAAAGGTTTTATTTTTTAACAGCATTCACCTAGGTTTGTTGAGATATGATTTGATTTGGAGGTGAGCTTTATTTCTGCAAGAGCTGGAGATCTTATCTCTAGCTATATTTCTGCTTCCGAAAAGGGTTTATGTTGGAAGGATTTTGCTGTCTGACTTACGGCTGATGCACATTGTTCTTAAAAGAAAAATAAACTACAAATCCCTATCTCAAAATAACAGATGTCAGTGAGGATTCCCTGATTTTCCTGCAGACATTTCCCATCTTTGTTGTTTCTGGCCTACTTTGCATCCCAATTCTGCGGAGGTTTCCTTGGAAGCAAGTCCCACTGAGTTCAGTAAGACTTACTCTCAGGAAGGTATGCCTAGGATTGCAGCCTTAGAAATGTTTCAACCGATACAAATGGCACACTAAAGGAAGGCTGTAAGTTTAATGAGAGAATTAATCAACTAGCACACTTGCAAGGGCTAAGCCCCATTGAACTCAATGGGATTCAGTTCTAAGTAAATATGCGTAGGACCATACTGTACAGCTTTGATCTCAGATTAAAATGTGCCCCTCCATTAGCTGCTGGATCTGAGGCTGAAGGGTACAAACTCCACGCAGACTGCGCATGCATAGCTATTCCCCTCTTCTCTGTACTAAATTTGATAGGGAAAAACCCAACCATTTACATCCAGCTTTTCCTCCCAGTTTACATCCATATCTATCAGATATTTTGCACTTGATGACAAAGCTATCTTTTAGCAATAAAAACCACAGGCAACTGAAGCGCTCAGTTGGAATCAGTGGACACGATGCAACCACAGGCAGGTATTGTAAAATCCCGATTTCAATGAAAGAATTATATGCACAACATGCTCAAAACTCTGCCCCTTCAATCAGTGGGGCTTTAAAATTGCTTAACTTCAGCTGGGTTGTCGCCACTGTCTTACTGGGTTTTACTGGTACAGTATGTTTACAATCAGCCTGAAGCACACAGGTTTATCACAGAAGCAGCTTCCCACGTGATTTGCCTTCCCGGCGACAATCACGCTGTAAAGGTTGTAGTAGAAACTGGCCTTACTTTGGCTCGGGCTCCATACCAATGAATGAAGGAATTGGTGAATTTGAGTGTCCAATGAAGAAAGAAGAACTCAATAGAGGGTGGAGCATGAGCTGACAGAGCCTATGGGGAAAACTCTCATACATCCTGCATCTGTGAGAAGCTTGGGGTCACAGTCAACTAACTTGTTGCGCTAGTGGAAGCCAGTGCAGGATTACCCCGAGTGCAATGGGACTTCCCCTCTTTCCCCCCCGCTGTGCCCTCCCCAAATTTGCTCCACAGGGTCAGGGAAACAGCCAGAACAGAATGTGGGGAGAAGGAGAGGGGAGGATGCTCTGTCGGGAAAGCAGAAATGCTTCCGCTGATGAAAGGATCCCCTTAGCAATATGATGAATACAACCCTTGGTGCGATTGCAACCTTAGAACTGGAAGTTAGCAGATGATAATGGAACCTAACCCTCTGTTTTAAAACGTGTTTCTCCCTGCACTTTGCCACACCCCACCACATCTTGCAGATTCATCCTTGAGGTCTAGAACTGACTCTAGGCTGCATTGAGGTAGAACCAGCAAAGTGCCCGTACAGTTTAAGGCACAGTTTAGCAAATCACCTCTGACGACTCAAACAGAGGTGCTGCAGTGGCCCTAAAGCTATTGGACATCACTGGTAACCACTAGGAAAACCACTAGGAAAACTGGCTGAGGGTGCCTAATCCTACCCATTTGGAACACGACAGTACACAGGGGCATGTAATCTTGCACCCCACTTTTTATGTACTCAAATCAAGCAGTTCCCTAAACTGCACAGTTGCAGATATCTGAGTATGATGAACACTGGAATCATTCCTGGAAATCCAAAGAGTAGATAAAAAAGAACACTGTTGAGGTCAGATTATAGCTAAATGGTTCAGGGGAGGGTGAGCCAGTGGATTTTAACAATCAGATGTTTTGAATAACAAAGGTTTTGCTGCTATTCCTAATTTCCCAAGCTGAATTTGCCATGCAGCTATTTTACAGTTCTTTGATTCTGACCTGTCACAGCCAATACGTTTAAACTTTGCAAAAGTCAGGTCTGAGGCTGCAGGACTCCAAATGTTAACTGAAAGACAGTCATGCAGCATTTTGCTCTTGACAATTTCAATGTTATGATTTGCTTTAGCATTCCTTCCAACATATAATGGAGCATTGTATCACTTCTCGGTACCTGAGGTTATCAAGAGTTGCTGAAAAGAAAGAAAGAAGGAACTTGTTTCAAAAACAAAGTTCTTTCTTTCCTTCCTTCCTTTCTAGAACAACAGCTTGATAAAGACAATGCATGCTATGAGTCTGAAAGTGTCAGGACTTGGCAAGGTCCAAGTTCCAGTATACAGGATCCTGGGACCTGCAGGAGCTGCCTGTCACTCCAAAGAAGCAGGTGCAGAGCCCAAATCAGAAAGGTGTCTATTTCCACAGCAGAAAACAGGGGAGGGAGCAGGGCAGGGTTGTAAGGGCCTGAAGGAAGAGAGAAATTTTGGAGGCTGGGGTGGGAGAAAGCTCCCTCCTTCCAACCCCACCCCCACCCCCCGGAAATTTTAACAGCACTTAGAAAGTGTCCTCATGCTAGAGACGGGTTACTCAAAACATAGGTGCCAGCTCTAAAGCTAGGGCTTGGTGGACAGGGATTGGTCCTTGGAGTCAACTGGTGCTGCAGCTTATGAGGGTACCTTTGAAGCACAGTGCTCACTCTGCCAGGCTCGCAGTGAAAACTGCGCATTGGTGGCTCAGGAGGTAAGGTGTCAAAGCCTGGCTGTTGAATTTCATTAGACTTACTGACATCTTATTGAGAACCTTGCCCTGATGCCTTATTGGCTAAGGGTGCAATGCAAACCCCCTTCGTCACGAGCTGTGTATTTGTGTGCGGATTGGATGGAGGTGCTCCTTTGTCCAGCCCTGCCAGCTTTCACCTGTGGAGGGACACCAGAGAGCCGCCTGTTCTACCTGCCAAAGATGTGGGAGGGTGCAGGTGCTGCCAGCAGGATCCCTACACACTCCAGTGTCAACCAAGGCCCCCAAAGGGGGCATTCCAGAACAGGGAGGTGCTGAGCCAGAGCCAGCTGCGATCACCTAGGAATGCCAGTCTATCTAGATTAGATTAGATTGGAGGCAATTCAGGCTTTACTGGGGTAACATGGCACAGTCTCCCATACTCCTTCGTTGCCTCATGTGCTGGTATTGCTTGTTTCCTAACTCCCCCACCCCCATCTGCATTCTCATGATGGAGTTCTGAACATTTGAATTGGCTCTCGGACACAAAGAGATGTGCCTAACTTTGAAGAAACGAAGAATCCCCACTGACTGTGTGTATGTGCTTATTTGGATTTGACTGCAGCCACCATTAACCCCAAATATCCATGTCAGCACCACGAGAAACTATGGCGGAAACAGCAGCACTCAGAAGGAAGGGCAGCAAAGGGGGCTGTGTTCCCCCGACAAATTTATTTTCCTTCCAGCATTGGTGAGATACTTCTGCAGGCAGGAGGACATCAGCAGGGTACGTTTCATCAGGCTCCGCTCATTCCTAAAAGACCTGCCTTTTACTTTTCAGCTCTGTTTATCTTTTCCTCAGGAAGTTCAGTGGAAAATATGCATCCCGCAATGACGGCCTGTCAGTCACTCTCGACCTTTTGCAAGAACAGCGTAAAGCTGGCATGTGAAGGTGTCACTGTGGGGAAGGAATTCTTTAAAAGTTCATCATGAGTGGATAATTCCACTACAAAATGCGAGCTGGCAGGCAGTTGTAACCTGGAATCCAAAATCAACCTTATGCTAAAGACAAAAGGAAAAGAAAAGAAAAGAAGAAAGAACACCTTCTCTTCATATACAGCAAACAATCTGTTCCCTTTGAAGCAGCAGGTATTTAATGGAGGAGAGGCAACAGGAGAATGGTTTTTTCCCCTGCCAAATTCCTGATACTACATCAGGCCAGGTATAAACTCATACCCCACACTGTTCTCTCCCCACTCCTCCTGCCTCCTTGGTTTCCTTTCTCAATTACTCTGGCGAGGCACTTCAAAGAGCCTCTTCAGACATCCTCCACCCCTCCAACCCGGCCAAAGATCATCACGGGAATCGAGTGTATAAAATGATGAACTATTCTTTTATTACAGGAACTAAACGGCAATAATATTAGCTTCTTGCATAATGTGCAGCACTCTCCCAACATCCTGGTTCCTGCTGAGTCAGTCAGTGGGGACTGTGCGGGGCCAGCCGACAGAGCCTGGAGCAGCCTGCATGGCAGGATGCAGAAATGGAGCCAAGCTCCTTTGTCGCTCAGCCTTCGGAGGAAGCAAGGTCACCTAGAAGGCTATGCTGGGGTTAAGAAGGGAGCAGGGGTGGCGGGTGAGGCACCATCTATGAACTAGCTCTGGACTCTTGGAAATGCTTCTGGCATTCGACATAAAAGGCAAGCATATCATGTGCATGTGAACACAATGGGAAGGGCTCTAGCTCAGTGGTAGAGCATCTGTCTTGTAATCCCTGACATCTCCAGGTAAGGCTGGGAAAGACTCCCTGTCTGAAATGTTGAAGAGGTGCTACCTACCAGTCAGTGTAGGCAATACTGAACTAGGTAGCGCAATGGTCTGATCCGCCACAAAGCAGCTTCCTGTCTTCCTAAATTAACAGGGGGAGAACTGAAGCTAAGAACTGTTCACAACATATCCTGATCATGGAAACACCACCATGGATACCGTATGCCCTGTTGGGAGACGGTGTGTATTTTGTGGAAAGCCAAGAGCAAGGAGGGGGAGGCGGTGTGGGGTGCGCCAAGGGAGCTGTGTCACCCGCAGGTAATCTGTGCGGCTTTAATCTTCCTCGCGGGCTCACGGCTCCATCCACCTGCACCGCGTCTCAGCTCGCCGATTGGTATAATGGGACCACGTATATTTAGAGAGCACGAGCAACACACTGAGAGGGAGCCTCAGCTAAAAATATCCATGTGCACAGAGAGATGCAGAGGTGACGCCGAAGCTGGAGAGTCAGATAAAAGGGAAGCTTTCTGTGCGCTGGAAAATTAACATTCCTGGGCCACGTCACTTTGTGTGCGGCTTCCTATGAGCTTCCCCCTCCCATCGCCACCCCCCTCCCTTGCTCGCTGCCTCCCTCCCACCCACTGCTGAACAATCCGTCAGGTTTGGAAATCAGGCTGGATGGCACAAGGCACCATCCTGTAATTTCCTTTTAATAATAGATCGCAGGAGGATGGGCTCGGCAGCCTTCGCCTGCTCTTCTGCCTCCTCATTAGCTTTACTACACTTGCTCCATTTAGAAACCAAGCGCGAATTAATGGAGCACTAATCATCTGCAGAAGAGATATTAATAGTGTGGACCCCCCCCTCCCCACCCACAGCCACCTTTCCTCAGCTTTCGTCAGGCTGTTCCAGGAAAGGGGTGGGGTGGGGACGAGCCTCCTCTGTGTGGAGGAATTAACAGGTGAGTGCTGGCAGGATACGGAACATCCTGGGCCTGTTTTGCATCTGCCGTAAGGGGCAAAGCACCAGGTAGGCAGGGGCAGGCAAACAAGATTATTGGTGTGCGTGTGATTGTCTGCAAGAATTACTGATGTAGTGTAGCTTCTTCACTTTGAGATAGTTGCTATATTAGTTTTGTACTGTCTGTGGCAGGTCACATGTTTCCTGTGCAGAGGAACACAGTCCCACGTTCAATTTTCAGTATCTCTAGTTAGAGACTTTTAGCACTGAGGCTGAAAAAGAGCATCGGCTGAAACTCTGGAGAGTGGCTGTTAGTCAGGGGAGATAATATTCAGCCACTGATAGGATGGAGGGCCAAACTTGATGAAGCCTTCAGGGTGTGGTCGCCATTTACATATCTTTCATTTTAAGAATGAAAAAGTGAAAAAGAAGGAAAAAGCTACAGGAGCCCCCAATCCCAATTAGAACTGAAAGGCATGAGGGTGTTAACTCTTGCAATTTTTCTCCATTCCCCCCCACCCCCGCACTATTATCAGTGCTGGATTTAGGGTGGTTCCACCGCACAGGGCGCCGTGCCAAGGGGGTGCAAAATAATAACAACAAAAAACCTATTCATTATATAGGGAGGGGGCCCCAAATCACTTCTTGGGGCAAAACACAGTTTGGGATGAATTATTTTGTCAGCAAAACTGTACTGGTGTGGGAGAAGGATTAATTCCCCTCCACTGTACCAGAGTCCTGATCCAGGCTAAGGCTTCCACAGGTCCTATTTTTTCATTTTAAAAAAGTTGAAAGATGTGCAATTGTGACCACACATTTACTTTTTGGTCCTACACATTTCTACTCTGACTGAATTAAATTCTGTGTAATTCAATGGAGCTTACTCTCAGGTAAGTGGATATAAGAGTGCAGCCCTAACGTATTATCTAATTTGGCCTTCAGCATAAGGTGGCTTCATATGTTCCTGGCTGCACTTTGCACAGGAAGCCGAAGGAAGAAAACCCTGAAGGAGCTGCAAATCCCAAACGTAGCCCAAAACAACTGCTCTTGCAGGTAGCAGGCCATGTATTAGTACTTTAGATCCGAACTGTTCAGACATGCGTCCCCAGGTGTTGCTGGGCTACAACTCCCATTATCCCCAGCCCGTTTATCCAATGGTCACAAATGATGGGAGATGTGGTCGAACAATATTTGGGGACCCAAGGATGAAGAAGGCCACCTTAGAACAACAAGAGATCACCCTTTACCTTTCCTTGGATAAATGAAGGCCAGATTTCTATGTGTTCTTACGTCACAGAATCATGAAGAAAACAAACTGATGTTGCAGTGGGGCTTGGCTAGTGAGTCACTGCTATTTATTGGGAGGGGCACAGTGGTGGTGAGCTGCAAAAACGCCAGTGGAGTTCAATCCGGGACTCCTCCCAGTGCATTTGCATGGCATCGCCCTTCCATCTGCCTTGTCCCTCCATCTCCGAGTAAGCAGCAGCGACTCACCTGCCAAGAGGTCAGGTAAGGGCCTCCATCCCACCACACTGTCTGCTGCTGACTAGAAATGTTTTGTCAGAAGACTTGCAAACAGAAAACTACATTCTTCCCTCCTACTTATGGATCATTCCAGTACAATCCACATGTGCTACAAGCATTCCTTCATGTGCTACAAGCATTCCTTCCTCCATTTGTTCTCCTTCTCATGAAGAATAATGACCATAGCATACACTAGAAATGTGCTTCTTCTCTGCAGTGGGCTCCCAGAACCAACATATTGCCAACGACAGTATTATAGTTGGGGGGAGATACACGCACAATTTTGAAGTTGTGACCCAGAGTAAATATCCCACAGTGGCGCAGGGAATCCCGTGGCGAAGTGTACCTGAAAAAGCTCGGAGTCATCTGTACTGTACTGGCTGGACTCTGTTTCAGAGTGCTCGCAACACCACTGCAGCTCATTGAAGCAACTGGCTGAGTCAAAGTCACCGGCATCCAACTGGGACAAATCAATCTCTGGGAAATCAGAGTAGAGGTGTTCCTCACCAGACACTTCATACTGTGGATGTAAAAGAGAAAAGGATGGTGAGCTTGGCCGGCTTGCCAATCCTCGGGGAAACCAAATGAGGTCAAATATCATCGCACATGCCTTCACAAGGTGTAGATCGGATCACTGGTGTCTTTAAGGGGTGCCCAAATGTTACACAATAAAAAGCCACACTAACGTGGAGCTAAGAAACCCAAGTCCAAACCTTCCTAAAACAAAGAGGATTTAAAACCACTTGAAGGCAGGCTGCCACCTGTAGAAAGCCTTCAAGCTCCAAAAAGGCAACAGTTCCACATTTGTTTATTTACCGGGGTATTTTTAGCCTGTTCTTCAAAAGAATTCCTGTTACAACAAAACAAAATTTTATAAAATAACCACATTGAAACTAAAAAAAGCAAATTAAAGATGGCAGATATAGTTCTAAATGACTCCCAGTGGCTCTTATTCTGACCTGACCTGGTATTACTGATGAAAGGGGATACAGAAATGTTTTAAATAAATACATAAACTGACTGGGAAAATACAACTGAGAGCAGTGTGTAGTAAGAGTTGTGCCTGTAAAGCAAGCATGTACTGAAGGACATGAATGCTGTAAAATGAGGCATCTCCTGCCCCTCCTCCAATGTATTAAAACTAAAAATCCAGAGATTATTTTTCTTTTCCGCATTATTACCTGCTGGTGAATTATAATTATGTCTTACTGACTTGTCTGCAAGATTATCAGAATTTAGGTCTATTCTTCTCATTCCCCTTCTTAAATTAGAAGTGATAACTTATACCTGATTGTTATTATTATTTTTGCCGACTTTGAATATGTGCATCAATGCCATTCAAAAGAAACTGAAGGATAAAGCAAAACAGAGCACTTTCTCCACGCTCAACATCTAGTATTTCCATTTGGGAATGATGCTGCAACCTTGGCCAGCTTTTGCAAGAAATGCTTGGGTTTTGTATTTCTAGTATCAACATGATAATATCCTATTATGCAGATTCTAAGATTAACATTTCTGTGCTCTTGGAAATATCACTCCCACTACTTTCTAGTGTGCGAAAGGCCAAGCCCCCTGGAGGACAGCCCAGATGCTTTGTTTCCCCATGACAAAAAAGGAGGAGGAGGATACTGGTGGGTGACTGACAATATGCATCTTTCAAGTCTGTCTCTGTTCAAAGGAACAGGAAAACACCCACCCACCTACCAGCAGATCACTCAGATTAAATGGCTGCATTTCGAGGGACAATCTTTCAAAATGAATAATGCCCATTTCCTGCATAATTACAAAGATGTGCTTGTGGTGGTTTTTTTGTTTTGTTTTTCAAGTTCAGAGGAAATAGACATTTTCAACTTTTCTTGGGACAGTTCCCTTGCTCATGGATCATCACCATGATCCATTGCTAGCCTCCCACGTCCATCTCAAGGTGGTGTACAAATTACAATAAAAACAGCTAAGGAGAGTTATAAAAATAGCAGAAGACCACTTCAACCACTGGCAAGACAGACAGTCAGACAGACACAGACACACACAGACGCCCCCGTACACCACCAGAGCAGCTGCATGGCTTCTTAAGGGACACTTAAGCTACTCCAGCCTTTAGTGACGTAATGCGGACATCCAGGGCTTATACTAGTGCCCTGATAGCCAGCAATAAGGAAGGAAAGGAAGAGGCTTATGGTACACCAGACAGTCACGAATCAGGTAAGGCTCTGCAACAGAGGCCTGTGTGCATCTGAAGGTGGCACTTTTGGCCTGCTGGGCATTCTGGGTCCTCATCACCCCTGACCTCCCCTTTCTTTCCCAGGCCTTCCAGCCCCAGCTCCATTCATCAGCTAAACTTAGCTCCGCCACGCTCTTGGCAGTGGCAAGCAGGCCTTGGAGCTTCAATATTTCCTCATACCCGTGGCAATCTCTCCTTATAGAAACAAGTTTCTCCAGACACCAATTCAATAACGGCTCTAACAATCCATTGTATTCTTCCCCTGCTCCTCAAGCCCAGCCAAAACGAGAGTATAATAGAGCAGAATCAATGGCTGGCGCATGTAAGGCAATCTAAGCTCTAAGAACTGAGCTAAAAATACCCAGTCAATCACACAGAGCAGCTGAGACCCGGCCCCATTTCCACCACATTCTCAAGGCATACGCAATTGCATTAAACTCCCAACACGGTCGGCGAAAGCGAGTGACCGAGAAGGACACAGTAATGCTGCATTGCACCATTACTGCTAAGCCTACCAAAGGTCACAGATATGCTGGGGGTGCGGCTTTCGAAGGTCCATGATGCACAAAGGCGGGGGAGGGGGAGGACTGTGATACAGAAGACAAGGCCTGTTCAGACTAGGGATGGATGAGGGAGAAGGTAGGCTCTGTCTGGGCTGAAAGGTGAACCTCCCTACTTTGCACTTCCGCAAAGCAGTACACAGACAGAAGCACAGTTATCCTCGGAAATCTGCACTCTACAAATTTTCCAGTGCAGTTCTGCAGCCAAGTAACATGTACAAACATGTATATATTAGTAGAACTAACATGGGTGGTGATGGCAGGTGGTGGGGGGAATCCATTGTATTAGGAAAATTCCTTTGCAAAAAAAACTGTCTCTTAGGCAAAACTGCTTACAAAAAATGTGTCTGCTAGGAGAAATTTGCACAGAAATGCTGGTGAATCTTCATGAAACCTTTTTAAAAGTCACCATCATCACAAACTGATGTACAAATGTGGGGAACAAAACATAAGATTGGAAAAATGAGAAACCTGAAATTGACATGTGGGCCCATCCCTAGCTCAAGCAAAGGTTTCTGCAAAATTGTGCCATCGGGCACTACTGACATCTATACCATGCTCAGTGCAGGGAAGAAACTCTATCTGATGTGTAAGAATTTTGCCAACGTTATGACTTCATGGTTACTTCCAATTTGTTTCAGTGACATGTGACTTTATTGCTCATACTTGAATGCTGCTCTTCCTCAAAGACATTCAGGCCAGCATACATGGCACTATCATCTCTTGAAATCTTCAAGTCAACCTTTTGAGGAATGTTAAAACTGAGTAACACTCTCATGGCTGAGCGGAGATTTGAATCCAGAGTTCCTCAGTTCACCAACTAGACTCCATTAGCTAAAGATACCCATTGGACAGACTTGAACACCAAGATTTCCTGCTTCTCCACAAATGCTTTTTATCTAGCAAAGTACAGCACTGATTGGGAAATTTTTGATCCCAACTTTGCTGGCATCAGTATGATCACACTGTTCACTGAATTCAGCGAGTAGGGTCAGCACTCAGTCCTGCCTTTCTGAGACAACAAACCCATTCCAGGCAAGCCACCATGGAGCTGGTAGATGATAAAAGCCTTTGTCCTCGTAATGACCAAGACTAGCATTCAAAACAACCACCAGATAAATGAAAATTCATGAAGCCCTTTTATGTGAAGACCTGCTGATCTTTGGGAGCTTCCTAACAATGGGGAGAGCAAATATATTTGTTTTGCATTTAGCTCTCAACTCACAAGATCAACTGAGCATTTGAGAAGCCGTAATGAGAGAATAACATCCAAGGCACTGCTTTGAAGTTTTCCAAATAGTCTCTCTAGGACTTAACAATCAATTTTCACAAGAAGTTACAGAAACGAAAGAGACAGCATCTCCCCCTCTCCACCCCCTTCGTTCTGTCTTTATTAACTGGATAATCTCAGATTATAGGGCTTGTTTCCCGCAGGAATGGGACTTTATGTCTTCTCTGCGTTTTCCAATTTAATTTAGGACATAGTCTCCACTAACAGTAAATGGTGGGTCCTCCCGCACCGTCTGTATGAACACTAGGTGAAAGAAAGGGCAAATGGATCTCAGGTTACAAAGCAAAGGCTGTAGGAAAGGGTCAGTCTTGGGGCAAGGAAGAGGCCCGAAAACTGGGAAAAAGAGAAAATTGGGTGATGCGCGTTCTGGGGGTGTGGCGCGCTGTTTGTGGGGGTGTGGCGCCGGGCGCGCATGGGGCTGTGCGGCGCGTGTCTGGGGGGCCCGCCGTGATGGCACCCTACCGGAACAGTGGTGCAGGGGGCGGTCCGCTCTCTCCACACTCCCACTCCTCCGCCAGTGGGGGGGGGGGGGAGCTGGTGGAGCCAGACTTTTTCTAATCTGCTGCCTTTTCACACACTTCCTTTACTGCAATGTGCATGCAATGCACATTTTAGCACTGTTATTGTCTGAAGGTAGTGCAGTTTAGAATCTGCGCAGCCCTTAAAAATTATTGCCTTTAACCCATCTTGGATTGAGATGGAATTGTATCATATTGTTTCAATTTACAGTCTAACACAATGTGCTCGGGATGAAACTCTCATATAAACCCCAGGGGATTTGCAGGGGATGCATGCTGATAGATCTGTATCTTGTAGCTTTATTCGGAACCCTTTGTTGCTCTCCCTTGCTTCATTTGTCCACAATCCCCTAGTACAAATTGGGTTAACCACCTATTTCCTATTAGGGACCTCTCACCCAGGAACAATACCACCATGGCCCCATTTTGGCTATGAGAAACTGTTCAGTAATTTGCCTGGTTTAATGGTTAATCCAGCCTCCAGTTAGATTCCGATTTCCATCAATATATCTGATTGTACAGGCCCCCAGCAAATGTATGTTTTCATCAAATGCTGTGTTTTTCCTCAAATCTTTCTCAGGGAGTAGAGGTAGACATATTTATTTTTAGAAAAACTTTTAATATGCATTTGCAATTCAAACACAAACTTCTGCAAAACACTCCGATTCCTCAGTTGTCTTTGATATGTCACTAGGGAAGAGATCCCAGCTCTGCAATCACAAGGTGCAGCTGACGCTAGCACTTGGGATGTCTTTTGATAATCTCTACAGACGTGACACCTCCCCACTGCCAACAGAATTGGGTATAAATAAACTCCTGCAATCCAATGCCTCTTTGGGCTGCCTACATGGCATGCTGAGTTCAGCAGCAAGATTCAGATGGTGCCCTGGCAATGCCATGTTGTTCAAGTCCAACTCAAGGGTCACCTGGGAGACAAGCAATAGGGCAGCATACTCCTCAGTGCATGTATGAATCCATCCCAAATCTTCCAAACAACCGTCTGACTGATTGACTCTGGATGAGAGATTAATGTTTCGGTTATGAGTGGATGAGTGACATAAATCATCACAAGAAATACCCACCTAAATATGTTAGTATCACAATAGGTCTCTTGAGAACCAGAACCCACTTTAACCATGTCCTGTGATATACAACCCACTTTTCTATATTGTTGTTGTTCCGACTGCTGCTACTGTATACATCTGTCCGCCTCCTTCTGTTTTTCTCTTCTATTTGCCATTTTCTCTCAACTTCTCTGTCCTTCCCTCCTTCCTCTTAATATAATTTTAACATCGGGGGGGGGGGTAAAATTAAATGGTGTTGGCACCACTGATGGGACCACTTGAGGTAAAGGCAAAGCCTACTTGAGAGTCCTCATCCCCAGTGGGCTGAACTACAACTCCCATCATCCCTGACCATTGACCATGCTAGTTGGGGATGATAAAAGCTGAATGCTAGCGATGACTTGAGGTCCCCAGTTTTTGCATCCCTAGCCTAGACCTTCAGAGTTAAATAAAGGGATTCTCTCCAAGCTAATAGTGAGTGCCACTCAGCTGGGGCAGCATAGCCAAGAACTGGACTGGTTAGTTCTGTCAATGAAGTGTGTTTCAGTCACTGGAAGGATATCTAAATACCAGTTTCCTTCCTCCATTGCTTTGGAAACAAGAAGAAATACACATCTTTGGCTGCATGCCTTGGAAGAAGAAGAACTGAAGCACTTAACAGAAGGCGGAACATCTGATGATATTTCCAAGTCTTCTTTCCACCCCCAGTGGTGGGCAGGTGGATGGTACAGGGCTCTTCTTTGATAGGCCCAGCACTTACGAGTGGGTAATGGATCTTGGCTGTTGCAGTGTTCTCCTTTTCTGCATTTCCTTTTTGTGCTTGTGAAAGAAGTGAACTTTGTTCTAATTTTACCCAGGAGATTGTAAGGGAAGCAGCCATTGGACCTTGGAAGGCAGCCAGCAAAATGGCTGGGAATTCTGAACCATCTTTCATTCCAGACACCTCATTCAAGTGCGGTGGAGCAGAGCAAAACATAAAAACTAGCCCAGGAGCTCTGTGGAATAAGCCCATTCCCCACCCGCTTTTAATCTACCAGGGGAGTCTAACTGGTCCAACAGTGAGCCCTCACGTTACTTTGATTTAGAAATAGGATTAATATTATTAATTGCTCACCCTTTACTCTAATGTCCCAATTAAAACACAATGTTTAAAAACAATTCAAAACAACTTAGAATCACAAAAATAAGGTAGGCCCTAAGAATATACATTTCAGGAAACCCAGAAAATGGGGAAGCGCCATGGGTAAGTAGCATAGTGATCACTTTCCCAGATTTGATTCCCCTTAAAGGTAAAGGGACCCCTGACCATTAGGTCCAGTCGTGGATGACTCTGGGGTTGCACGTTCATCTCGCTCTATAGGCCAAGGGAGCCGGTGTACAGCTTCCGGGTCATGTGGCCAGCATGACAAAGCTGCTTCTGGCGAACCAGAGCAGCGCACGGAAACGCCGTTTACCTTCCCACCGGAGTGGTACCTATTTATCTACTTGCACTTCGTGCTTTCAAACTGTTAGGTTGGCAGGAGCAGGGACCGAGCAACGGGATCTCACCCCGCTGCAGTGATTCGAACTGCCAACCTTCTGATCGGCAAGCCCTAGGCTCTGTGGTTTAACCCACAGTGCCACCCCTTATCTCCATTTAAAAGGATCTCAAGTAGATGTGCTAGAAAAACCTCTGAATCTTTGGAGAGTTCCTGCCAGTAACAGTAAACAATTCTGGTCTAGATGGACCAATGATCTAACTTATGTCGGGAGCTTCATGTTTTCATCCTCACAGGGACAGCAAATGGAAAAGTGTGCCCCGGCAGGCTGCCCTGGAGCTCTGCCAAGAAGTTGGGCTCTGAGCTTCTAAGAGAGGAGTGGGATTTCATGTACTATTATGGGGCTACATGGCGCTCCTGAAAGATGTTGTTTTGAAAGCAGAAAGGTTGGATTTGCCCTTGTCAGATGCATGATGGAGGCATTTTGGGTCTCAAACTGTGATTTGTTAATTAGGTCACACAGACACCTAGATTTGCAGAACAGTCAGGCAATCCATCTTGGAGGCGCCTATTTCCACATCGCCCCCGAGTCTTCTTTTAAAAATGCGAATTTCCTGTAAATGTACAAACCGGCAAAGAGACATTGCAATCCTTGATTAAAACAAAACCAAAAGAGAACAGCCAACAGATAGATTTGTGTGTGGTGTAAATCCACAACAGACAGACAGACAGACAATGACTGGCTGCATGCAGCACTGAAACCACTATTTTATTCTATTATTATTTTTAAAGTATTGACACGAGTTCCCTGCCATGGGAAATCCGTAATCTAAACAGAAAGTGCAGAATGAACCGTCAGGCTGTCGGGAAGGCCACCTTCTTGGGAGCTTTTTCTTTTTTGATGTCTTCATTACAAACTGATGGGTGACACCTTATTAACAGATGTAGGATGGCAATTATGAGCCCTGGGATAAGATCTGAAAAACAGGAGCTTGCCCAACACGATGAGGCTTGCATGTGCGACATAAAGAGCTGTGATGATACTTGCTCTAAATTGGTCACTCACAACTCACACAGAGTTACCTTCAAAGGATAACTAACACACTCTGCTAAGGAGCTGGCATTCAGGCCTCCACAATGATAGACGGATGGCTAGATAATTGCAGAAGCGCAATTTTAGCCTGTCCTTCTCTCTCATCAGCTTGGGAGAGAAGACCAAATTCTGAGCCAGCACGCAGCATTCAAGCACATGGGTGAAAGACATACAGTCATCTGGTACCAGCAATAGAACTGTCTCCTTGAACTCTACTCTGGTTTGGTTAAGTCTTAAGCACAGTTAGATGATTGCCATACATCCTAGACAACTGGTCTAAGAGACACAAGTCCGCGAGCTCAGATGGTATTGAGTGTCTTGATATTTAGGCAGCTGTTGAAGACATTTCTTTTTAATTTAAGAAGACTTTCCCTGAAGGGTGACCCAGTCATTTTATGGAAGATGAAGTGTACAAATGTGTAAATCGATTGGTTGCTTTTAATTTATCAAATTTATAAACCTTTGTATTTTGTCTTATTTTACACCGCTTCAGTATCTTTTGGTTGTGAAACAAGTTATACACCTCCAAATAAAACAAAACTATAATGCATCTGTTGCTGGGCTGTATTGTTGATGGGGTTCAAGTATTTGAATGCTTTCCATATATATATATATATATATATATATATATATATATATATATATGTGTGTGTGTGTGTGTGTGTGTGTGTGTGTGTGTGTGTATAATCCCATAGCATACAAAAACAGGATAGGAAGAGTCTATCCTACTTTTTGCTCTGCTCTCTTGCAGGCTTTCTTTATTTCTGAAAGGAGGCATTTCTTTGCCTGTAGGAAAGCAATGGGTTGCCCTAAGGAGATCATTCCATCTGCAATAGAATTTTTGCTTGCCAGATGGACCTGTTGGGCGGGAAGTACGACAGCGCTAGCGAGACTTTTTGAGCTGGCTTCTACTAGCGCAACAACTTTGTTGAATCCACTCTATTATCCCCTGGCCTTTTCCAAACATGCATCTCAGGAACGCATTCACTGGATAAATGGAAACGAGAAGCTGAGAAGTGTTATTATCATTATTTATTTAATTTGATGTGCCACATGGAGAGCATCTCTAGGTGGCCTACAGTCAAGTTTTAAAACATAAAGGTAAAGGGACCCCTGACCATTAGGTCCAGTCGTGACCGACTCTGGGGTTGCGGCGCTCATCTCGCATTATCGGCCGAGGGAGCCGGCGTACAGCTTCCAGGTCATGTGGCCAGCATGACTAAGTCGCTTCTGGTGAACCAGAGCAGCACACGGAAACACAGTTTAGCTTCCCGCTGCAGCAGTACCTATTTATCTACTTGCACTTTTGATGTGCTTTCGAACTGCTAGGTGGGCAGGACCAGGGACCGAGCAACAGGAGCTCACCCCGTCGCGGGGATTCGAACCGCCGACCTTCTGATCAGCAAGCCCTAGGCTCTGTGGTTTAACCCACAGCACCACCCGCATCCCTTAAAACATACAGAATGGTTAAAAGCAGCCATCAACACGGAATGAATCAATACATAAAACATAAAACTCACTAAAAACTTATCAGCATTTGCTTTCTTTTCTGAACTAAGTTTGCGCTGGCACATTTGACTGTATGGCCATTCCAGACCTTTTACTCAAGATCCAGCTCTACTACTCAAGATCCTTGGACAGGGGTCGGCAAGGTTTACCTCGCCTGGGCCAGTTCACTCCAGTATAGATCCCTCTGTGGGCTGGAACGCGCGTGCAGCCGTGATTTTCGGCATGTGTGCAGACATGATTTTCGGCACCTGAGCATACGAAGACGCTATTTCCGGCACCGTGGAAGCGAGTCCCTGTGCCACGCTGCGCTGATTTAGCACAGCGCGTGGGTACTTGCCAAGCAGGCGGCTTGGTTTGGGGGTGGCTCGTGGGCCAGTGAAACAACCCCCATGGGCCGCTTGTGGCCCATGAGCCTTAGGTTGCCTACCCCTGTCCTAGGACAATCTACATCCTTCCCTCCTTCTTTAAAGCAGACCTTATTCAGCCAGATGGCTGGTGCTGCCAAGAGGTCCAGAGGCTGAATGGAGTCAGACTGAAGAAGCTAAATCATTGCAGCCTTCTCTGAACAACACCCCTGAGCCACGTGCTGAGATGACAGACCCCAAGTGGGATGCTTGCAGTTTCCTTCTCCATAAACTTCAACGTGAGGCACAGCCTGAGTTGGCAAGTCTGCTGAGGGAGGAAGCAGAAGGTTCCGCCAACTGGTAGCAAAAGTGCCATTTCACAAAACCTGCGAGCAGTGCCTGCCGAAATCTAAAGGAGCCAGAGGAGTAGTGCTTGCTGAATGGGTGTGTTTTTCTACCGTAGTTGTAACTAGCTTTCTCTTTTGATGGGCTTCTATATCATGTTTTCCCTTCCTGGCTTGCATTGGATGGGGTGGGAAGACTAAAGTGACATCAGCCCCACATCTCATTTCTCACAGATCTACTAGGGTAAAGTGTATCAGTAAAATGGTCCTGGTGAATATCCAAGGAGAAAACCAGGCACGCTTCTATGAACGCCAATGAATTGACATCTAAGGTTAAAAGAAAGCTGAAACAGCAGGCTTTGGAAAATAACCCCGGAGAAGCATTGCTAGACAGTGTTGACAGGACTGGACTGGATGGACCACTGGCCTGACTCCATGTGCTGCGGTTTCTTATAGGAACTTCTTTCTCACTCTCACGCTTGCTGTGTTGGAGATGGAGGAGAGAATTTTTACCAGGATTGCAGCTGGGATGTGCAGCTGGGGTTAAATGTCCCCAGCGAGTGCAGCCCAGTACATGGGATCTGCCCTGCATACAGAAGGCCCAGGTCCAACATCTGGTGTCTTCAGGGGCAGGTGGTAAAAACTGTCTGACACCCTGGAGAGCCACTCAGGGCAGACACGGCTGGACAAGATGAGCCAATGGTCGGACTCAGCATAAAGCAGTTTTCTATGTTCCCACCTGTGTGATAGGATCCCAATGAAAACCTGCAGCCCCTCATCTGTGCCCAAACACAACCATGGCTATAGTGGTTTAGTCAGTGGAGCATGACTCTTAATCTTAGGGTCATGGGTTCAAGCCCCACGTTTGGTAAAAAAAAAAAAATCTGCATTGCAGGGGCTTGGACCAGATGACCCTTGTAGTCCCTTCCAGTTCTACAATTCTGTGATTCTGTTATTCTAACTATGCTATTAAAGGAACATTCCTTTTGGTCCTGAGAAGCCAATGGCCTAGGAGCTCTATTGGCTGAGGATGAAGCTTCACTGCCCTGTATTTGACATTGCCACAATTGATGACAAGCAAAACTTGGGTGGGGAGAGGAGTGAATTGTCCAGAAAAGTTACAATTGCAGATTAACTTAGTAAAAATATGAGGCATTATGAAATTATTTTGTTTGCACAATGTATCCAAGTCAGATACGGTAGTTTTTCTTGATGCAGAATTTGGGTTGTCTGAGCACGGAACTGGGTTGCTGTTGTTTTTAGCACAGAGTCCTGAATACATTAAAATGGGTACAAATTACACTTGCAAAAAATTCTTATTCTTCATGTAAACACACACACTTAAGTATGAAGGGTGATTCCCATCGGTATAAATTGGGTTTGCTTTTCAAACATTGCAGACAAACCACATTAAATGGTACTGAATGCATCCCTGATGGTCCTTATCACAGGATAGGTGGATCGCCAGAAACACAAAGTGCAAGCAGGTGACCTGTGTGGGTCTGAAAAAGAAGGCTGCGCTGATGGGGGCGGGGTGGGGGGAGGAGTAAGCTCAGTTTGCAGTTGTGCAAAAAAAATGGCCCTTAGTTATTAAAGCATCTTAAAAGGATGACTAACTTTTTCCCCTTCCCCCTCCCTTTTTTTTTTTAGCAGTGCAGCAGAAAATACAGCATAAGACATCACATGCTGGTTTGCGAAGCGGTAAGCTTCTACCTAACAGCTGCTGCAGCAACAGCTAAAAATGCCGCCGGATGGACAGGCTGCAGTGGCTTCTCAATAACCTAATCCCGTTTTAAGCCTGGAAGGCCAGATTTATGTTGTCATTTGCATAAACGCCGGCGGGACGCTTTGCAAGGGCCTTGTCATTCAAGCGGCTTCTTCCCCTGCTCTCCGTTTGCGAAGGTGGAGTCACGACGGTTCCACTTGGGAGTCTAAGGGGGCAATGGCCCCAGAAGGAGCATCTGCAACAAAACGACCAGCTAGGCTCCTCACAAAAGAAGCTGTGGCTTCTGCCAGTGACTCATTCAGTTTGATTCAGAGCCTCCCACTCATGAGTAAGTCCCTACGCATGGCATTAAGAGATAAATATAACTTCAGCACCAGCATCCAAATTAGTGCGTAGCATTTAGGTAGATGGGTCGCAAAGCAGCGCAAGGTGAGATAATTTACAAACAGGCTTCGGCGAGGAAGATAGCAGCATCTCTAATGCGGTGAAGAACTTCAGACATTGGTGACCGGAGGCAACCAGACAGGCAAATGAAAGTGTCCACAAATCTTTCGAAAGATAGGGGGAAATTGTTTGGTTCCCTGATTCTGCCTCTCCTCCCACCCACCCTTTAAAAATGAAAGAAAATCCTCATGCAAGGAGATTTTGTGAGAGCCGTCTGGACTTATCACGGAAATCCGTAATTACATACTGCAGGCAATGTGGATTATAGACAAGCTGGGAGGAGAGAGAGATTTTTTATTACCATGAACTGTTGACCTCTCAGACGGGACATTCTCTTTGGAGACTGCATCAGCACAATTAGGGATATTTCAACCACTTGAGGGACACATTATTTACATCCAGTGGAGATAACCAGTGGGATTATAGGGTGCCCAGACGTGTGGCCAAGAGTTCCCTTTTGAACCAGAATGGCTTGTTAGAGCTAACATTATTACAAAAGAGAATAAAAAAACTGGAACTCATTTAATGTTATTGCCCAGCTATACAAAAGTGGAAGGAAGCTGGTGGAAAGGAAGTTAACGAGTGGACTGCACCTGAAATTGTGAATGCACCCTTTTATTGTGTCTGCCATATTCAAAAGAGCACAGTCAATAAATGAAGTATACCGTAAGTCAACAACCCAAGTTAATATATTATATAATGTGGCAGAGTGGAGCTGCTCCTGTCCAAGGTAATAGCCACCTACCCTTTTAGGATACTCCATCCCAGGGGAAGCCAATGTGGAGCCACTGCAATGCTATTGGACTACAACGCCCATCAGCCTGATCACTGACCATGCTGGCTGGGGCTGGTGGAATCCAACATTATCTGGAGGGCACCACACTGGTTATCTCGGCTCCATTCTACACCCCTCCCTGTTTTCTGTGCCCCACCCAACAAGCACTTTATATTCTGTGCCAATGACCATGCTCAGTCCTTATTGGCTTATTTGGTTTGGGGGGGTTGCCTTAAGGTCCCCCCCAATTCTTTTTCTACTTCATGGAACCTTGGGGTTTCCCCTAACATGCAGATAGCTCTCTCAGTGTTCCCCTTTAATTTACAATTTTCTTGGCACTAAACCAGATTAAATGCAACTAGACAAGCCCTGAGGGAAGGTAGAAGCAAGAAAGCCCAGGCCAGAGACCACATAACCAAGAAGTAGGCTATGTGGTGGCAAGAAGTAGGGACAGCCTCACCTTTCCAGGGGCTTATGAGGCAGTTATGAGGACTGAAGGTGCCTTCCCACAACTGCCTAAGTCCCCTCCTCTCCAGGGTTTTTTCCCTAGCAGAGACCAATCTCTCCGCTGCTCTTTTCATTTCTCTGCATGTTCTGGGAGACCGGGGGGGCTGGTTGCGGCAGGAGGGGGAGACTCCCTACTTTCTTCAGCAGCCTGCCTCGCTGTCTTCTGGACCCCTTCCTCTCCAGCCTCTGACTCAGGACTGCTGTCATGGGAGGACCTCTTCAGCTCCTCCCAGTCTGCCCCCTCTTTCCCCTCTGATCATTCATCAACATCCTACCACTGCCAGCAGCTCCTGAAGCCAGCCTAAGAATATTTTGTACCTTTTTTTGTTAATATTGTAAACTGTAAACCACCTTGGGTTGCTTGGCAAAAAGGCAACATATAAGAAAGAAAGAAAGAAAGAAAGAAAGAAAGAAAGAAAGAAAGAAAGAAAGAAAGAAAGAAAGAAAGAAAGAAAGAAAGTGTTCTGAGATCCAACTTCCATTAAGCAGTAAGAACTCTGCAGAGTAAGAACATAAAAAGTAGAGTTGTGGTTTTTTTCTGGATTGGAGCAAAGTTCCATCTATTCCTGCATCACCTTCAACAGTAGCCAACCAAATACCTCTGGAACATCACAAACAGGGTATAATGGTTAGAACCATCCCATGTTGATTGGGTCCAAGTACTGGTACTCAAGTATCCTTCCTTACAACATGGAATTTCCATTTAACTATCTGTACTATGAATTTGCCTTAAATATCCAACCAAATGAGTGGCAATTGCCACATTTTGCAATTTAATATACAGAACCATGTCCTTATTTGGGTATTGATCAAGCTACCAGTCGGTTATATGGCCTGACCCTGATCTGGTACTGTGTGAGAAAATAAGGTTTCCTTCTTCAAACCCTTTCCTCCAAAATTGTGTTCTTTTTAATTTTGTATGTGCAGATGCTGAACGTGTGTGTGTGGTTGTTGTTTTTTAAACATTTTTGTGAGGTACTGAGGTGAGAGATCACCCCACCTGCATTCTGAAGTGGCATGGTCCGCGGCAGGCTATATCACATGCTTTTGGCTGAATAGGTAACATTTGTCGCAGCGGAGTAATTAACATGATCATTCCCGGTCAAACATTAACTCTCACTGCAGCACAGGGCTCAAGAGCCTCTACTTACAACACAGCAAAGAGGACTGAAGGAATCTGGCTTGCTCTGGTTTTGGTGCTTTAAGGCAGTCCAAGCTGAAGAGCTAATAGGCTTTTATGTATGTTTGCACCTATGTCCTAAGAGCCTTAACGAGGAAAGGAGCTGGTTGCTGGGAATGCAGCTGCTTGCTGGGAAGTAGCATCGCTGTGCTATCTATATGGGCATCGGCCTTCCTCCTTGATAAGCTTCTCCACCTCTGAGAACAAACCTCTATGCATAAAAGCTACCTGATATCAAGAGAAAGGCCGCACTCTTAAGATGCAGTTCAGGGAGGTGGGAGTTCGAAGGGAGGGCAAATCCCTCCAATATTGTTTTTGTCTCCTGCATTCTTGGTAGCAGCCCTCCAGGATTGGTAATATCCTGCATTCCAGGCCATAGCTACTTTTCACTACCGGTACCTTCCGGCCCAATACACAAAATCCAATGGAGTCTGCTGGGGTTCCAGGGAAAGATAGGGACTTCCTGCTTTCTGAGCACTGGCTTTATTTTACCTGGGTCATTCCCCCCCCCCCCGAGGGAGCCTCAATGGCGCCCCTCTGTAGGCTTCACCTGAGGCAAAAAAACCTGGCTAGTCCCCCTCGTAGCTACGGCTCTGGTGTATGTTTCCCTTTCTTCTGCAGTTCTTCCCAGGTAACCATCCTTACTTGGCCTAGGTTGATGGAAATCAGAAAAAACAAAAACAAAAAGTGGAAGCTTTCCTTTGGCACTGAGGCTGGATCGCACCAGCAAGCCCCATGAAGGGATTGTATAAATAAACACAGTGAAAGAAAGAAAGAAAGAAAGAAAGAAAGAAAGAAAGAAAGAAAGAAAGAAAGAAAGGCATCTGGCAGTCAGCATGAAGGCCGGTGCTGCCAGGAGATATGCCAACCCCTGCGATGGCATTTGACAAAATGTCATTTTAAATGGGTAAGTGTAGTGCTGACTCGTGTCTTTTGTCAGGCTGCTCCTCTTGACAGTGTGATATTTATAGCCGAGGCCTCGGAAGAGATGACTGGTACTCCCAGGGAGTTACGGACGGGGAGGCGGACCAGCTTGCACCGGCAAACATAAATATTTGACATGGTGGAAGGAGAGAAGAGGAATGATGTCCCGCTGGGTTAAGGAAAGGCAAGGGTTCTCAGGGTGCCAAGCTGAGCCCCCCTGCATGGGACCTCCCCACTGTTTGTTTGTCCTTGCAGAATGCAGACGTTCCACCTAGAGTCTGTGCCAAGAAGCCCTCCATAAAGGGTAAGGAATTTAAAAAAACAGGTAGGTTGTTGCAGTCAGAGAGCTCTCATTAAGTCCTCCACTGAGCTTAGCTTTTGGCCACAGAGATGATCAATAACGATGCTAGTACTCAGGAAGTATACAGGGGTAAAAGTGATGTGACCTCTCCCCCTACCTTTCTACAGACAAGGCTTCTGTCTCCCTCCCCATATTGTAACTGGTAGTAATCTTATACATAGTACATTTAATTTTCAAAGAGCTTACAATCTTTTATTCACTTGACCTCATAACAATCCTATGCAGTAGGTCACGATGTGTCCCATTTCACAGATAGGAAACTGATGCGACAGCTGACCCATGGCCATGCAGTGGTATAAAACCATGTCCCATCAGTGCAATGGGACTTCCCCCCCACCCTTCCACAAATCTGCTCCAGAGGTTTGGGGAACCCCTGGTAGAGATTCAGGAAGTGCATGGAGGGTAGGAGAATGTTCTGTTGCTCAGGCAGATGTTCCTGGGCTTACAGAATGTTCATGGAGTGCTGTGTTGCATGCAACCCTATACCTGCCTATACATCTATCACAAAGCCATTAGAATTGAGATGTGATTAAGATAATTGCATAACTATTGAGTCGCTGCTTATCATGATTCATTCTAGAAGCAGACCATCACTATGCTTGGCCTTTCATAAAATGGAGCATAATAATAGTGTTTTGTGCTTTTAAAAATGCCTCTCTCTAAAAAGACCAACCAAGGTAGCCAGCAATTATATCCAGAGTGTGGGAATAAGCCTTGACTTAATGATGGGAAACTTAGACACTGTGTCCCATGGTAGGGCCTTCCTGGGACTGCAACATGCAAGCGGGATTTGTGTGAATGGGAGCCAGACTAGACCGCTGGTTCAGTCTTGACAAATGTACATGGTGCTCTTGAATTCTCCCAGGTGAAAATCGTCACTCAGCCAAGAAGGTCACTTGATGACTTTGGGCCAATCAACCATCTCTCAGCCTAACCTATCACACAAGGTTGAGGTGATGATAAAATGGAGAGAAGGGAGAACAATGTAAGCCACTTTGAGCTCCTTGGAGGAAATGCAATGTATAAATGTAATAATAATATAAATTAGGTACAAGAAATAAGAAAAGCTAAAAGAATTAGCTGGGCACTTTAAGGACTTGCCAAGGCATGTTTAAGGCAGCAAGGGGTGGGGGAGCTCCCGTATGTCATACATTTTCCATGCATTACCTGGAAAGAAAAAGGAATGGCATGAGATATGGCTGCTGCTAGTGATGTGCAGAGTAAACAGAATTAAGCAAGAGTGTTTTAGACAAGCATGTGGAGGATTAGGAAGGAAGCATATTTTGTCGAAGATTAATTATCTGCAGCCCCCGCACTGGCCAAGGCTTCTTAGCATTTTTCACAGCCATATTGTTCACATATCCAAACTATCTGTGGTTTAATCCAATGCTGACATGAGACCCTTGCATGCAGAAACTACTTTCAATAAAATCCTGAAGTCCTTTCTGACTTATTTGCTATAAGGCCAGGGACGTATGAAAAATGATGTAGTCGAAAAAGTCAGCGCTCTTCATCTTAAATGACTGAACATTCCTAACCCATCGAAGATAATTTTGCATAAAATGCAGCCTAAGAAGGAGTGAAGCACACCATCCATCTAATAACAATAATATTCCATTATAGTTTTAGGAAAACTGCTAAAGAAACCTTTTCACAAGACAGCAGGAGAAACGTGAGGCAGAAGACAACCAAGACCAGGCTAACACAGATTTTGTCACTGTGGAAATATATATTTGGGTCCAGGATTAAACAAGTATGCGGTAATAATTACAACACTATTTGAAGTTTTGTGGGAGGTGTTTTTACATGTGATTGTTGGTACTTGCTGCTGAAACTTTGGACAGGAAAGAAGACAAATGGAACAAACTAAGCAAAAACTTGGTTGACACCAGTCAAGTTCACAAAAAGTTACTAGCCTGAAAAATATTTACTAGCTTGCTAGGGGCTGGCAGAGGAGGGAAGGAAAGTGCTGTCTTTCTCGCAGCACCTTGTGGCATTTGTATCCCGGGTGCAGAAGATGGGGCTTCCCTTCTGTGGCAGCCCAGTTCTGTCAATCGTCGACCAGCCTGTTCACTTGCCTGTGCACAATTCCTTGACACCTACGGTATGGTTACCAAGTGAGTGCTTAAATGCAAGGATAACTGAAAACTTACACAGGCCAAACCTGCAAAAGGTAGTAGATACATGGTTTCGAATACCTGTACTGCTAACTAACCCTCTCCAAATATCTTGTCACCAGTTATTACCTGCAAACAATCCCAGGTCTTTTATGGAAACAATCCATGGGTAAAAAAGGCAATAAAGCACATTGCCTTAGTGCAGGGTATCACAAATTTTGGTCTCTAGCTGCTTTTGGAATACAATTCCCATCATTCCACTGGTCCTGCTAGCTAGGGGTGATGGGAGTTGTAGTCCAAAACCAGCAAGAGACCCAAGTTTGGGAAACCCTGTTGTAGTGTATGCACAGTACATATTTTTATAAGCATTTTACTAGGGGGCATAATTTTGATTGCAGCATTTGTGCTTTATTGGTGCAAAATTTGGAGTTTTGTGACACAGAAGCTGGATTGTGCTCCTGGCTTAAATGCAATCATGTTTCTGGCCATGAGAGTCATCCATCCAACAGTGTGAACAATCTGCAGAGACTAAGAAGATTCTATAAGCATTATAATCAATGAGGTTTCACAAGAGTTTGGTCTAAATCAGGGGTGGAGAACCAGACACGGTTGAACTAGGACTCCCAGCATCCCTGACCACTGGCCACGCTGGCTGGGGCTGTTGGGAGTTGGAGCCCAACAACACTTGGAGGTTCACAGACTCCCCACATTCATCTCAGTCAAGCAATGCTTTTTGTGTGTTCCACACATGGGAACTGACAAAATATGCTTGCCACACAACTCCACTAATAGAACATATGAGCAAGTACACATACACTGAAGTGTATCAAGCTGCTTTTCAGGCATGGTGCTACCATAGCGAGGATGAGATCCTTTCCCACACAAATGCATGGAATATTACTGTGATGCCACGTTGTTATGCGATTTTGAACTACCCATATGACCTGCAGCTGGGCTTGTGCTCCTGCAGAAGGCAGCAACTAATAGCAAGCTCCATATCCTACCACTGCAGCTTCATTGTGCAGAGAGTCTATGGAGGGAAACCAAGCAAGCAAATGCAAAGCAAGAGGATGGTTTAAGATCACACAGCTGAGATCCCAGAGGCGCCTCTAAGCCCTAGCAATATTTTCTAATAAACTTGGTGTTATCTCCTGCCACACAGGAACAAAGACTAGGATAAATGAACAGCAATAAGACGAAGTATGTGTTGGGCATGGCACAAAAATGTGAGTGGGAAATAGGATCCAGGTGTAACGAACTCTCCCAGGCTGCCCCTCTTTGGAAACAGCAGCTGTGTGGGCAGACGGGGAAATCACTGGGTAATATCTAAGGCAGATTAAAAATAATAATAACGATCCAATTTTTAAAAGTTTCTTGCACTTTATAACCTGCCCTTCCCCAAATGAACCCTCTATGAAACACAATCTGAGTTCACTACACAGTATGCAGAGGCCTAACTAAAAGTAACAATGGTTTATTAAAACAATTAGAAAAAAAATAAACATAACTAACCCATGGGTCTCTAGAAAACATGGTAAGATAAAGGCCACGTTTCCACATTAATAAATAACCAAAGAGGAAATTGCTAGATTTTAGTCCTGTGCCGACAACACTAACACATTGTGATATAGCAAGAAGTGATCAGCCTAAAGATAAGCACACCTGTCACCTGAGAGGTGAAACCTACTGACATGTCAGTGTACTGGTCACCCACAGAAGAACAAAAGTCATGGGGAGAAAACGGGTGTCTGAAAATGGCTTAACTGCTCTAAGGCACAGAGAAGGCAGCTCTCACATTTCACAAGGACATTTCTCCTCTGGTTTCCCAGCCCCTCCCTCCTCTCCCCTCTTTCCCTCCCTCTTTCCCTTGCACCTGCATGAATGATGGATGGCTCTGTCCCCATTTGCAGGTCTAGCCAACACGCTGGGGAAGCTGCAGGGAGGGCTCCAACTGGAGCACTTGCAGCAGACTAGAAAGAAATAAAAGCAAGGAAGCTTGCGGAGAGATTTTAGATTAAGCAGGTGATGAATCAAATAAGCAAAATAACTAAGCAACCTACGCCTGCTCTCCACGCCCCCCTCTCCACAACCACAACTCCCAAGCTGTGAGAAAGGAACTGGCTCTCAGAAGCTGAGAATATGGGTGGGGAGGGATGGAGCAAAGATGCTTCCTCAATTGTCAGGATGACTCCTAGCTCATTTGTTGGTCACAAAACTCCTTGGGCTGGCAAATCTGCCATGTCAAATGGAACAAGCGTTGGGGCAAATATTTGTTAAAAATGTTATTCCACTGATTATTCTCAGGGTGCATGGCAAGACAACAGATCTGAGCTTTCATAGATACTATAAGGGATGCTTCAAGGCTATAGCTAACCTGCACAAGGGGAAGAAAGGGAACCTCTTTGCTTTTTTTGCCCACACTCCTTGTTGCATTACTTTCTTGGGGATTCTTGGGGAAACACTTTTCCCTGTGCTATGACCTGGGGTGGCCTCTGGTCTTTCCTCTCTTCAGATCTAGGCGTCTTTTTAAAAAGATAGCACACACTTCTGTTTTTCAGAAGCCTGTTGAGGGAATGCACACTTCCCTGCAAAACTGGCATGCCTGCTATTCTTACCCTGAACTGCATGCAAGCTTCTGTGTAATTTGTATGGCTGTGGTTTGTTTTTCTTATGAAATAAATTACTAAGTTTTAAAAAAATTACATGCAACTTGAGAAATGGCAGGAGCATTCATCAGAAAGCCAGTAAGGAAATGCACTAAAACAAAAAAAGCATAGTTAGCACCGGAAAAAAACACCAGTAGTCCAGTTCTGCTGATTTCATGCTGTCTCTAACACCACCTATTATATGGTTCCCCCAGGCTGGTGTTTTAGACACCAACTCCCATCAGCCCTAGGTGGGATGGCCAAGACAAGGATGATGGGAGTCCAAAACATCTGGAGTCCCCTGGGAATACGGACTATTAACCCCTTCTGGAAACTGTAGCTTTGTGAGGAAAATAGGGGACTCCTAACAACTCTAAGAACCCTTAACAAACGACAGTTCCCAGGATTCTTCGGGGAAAGCTATGACTCTTAAAGTGGTATTCCAGTGCGGGTGCAGTCAGGACAAGTATCCGTGGGAATGTTGCTATGGATCTAGCCAGCTATCTTCAACTGTTCAAGACCTGTAAGCAGACTCACCTTTAGTCCAAACATGTGCTGGGGGACCCACTTCTTATTTTTATTTTTTTACCATACGCTTGTCTGGTAGTGCTGTTGCTGAAACCCATTTTAGGTCAGGCTGCAGGTACCTGGTAAAGGTAAAGGTAAAGGGACCCCTGACCATTAGGTCCAGTCGTGTCCGACTCTGGGGTTGCGGCGCTCATCTTGCTTTATTGGCCGAGAGCCGGCGTACAGCTTCCGGGTCATGTGGCCAGCATGACAAAGCCGCTTCTGGCGAACCAGAGCAGCGCACGGAAACGCTGTTTACCGGTACCTTCCCGCCAGAGCGGTTCCTATTTATCTACTTGCACTTTGACGTGCTTTCGAACTGCTAGGTGGGCAGGAGCTGGGACCGAGCAATGGGAGCTCACCCCGTCGCAGGGATTCGAACCGCTGACCTTCTGATCGGCAAGCCCTAGGCTCTGTGGTTTAACCCACAGCGCCACCTGGGTCCCTTCGCAGGTACCTGGTAGTGAGTGCCAATCCACTAGCTGAAATCCAGTGATCATTCTAAGCCTTCTCAGGTGTATTCGCTTTTCAGATCTCAGCAAAACCATGTGAAATGTTTGTGATTTGTAGGAACATCTTGAACATATAGGGTGAAAAGTCAGGAAGTAAAGCTAGCAGCAAGGTCAGGCTCCCAAGCATGCACTGAGCTCAAGGGCCTTTGCTCAACGTCCAGATTATTTTTATCCTGCCGTGTGATCTCTTCCCAGTCCCCTGAAATCCCATTCCAAAGAAAGGCTGGGAAAACTGTGTCTGAAAGCCCAACAATTTCATATCCTGTCTAGTTTTCTCACTCCAAGGAGGGGAAACAAATTCTAAAAACAGCATGTATGATGCTTGGGCTTTCCCATCTTTAGACTAGAGAGCTGGGAGACAGAATTGTATGTGGCTATGATTTCACATGGAATGTCTGCATAGGCTTGGGAAATATGTGCTCAAGTATCATGGTGCATATCTATTATAGCTTATTCTCAAATTCTGGGTTGAATTTAGAGGTGGGGGATTTATTCACAAAGATCTTTCCATTGCTTTCAAATAAGGAGTGGAACTGTCTTCTGTGCCCTCCAGATCAAATGAAATCTAGCCTACTCACATTTACAAGATTTGCCAACCACTGGCTAATGCAAATTTTCACTATCCGTAATACTAAAAAACGAATCAGGAATAAAGGACTTAACAGGAGTCAGGATTGGCAAACACAGCAGGACAACCAAAAGATACAGAGGCCCAGCAGATCTCAAGAGGACCTTGTTGTCTGAGCAAAGCTTATATGCAGGAGGAAGCCCTCTTATAGTCCTTCCTACCCAAGGGGATTTCAAGGCTTGTCTGTGTGGGCAGGGTCAGTTCAGAGCCAGAAGGTAGTAAACTGCTTACGCAGAGACTGCAACTTGCAATTCAGCAGCTCACTCCATGGACACCTGCAAACAAACCCAAAGGCTCCCATTTCTAAGCCCAGCAGCTTTTGACAGATGAAATAATAGAATCAGACTTTGCACTGTGGTTCAGTTATTTGCCCAGCATTTGGTGAGGTAAACACGTAAAGCAAGAAACATGTCTCCTGCAGATGTATGCCAGGGAGTCGCAGAAAACGGTAGGTATTGGGTGAGTGTGAATGCAATGCAAGTTCCCATGTGCTTAGGTGTGCAGATATTCACTTAACAAAGCATGGTTCAAACATAGGTGTACCTTTGGCACAATGGAAGTGTGAAGAACCTCAGTACTAACTCAAGGACTAGCAAGGTGACAGAAAAGTTCAAGCTCGGGTTAAGAAGGCACAAGAAAGCTATTAGTATCCTGTGTCCTCCTTGAGCATTAAGCATGACCTTGGCAAGGAATCAAAGCCCTGTTATACCTGGTGCAATAAGTGTATCTGGTGCCAGATGATTTTTGCAGTCAAGAGAAAAGCTACTACTGAGACCAAGGCCCAGTGAATGGAGACAAAGGTCTTGACATATTTACAGAAGATCACAATCCTCTTGAAGGCCCCAAGATCAGGCCAACAAGTTCCACAGCCTATCACACCAGGCCCTGAGAGCACTTACAGCAGGTGTGGGGAACACCTTTGGCCCCTCTAGATGTCGCTGTGCTATGACTCCCATCAGATCCAGCAAGTATGGGCCTCAGATGATGGGAGCTGCAGTTCAGCAACATCTGAAGGGCCAAAGGTGTATCACACCTGACTTAAAGGCAGCTCACAAATGGCAAGAAATCCAAACAGACTTAAAAACCCTCCTACCAGCCTGAGAACAGACTTCATGTCTTCCACTGCAGTTACCTCCCCTTCGACAAAAAAGGGAGCCATTCTATTACATGGATGGAAGGAGGTAGAAAATTAAAGGTGAAGAGGGTAAGAATGGCTGTTTTTTCTATCTCAATTCTTCCAATGGGTCAAAAGCTGCTTTTGTATTATAAAAGTGGTCAACACCAGTTTCTTATCAGATCAACAGGCTACAGTTCACTGCTCTGTCGAGCCCAATGCAATCCTTCCATGGAGTCGCTGGTCTGTCCCTAGCTTGTCATTAACCAGGATCCCCCAAGGGCCAATTCAAATGTTCAGCTATTAAGGATGCACAGCCCACTCATTTGAATGTACTACCTCAGCTTCTACATGGGGAGTCATAAAAATGACTACCCCATGTCAAATTGGTCCAGAAGCATCCATTAATGGCAGGCAACTTGGAGACGAGCAGCACAGAAATACTTCAACTAGCAGACAAGAGTAAACACCGAACTTCCTCAAGTGATGAGCAGCTTTAAGAATGAAACCAGGTTGTGGCAACTGCCCCACCTTAGAGCCTGCAGGACTTGGCCATGGGGACTGGCAGGTACCCTCCTATAATGTTCAGATCCGCTCTCACTTCTGAACCTGCTCAAGTCTCACCGTGCCTTCTGCAGTTCTGAGAAAAATACCAGGAAAGAAAAAGCAGTCAGTTTCTCAGGACAAATATGTAAGCCTTAAAAAGCAGGTATTGTTTTAAGACAAGCAACAAGACATGGCCAGGTTCCCAACAATAGAATTGCCCCTGTGCTCAAGAATTGGAGGGGCCTGAAATTTACAGTTCTGAAATGAAAGTTTGCACTTAAGGAGAAAGCCGTAACTAGATAGCCACAGAATACAGAGTCCTTCCAGATTGGTGGGTTTTGTTTTTTTCCAGGTGTGTGCTGCAACATGTCATTGATGCAACAACAGTGTGGTTAGTGTTGGATTTTTACTGGACCTTCCACACACCATTCAGCTTTATTTCTTGTTCTGTGAGGCTTCCCCCATGTTACTGCAATACTGCTGTCTGGGAGGCCCCTCTTGCAACAAAATGAGGACAAATAAAAAATGCCCCAGAATGTATGTGGTATAAAGAAGTTACAGGATTTCTGCAGGAAGTTACAATACATCCACCAATTGGAAATAAAGCAGGTGCAAAACTTACTGAAAGTGGGATCGCATATAACCACCATGATACCATCGAAGCCACAATAGAAAAGATGTCTGGTGGGGTCCCATGCAGTATATTGTATTATCATAATCTAAGCACTGTGTGTGAGAGGCTAAAGCTCTGAATATATTTTGTTGTCTCTTTGGCAACCCTACAGTTTTTTTTCCACTCTGCCCTACTCAATGGGGCACACCTTCCACGAACTGTATTATGTCTCCCCCCTTCTCCGCAGTTCACAGTTGTGTGAGAATCCCATGGTTCTGGGTCCCCAGTGCTGGCAGCAAACGGTGATGACAGCTATAACATTTGAACCCCCCTGTAGCCTCCTGCTTTTCAGTAAGCATTCTCAGCATCATACACTCAGCTCAGATAATTCATCCAGAATAAAAATAATTTCCCAATGATACGATTATAATCACTAACAAGGTAAAGGTAAAGGGACCCCTGACCATTAGGTCCAGTCGCGGACTACTCTGGGGTTGCGGCGCTCTCATCTCGCTTTATTGGCCGAGGGAGTCAGCGTACAGCTTCCGGGTCATGTGGCCAGCATGACTAAGCCACTTCTGGCAAACCAGAGCAGCGCACGGAAACGCCGTTTACCTTCCCGCTGCACCGGTACCTATTTATCTACTTGCACTTTGAGGTGCTTTCGAACTGCTAGGTTGGCAGGAGCAGGGGCCGAGCAACGGGAGCTCACTCCATCGCGGGGATTCGAACCGCCGACCTTCTGATCGGCAAGCCCTAGGCTTTGTGGTTTAACCCACAGCACCACCCGCGTCCCTTAAATGTTAATATATTAATAAAGTCAGCTATTTTTGTCCACACTGATTTTTCTCATCCTTTTAATACATGGAGGGTTTTGGGGAGTGGGTCTTTTTCCTCTTCCGACCCCTTGTTACGCTTTTGATCAAGGGTGCGTTTTTTACAATCACAAATGAATTTTAGGTTGGCCCTTCCAACCTTTCAGCCTAACAGATGAATGGAAAAAGTCCACTCATAAAGAGCTCCAATAATTAGCTATGATAATTTAACAATGCTGTGAGCGAACTAATATTATCTCTAGAGCTCTCATTAAAAAAAAAAACCCACTAAAAAAAAAAAGCACCACTCTGCAACTGCAACGCTGCAAACTGTCATATGGGAAGGAACCATTCCAGGTTTTTTATTTTAGTTTATAAATATTTCATCCACTCCCGGGGCCAATGTGACACTTTCCTAACCCCCATTGTCCTGCAGTTTGTTTGCACCTTATGCGCTTTCTACGTTGCCATCAAAGGAGGGCTGCCATGTTTCTTCTTCACTTCCGTCTATTAACACATCATTGCAACATATCTTATTAGGGTCCATGCCTTCCCAGTGGAAAATTTCTGAAGATGTTGTGGCATGACCAGACACATCCCCCATCATGGCAACAATTATCCCTGCTCAACAACAATCCCTGTTATTATAAGATTTTTTTGGGAAACATAGCCAAGGGCATGCATAGGGTAGAGACACTCTTTCCTGAAGGCCAACATTTTTGCAGTTTTTCTCTCAGCATTGCTGGAGAGTATAAACTGGAGTCAGCATAAAATGAATGGCTGCAGCCTTAAAGCAGCACCTATATTTTCCATTCTGTCCTATATGGGTTCCTCTAATACTCTTCCCTCACTACAGTATCTGAGTTACCAACAAGGCACCAGTGTATTGACATCTGGCAGGCTCAGAGATACAGTCAAAAAGCTAACAGCAGATGAGAAAAACTTCTATTATTCATGGCATCTGATTAACTCATTGGTATTAATGGTCCGCACACAATGCAAAGTTATGACATTTGTTTAGGTCACAGGGATCCGGAGTACAAATTTGTTGTGAAGACACAGAGGAAATTGACTTTCTAGGGACTCCAGACCTCGGAGTGTTAATGTCCAGAGGAGAATGAATGAATGAAGATGGGTGGGGAGGGAAGAGCAATAGAATCAAATCTGTCTGGATTTAAGCAAATATTCCACACACACCCTCCAAGATTCAGACATTTGTCTGCACTGCCCAAATATTACCCTTTTTCATCGGTTTGCCTGTTTGACAATTCCTGTTCTGCCGGAAAACCTTTTATTTGCCCTTTATTTCATGGTACTTCTATGACAAGACACTTCAGACTGAAGGTTAATAATCCACAACACCGGAAAAAGTATGAACAGAGTGTGAATTAGGTGCAGGACTGCACTGCCATATATCATGTTCTCAAGGGTTGAATCCATGCGTATATCAGCCAAAGGTCTAGAATCTTCACATCACCTATACGTGCAACTACACTGAAGAAATGAAAAGCTACAATAAGGGGAAGACATACTTTCCAGACTCTGAATTAAAATTCTGTACTACAGATTCTCCTCTTCCTCAATCACCAACCACAGAAGCCTATTGGACTGGATTACATATAGCTGCCCAGGATGGCCAATGGTAATAAATGACAGGTTGTGTGGTCCAGCAACAATATCTCAATGGCCACAGGTTCCTCTTGTTGGGAGGAAATCCATTCAAAGGTGAAGTGTTATCACTTGTGATGTCTCAGTTGCATTCCATGGATGTATCAACACTTTGTACCCGCACTGGTGCTGGCAATGGTAAGGCCATCTGGCTGTGGGTTTTGATGTGAGGTTGCCCATATGTGTGAGAGCACCACAGCCAATCTCATTGCAAGCCTTGCTAAGAAGAGAGTGCCTCCCCCCCATCTTTCTCAATGCAGAGCCATTAAATCCACAATTGCACTTGATTTAAAGAGTTGTGTTATGCAAGTCTCTAGCCACTCTGAGAAAATATTTAACTGGAGCAAAGCTTTTGCAGGAATATGGGCCAAACTATCACGTCTCGATATAATTTACTTTCAAAATATCAGCAAATATGGAAATCACATTCTTTGAGTCATTTTTAATATCAGAAGATGAATCTTTAGAAGAGGGGTGCAGGGCACAACTAGCCTGCTAGATCAGGACGTACCCGACTCAGACCTGGGCTTGGCATGCAAGTGTGAGTTGCGTGCTATTGTGTGTTTTTTTTTAAGCAATAATTTAGAAAGGGCAATTATTCATTCGATTATGAAGGGTAATAATTATCATATTACCAGAGATCATGTTATTCCCCCTTGAGTGTACTACAATAGTTCAGGATAACAAATGGCAAGAAGGTGCCAAGAACTGAGTAATAAATAATACTTTTGAATATTTTTCAGAAGGTTGACCCGGTATGCATATGTACATATCAACACACGTACCCACTCACCCTGTAGCTCAAATCTGTCCTCAAGCACAACCATCCACTCAGGAGGAGATGACTAAATCATATGTCCCATCACCAGCCTGGTCTAGCCAAGCCATACCTATTTTATTGCTAGAGTTGCCTAGGACGCCACATTCACCTCACTGTCTCCTTGCAAGCGACTTGCCTTGAGAAATTTCATTTCCAGAAACCTCATTTTCTGGGTCATGAGGAGGACGTGAGGGAGATATCATCTCCAGGACCCTGTGAGCCTGGAGCGTAGATTCAAAATGACAAGCAGCCAGTGCCTGACTACTGGGCACAATAGATCTATTAATTAGGAAGCATCTTGTATTGTGTTTGCCAAGGTACAAATGAAGTTTGCAGAAAGCATAACCCCCAACCTACAAACCCTTTCTCCAGGGGAATCTAGAATTCCACAGGAGTCAGATACAGTGGTCCCTCGACTTACGAATTTAATCCGTTCCAAATGGACATTCGTAGGTCGAAAAGTTCGTAAGTCGAAAAAAGTGATTTCCCATAGGAATGCATTGGGAGAAAAAATATTTGGAAAAATTCGTAAGTCGAAAAAACCGCATCTAAAATTCGTAAGTCAAAAAAACCACATCTAAAACTGGCAATGATTTCCATTCGGATGTCGAAAAATTCGTAGGCGTGCAGCCACTTTTTTCGTTTGTAAGTCGAAAAATTCGGACGTCGAGTATTTCGTAAGTCGAGGGACCACTGTAGTGCTGTTCTCCACCCTGCACTGCTTGTTCTCCAGGCCATCCAGAACCAAAATGTTCTTGGTACATAGATAGATAGGTAAAGGTATGACATTCCCCCATCATCTTGCCGTCTTATCCTTGTTACTAGAAAAAAAATACTTACATTAATTTAGGTTTGTTTGACCACTGCCTGATATGCTATTTGGCACAGAGGAAAACTGATGTTGGAAACCCTGTACAGTATTTGAGGGAAGACTGGGGCGTGACCCTTTGCCTAGAAAGGGAAAAGCATATGATCACTTTTTCAAAAGTTCTGAAGGAACTTAAATCTGAATTCACCCCCCCCCTCTCTCTCTCTTGAAAGGAGGGGCTTCTGGTCAAAAGAACTGCAGCCAGAGGATGAAACCCAAGGTGCAGCTTCATCTCTGGAGGAGGCTATTTGCTAAAATGGGCTTACATGCCTGGCACAGCACACAATAGCGTTTCAAGGTAGCTGCGTAATATGCCCCCTTCATAAACTTTGAATGGCTCCAGCTCTCCGGCAGCAGGGAAAGTGGCTTGCAAACGTCATGTGAGCGGCAGCTCCGGTTACCTGGGGCCCAACTGTGCCGCATCTCTACCTTGCTTTTATCTGATCCATCTCCCTGCTTAGGAGCAGACCATCATCCACTCCTTTGATACTGTTGCTTTCGGTGGCTTGGAGCTGCTGGACTCTGAATGCAGCTGGTGCCCTTAAGCAGACTCCAACGCCTCCAATGTCACCTTGGCAAGAAACTCTGGAAGGGGGGCAAGAGAAGGAAGCAGGAAACAGATAAATGCGGCACTGTGACTCTGCTTGAGAAAGGAGAAAGAGTCATGGAGAATGAGAATCAGGGATCGCCACTGCAAAAGATCTCTGCTCCATCTGCGCCCACTGGCCTGCCAAATAAGGCTATGCGAAATAAAAATAAGTCAGACGGTGGACAGACGGTGCCTGTTGCATCCCCACCTTGCTATCCACCTGCAGACTTCATGCCCTACGCCCTTTGCACCTAACACCATTGCAGATACCCCCACCCCACCAACTGCAGAGAATGCAAAGCAAACTACATTTCTTTCAGCAAAGAGCATATAAACTAACCTTGGCACCCTAGGCTGGCATCTGGTTCCATAGTTCTGCAATCCTGCTTTTCAAAATGACCCAGCAGATACAGAACGTTACCTAAAGATATGCTAAATTGGCTCATGAATATATATAAGCAAACAGAGACGGTTGCAACTAGGTATATTAGTCTCTGCTACTCATGACAGGTACAGCCACTCCCGGCACACTGCCGCTACTTGCTACTGAACGGATCTCCTAGAGATGCCTTTTGATTGTCATTGTGCTAGTTTTTCCAGTTACCCCAAATCACCTTCACACCAGCACAGAACTCTGGGGCACAGAGGAGAGGTTCTTTGCTGTGGCAATTTCCTGTGGGCAGGAGCTGGATCATCGATACCTTCCTTTCCTTGGTATTACAAAGAGAACAAGGCACACAGTGGAGTGCCTGGTAACTGTCCCCGTCAGCAGCTTTCTCAGACCTTGAAGTGTCCTCAAAAGCTACCGTATTGATGATGCGAGGCAGGTGCCGCCAAGGGTGGTTGGAGGAAAAACCGGCTTCGTACACACAGACAGCTGATATCGACTCACTTTCCTTACACTGCTGCTAGCAACGCAAGCCAGGAGCGGCAAAGTCATGTGCAATGGAAACCGAGAGAACGGAAAGGAGGGAGGGGGAACGCCTTTTAATACCAAAAGAAAAAGAACAGCACCTGTGCCAATATAAAACTAGCTACTTCCAAGTATCTCTTGCTTTCTGCAGAACCAAGGGAACTAGAGGAGTGGTAAAATTGGGCCAAAATAAATGTGATACGGGAAGATTTGTGATTAGATCTTCTGACATCTTCAAGGCAGCTGAGAGGGGGGGGTTGCTAATTTGATTTGGGAAGTGGCGCCAGTGGAGGGGATCTTTAACTCTTTCGAACTGGCACCATTTCCCTGTACTGTATTGAACCCTCCCCTCTGCCCAGAGTCACCATTAGCTGATCAGGGAGCAAAATGCAGTTATCTTTAAGGTGCTTGCATTTCTCTCTCTCCATGGGGTGGGTGTCTGGTTGACAGTAAGAGTAGGGGGGGGGGGTTGGAAGGGTTACTTAAAACACATCCTCCAGCAGCGCCATTTCCCAGATTAAATTAGCAGACACCCTCTTCCCTCACTTGCCCTCACAGATGTTTTCAAGAAAAGGAGAAAAATCAGGAGATCTGATGACAGATCTCAGACACCACGTCTGTTACTCTGCACTGTCTTCATCTCTATGGAACCGAATTCTCATCTGGGCTGAATCCACAAGAGAAAAACATTGCTAGTGAGCAAATCAGAGACTTAGGCAAGGGGCTTCCAATCCGATTTACACATTGTGCTATGTATGGTCTGGGCTCATGCATGAGGACACAGAGCAGGCTCACAACTGCTGTCACCCCATCAACTCTATACCAGCTTTTCCCACAGCAATCATGATGGACATGTCCACTGCAAAATGGGAATATTTATCTCCCCATCACACTTTACACCTTTACTATACCAGTGTAAGAAGGAACCAGTTCTTCCTATGCAATATGTGCATGTGTTTGCTGAAGGGGGGTGTTTTTATTTTTGTTCAGGAGTGGTTGTGGCGATTGGCCTATCAATATATATCTTAGGATAAAAGAAGGCAGGAATGTGTCACGTTCTCTAACCAAATGTGAACCACAGTCTTCTCTAGAGATCATAAAAATCCAGCAAACGGCATTGATCTTCTCAGCACAACATCCGAAACAGAACAGGGCAGTAGAACATCTGTCCACACACTTATTTAGGCTGGATTCAAGGCTGGCAAAATGATGCGATGGCCTGGAACAAACCAGCAATAAGTCGTCACAGGAACTTTTGTAGTATGTTATATCATGGCTCTGAATCATAAGTCATCAGACCCTCTAATGGAATATATCACACATCACAAGGAATGAACAGGAACTTTGTGGAATGCAGGGTATATTCAGTGGACTTCCTACCCATGACTCGTTTTGCTCTCCTCTCCTCACCCTCCCAATACACGAACTACTTTATTAAGTGGATTTCACTATTATTGCTTTTCAGTTCTTATAGGCACTGCTCTACCCCAGTCAAGTGCTGCTAGAGAAATCTGGCACTCTGTTACTAACCCTAGCTGACCATCCCTGCTGCATCAGGAAAAATGCTAATAGGCCACCATTTTTGGCATTCTGAGTTCGGTACAAATGGAGAGTGGCTCTGAGCCATGTTGGCTGAGATGTTGTGTTGTGAAGTTACCGTACTGAAAGTCAGAAGCCCAGCTGAACTAGAACTTCTACTTTCAGTAAATCCAAGGGATGGGGATAATCCATGTTCAGCAATTTTTTTTTAACAAAAAAAAAGTTACAGAAGTTCACTAGTTCAGAGATCTCATCCCAGTTTTGGGTGTTTGATAAGCAAGTCAGATGTTTCACACTGTTCCTCTCAAGGATAGTACAGTGAGGGTCGTAGCAGGTCAGTGGGCAGACTCATGCAATAAAGCAGGATGCCCCCAATCCCCAGCAAAAGTAATGCAGAAAATGGATATGTCCCAGGAATACATGTATTTACTACAAATGTTACTACAAATTTCCTTGCAACTACACGAAAGCTTTGCCAAACCAAATGAGCTGACAGCCAAACTCCTTGGATTTCTTGGAGCTGACTCTCCTCTGACCCTCCTTTGCTGAGTGCCAAACTCCCAGTGTGTTTGTTGTGGCCTATGCTGGATCTTCTCTAAAAGCTTCCTCCAGCAGTGGCGCCAAGGAAGACAAGAAAAGGAAGCAGTGAAAATCATCAGTATTGTGTGGCAAAATCCACTGGTTGTGCTGCGACACTCCTTTGGTCTGTGCATCTAAATACAGCACCTGAACTTATTACCATGCCTGCTGCTGGGCTTGGTTCTAGATGAGCCAGGATGCTTCTGATAAGAGTCCCCATGTTTCCAGCAATAATGCAGAAATGAATATGCAGAGATATATGCAAGCGGCTGGCGAGGACACCTCAGACAATAGCCACAAAAGGGGAAAGAAGAAGGAGTTTGCAACCCACAAAAAATCTTTCTTCCATCAAGACTTTAAATATGCATGGGCTACGCTGTACACAAGCCAGGAGGAAAAATCTGAATGGGTCCCCCACTAGGTACCATCACATCCATCTGCAGGCAGAGAATAAGCTGCAGGAGGGGATAAAAGGTGATGTCCTCTCTCTTTTTAAAGTGGAATATAAATAGGATTTAAAAAACAACAACACCCATTTATAGTGAGTCTTTCTAAAAATTGCTCAGTTTGCATTGTCTAAATTTAATACAAACAGGTTGTGGTCCAAAAAGAATGAATAGAAGAGTACTTTGCATGGTGAAAAACCTGTATCTGCTCACATTTTAAATTTGCAATCCTAAACAAAGTTATTAGAGACTATTCTCCATTGAACACCCCCCCCCAAATAAACATACAGAGGATTTCACTGCACACATTAGAAAGGTTAAGTGTGGATGAGTCCATAGATGAGCTGTAGCACTATAATGGAAGTGGTTGCTGCTATATCCATTACTAGCTCCTATTAATGTAGCCTGGTTCTCTGAATTGCAGCTTCTGGAAAGGACTTTTGCACAGTGGTGGAGCTTATGGCCCCTGCATCCTAGAACCCAATAGCCAAGGTCTTGACTCCTTGCTGGGGTCTAACAAGAGCATTAAAAGGCCCAACTGGAACTACAAGAAGCTGCCATGCAGTATCCCCTGAAAATACTATGCTAGGCTCCAAAGAAGGGTCACATGCTTGTGGGAGAGAGAACCACATACCTTTTGTTCTGCTCATGGCATTTCCCACCGCTAAAGAGGCAAGACACTCTTCAGTTGATAAACAGCTTGTCTGTAGTGGGAAATACTACAAGGAATCCAGCAAGGAAAATTCCAGTTTTCTGGCTTTGAGCACATCTTTAGACCTTGATGTGTACTTGCAAGATTGTGTTAGCAAGCTGTACAGATACTAGCTTACTGAGTACACAACATATAAGTGGCTGAGCAAAACAAGCACCTTACAGCACAAAACCCAACACAGGGGCCATTTCAAAGGCTCGTTAGCTGCTCCTCAAAAAGATTTTCAAGCACAATGAGAAAAAATTAGTTTCCATCTCTCGTTGACAATAGCTTCAATCAACACACCCCAAGACATGCAGAATTTAACTGGAGTGTTTGTGCTTTTAAACACAAACACACACACACAAAGCCAACGGGCAACAATGCTTGTCATAACAATTGCTAGCGAATCTGAACTGTAGCAGTAGCATGAGAAATCTTCTTATTCCCCAATTATATACATTTTCTTTTCTTTTCTTTTAAAAAAGTCAAACATTACGTCACAGCTGAAGAAAAAAACATCACCAGATTGTTCTGCCTGCAACAACACCCTCAATGCGCGCCTTGGCATCCTTTAAGTAATAGAGACATGAGACAAACAGGATGCCAAATTTCCATCGACTGCAGGAGCTCCTGGGCAACAAAGGATAGAGGTGCAAGCATGATTTTGTAAAGCCAGTGAGACAAAACCTTAGTAACTAGGTTTCAAGTATGCATGTTAAAAGACTTATCTGGAGGTAGGATCTTTACAACTTGCTTTGGGCATTCCCACCATGACTCCAATCAGCAGGATAACCTGACACAGAATCTAGCTGCCAGAGTTTATTTAAGACAATGGTTCCCTTTCCCCACCTTGCAGACCACTTGAAAATTGATGAAGGTCTTGGACCACCACTTGATATTTTTTCTGCCTGTTGTAGCAATTGTAGTGTGCAGTGCCAGGTGCTATATGATTTTTAATTGTATTTTTATCGATTACTGATTCTTATATACTGTGTTTTATTGTATTACACTTTGAGTCCCATATGATTTGAATTACAATTGTAATTCAGCATGAATATTTAATATGTGATGGATGTGCCATCTCCCGTCCTCAACCACAAATCCATGGGTGCACCAAGGACCAACTGAATGAAGCTCACAGGAAGGAGGAAGGCGTCAAAGTTGTTGAGTTTTTACAGGGAGTAGGTAAAATGGTGAGCTTTTTTTAGGGGAGCCACAGTTGTTCAGCTTCTTTGGGGGGGAGCCAATGATCTACCAGTGATCTACCGCAGACGTCCAGTGATCTACCTGTTGGACATGCCTGGTCTATAGCAATGGTCTCTTAACTTCCTAGTTTCAGCAGCCTCTTTCCCAGGTTAGCTTGTCTGCAGGCTTTCATGATTGCCTCCTGTTAAGAGTGAGAACACGCCCAATTGTCTCCTGTAGCTGCGCATTACAAGGGAAGATTTGGAATTGTGGGCAGGCTGCCTGTGTAGAGAAAGCTTGCCTGTCTTTCTGGAACGTTTCCCTGGAAGAACAGCGAAGAAGAGCCCTAGCTCAGTGGTACAGAACACCTGAAACCTTGGAGAGTCAGCATAGACAATACTGTACTGAGTTAGATGGACCAATGGTTTGAGTAGGTATCAGGAAGCTTCCTTTGTTCCTTACCCCTTCTGGGGGAAAAACCCTAGTTTTCCTGAACACAAGTCTGAAAACCCCTGACTCAGGGGTAGTGATTTCTGTGCCAACCACCCACATACATGCCCTCAGAATAGAAAAGGAGTTCTTGTCCATGCCCTTGTCTGCAAAGTTCTTTTGCAGGATATATTACTCGATGAATAGTGGCAATGGCCATTTGTAGACTAATGTAGACCCCAAGCTCTTTCACCGCAGCACCCGGACTCCCAACTAGAGTTCTTCTTACATCCAAGGCTAACAGAGAAGGAATTCGCAGAAGGAATTCCCTTGGTTAGATTATGCAAAGTTGTTGAAGCAAATGACACCAGTAGGGCTACTTAACCCACCAAGAGCGCATAAATGCTACAAGGCACCATGTCAGATTGATGTGGCATCTACAACACAGGAGATTTCATTCAGTTGAAGTTAGTTAGCTGTTTTAAATTTGAATATCCCAGCCCTACAGCCATATGCTCTCAGGGCAGCTAGCACTCAGATAAAAGCGATTAACACAGCAGAAGTTTTTTATTTAAAAAAAAATTAAATTAGCAGAAGCAGTTAAAAACAAACCACACATGCAAATCTTGCAGCAGTATAACACCCAATTTAGCTAATGTTTCGAAAGAACCTGGAAAATTAAGAAGGCAGCATTAAAAAGACACATAAAAGTAGGTGCCAGCTAAGTCCATGATGTGGTGCCACAGGCAGGAAGACCTTCTCCCTTAGTTGACACACACCTAACTTCAGAAGGTGAGGGCAATTAGAGAAAAGCCTCTGATGCTTATCTTCACAGGCAGGCATGTACATGTGGGAAAAGGCAGTCTTTTAGGTAACTGGCTCCCAAACCCTGTGGAGCTCTAAGGGTAAGTATCAGCACCTTGAATTGTACAGTACAGAACTGTTCCAAAACTGGCAGGACACGTTCCCTTGGGCCAGTCCCAGATAACAGCCTAGAGACGTTTCCTTTGTGTCCGTTCTGAATTTCAGAGCCTTCTTATTGTTAGGAGGAAAAGATAAGAATAAAAGAGGGTGAGGCCCCCTTAGAGAAGCCTCATCTGTGGCCTGGGAATTATTTTCAGCATTATTTTGGATAAAATAGATCAAAAAGCACTGAATATATATAATAGATATATAATAGCACTGAATATATATAATAGATCAAAAAGCACTGAATGCAGATAATTGTGCTAATTGCATGCACAAAGCACTCGGCTCGCTCTGAGCTGCTTACTTGCGGCCGGTGTCACTGAACCCACTTCAGCCAGCAATCTCCATGATGAATGAGAAGCGAGCATGATTTCATTGTCTGGCGAGGTTGAGAGAGGGAGGGAGAAGCGTGCTGTGCTTCCTAGCACCAGAGGCTCTTCCTCAAGTGCATGAGGAACACCCCAGCACAGAGTGCCCTATGCTAATGTTGGGGGTGGGGTGGGGGGGCAAGAGGGGGGAAGGGAAGAGATGCTGAACATGGAAGTAGGAAACAGCACCAAGCAACAGCACATGCTTGAGTTTGCATCAAGGTGGCCAGCCACTACAGTGAATTAATTAGATTAAGCAAAAACAGGCTACAATATATTTATCCCATAGAGCCCAAAGCTCTTCAACATCTTTCCAGAAAGACCCTCAAAGGGCCTCCTCTGGTCAGCAGGGGTTAAGAGTGGATGTTGTTCTTTAGGCTGCTGCATAGAAATATTCTCAAGTCAGCCCTAATTGTGTTCTCCCACCAACTGAGCATACTTTGGGCTCTCTCCTGCTTTAGCTTAGCAGGAGGCACATTCCACAATACAGGCTGTACCAAACCCCAGAAAGGAGGGAGCCTATTGCAAAAGGGTTGTGTGTGTGTGTGTGTGTTTAAGGCTCATATTAGTTGCACAAACAGTCTAAACTGGCAGAGAATCTATCAATTAACCTAGAAGTTTTCCCTGCTACTATCAGAGTTCTAGAAAAATCCAGTTGATAGAATCTACCGGTAAGCCTGTGATTAAACCAATGTTCTTTCTAGTCCAGAGTTCTTCAGAACCCAGACTGCATCTCTTCCAAGGCATGAATCAAGCAGCCAACCAGTCTTTTCAGGCAGGCAGGCAGAGAGCACAGTCCCAAGAATAAAGCATGCTTAAGCTTAAATGGATGAACATTTGTTTTGAAAAGGAAGGAGAAACAAGCACACAAGAAAAGAATAAAAATTGAGCACTCGGGGCTTATCTACAACTTACCTTTTTCCTTGCACTTTCTAGGCATAGGTCTGTGCTATAAAGCTCCATGTCTCAGTGGGTTTTTTTTTGGGGGGGGGGTGGGGGAGCTTGTTCCATTGCTTTATCCAGGAAGACCTGCTATTTAACACTGAATAGGAACAAACTGAAATTTGTTTTTTCGGTGGATTGCTGTTTGCTCCGATTCAGCAGTAAAGAGCAGGTTTTTGCAGGGAAAGTGTTGTGGCAAAAATGAAACAAAGCACTTGAACAAAGTGCTTTAAAGCGCAGGCCTGTGCCTAAAAACACAGCACAAAAGGAAGTTTGGATGAGCCCTCAGTGCAATTCTCAAACTGAGCCTTCTCCTTTAATTCTAACCACGTGCACCTTCTCCTTTAATTATAACCACATGTCTTTTGCACCTGGTTGTTTGGTAGATCTTTGAGGTTCTAGTAAAACAAAAATGAGGCAGATCCCAAAAAACTGCCCCCAACCCCAGTGAGAATACCAATACCAATAACAGCTCAAATTGCATCCTCTTGCACAAGATATATTTTGCCATGCAAGGCCCAAACAAATTATTAGGTGCGACTTTTGAAATGTTAATGAGCTAGCTCAGTCATTGTCAATGCTCCCAGCGAGTCTGGAAGTTGAACAATGGGAGACAGACCCATCCTTCCTGACCCCCGTAGGAAGCCTGCATCTACTGAGGTTTCCCTCAACCCCTTTAAACATAGAGAAACAACTAAAGAAATGCCCGAGAAAATATTAATTATAATGTGCAAGTCTTTTGCACACATCATCATAAGCAGCAGGGCACAATTTGTATTAACAGTTTTCCCCCGGGAGATTCCTTCCACATACCGGGTGGCTCACCTAGAGATTTGCATTTGGAAAGCACAATAGTAGGCTGGAATTATAAGAAGCATGTGCATACATATGCTATATCATAAGATTCATCACCATCAGATATTTAAAACCTTCTAACAGCTTGCATAACTATAACAAATGTTGCTCAAAGGCATTATTTGGGTTCTAAGAAAATCCCTGAAAAAAAAATTCAGGGGGTGTATCATTCACATGCTATGGGAAGGGCCTAATAAAGGGACAACTTCCTGTCTATGTGCACTTGTGCAATACCATCATTACAGCAATGAATACTGCTAGTAACTGGCTCCCTGAAGCAACAAATGGGAAAGTCCCAAGCCAGAAACTGGCTTGCAGTTTGCTCCATGTCCTCACATGCAACAAACACGTTGGGCGAAAGGGTGTGGGAGATTGATGTATTAAGGCAGCAAAATGAGATGTTCTTTGAGCTTACCACATGCAAATACTTGTAACTGGGAAATAGCTAGTCCTATTCTGGCTACCCGCACAGATCTGTTACTGTCCCTTGGTCCCAAAATCAGCCTTCTCGCTAGCCCTGAAGTGCGGAATCTATGGCTGGTGGGCTACACCTCCCATCCTCCCTGACTACTGGCCATGTTGTCTCGGGCTGATGAGAGTTGGGAGGCCAGCAACATCTAGAGGGCCACAGGTTCCCCACCACCAGCTTAAGCTCTTGCCAATGCACTGCTACATTGATATCCATGGCTCCCGATTTATTTGTTCTCTCTAGTCCCTGGTCTGCCACTGAATCAACACTGCTATTGTAACCTAACCCACCACCACACTGCAAGCTCCCATAGAACCAATTTCATCAGATGCAAGAAGTGCTCAACAATGTGGGCAGGATACCTTAATTACACCTAGACAGCAGGTAAAAGAAGGGGGGAAATTGTGTAAGCTGTTCCAGAAGGGCAGCTATGAAAATGTCTTGCAACAAGACAACAGAATCCTGCAGCATCTTTAAAGGCCAATGAATTTATTCTGACACCCAGCTTTTGTGCTTTAGAGCCCACTCCAAGTTTGGCAGAAGCTAGAATCCAACAAGCACCTGGCCTGCAGAGCAGAAAAGGTTTGCCATCCCTGGACTAGAGGAAATACTGTTATGTGGCATCACCCATTCAGGTGATGACATCATGCATCTGATGAAGTGGGTGCTGACAAACACACACACAAGTTTATGCTACAATAAAGTCACTAGTTCTTGAGGTGCCACATGTGAATCTTTGTTGTGTTTGCAGAAACAAAACAAACCTCTGAAGTTTCATCTATTCTGCAGTCTCTCCTATAGACCAAAGCAATCTACTCTGCATGCAAGCATAGGCTTTTCATTGCTCTGAGAATTGCTCCAGCAATTGGGTGTGTAATAGTGGAGATAAAGAATGCTATTGTCCTCACCTGCTGCATAGACACACTTCCTTCTCAACTGAAGCTGGAAATACAGAGTAGTTACCTTAAACCTGCTATGTTCTGACCGTGATTTAATGGGAGCGGCCCTTTCACAGTAGACTTTGCAATGAGCAAATATCTTCCCCGTGGAGCCCAGGCCTTTGGAACCTGGGTTGTTAGCTCTGGTATATGCCCACGAATCTCTCATGAAGCTGTGCCAGCTCTTGAGGCCCTTTGCCTCAAAGGTACGGATTAAGTAGTATAGTGAGTTTCACAACCACCACAGGGCTCTGCTGTTTTTGTAAGCTCAAGGGAAACTACCCAGTTTATAAATCAAGGAAGACTGCAAGAATGGGCCACCAGTGTTGAACAATGCCGTCATTATGGAATACCAAGACAAATCTGCTTAACAACAATAGTCCTAAAATGGAGGTTGTGGGCTGGGTAAGCTCTTAGTGCAGCAGGATGGAGTAGCAGGGGGTACAATAGTTCTCTGACGGTTTTGTGTAATAGTAAGACCTGAGTCTTGAACCCTTCAAAACAGAGTTCTTCTCACTTAAGAATCAGAAGCTGAATTTAGAAGCCCTCAGAGGGTCTTCTGCAGACCCTGTGAAAGTGATGTAGTGTCCAACTAACTTGTTCTGCCACTGCAAAGATTTATGCTCACACATTAAAACTTCCCCCCTTCTCCTTGCCCCGCACACACCCCGTGCCCTCCCCAAATCTGCTCCAGATAGTTGCGGAAGTCCCCAGAACAGATTTGGGGGACATGTACAGGGGGAGCAGATTGGGGGGATTTCCACTGCACAAGTTGAAATCCTTGCACTGACGGAATGAGTTAGTTGTATACTGCCCCATGTTCTTAAGTGTTTTGCTTTTAAAACAATAGCTACATAAATCACACAATAGTTCTGATGACAAAAAGGCTGGTAGAAGCCTCTAACTGTGGATTTCTTGGGATAGTTGGCCTGGAAACAGTTTTAATACTTGAGGCACGTATTCATGGTCAGCTAACGTGCATTAGTGATCATTCTAATACCTTTCAATTGGTATATGACACTTACAATCTTGGTGTGAAATTCAACATCATGCTCTTCCAATCGTTCCACTTGCACAAACATTTCAGTTTCCCAGAAGGAACAACCTCCCCTCTCCTCACGTCATATGCTGCTCTAGGGGTTCTCCCAACACCCCCCTGAGTCAATTTGGGGGGCACAGATGGGGGTGGAAGACATGTTGCACAAGCAGAAATCCTTACACAGGGTTTCTATTTATGGGACTTGGTTAGGTGGATTCTAATCTGCATGACTGATTATGATCCTAAGTCCTGGGGTGGTAGTTTTTCTGATTAAATAGTAGGGGGTATAAAAAACCAGAATTCAAAATACAAAAGTGAGTTTGCTCAGAGAAGGACCCCTCTCTCCCCAGCTACAGACTTTGGTCACTGGAACTTGTTTAATTTGTCCAACTGGCCATTTGGAACCAGTAAAAGGTCTTTTGACAAGCTCCTGTGAACAGTGAGAAGCATAGACAGGAATGTCAACTCAGGACAAAAAACTCCTCCTGTGTAATTCATTCCATCTCTGAAATAGTCTAACTTAGTGGCACCTCCAAGCTAGATGTGTAAAGTTATGGCAGACTGGGGGGGAGGGAGGGAGGTGCGGGGAGAGAGAAGGGAAAGGTGTAAGAGATAATTGCTCATCTCTAAGAGATATGCACATCAACCCAGCCAAGGTGTTAAGCACACGGCTTCAGATTTCCTTGCTGGATCAAGAACTTCACAAACAGAATGAATCCAGATACACATCTGCATTGCAATGCTTATAAAATGTAAGAAATCCATTATGGGTTCCCCATTTGTATTACAGTGCAGGTGGAAGCATGTACTGTATTTACATCTGTACTTCAATGTGGATGGGAATGCACATCTCCAGCTACTTTCTCAGTGCATGTGTACATGGTTGCACAGGAGTGCATCTTAACTAGGGATATGGCCTGTATTGTGGTTTCTAACTCTGAGTTTCCCGTCAGCCAAATTAATGATTTTCCAGGCATGGTACAAGAAAAAAGGATTTTCAGAGTGTTGCGAGAAGTTTCCTCTTATTATATATCAGGCAATAAACCAATCCTAGGCACACAGGGGTCTCCAGTAAGTTGCTTGGGCTTCGTTTGTCATCCACCACTGCCAAAGAGAGCGGAATCTTTTGCGCCAAATTCATATGTACAGCAGTTTGCATCTTCCTCTAAAGCAACTTCAGAACCGTGATCAAAACTTGGCTGACCTCTTCTTTCCCCTCTGGAGTATTGGGTTAAAACAGGCTAAAACAGGGAACACTGCTGAGAATCAGCAGCTGCCTCTGCGCATTTCAGCTGCAAAACTCTGGGTGGGAAGATGCTCTGCTGAATGTTTAGAGCAAACACTTCTTTGCTCTTGGCATGGAATCCCATTGAGACAGGGCCAAGGAGGATGGGAACTCCAGGCAAACTGCCTCATAGTGCCAACACTTCCAGCACATTGGTTCAGTTTAGGACACCTGCTACACCACAGGCCAGAGGGAGCCTGCATTCTAATTGGCTGGTTGTGCACAGCGTTGCTATTATCCCATGGTGACATCTTTGCTCTGAATGCTCTCACCTCGTGACTTCTGACGCCAGTCAACTGGTGTGCCAGAGATACACATAGACAACTCCTCTTCCTCTGACCTCATGGAACAAATGAAAAGGAGAACTGAGAGCGGGGAAGAAGAAGAAGCAAGAATGAAGTAAAGGACAACCTATTGGTAGGCATGCAAAGAAATACCTGAAAGCACAAAACAACCCGGCCATATTTTTCCCACTGATCTGTTGAGAGAGACTTAAGAGCTTAACTCTCCCACTGAACTCAGTGGACTTAAAAGCCACTTTATGATGGCTGGATCACTCCCATAATTGTGCAGTTCATTCTGCTTTTGATCACTATCAACAATCAAGCTTCAACAATTCTGGAAATCATCAAACAGGTCCTGGTTACTGTTTATGTTTTTAAGAACACATTTTTTTAAGGTATCAAATGAATGAGCAGTGAAACCATCAGCAAAATCTGCTTTCTTGGGCATATGGGTGGATTTCCCCATTACAGTATGTGATAGAAAAGCACAGGTGTGTTTGTTTGTGTGTGTGAAGAGCGTGTGTTTTATGCTTCTACTTTCTGCCATGTGTTGTTTTAGCTGGAAATGGAACTCACACAAAGCTTGCTGCACTTTACCAGGTAGAGATGCACAAGCTCCAAAGATCCCCACAAGAGAGAAGAAGCAGCACCAATCAGTCAGGTATCTGCTTTTCTGTCATACAGCATAATGCGTGAAAAAAAGTTTAACATTCAACACAGATTAAAAAAGAAAGGAGAAAAGTTAAAATAATCACAGTGCAAAACAGGAAGCCTACATTTCCTAGTGGAAGGGTGCTTATGGGAAAGAACTGCTTCAGAGATGATGCAAAGACAACACAGGCCCCTGGGGAGCTTGAGCTTCCTAATTATTTGTTTTGATTTTACATCACATATCTGCAAGAGATTAGTTCTTGTATTAATTCATTGTAGTAATAATTACAGGCCTCGGTCTGCATGCATCAAAATAAGTGAGTCGCTCACAGACTACATCCATCCACAGCTGCTAGCTATGTTTTCTAAAGGGGGGGGGGATTCTTTGCCTTTAACACCTGCATGACAAGTGCAAATTCAACATGCAAAGCTGCACAGAAATACAGTAAGGGGGGGATCTTCACCTGTTGATTGTCTGACTTCTGCAAGCACACTTCATTTACCAACTACATAGCCTTAAGAAAGTTGATGATGAAATTTAGTTTTTCATCTACCAGCAACAATAAGTGAGGTGCCTGGGACCTTCAAAATAACACGGGACTACTATACTGCTGGCCCATCCCTTCAATAAATATGGCTCTATCAACAGTCCTCATCTCCAAAGGAATACCTGCTTTTATAACACTCCTGAATTCTTGAGGCATTTTACACCCAGGAAGCAATAACAGAGCATAACCCTGAAAAGAAAGCTCACTCGCCCAGTATGCATGTCACTGCAAACCAGTTAATGGTTTACCATAGGGGTGGGGAACCTCAGGCCTGGGGGCTAAATGAAGCCCTCCAGGCGTCTCTATCTAGCCCTACCAACTCTCTCCAGCCCATCCCCCCACCCAAGTGTTTCTTTCTGGCTGGAATGTGTCCTTGAACTCTGGCAATGCCTCTTGCTTTCCTAGGCAGAGAACAGAGGGGGGGGGGTGTGGGTGTGTATAGAAATTAGTATACTGTAAAAGGTAAAATTTACACTCATTGCTCTGCCTGCTTTTGCTCTGGCCCCACTGACCACTGGCACACAGCCCCCAGAAGATTACTCAGAAGGATATGTGGCCCTTTGGCTAAAAGCATGAATGCAGAGACCACTCATTTCATTCCTCTCCTAGTGAGAGCGGCAAATCATGACCCTTGGCTTACTGCTACATCTGAACTGGGGATCATGGTTGGTTCCACTCAAACTACAATGAGGAAGCCAAGAACAAACCTTGGCTTCATATCGTAGCTTATCTGGAGTGAAGCAAACTGCAATACCCAGTTTGGATGTAGCGTCAAGTCAGGAATGGTGGTTTGTAGCTCCTGCTCTTGCTGAAGGAGCAGTGAAGCTCTCTCACCTTCTTAATTTGCCAGGTCACTGCCATATGCCAAGAAGGGGAGAGGAAAGGCAGTGGGAGCTTGGCATGGCGCAGGCACAACATGGATCAAGTTGACTCCACTGCCGTGCCACAGCACACCGAGTTCCCACTGCCTTGCGCCCTCTCTGTCTCAGTAAGTGGCAGTGACCTGGCACGTTCAGAAGGTGGGAGAACAGCGCAACTCCACCTGCGCAGCCCCACTGGTTGCTAATGGCTCATGGTAAACCATTAACTCTGGTTTCTTGTGATGTGCAAATTCAGTCAGTGTGCCTGAATTCACCACAAGGCACCCCTGAACTCCCCACCGGCTTTCACTCTGGGGTTTTCATGCTTCTATGGAAGGAATCCTAAGGATCATGTAGTCCAAGCCCCTGCAATGGAGGAATATGCAGCTGTCCCATACAGGGATTGAACCTGCAACCTTGGCAGTATCAGCACCCACACTCTTAACCAGCAGAGTTCGCTTCTTCCCTTTCTTTGTAATGCAATGAAGCGGGTGGTATTATTTAAAAGACTGATCTTCAAAATATTAATCACTTAGCACACTAAATCAACCATTTGCTTTAGTGAAAGGAGTGGAAAGGCATAGAAACAAAAGAATTATTTCCACACTTCTATTTTTTTAAAAAATAAATAAATCTGCAGATGGGTGAATGCTAATCACCTTTGGTTATAATCAGTCATATTAAGGTACCTTGGTATGCATGTGAAAAAATGGGTAATTCTTTACAGGAAATAAAGCCAAGGGAGTTAAGGAGAGGAAGACAGAGGAAACAGTTGTTACTAATCCAGAATAAAAGATACTCATGAAATCAGCACAAGACTGAATATAGAGGGTGAGGAGGGCATCCCTGTAGCTGGACACATGGCCAGCACTTCTTGCAAACCCTGAGCACCAGAGGGGGAATGCAGGGTTGGGATTGTATTGGGATTGGGGAGGGGACCTTTTACCTCTTACAGTTGGTAGCAGACCACTGAGCTTTGAAAGCATCATATATGCCAGCCAACATTGGCAGAGAGACAATAGGCTAAAATAAGTCCTGGCAAGAGCAGTCCTTGGATCTTCAGCAACTCAGGATTCTGAAAGCACAGGGAAGGAGAGGAGGGCAGAGGAACAACCTTTTGGCTCTCATGAATGACAATGAAAATATGTGGTGCTGCCAGCACCACCTCAGCTGCCCCATCTCCATAGGGAAGGATCTCATTGAGATCCTTGAGTGCCTGGAGGGCAGCGACTGAGGAGGGAGCACAAGGTGAGCTGAGCTTGTAGGTTTTGAGGGTTTGTCTTTTTGGGGCTGTGTGTGATTAAGTTTGTGTGCTTATTTGTTTCCTTATTTGTTTGTGTGTTTCCCAGGCTTGTGTGTGCGAGAGAGTTTGTTTCTGGCTTGTGTGTGTGTGTTTGTCTGGTGACTAGCTGTGGGCGGAGCTAATCAGTGCCTGGAGGGCAGAGACTGAGGAAGTAGGCAAAAGGTGAGCTGAGCTTGTAGGGCGGAGCTAATCAGTGCCTGGAGGGCAGCGACTGAGGAGGGAGCACAAGGTGAGCTGAGCTTGTAGGTTTTGAGGGTTTGTCTTTTTGGGGCTGTGTGTGATTAAGTTTGTGTGCTTATTTGTTTCCTTATTTGTTTGTGTGTTTCCCAGGCTTGTGTGTGCGAGAGAGTTTGTTTCTGGCTTGTGTGTGTGTGTTTGTCTGGTGACTAGCTGTGGGCGGAGCTAATCAGTGCCTGGAGGGCAGAGACTGAGGAAGTAGGCAAAAGGTGAGCTGAGCTTGTAGGGCGGAGCTAATCAGTGCCTGGAGGGCAGCGACTGAGGAGGGAGCACAAGGTGAGCTGAGCTTGTAGGTTTTGAGGGTTTGTCTTTTTGGGGCTGTGTGTGATTAAGTTTGTGTGCTTATTTGTTTCCTTATTTGTTTGTGTGTTTCCCAGGCTTGTGTGTGCGAGAGAGTTTGTTTCTGGCTTGTGTGTGTGTGTTTGTCTGGTGACTAGCTGTGGGCGGAGCTAATCAGTGCCTGGAGGGTAGCGGCGCGCGCAGTTTGACCTATCTTTTAAATTGAGGAGAGCTAGTCTCAAACGTTTACTTGGGGAGACCTAGGCTTCTTTTTTGTGTGTCCTGACTTCAAGCTTCAAGATGGAGGGTGAGGGAACAACTGTAGTCGCCTGCAATTCCTGCGCAATGTTTGCCTTCTTGCCAAAGGATGTAGGCAGCTACACCTGCAGCAAGTGCAAGTTGGTTGCCCTACTAGAAGACAAGGTCCGGCAACTTCAGGAGGGGGAAGGAACAACTGTAGTCGCCTGTAATTCCTGCGCAATGTTTGTCTTCTTGCCAAAGGTTGTAGACAGCTACACCTGCAGCAACTGCAAGTTGCTTGCCATACTCGAAGACAAGGTCCAGCAACTTCAGGCCCGTGTATCTACGCTCCAGAAAATTAAAGAGCTGGAGCTTTTCTTGGATGCAGCAGAGCACACTGTCTCCACCAAGCAGGAGACAGGGCACATCCCTGAGGAGGAGATCAGTTCCCCAACTCAGGAGCCAGATGTATGGAGGAACGTGACTCACAGAAGTAGAATGCCCAGGGATCGCTCTGAGTGTTTAGAACTACAAAATCAATTTGAAGTGCTCTCAAATCTGGAAGATGAAGACCAGACTCCATTGGAAGATCTCTCCCTCATCACAGTTGATGAGGTATATGAAGACGAGCAGCATAGTCAGTCCTCCGGGAATGTGCAGGCGACCTTGGAAGGGACAGCACGTGTAAGAATCCCGACCAAGCCTAAGAGGAGACGTGTAGTGGTGATAGGGGATTCCCTACTGAGGGGTACCGAAGCAGTGATCTGTGGGCCTGACAAGATGTCTCGAGAGGTATGCTGTCTCCCCGGGGCCAAGATCCATGATGTTACAGAACGGCTGCAAGGAATAATAAAACCTACGGATAAAAACCCCTTCCTTTTAGTCCATGTGGGAACCAATGACACCGCAAGCCATAGCCTCCAGAAGATCAAAAGTGATTATGAGGCTCTGGGCAGGAAGCTGAAGCAATTAAATGCACAAATTGTCATCTCATCTGTCCTCCCAGTTGAACGCCGTGGCCCAGGAAGAGAGGGGAAAATAGGAGAAGTGAACAACTGGCTTCGCAAATGGTGCCGGCAGGAACGGTTTGGATTCTTAGATCACGGCCTGCAGTTTCTTGAAGATGGACTTCTGGCAATTGATGGGCTGCACCTCACAAGGGTTGGGAGGAATGTTTTTGCCAACAATCTCAAAAACCTCATCAGGAGGGCTTTAAACTGACTTATGTGGGGGAGGGAGACAGTGGTCCTGAAGGTAGGAGTCTATCAAATGCTGAAGATGATCATCCAAAAGTCAAGGACCAAATGGAGCAAACAGCACACAGACCTAGTGGTGGGAGGAAAAAATCCTTAAGTAGGAGACTAGGGGGAATGATCAATGGTTTTCAATGTCTGTATACAAATGCACAGAGCATGGGAAATAAACAAGATGAACTTGAGCTCTTGATACAGCAAACTAAATACGACATAATAGGCATCACTGAAACCTGGTGGGATGAGTCTCATGATTGGAATGTAGTAATAGAGGGATACAATCTATTTCAGAGAAATAGACCAAACAGGAAAGGAGGAGGAGTGGCATTATATGTCAGGGATGTGTATACCTGTGAAGAGATCCATGATTTAAAACTTCAAAGCCAAATTGAGAGTATCTGGGTCAAAATTAAGGGAGAGAAAAATAACAGTGATCTCATTGTGGGAGTTTACTATAGATCCCCGAGCCAAACTGAGGACATAGATGATGCCTTCCTGGAACAGATGACCAAGCATTCAAAAGGAAATGAGATAGTAGTAATGGGGGATTTCAACTATCCTGATATTTGTTGGATGTCAAACTCAGCCAAGAGCATAAGGTCGAACAGATTCCTCACTGGCCTTGCAGACAACTTCATTGTCCAGAAAGTGGTAGAAGCAACAAGAGGATCAGCCATTTTAGATCTGGTCCTAACCAATAGTGATGACCTGGTTAGTGGGGTAGAAGTGGCAGGATCATTAGGTGGGAGTGATCATGCTCTTCTGGAGTTTATTATACATCAGAAAGGAGCAACCAAGCATACTAAGACTCAAATTCTAGACTTTAAGAAAGCCGACTTCAGAAAACTTAGGGAAATGCTGGATGTGATCCCATGGTCAGTAATACTAAAAGGGATGGGAGTTCATGATGGATGGGAGTTTGTTAAAAGGGAGATATTAAAAGCACAACTTCAAGCAGTACCAATGCGACGAAAACATGGAAGGTGCCTAAAGAAGCCAGGGTGGCTATCTAAAGAACTTTTAACTGAGTTAAGATTTAAAAGGGATATGTACAAGAAATGGAAAAAGGGGGAAACCACCAGAGAGGAATTCAAACAAATAGCCAGCACATGTAGAGACAAAGTCAGAAAAGCTAAAGCACAGAATGAACTCAGGCTTGCTAGAGAGGTTAAAAGCAATAAAAAGAGTTTTTATGGGTATGTCCGTAGCAAAAGGAAGAACAAGGAAACAGTGGGGTCACTTAGAGGAGAAGATGGTGAAATGCGAACAGGGGACGCAGAAAGGGCAGAACTCCTCAATACCTTCTTTGCCTCAGTCTTCTCCAAAAAAGAAAACAATGCCCGACCTGAAGAATATGGAGCAGATGATTCAGCAGGGGAAACACAGCCCAGAATAAGTAAGGAGGTAGTACAAGATCACTTGGCTAGTTTAGATGTATTCAAGTCTCCAGGGCCAGATGAACTACATCCCAGAGTATTAAAAGAACTGGCAGAGGTGATTTCAGAACCACTGGCAGTAATCTTTGAGAATTCCTGGAAAACAGGTGAAGTCCCAGCAGACTGGAGGAGGGCAAATGTTGTCCCTATTTTCAAAAAGGGGAAAAGAGAGGACCCAAACAATTACCGCCCAGTCAGCCTGACATCAATACCAGGAAAGATTCTAGAGCAGATCATTAAGCAAACGGTCTGTGAGCACCTAGAAAGGAACGCTGTGATCACTAAAAGTCAGCATGGGTTTCTGAAAAATAAGTCATGTCAGACTAATCTGATCTCATTTTTTGACAGAATTACAAGCCTGGTAGACGAAGGGAACACTGTGGATGTAGCCTATCTTGATTTCAGCAAGGCCTTTGACAAGGTGCCCCATGATATTCTTGTAAAGAAGCTGGTAAAATGCGGGCTAGACAATGCTACCATTCAGTGGATTTGTAACTGGCTGACTGACCGAACCCAAAGGGTGCTCATCAATGGCTCCTCTTCATCCTGGAGAGAAGTGACTAGTGGGGTGCCACAGGGTTCTGTCTTGGGCCCAGTCTTATTCAACATCTTTATCAATGACTTGGATGATGGGCTTGAGGGCATCCTGATCAAGTTTGCAGATGACACCAAATTGGGAGGGGTGGCTAATACCCCAGAGGACAGGATCACACTTCAAAATGACCTTAACAGATTAGAGAACTGGGCCAAGGCAAACAGGATGAATTTTAACAGGGAGAAATGTAAAGTACTACACTTGGGCAAAAAAAATGAAAGGCACAAATACAGGATGGGTGATACCTGGCTTGAGAGCAGTACAAGTGAAAAGGATCTAGGAGTCTTGGTAGACCACAAACTTGACATGAGTCAACAGTGTGATGCAGCAGCTAAAAAAGCCAATGCAATTCTGGGCTGCATCAATAGGAGTATAGCATCTAGATCAAGGGAAGTAATAGTACCACTGTATTCCGCTCTGGTCAGACCCCACCTGGAATACTGTGTCCAGTTCTGGGCACCACAGTTCAAGAAGGATATTGACAAGCTGGAACGTGTCCAGAGGAGGGCAACCAAAATGGTCAAAGGCCTGGAAACGATGCCTTATGAGGAACGGCTTAGGGAGCTGGGTATGTTTAGCCTGGAGAAGAGAAGGTTAAGGGGTGATATGATAGCCATGTTCAAATATATAAAAGGATGTCATATAGAGGAGGGAGAAAGGTTGTTTTCTGCTGCTCCAGAGAAGCGGACACGGAGCAATGGATTCAAACTACAAGAAAGAAGATTCCACCTAAACATTAGGAAGAACTTCCTGACAGTAAGAGCTGTTTGACAGTGGAATTTGCTGCCAAGGAGTGTGGTGGAGTCTCCTTCTTTGGAGGTCTTTAAGCAGAGGCTTGACAGCCACCTGTCAGGAATGCTTTGATGGTGTTTCCTGCTTGGCAGGGGGTTGGACTGGATGGTCCTTGTGGTCTCTTCCAACTCTATGATTCTGTGATTCTGTGATTCTGTGATTCATTGTGATGTGTGCAGGATCTTGCTCCCGACTGCAACAAATACTCCAGAGGCCCTCCCTTTTCCAAGCAGCAGCAGCAACACACAATATTCACCCGACTCTGAAGGCTGGTTTAGAAGAAGGCTCCCAAATATAAATAATACTTTGCAGAGCCGGCAAATTCAGACTACAGTGGAAACCGGGCTGTAATCAGCAGAACAGCTGAGGATCCTTCATATCTTGTCTGGCACCTTCCCTCCTTCCTCACAGCAAAGAAACAGCCACGCATGCTCCAAAAACTCTCCCACGGTTGCAAATAAACATCCTGGGACACTCAGGGATCCAGATGTCTTGAGAGGGAAGGCGGCAGTGCAGGGCCTGGGGAGAGCAAACGGAGCAGGTGGGAAGCGTGTGTTTGTTTACTTGTATGCAAAAGCACCACACTCCCACTGCGATTCTGCAGTCATAACCATCCTGTGACCTGATCCACACTAACGACTGACCTCTGCAGAGTCACTCATTTGATGCTAATTATTCTATGGGTAAACAGGCAGAGATTCCAAGTATGGCGCAGGGGGTTTGGGCACACGTTCTCCCGTCCAGAAAACGAACGCCCAAGAACTCAACAAATGTGCATCAAAAACCATTTCTCCCACATATTTGTGTTCACACTGGAGGGTGCAGTATGGGGTGTGGTGGAATTTGGGCCTCACCAAGAGGGGTCTCAGTTCTGCCCGAAACGGAGCCTGACCTTCTTTTATTTCAGATGTTGACATTTCAAGGCTGAAATATGAAGACAAGCTATTTTCCTCCTCAGCTGAAATGAAACCCCCTTAGAGACCCCGTTATACAGAACTGCTTGAGCTCAAATTGACCCCTTTGCAGTGACTCAAGCAGCCTTTTACCCTGGAGTTCATGCTGGTTTCACACCACTGGTTTGTTTCAGGCATAGGTCAACTCAGGAGGAGGAGGTGCTTTGGAAAGGTTCTCTCTAGGCTACACACTCCCTGCTGGGCAACACACTCCTGCACTGCTTGGGGCTCATATCGTGGCTCCATTAGGCAACAACATGGCTACTTCCATGCCACTTGTAACCTGTTATCCAGGCTGGATAATAATAGTAATAATAATCATTATTTATTTTTTAAATCTCTCTCTCTTTCTTTTGAAAAGCAACAATATATATTGGGGGGGGGGATCAACAACATTACATCATCTATTTTAAACCAAAATGACCTGAGTCTGAATGAGATACAGTCTAACATGTTGAAGCCCACACTTGCAAGTTTCTCAAAATTGAAACATGACTATCAAACAGAATGAGTTAAAGGCGCAGATTACATCTCTCGTCTTCTGAGGCATTATGAAAGATACAATAATGTTGAAATCCTAAACACCCTGACCTAGGGAGTAAGTTCCGATGCAATTTGCTTCTGAATAGTAATGCAAAGAATTGCACAATAAGATTTGCATTGTGTTTATTGTTTGTGAGCTGGCCTCAGAGGTGCCAGGATCTGAACGCCATCCTATCACCAGGATCATGGGAACCAGTTTGGCACAATGGTTCAGATCCCCACCCAGCCATGGACTTATGCAGTAGGTGATCTTGGGTCAGTCCGCCTAACCTGCCTCACAGAGTTGTTGTGAGGATTATGCTGCCTTGGTCTCCTGAAGGGAAAGGTAGGATATAAATGCAACAGATAAAAAAGAAATCATTAAGCCTAGATCGCTTACCTTATATGCCTAGCTTAAGCCCTCCAATTACCTGAGTTATGCAATGTGCTCAAGTTCTCAAATGATGCATGAATATTAATGACTCTATTAACCAAACAGCACAGGCATCTACTTTCCATCTTATGGAGAAACTTCTTTTCTTTTTTTCCCGGCCAATCCCTGGCACATCCAGTTAAAAGGACTGGGCAGCAGATATGAAGCACCACTGCCACTCAGAGGCGGCCAGGTTGGGGAACCAGCCCTCCAAATGCCGTTGGCCTCCAGCTGCTATCAGCCCCAGCCAGTATGTCAAATGGGATGATGGCAGCTGTAGTCCAGCAACATCTGCAAGGCCACACGCTCCCCACCCTTTCCTAGATGAGGAAATTGTCTGACTTGGTATAAGGCAGCTTCCTATGTTCCTAAGGGCATAAGAAATATATGTGTTGGGGAAACGTGACTGGAGTACATGGAGCAGTCAAGCAGCCTCTGAAGCTGGAGCCTTCTGCCTGGACATTTCCTCAAAGCTATGGTTGCATCTGCACTCTCTGCCCAAACAGAGCAAGATGAGAAAAAGTAAAGTTTGGAGGCATGATATCTTATTATTGACATAGAAAAACTGGCACTGATTCTACTGTCCAGGTTGTGCAGATTCTACGATGCCAGCAACACAACTGATGATTATGGATTGCAGTGCAGACCTTGAAGCTTGGAGGCACAATGGATGTGCAAGGGAATGGTAGCTCAACATGAGCCAGATAGATTGGTCACGTACTGTATCTCTGTCAAGATGAAATTATATGGTGTTGTACTTTTGCTCTCTCATAAGCATGGTCTTTCCAAACACAAGAAACACCCCTGGCCCTCCTTATTCTCAGGGGAAGGGGGCCATAACTCAGTGGTAGAAGCCATGGGTTCATTTCTTGGCATCTCCAGGTACAGCTGGGAAAGACCTATGTCTGGAATGCTGAAAAGTGACTGCCGGTCAGTCTAGAGTAAATAATACTGTGATTATTGTGTGAGCCGCTTTGAGCTCAACATTTGCTGGAAAAGTGGTACACAAAACATCATATCAAATCAAGTATCAAATAATACAGACTCAATATAAGGCAGCTTCCTATATTCTTAGATTTCTTAATCAGCTGCTTGATTCTCCAGTAACTGCTGGATTGTGCATAGAATTCTAAACACAGATTTGCCAAAGAAGAATACCTCAGCCCCTATTCCTAGTCTATGCTGATATCACATGGACTGTCGGGTCATTTCCCCAGTTTGTGACCCTATAAAAAGACGATCTCCTGGCCCAGTCTCAGTTGTCCCAGTGCAAATTAGTTAATGGCTGTGAGCGGGGATTTGCTACTGTAAAAACACTTCCACTTTGTGAAGCTGAGACACCAATGAAGCAGCCAGTTGGCATTCATCTTCAAGCGCTGGCAAAGGCAAGCTTATATCAATAAAAAAGGAATCCTCTCTCTTCCTTGCTGGTCTCCATCCATACCCCAAGAGACCTGCAGAACTACACTATTGATAAACATTTGTCAGGGGCCATTTCCTCTCCTACTTGATTTTATTTCTGTTTGAACTGGATGGGATAGCCTTAGATTCAGGCTCTGGAAAGAAGGAATGGGTGCCAGGGCACAGAGCAGTCAGGACAACCAAAGAAGGAAAGGAGCAGGACAGAGGAGATTATTGGGCTTCCTAAGGCAAGCAGCCCATACTGTAAAAGGAAAGGGAAACAAGACTGAACGGCTGAGCTCTGGCCGTGTTAAAATGGCTGTGAATCTGCAAGCAGGGAATGAGAGACAGAAAGAGAGGAGGGCAAAGGGAGACCAAGCATTTTGGACAGGTCCTGGGAAAACCAGAGGGGCCATTTGTAAGGATGAATAAATAGTTACTATGAACACCTCTCATCCCAACCACTCTTTGAAGAGAACCTGTCAGTTCTAATTTACCTACAAAACAAGGAAGACTCAAGGAACGGTCCCAGACAACATTCAAAATCTCTGCATCATTCAACACTTGGAGCAGTCTCCAAGGAATCATCACTGCCCACCTGACAGATTCAGACTGGGAGTAGGGCCCAGAGCCATGCATGAAAAAGAGGAAACTGAGTATTCGTGCCATAGGATGCAAATGGGGTAGAACTGAGGATACTTGATCCACCCAGTGCTCCAAAAGGAGAGAGTTGGCAGGCTGAGAAAAGGGAGGCAAAAGCCAATTACTCTTGCAAAATCAGTGCATACACTCAAATCAGAGGCACACTGACTTAACTTCAAATGTATATGGGATAAGAAAAAGCATAATCCCGCCTGCTTTTTCATTCACTGTTTGCAAATTCTCAGCAACTCTTTTTTTATTTTTATTATTATTATTATTATTATTATTATTATTATTATTATTATTGCGTTTTTCCCCATACATCTCTATTACACCACATCAACCACATACAGTGCAAATTCTCAGCAACTCTTATTGAGTGCCAAGATGTCAGTCGTGGGAGGAACAGCAACCAGTACAAGGAAGATCGTCTCCTTGTATGCAAATCTTTCACCTTTGGTCTGCTTTTACCTGCCTTTCAAATTCTGCAATGGCTTTTGAGTTCCTGCTTGATTCTACAGAGCTAAGAGCAGCAGGTTCGAGGTGAAAGTTCAGGAGTTTTGCATTGTTATGCACAGTGGTAATATTTTACTAGGTTGTAACACGGCAGCAACTGGCCTCACGTGATTAGCTTGTTCAGTGCCTGTCTGACCTTGTCCCTGCCCGCCCTTACTCATTCATATATACACACCCAAACTTCCAAATATTTCCAGTGAAAAGGAACTGGGAAAGGAGAGGAAACTGGTAGAACTACTTTTTACTAAGTCATAGCTCCAGAGAGACTTCATTTTGTTCACTGCCTGCTCTGTCTGCCCTGCCACCATCAGGGAGAAGATAAATCTCCTATGGTTACGCTGGAAAAGATCGTTACAATACAACAAATGAGTGAGTTGCAAAAGCTCAAATTAAAATCTCAGCAATTCCACCTGCTCCTTGTATATTAAAGATCTGCGATATACATGACAAGGTACTATTCAAATTGCCAGTTTTTCCATAGACTGAACGGTGCCTTTTAGCAGCTGTATGACAGGCAGGAGTTACACAGGTGAAGGTTTTCTCATTGTTGTGCAGAAACTACCAGTTTGATTTCTGCATGACATGCAACTGGTCAGGAAAAAACATAGCAATCTAGCACCAAACAAGAACAATCCCTCAGACCCATTCAACTTTTTTATTAGCCAGAGAAGGTGGAATCCCATCCAACATATAATTAGGTAGAGCCATGCTTCATTTAACAGGAAGCCCATAATCTCTAGCTCAGTCTAATATCCTGTCTTCCACTAGAGCTGGCCAATGGTCAGGCAAATCAACATCAGAGATAGCAAGGATTCTAGATTTGATGTCAAATCCAAGATCAGTTAGAGCTATGGGCTAAAATGGGGCATGTGGAACAAACAATAAACACCATCTTAACCAACAGATGTAAAGGAAGCTATACAATAATTGTTTTCCACTGCTACCAATGGAAGGGTTGGGTACAAAGGGTTAAAATGCCACTGTGTAGACCTGGCTGAAAGGTGTGAAAATATTACCATCTTAACTAGTGGAAATGTTGCTAGAAAAATTATGAGATCTCAGGGCAAGTTTAAAAGACAGAAAGAATGGAGGAGCACATGTCAGAAATGATTGATATCCAACAGGTCCTGTCACAATGCAATAGGGATGAGACATGCTACCTGTTCCTGTGCAAGCTGACTCAGAATTAAGTCCCACTAAGTTGAATGAGACTGCTTCCTGAGTAAGTACAGACAGGATTGCAGCATGACCATGCAGTCTTTACCCACCAATAACAACATAAGCTTTCCACAGATTTAAATAGGGTTATGATTACTGTGCTGGTGAGCTGATGGGCTATTTAGTTCTGTGCATCCATCATTTCCAGCTGAAGCATATTTCATTTGTACCCAACCTGGTATGATGGCCAGATGCCATCAGGCAAAGCCTTGCTCCTGTGCCTCTTAATAGCACCCCCCCATCCAGAAATGTTTGGCTGCTGAAATTTCCAGCACCTCCTAGACCATGGATGTGTGACCCTCCAGTTTTGTTGAACTTCAGCGGCCATCATGCCTGGAATTTGGGCAGGATGGCTGGGGGTGGTGGGAGTTGGGAGTCCAGTAACATCTGGAAGGCACCACTTTGGTCACCCCTGTTCTAAAGGGAACATCTTCTTTCAAACACAACTCCAACACTGAACCACGCTCATCAAAGGGGAATAGCAACAGGTGCTTAAGAAGAGCAAACTTGTCTTCAGACCATTAGCTCTGTTTTCATGCAGCATGTTCATTTCATCACTAAACCTCACACTAGGATTGTACGGAGGGGTTACACCAACAATCACGCTTTATTCCATAGACCTGTGAGAATCACCCACGCCCTTCCCTCCCTGTTGCACTGCTGAATAATAGAAGGAGAAGGAGAAAGAAAGCAGGTGGCACCAATTACAATGTCAGATTGAAGATGGAATTGGAACCGATTCCCAAAACTGTCCATTAAATCATGCTGCTAACTCTTACTGGCAACGTCCAAGAACGTTACTACACACAGAAACGGAGAAATGTGCATACACGCTGCTGCATGCAAATCTGTGGGCACACGTCTTTCTACAGGAAAAATGTTCATTTGCACACCCTTAAATTCAAACATATATACGTTTGCATAAATACAAATACTTCCACATACATATTTTGCAGGTAGCTTTGCTAAAATGAGACATGGTATGCCTGATGTTTTAACTGTGTAAAGGTGGCGTGCTTACATTCTCAGCTTGCAGGTATCATATTACAATGTTACGGAGTGGCAGATCTCATATTCACATATAACATGCACTTCATACCAAGAAAAAACTTAGTTGGTCTCTAAGGTGCTACTGGAAGGAATTTTTTTTATTCATTTACACCTTTAGTTATACTTTTCCTCTCGTCCTTTTTCTATAAAGCATGGTGGCTTTTCTCATATTACCATAACAAAGGCATTTGTGTGCTTCAAAATTGGGAAGTTCTTCCTCTGGAACATCTAGTGGCATCGTGACCAGACAGAACTCCTATACTTTCAGCATTGCAATCCTTACATGGGAAGAAACCTCGCTGAAATTGGTAGAACTCACTTCTAGCTAAATGTGTTTAGGACTGTGCTGTGTGTGGAAAACACAGCTTTGTCAGATGCTGCTTGTCAGGTGGGGGGGGAGCATTTTTCTCTCTGGTGCTGAATTCCATTGGGAGGTAATCTGTTAGGGCCACGTGTCAGAGATGGGCAGGACACCACCACCCCTCTCTTTCTCTCTGCTACCTATGTTTCCACCCATCTGCCTCACTTTGCCAGTCCCATGAAATCAGGCCAAGGGCTGCAGCCTGCCCACCCCTGTTGGGCATAGTGAGTCTCAAGATTAATCAACACTTGGTGGAGAAAAAGAGAAGCAGAAGGGCTGCACCTCAATAGCAGAGCATCTGCTTTGCCTGCAAGAAGTTCCTGGTTCAATCCTTAGCATCTCCAGGTACAGCTGGGAGGGCCCCTTATCTCAAATCCTGGAGAGCTGCTGCCAGCCAGTGTAGGCAGTGGTGAGCTAGATGCACCAATGGCCTGACTTGGAATAAGGCAGAGGCCAGTGGAGGTGAGTAGGATGAAAGTAGGAAAGTAAACAGAAGAAGATGTAAAAGGGATGCCCTTTGATACTTCCTGAAGCTGGGAAAGAGAAGGAAAGGGGGCCCTGCAGAATATACTTCTATAGGCATCCTAGGAAAACTAGTACTTCTCATAAAGTGAGTTGAAGAAAATACCCCAGTTAGTGGAATTACAAGTAGTTGAGAAGCTGTGAGTTGGCAGGTTGTGTGCCTATTCCTCTTCCAAAAGCAGAGAGCAGTCACCACCAGAAGCTCAGGTTTTGTGTGCTTGAGCTGAGGACTGTAACACTGATGTAACCTTGCTATGAACATGTTGCAGTGCCATTCCACACTTTTAAAGTTAAGATGCTAAATCAAAGACTGTTATACATACAGACAACCAAACAAACCTGCCAAGTGTTTAAAGAGGAATTTACCGGGCTTCATGCAGGGGGTGGATGTGTACTAAAACTGTTGTCTAAACAGGCTCCCGGAGCTGCCTTGGTAATCCCCAAATGAGCACAAACCAGAATGTGGAAGAATTGTCTTCATATGTACCACAAAGAGGTAAAAAGAAACAGTGACACACCAAGTATACTCAGTTTATTGCAAATCTTACCATTCCAAAGAATTCTTAGGAATGAGAAGTGTTTGCACTGCATGCTTGCAGAAAAAGAAGAGTTTTATAAACATGAGACTGCACTGTCTCTTTAATTGCAGTTGAAAACAATAAAGTACACAATAATGCAGAAGACACCAGAATCTACTGCTTTCCTTCTTTAAGAAAAAATTGTCACAGCAAGCTAAAAATTAACCAGGGTGGAGGGAGGTTAGCTCATGATTTGGAAAAAAAACCACTGAGATTCTCCACCTTGATCCCAGAATTGAGTTGCTCCCTTGACTGAACCTGCAGGTGCCCTCAAGTCAAAAGGTCCATCATTTTGCTTTCAGGTGTCCTGAAATAAAAGGACTTGCAGGGTCAGGGAAGTTCAAGTCTCACAAAGACACTAACACAAAGCTCCAAAATTCATATCCTATCTCAGTTATGTAGATCCATCTTCCTACCAGTTCAGGGACTGCTCCTGGCACTGAGTTTTAAAAATGCCAACCTGTTTTCCTCAGAGATGTTCAGAGGAAAATAATAATAAAAGTCTCTGGTGCAGTCTGGTAAAGATGGCACCCCTAGGAGGTAAGACGGATAAAACAAAGTCACGTGATTAATTGCTTTCAGGAAAGCCACCATGGAAAACGCAATTTTGCTTCCACTTTGATAAAGAGGTCTTTAAAAGCATTTGCTTCCCACGCTTAAACAGAGAAGTTGGCAAGCCACTGAAGTGAACATTGTCTGGCAAGTGGGATGGAAGGCAAGAAAGATCTCACATCTGCAAATTCCAGAGATTTTAGGGGAGTTGCTTGAGATTTACTCCCCACCATAACTACAAAACTGGGCACTCTGAAGATAAAAATGAGGGGCAGTATTTAAATTGCTACACTACCTGCCTGCATCTTATGAGAGGGTATTGAAATTCCCAGTACAAGAGCAGCAGACACTGTGGCAAAGAAAACAAGCATTATGCAGGCTGCCCTATGCGACAGAGGGCATCTTGATGCATCATCACATCTGAACTGCGTATTTCCTACATTTACTCCACGAAGCAGTAGAGTGTAGCAGCTTTCAATCTGATTCCTACTGTAATCGTCCCCAGAGGAATGGTATGCTTTATTGGGCTTCCTTATATAGGTGGGCAATGTCTTCAGCGAAGAAGATGAAATGCTGCTAAACTGTCACTGAATTGTAGTGTATTTTCCCTGCCACTTTGTCATGAGGTAAAGTTGACACCTCAAAGCACTGACAAGGTTGGGAGCAAAAAGCCAACTATGAGCCCTAGTACTGGAACCAACAGAACTTTCTCTTTCTTTCTTTCTTTCTTTTTGGTGTAACGGCATTTCCCAACTTATAAACATCTGCTCCTCCTGTCTCAAAACAAAACCCAGATCAGCTTCTCACAGAAATGAGCAGGGGCCTTATTATTTTTAGATTACTAGCGCGTCTTGCATGGGAGCTGCACCACGAGACTGCAGCCATACTGGTTACCATGACAACATCATCACTTCTTCACAAGACGACGACAGAGGATTGTCAAGGAAAGTACCGGTAAGCAAAAGGAGCAGGGATTGGAAAAGAAAGGTGCCTGGGAGTCACCTGAGTCTACATTGAGTTATCTACATACCAATCTATTTCAGATCAAACTGCCTGCACTGGAAACAGTTCAGATACTTTTTTTTAAGTCCTCACGGAGGAGGAACTTGAAGCTCAGCTGGGCTGTGAGAGGCTCATCCCTGCCAGTTTTACTGTCAGGCCTCAGATTCTACCTGCAGATATGCCATCCTCAGTATTCAGCTGGGCTAAATTAAGAGCCAAGGGCCTGAGAGGACTGTTAGGGCAGCCTCTCCCCTACCTTCCCTGAGGCTACATTGGACCTTTGTGCCCTGAGGGAAAGCAGAAGCAGCACAGCACAGGGAACCATCAGTCAGTGTATAACAGGCAAAATGTTTTAATGCAGCTACTGAGCTAAGTCTCAGCAGAGATCAGCCCCAGCTGGTGTATATGCAGTGAAAAGTGTTTCTTATAGCCCATACCCTCTAGGAAGTTCCCTCTAAAATAAGGCTGAGAAACCTGTGGTCCACCAGATGTTGCTGGACTCATCAGGCCCCAGGTGGCATGGCCAATAGTCAGAGATGTGGAGAGACGTTGTCCAACAACATCTGGAGGACCATAGGTTCTTCACCCCTGCCCTAAAGATACAGAATCCTCAGGTATACTTCAGCACAACAAACACTTTTCCTTTCCAAAAGAAATTAAACCACCTGCTATGTTTCATGCAGGACCGAGGGTATTGTTTGTTTTGCTTGTATTTTTCATGCAGTCCTTTCCCCCACAAACTAGAGACCAGTTCTGCCCTCAGGAAAATGGCCACCACAGCTGCACCTTAATTCACCGCCATGAACATCATGGAACCAGCCGGATGAGTGATGCTGAGCCATTTGCTCTTCTACATGCTCTTTCCATTTGTGTTTTCTCTGGCAGATGAACAAGCGCCTCGGGACAAGGAAGACAACGTATTTTTTTACAGCCTGTAAATCACCCAGATGGTTTTTGGCACCACACAGATAATGATGATATGCCAGTCCTAATGTCCACCTGCCTATCTGGAGTCTTAGAAAGGATAACAGAATCCCTCAACATGAGAGCTTAAATCAGGAGTTGTTGTGTGTGTATTTTTACTGGCAGACAAAACAGGAAAATCAAACAACAGAATTAGCCCTGATGAAAGCCAACCTGGAGGCAACCAAGGAGAAGGGCCCATGAGACCGAATGGGAAGAGGGAAGGCCCCATCAAGAGAATCACAAACCCATATCAAACAGACGTTTGCATACATACTTGCTGAAGGACAGACACCAAACTGCATTGCTTTCTCCTCACAAGGCAGAACTTTAGAAAGTGGCACAGTCCCTCACCAACACATAATCTGCTGCACCCATCTAAGCCATGATTTCAGTTGGGCTTTCTTTCCAAGCCCATGCTCTTTATAATCCTCTGAAGAGCATAACTGGCACAACAAAATGATTCAACATATTTCTGTATGGTCATAAGAGGTACATGCCAGATCCCTGCACGATGAACTTCAATTGGTTCTTCTGCTGATTGGTTTCCCTCTCTAGTATGTGTGGTAACCTGCAGCCCTGCTTGTCCTGACCAGCTCTCAGTCTTGCAATTAGCCCCACTGACCTCTGAAATCCTCAGCCTCTCTAAGCAGCCATGCATTAAATCCCGGATCCAAGAGTGGAAATAGACTTCGTAAAAGGCTTATGGCCCTATTTATTGCATTGTACGCATGATGGGTTCTGATGGCATGGAATAATGCTGCAGAGGCTTACTTTCTCGGCCTCCATGACCAGACAGACCAGGTGGCTATAAGACAAAGGTGGTACATTCCGAGCATTTATCTGTCACAGTCAACACTAGGTGCTATAGGGAGAAAGAAAAAGATAGGAAAGCAGGATCTAAGACTTCATGATTCCCAGAGTTTAGTTTGTTTTTTTAAAACCCTGGGATCTTGATGTCAGGACTGAAGTCTGTCTAGACATACCACCCTCTTGCCTGGTAATCTTTCCCCTTAATTCCTGCTATGTGAAGATACTCTCTAATTACTCACTGGGGATGGGAATACACTCTGTACCTGCCCAGGGCAGGGGCACTTCCATCTATTTCCCCTTCATGTTGCAAGTTTGGTTCCTGGCATTAAAAACAAATGCCACGGCTGAGTCTGGGACAAATTAGAACCTGTAACTTCGTGGGGTTTTTTAAAAAATGGACTACTTTAGATTGTTTACATGTGTGGACAAGAAAAAGGGGACAAAACCTCATCCGTGGGTGGATAGAGTGCTTGTACCACAGCAATTTTACTTTCAAGCTCTGGAATCATAAGGGTAATAAACTTGTGGCAGTCTGTTCCTCAGTGCAGGACCACTGGGGGTAAGGAGAAGAGCCTGGGGAAAAGCTAATACAAATGTCATTCACAAAAAAGCAAGTATGCAAACAAGCAAAAGAAAGAAAGAAGTACCACCTGCTTTCCCATAGGCTAACACTCCAGATAGTTCTGAGCATTCATTGGCTTTGAGTGTGTACATATTTACATGAAATGAGCTGCATACTTTGCAAACACATCAATGTAGTTCTATAGTACTGGTATGTGATGCGGCTGGGCATGAATAAATTAAAAGCAGAACTTCATACATCTGATGTAGCAATACTTTATTGGGGGGGAGAAAGGAGGAGGTTGTGGTTGTGTGTGTGTGTGTGTGTGTGTGTGTGTGTATGTGTGTGTGTGTGTGTGTGTGTGTGTGTGTGAGAGAGAGAGAGAGAGAGAGAGAGAGAGAGAGAGAGAGAGAGAGAATGCTTCACAAGGGGCCAAGAGAACATGCAGAATCAAAACTCTGAGCATATTTTCCTTTATTAACAGACTGATGCCTTTAAAAGGCAACAACGGGAAAACCACAGAGCTAAACAGTCAAGTAACCAAGGGATCCTCTGCATCCCTGTGGAAAATATAGAGCAAACCTTATCCTGTGCACGTTCCAGTCAGCCAGAGACCAAATCACAAGACTGATCAGCTCGCACTTCAAGCAGCTTGGCTGAATAACAGAGTCTAAATCAGGAAACCCTCAGCCAGAGTATCTGAACCACAAAGGAGGGTATCTCTCTCTCTAAAACACACACACACACACACACAGAGAGAGAGAGAGAGAGAGAGAGAGAGAGAGAGAGAGAGAGCACTTCTCTCCAGAGAAAATTGCTAGTTAGCAGGTTCTGGACAAAAACTGAGAGCACACGGGGCAAGTCAGAGTGAGTTTCACCTTGGTGCAGTGGGTTGTCTTATCATAGAGAGATCTAGTGCCTACTTCAACTACTGCAGGAATAAAATGCACAGGAACACTCCTTAAGGCCAAATTTGCCACACAATAAAATAAAGTCGTACAGCATGTCGTCGTCATCACAACAGATTACAAAAATGAGAAAAATGCCACATGCATCATGAGCGTTGAACAACAGGTATTTTGCAAAAAAAAATTAAAAAAATAAATAATTGCTGCCAGCCCCAAGGGAACAAAGGGAACAAACTGAATCACAGGAGGGGACACTCCTCCCTTCCTCCTCATCTGCTTTACTACCTTATATGTAGATCAGGAGGGAGGCAGGGGGGGCGAAGAGCAGAAGCGTAAAACACTGGGTACTGCACAGGTAGGTTTTTGTTTCCTTCCTGCAAACATATATTCCACTCAATGATCTGTATCACAATCAATGTGCTCACTAAGGCAGGAATGGGGGTGGAGGTGGGGGTGGGAATGACTGCATTTTTCCAGCAACAAATATGGCACTTCTGAATACTGTACTGGGTAAATGCCATTTCTTCAAACAGAAATGCTATCTGAGAGAAAGACTACAGCTGAAACCACACAAGCATTTTCAAATACTTTAATGATTATCACTCAGGAATCTTTTCCCATTTCATGAGTTATGCACCTCCTACTTCAAGTGTCAGCATACCCGCTTCAGCTACTGATGGAGAAGCCCTTCCACACATACCTGCCTAAACTGGATGTGGGCTTATACTGCCCTGTTGCAGACTTTGAGTGTATACATATTTGCATGAAATCAGCTGCATGCTTTGCAAACACATCAATGTAGTTCAATAGTACTGGTATGTGATGCTGCTGGGTACAAATAACACGAGAGTCAGTGTCACAACCAACCAGCAGAGGAACTCTCCGTTCATTCACAGGTATGCCTTCCCTGGCATTTCGAGGGCCTTTTTCGGTTGCTGCTACCACTAAACCATTCAGCCAAACAGCTGAAGGACGTAACGGCCACAAGCAGTCTTGGGAAGCCATCCCTAACTAATGGAAATAGCGCCCATTGGTTTGCCTTTCTATTGCAGGCTTTTAAAGGGCAAACTGCAGATTTCTCTCCCTCCCCTCCATTAAATGAGCTGAATGTATTCTTAATGTACTCGGTGTACCAAATATCAGGGCAGTGAAGGGCACTCGCCTTGCCTTGTTTTCCTCCCATCCCCAAATGTCACACCTGCTGTGTACCCTGGAATTCATCATTCTGAGGTGTCACCACCACTCTTCCCTTTGCAACCCCGGCTGAATACAGAACCTGCTCACAAGAAGGCAGGATGCTTTTAATCACATGGCAGAGCTGTGCAATGTGTATTATTTAACATGATTATTTTATGTTCACAAAAGCAACTGCTGCTTATGGGACTCCAAATACATGTAGATTTTCTGGGAGGATGGGGGATGCACAGAACTGCAGTTCACCTTTCTAACAGTTTATTTCATTATCATATTCATTTCAGTCCTATCTCTGAATGCTAATCAGTGTTGGGTAAAAAGAATAAAGAGAACAATTCCAGGTAAATCAAGGCCAGGCATTCTAAAAGTGAAGGTGGATCGTAGTGCACTCTGGTAAACCAAAGTGCCTGAGACACTTGGATGACAAAAGGAGATATGTCAACAAAATCTTGGAAAGGTTTTTTTTTTTTTTTTAATACAATCTGGGCCTTTAAGGGCCAAAAAACAAAATGAGCACTGTTCAAATTAGGTGTGGTATAATATAAAAGCCAGATGGCAACTTTGCTTTTAAGGGCTGATTGAAGAAGAGTTTTGGATTGAAAGCCAAAACAACTGAAAGATGTGTCCTAGAGAAATCCAGACCATAAAAAGAAAAGAAAAAAGATGGTTTGAAGGGACTAATGCAAAGACTATGAAGATCTGCAGCATAGGGAGAAGGCTGGTTATACTTGATTCAGGGGTCACCTAACGGACCTCCAAGTGAGAGAATAAAAATATCACTGACATCAACCCATATACTGAGAACCTGTGCCGCAAATATAGGGTAACTACATGCTACCTAGATAAATTAATAATATTGCAGTCAGCTTGCCCTTTGGTGGCACACCAAGTTAATAATGGAGGTGGAAATCTAATCCAGTTCTCCTCCAAGTCTAATGGTCTTGAATCCAGTTCCTCAGTTTGGTGAGCAGTCTCTCTCTGTGTGTGTGTGTGTGTGTGTCCAACAAATAGCCAATATACTGCAACATAACACCGATGGAGAAGAGAAACTGTGAGCTGCAACAGCTGAATCCAGGTACAAATGCCATAATCAGATTGAGAGTTAGTGACTGTGTACCTGAAGCTGCAGTTAGCTTACCGGACAGCCTATGCCGTGTGCCCCTGCCTCTTGCTGTGTGAGTAAACAGATCCTCTCAGGCACACACACTAATTTGTGGTAATGCAGAACCCTCTGGCAACACTAAATTCAAACATGATATCACTTGTGAAATAAGTATATCCATAGCAGCTATTGGGAAGAGAGACGCCAACATCTCTAAAATCTTGTCCTGGAAGCAGGAGCAATGAACAGATGAAGATGCTTTCAGTTCAAGTCTCCAAACATACCTGAACGAGGAATGGACTGAAGGGGAAGGGGAACAGTAGTGAATAATTTATTGTAATACATGCAGACAGAGGAGAAAGCTAAACCACAAGGAATCGGTCGGAATGTTTGACAAGTTTCCTTTTAGACCTTTCCGGGTGATACTCAAATTGCTTCAGGGCATTCCTATTCTTCTATAAGCATGGAAACAGTTTTCCTTATAAATGAAACAGTCTTACCCTCTGTTCTAATGCACTGATGGTGGTGGTGATAGTGATAGTGGGCTGTTCTCTCAACCACCCATAATAATTTAAACCATGGCTGCCACTAGGAACGACTCCACTGCAAACAAATATTCATAACAGATAAACAACAGAATTCGCTTCTCCAACATGTGGTGATTGCCACCTACTTAGATGGCTTTTTAAAGGGGGATTAGAAATTCATAGAGGGTGAGGTTGCTAATGGGGACTAGTCATGATGGAACAGATGCAACAGAGGCACCATATCTCTGAATACCCAAATTATTGGGGAGCTACATGGAGAGAAGGCTTTTGCACTCATGCCTTGCTTGTGGGCTTTTCAAAGGTTGACCACTATGGAAAGCAGGATGCTGGACTAGATAGGCCTTTGGTCTTATCCAGCAGGGCTTTTTGTTTTTACATCCTTATAGATGAGCAGTTGGCTAGCTTTCAATGTGCATACCTGCCCCGCCACCATTCCATCATATGCCCCAACATTAAATGAAATATAAATGCAACACATAATGAAATCAATCTACAGCTAAGGTTTGCAAAAGGGGTGGGGTGCAGGTGAATCAACACTAATGTCTCCTGCATGTTATCACTAACTTAGATAAGTGGTGCCACTTCCTAGCATTTATACCACAAGAGCTGCTAGCGTAGAAGAAATCCAATCAACCCACAGTCAACCATCCCCTTCTACCTTGGTGGTTGCTGATTTATTCAGATTCCGAACTGGGACAAAGTCCCAGCTAGCTTGGATGTTAGCCAAACAACCCTCATTCACACTGTTGTTTCACCAGCTTCTTTTTTGCTAAGCCCACTTCAGAAATGGATTCTCCAGCTAGCGATCATCATATCTCTAAGCCACACTTTGGGAGGGGAAAGGGGAGTGAAGTTGAAAAATAAGTGGTTTTCTTGCAGTTCCAGACACACCTGTATGTTAGCTTTCTGAAACCTGACAGTCTTGCACTGACCTGGACATGGCATTAATGTTCTTGCAGCCCCAAGATAGAACTCTTCAGATGTTGCTTTTTTGAGCACCAATACTGATACCTGTACCAGGCATTACATCATTCACCTGACTGGCCAGTTTGTTTACTGCTGACTGCAAGTAAGAGATAGCTTAGAATAGGGGTAGGCTGACTTCATGACTGTTAGATCTATTTTGTTTTTAGTAGAACCAGAGTCACATGCAAAAGACATATAATTAGAAATAAAGAAGAGGGTGCCTCTAAGAACATTCAGAGTCCAGGAATCGGTTTTCAGTGCCAAAACTGACTAGGCCCACAGCCCTTCCACATACATGTCCCCAACCTCACTCCACAGTTAGTTTTCATTTCAGCAAGGGAAAGTCATTTTGTAGTTGCTACTATGTTGGAAACTCTTGTCGTTCTACTGCAAGTCTCCCAGTGATCTAACTTCTGCCGACCTCTGACCTGCAAACACTCAGAAACTTATCTATAAGAAAATACAAAGTTCATTTTCTGATTCTGACACCAAATCTCACCCTGCTTGTATAGATGTCACAGCAGTTGAATGTGTGTTGGCACCAATTCTGCTGAGGAGAAAAGGAATTTCCATCACTGGAGCTTTTTAAAACAAATAAGCTAAAGGGGCAACTGTCAATCAGCTTTGTGTTTCTTAAATATCTGGTATGGCCCTATGGCTGGGGCAGTGGCAGCAGGGGGGAAGACAGGACAGAAGTATGCATTCATTGATGAATTCCAGTCTCCATTAATCATTTACATTTACGGACTTGAGATGCTTCAGAGCTTATCACTGTGCCCAGGATATCATTTAGAGTCAAAAGCTAGGAGTAGTTTCACCAACCACTCCATCAGACAAGAAACCCTGCAGTCCATTCTTTGGGATTTGAATCTGTTGTCTGAAGCCATAGTTGGCAGAGTCTGTGGTGGCTCATTTTCTGTCAAGTGCAGGCAGTTGGGAACACCCTGAAACATTACCCCTGGGGTCTCTGTTACTTCACAGAGCAATTCCCATGTGCTGAGTTTGACAGGAAAGCTGCAAATGATTTCACACAAAATAACCTACCGATCATCTCCACCTCCTTGCAGTAACTGTGGTCAGTCAAGAATGACAGTGCCGTGGGAAAGCCTTTAAGGACCAGGATAGTTAATCTGGCACTTTGTTATGTGACTATTAATATTTTTAATTATTATTATTTTTCTTTCTTGTGTAAATGCTGCTGGTGGTGTACTGAGATTGGCAGCACAGGATTAAGCTGTGCATAAAGGAAAGGCGACACATTCCAACCAGTTCATGGAAAGACTTTCCACAGTTGTTCTCCTAGGGCAAAATCCACCAGACAGTTCTCCTGCACAAGCCCCACTGAAATGAATAAGAGCCATGAAAGGGCACTGTAAGTGACTTTTGCCTAGGCAGGTGACTTCAGCCTTCCTATAGAAGGGATCATTTGCCCTTGGCAAGTCAGCTAATCAAGACCACAATGATTAACCAAAGGAATCTGCCCTCATGCCTAGAGTACATTCACCTAGTAAGTTTCCAGCATGGCTGGAGGTTCTATTTTCCTTTCCCTTTCACTGTGAAATACTTGAATTTCAGGAGAATCAACAGCTGCCACCCAAAAAAGGTAAAACTTGAAATTTAGCCTAGTTGCAGCTGAATTCTCTCTTGATCAGCAGAAAGGGACCCAACTGAAGGCCAATTCATGGAGCTATTTTATTCTCCCATGGAATTTCTGGTGTTAACTACATTTAACACCACATTTAAAAGGATAATCAAGAACATATGAAGCTGTCATATATTGTTAGCCCCAGTGGTCCATCCAGTCCAGTATTGTCTACCGTTTGATGCAACCAGTTGGTCTCTGTCTGTCTCTCAGAAGGGAGTTTTATCCTCTGTGGTAGCTTGCAGCAGCTCTTTTCCTTATATCCTGCTATGTTACTACATGTCTAACTGTTGCTCCATTGTTTATGGCTTTCACGCCATTCTAGTTGGGCTGGATTAGAAGTTAAGACAACCTCACCTGAATGCTTATATGATGCACATAGAGGCAATCCACTTGCTGAAATGAGGCACTGCTAGATACCATAGGGCAAGGGAAGAATGACCCTTCACCTTCTCCACCCACACTGCTCTGATAAGATTTTGGCGCTAATTTTGAGACTTGATGCATACCTATAATTTTTTCCTATATATTTTAAAGTGTGTATCTACTTTTTTAATACAACTCTAGGCCACTTACATTCAAAATGGTATTAGTTCTCAGGTATTAGTTCTAAGTCCTCTTGCTAGAGCAATGGTGGCATGTGGCAGAAGCAGGTTACAAGGGTAGAATTGTGGAGGCGGGAGGGCACTCTATCTAGTTGTTGTTGTTATTATGTTGTTGGGGGTCCAGGTATTTTTAACTATTTGCTTGAGTTATGTTCTCTATATTTAGCCTTCTACTTATGCCTGGTTAACAGGGGAAAATATTTAGAAAATTCACTTCCAGTTTATTTGGATTTAAAAACTATATATATACCGGTATATATACAGCAGATTACAAGAACATCTCAGATTGGTTTTTTTGGTCATGTGTTTGTTTGGTTTTCCTCTTGGCCTGGGCACTGAAAGCTAGATGATGGTCACTGAAAAGAAACAATTTGATGAAATGCATTGGGTGCCTCATTTTATCTGTGGGGGCCCACTTGAATTAATTAGAATGTATGCTTGCTGAGTGAGGGAAGGATAATGGTGTGATGCAATTGTATCATCATATTTTATTGAACAGATAACTTCCTCTGCTTATGTATTTATTTATCCTATTAAAAAAAACCAAGAAAAAATATTTCAAAAAAGGAAAAGACAAGGAATGAATTCTCACACACCATCGTTACTCCAGTGCAAAGGGATTCACTAGACAGAAGGGGAGCTGCAATACAAAAAGTTACAATCCTTTCTTAATCACACAGAGACAATAATGGCAACCAGGCATTTCCTGGAGGCTCCACATATCAGCAAAATATTTGAAGGTGCCCTTCAGGGCTTTATGGCCCAATCCACTCTGGCATGTTTACTCAGAAGGAAGCACCATGAGTTCGGTAGTGGTTACCCCCTCCCTGGCAAGTATATTTTTGGTCAACAATAACACTCTCTCACACATACTTGCAAATAGTCCCAAAGACTTCAAAAGGGTACCTGATAAGAAACTCCTTTGACGGTTGGCAAGTAAAAAGGGTGCCCTTGGTGGCAGAGACACAAGGCCACCTTGAGAGCCTGCCTAGCTTGAACTTGTGCATACAGTGGTATCTTGGTTCTCAAACACCTTGGTTCCCAAACACCGAAAACCCAGAAGTATGTGCTCTGGTTTTCGAACATTTTTCAGAAGCTGAACGTCCGATGCGGCTGTTAGCTATTGTTTCTGGGGCGTCTGCACCAATCAGAAGCTGTGCCTTGGTTTTCGAACATTTCGGAAGTCAAACAGACTTCCAGAATGGATTAAGTTTGGTGCTTTTGTTTTTGCTATTTCTTTTGCACTTTTGAGGCTTTTTCAGTTAATTTGTTTTTATGACTGTGTGGAACCCAGTTAAGCGATTGATTGATTGATTGATTGATTGTGTGACTGCGGAAATGGATAAAAACCTCCCATCCAAACAATGACTATCATCAGTGCAGGTAAGGAAAAAAATTAATTTTAATTTTCATCATCTACAATAATGTCTTATTTATTTTATAGTACGGTACATTGATTATTGCTTTCGTTTTATGGCTCAATAGCCTCGTTAGATAGTAAAATTCATGTTAAATTGCTATTTTAGGGGTTGTTTTTAAAAGTCTGGAACGGATTGATCCGTTTTGCATTACTTTCTATGGGGAAACACACCTTCGTTTTGGAACGCTTTGGTTTTGGAACGGACTTCCGGAATGGATTAAGTTTGATAACCAAGGTACCACTGTATTTACCTGAAGTAAATACAATTTTACTCCATGCAACATAATCCACTCCAGTGTAATTCTTTCATTTTGCTATTAATGGCAGTTTCCCAATGGATCCTCAGTCCTACATAACTGCAATTCTGAACTCTTGTACTCTATTCCGACTGTGTTTACTCAGACGTAGGTACAACTGATTTCAATGGGATTTGCTTTTTAGTGAACAGGCTTAGGAATGAAGCTTTACAACAAAGAAAGGTGAAGTGGCAGTAGCAGTATAACATCTCTCTCACACACAATCTGAAAGAGGATCTGAGCTGTCTGACCTAGGGGGTTTACTTGCAAGAAAGTCTCCTTTCCCAGGCTGCTCATTGGCTGAACTGCAGGCAGCACATTCATAATTTTCAGAGGCAACATGGTGGGCGTGGGGGGGGGACAGGGAGGAAATGGAAAAATATCTTAATTAAAAGAAAATGGCCCTTCACTCATGTTACTGCCAAGGCTGCAGGCTCATATTTTACGTTAAGCCATCTTTTATTGCTCCGCTGAGCACCAAAATAAAAACACATAGCACTGTCCAGTCTCAACAGGAATGTAGGAGAGCTATCATTTCAACCTTGTCAATATAATACACAGGAAGCTGACAAATCCTCCTACTACACACCACCTCTTACTTCATGCATCTCTTAACAATGGTTTGGTACAGCAGTTTTGAGAGCATGCTCAGCTCCTTCAGCTGCCCAACCCAGTACATGGAAAGCAGTAGACTTTCACTAAAATAGAGGAGAGGGTGAAGATCTGCAACTGATTTTGGAGCTGGGGTAGCTACTCTGTGACCCTCCAGATGTTGCAGAGCTACAACTCCCATCATCACTGGTCATGATGGCTGGAGAGAGTTGACAGTCCAATAGCATCCAAAAGGTCAAATAGATCTGGAGGCCCTACTTCGAGAAATACAAGCATTCCTATCTTAAATTTACAGAGCATTCATTAAAATGTAGTCTGGGATTCTGCCAAATATATCATGATTCTGCAACACGGTAACAAGGCCTTTGCACAGCATAGCCTCCGACTCCTCTTGCTTCTTACATCCTCCATCATCTGCACATGTGAAAGAAACTGGTCTATGTTTGGAAATACACTAAATCATGAAATAAAGGGACCTATGAAAGGGTAGACAGCTGTGCAACACATGAATAAACACACCCGGCCCTACTCTTGTGGCAATATGAAGGTGAATTGAAAGAAACTTTAGACCTTGAGTAAGGCAATGCTCATGATCAATTTTATCCACTCCTGGGCCAAATATTCAAGGCCCCTTTCATCTCTGATGACCCAATCTGACATATGTAGTCCACATGTATGAGTTCATGAGATTACTGCCGAAAATCAACTACCTGTACAAAAATATTAAGATGGGATTGGCTCAATGCAATCTTGGAAGTGGTGTGTTTTGGCAATGGAAAATACTGTACTCAGAATCACCTGCTTATAAAGCTGCAGAAGAACTAATGGATCCTCCTCAGTGTTAGCAGCACTACACTATACCCCCAACAGTCCCTTCGAGCAGGTGTCACATATTCCATAGAGAACCCAGTTTGCCAAGAATAAGGGAAAAGCCATTCACTGCCATTAATGTCTGCCACAAACAGCAGTGCCATGAGCCAACTCTGGAACTGGCTGGCTGGCTGACATTTTGAGTGGCTTAGAATGCTTCTCCACACACCCACAACTGCCAGAAAAACCACCCTATTCTGCCAGGCAAACACAAGGAATTTAAGTGCTATAGGAGAGTTGCCACTGTGTGGATTGAAGCCACAGAACCAAAAACATGCAGGTAGATTTTCCCCACTCCAGAGCTGTTGTCTGTGGCCAGCTACCTTATGTGAATATGCCTTGTGCTTCGCTTTTCCCCTATGCAGCCCCATGTATTGGTTTCTAAGTCAATGTGTCTGTGACTCCCTAGAGAACAGTTGCCAGTTGTAGACACTAATGCAGGCAGTCAAGTACAACTGCGTGCATCACTGTCCAGATTTCAAGAAGTTACATACGATGTGCTTCTGGATCTATGAGTCTATGAATCTGTCAGTCACTGTAGTTGCATACTCCAGACTATAAATATGTCATTTGTGTCAATCAGCTCTTAGCCAAAAGCTATCTGGACTATGTGCCATATTTGGCGCTTTTCTCTCAGCAGCAAGGTCTAGGAGCAAAAACTCCATGAAAACTACCCAGTATTATTCCTCTGGGGAATCATGGTTCAGAAGGGTCTGGAATGGCTGTGCCTATGGTGAAAAACTACTCCTGGCTGCTGCCTACACTGTGAATAAGCCGGGAGTCCAGTCTACACAGCTGTCTGGCACTAAATTCACACCTCTGAGTGGGATCTACACTGGAAAAGCAATTTAGATCAAGTTTCACTTACAATATAATGCCACAAAAAAGACATTATTTCCAGAGCTTATGTATCCTAACCTCTTGCCTTCCCTTATCAACATGATTTCTGCCATGCACTCAAGCCCACACACATACAATTAGAAACAAATCCCTTTGATTGCACAAAAATACACTTCCATGTAAATCTGTGTAGAATTGTTTCCTTAGGCCACTCAAAAGGCTCACGTGGTTCATTATACCATTTGAGAACGCAGGTGAGGATTTGTCCAAAGTTAGTTTGTCAGGGAGAAGGCTATGAGAAAACATTGGCATGCCATCTTTTTTTTCTTTTTCTTGTTTTGCAGGCAGGCAGGCAGAGCATTTTTGGAATGAGGGATATTCAAATATGGGACCCATTGTCTGCAATCTAAAGCGGTACAGTCTAGAAAAGACTCTAAATGCACAATTCTTCTGACTATATAATTCATCTCTCTGTTTCAATCCACTGCTGACACTTGCCAAAGCAAATAAAGCAGTTTTAATAAAAAAGATTATCATTTCCATGTGAAATAAACATGCAAACAACAAAAACAAATAAGGCTACCATCATCACCCACAAATGACCAGGGTCATGCATGTTGGTCACAAATGTTGATGTGAACAAGTCTGTGCAGCGTTTGAGCACCCCTGAGGTGGTGGTATGATGGGTTCACCAAATGCCCATTCAAGACTGTAAAACCTGAATCAGGTAAGTGAGAACTATCCTACCACTCCTCTTCTCTCCATTATGCCACTGAGGTTCACAAGACAGTGGAAGTGCAGCAGGGCAAAATAAAGTTCACCTCTTCAAACAGAGTGTGCTGACCAGGTACTCAAAGCACACTTGCATGTTGTTCTACCAAGAAACATCTCCCTTGGACTGTCAAGGAAAACAATACCCATGCTTTTGCCCTATTTAACGGGTAGAGAAACGGGCATTCAAAGCAATAGCTCTTGTCAGCCAAAAGGATCATTATGCAGATCTATGAAATAGATGGAAGTATGCATGTGTCTGAAAGAAGACAAACCATTTTGTTTTGGTCAATAACAGTTTACATCTCCAACCATTAATTAATTGAGCTGTTAACAAGATGCTGAGAAAATCAAGAGGAAATATTGCCCCGGGAAGCTTGAAGCCAGCGGCCTGTGTTATCATGATGGTTATTTTTCTTTCAACAAATGAAAAACAGAAAAGTCGAACTGCTTTCTTACTCGTCTACAGAGGCAGAAAAGTATATGCTAGTAATTCCTGATACCTTCCAACGCCTGATGAATTAACAACAATGGCCACAAACTTGAAATGAGTAGCTCAGAATGCATCATGCTGCCTTGCACATAAATCATACATTTCATACTGCTGCACAATAACTCCATTTTGATGAAAAATCAGACTGCAGAAGAAAAGGCCTTTAATCTCTATCTGTTGCAATGCAGTCATTTTGTGAAACATCCTTTCCCTCAATACATAACAGCTATCAATGTGAATATAAAACCAAGGCAAATCAGGTTAACATTTCATTGCACCTTTTTCTCAAGATGCCTTTAGTTGTGCTTGGAACGGGCTCTGGTTCACCTGTACTATGAAATTCATAGCACCATGACACGAATTTCTGCAATGCTGCTGCAAAAAGAGGAAGGGGGAAGGGGGCTCTCCATAATATATGATGGCAAGAGCTGAAATCCTTCAGGGTCTCTGAAAGAAATGGATAATATTCATTATCCCATAGCCTCCTGACATTTTAGCCTCTTAAGAATAATCTGATCCTGTGCTGGAACATAGGGGGCTTTGCAGAATCAGCTTTCAGATTTCATTGAGAACTCAGCAGCCCAGCTGTAAGAAGAGGCTAGTACTGTAGAGTAGTAATGGAGAGAGACGTCAGAGGCAAGCCTAGGAACCACCTCCCGCTTATAGTTACAAAAGAAGCATGTGACCGGAGCCAAGGCTAGAGCCTTCACTGCTGTTTCATCAGAGGTTAAGGTAGAAGTACAAAGCACACTTACAACTTTTTCCTTTTCAAGGCAATCACATGCCACTCTGATTTACTCCAGACTTTAACCCTCGCACGCATGCAGAGGAGAAAGAGTAATCCAAAGATTAATGCACTTCCAACCAATACAGTGGGACCAACAGCAGCAAGCAAAGATCAGCCCATCACAAGTATTATGAATGTAATCAGTTTCTATATCATATATTAGCAACAATGCTGCCTATGTATGGATAGCTGCTCACACAACAGAGTTGGTGAAGATATTTCTGGACATTTTCACTCACGTGTCTATTCATGCCCAATACACAAGAGCATGCCTCCGTCCAATTACATTTGCAAATATTTTTTATGAGGCGAGATTTCTCACTTCTCCTGACCCCCCACAAAGTAGGCAATACTATAGGTTCTGCTTTTTCAATATGGAGAGATATATAGAAAGGCAACCAGAGTATTTTATACACTCCCCATAACACTTTTACCTTAAAGGTTTCTTCCCCACTCCTCTCAAAAGCAAACAAGTGTTTTACAGATCCAGCAGAGTTTCCTAACCCCTCCCCCAACATCCCATAAATAAATTTGTGCACGGTGGTGGAACAGACAGACCCTGCTTACAAAATATTCTGCCCTTAGTTCTTTAAACAAGCTGTCAGCATCTCCTACTTGATTCTCTGAAAAGTTCCCCTTGCCAACATGTCCCATGACAAACTGGTAAACTCTAGCACTGGCTCTGGAATGGAGGTGCTCAGACTACACGAGTCTGGGCTGGAGCAGGTCCAGCCTAGTTCTGTCTGGCACATAAACACACAACGCTAGGGACAAATCAGGATGATCGAGAGCAGGGCACCGCTGCTTGTTTGGAGCCCAAACACAGCAGACTTCGCTCTGTTCTCCTATAAGCAAGTACAGTAAATGAATAAACTCAAGGAAGCGAAGGGAGTGGGGGAGGAATGTGCCATGTCCCAAATCAAAGCTGTTTAGTAATCTCTGTTTATGAAGAGAGGGCAAAACAAAAAACGGGAGGGCAACTGGAGGTAGTGGAATCGTAACCATGGAAAACTCTTTGCGATTGCAACAGGCTCCTGGCTTGAGAGATGCATGATGGTCTCGCAGCATATCGGCTCCACAGTCCCTCACTCACTCCTCCCCATGGAAAAGAATGCAGCCGGCTGCCTTTCCAGCAGGCACCCGCTCGTGATCAGCCGACGGCTGCCAAGAAACCTTTAATCTGATTTTAACATGCAGCCCAGTCCAAAGAGACAGAGATCTGCAAAGTTGCTTATTTGTAGCAACTCAGACCTCCCCCCCCCTCCACTCCAGCGCGCGCGCGCGCTTCTCTCGCCCCCTCTCCAAAACTGCAGGTATATAGCGAGCAACCCGCATGACTCACGCGCACAACCAAGAAATTAGAGCTCCCACCAGCAAATCTCTAGGACAGCGCGACGAGTGGGGGGGGGGGGGAGAGATCCAGCACCCATTTATTCCAGCTGCCCCACAGTCAAGCTGAACTGCTGCAAGTCCTGCCTTCATACATTGTAGAAAGGGGAGGAAAGCAACAGCCACGCTTCCAGAGAACATGCCCGGAGGAAGAGGGGTGTGTGAATTAAATACACACTGGAAAGAATAACGGCTCTCTTTACTGTCCCGTCCATTGCACCCCAACCTCTCTCATCCTAACAACATCCAGGAGAAAAAAATAACCCCGAAGCGAGAATTGTAGGCAGATTCTTTATTTTTATTTTGCGGAGAGGGGAGGGAGGCTCTGCAGCTCCAACCGGGAGACGCTGCAAAAGCAAGGCAGCTTGCTTGCTATCTGGGGCAGCGGCAGAGCAGCGTGACCCACTAGTCCACGTGCGAGTGGTGCTGAAAAGTGTTCGGGCTACTCGAGTTTCTTCTGTTCATTCCCCAGCAATAAGCGGGGGTTGGGGGTGGCGGGCTACCCGCAACTGAAGCTTCGCCGTAGGAACACACTACGTCTTCCTTCCGCCGGATCCTCTGTAAGTGCTGCATGGAGAGGAGCAGCACACGCCGGCCTCCAGGGCAATCGGCTGCTTTTGCTACTCAGCCGGTGCTGTGCTCCGTCTGCACAAGCATGCAAGCTCCCTCCCTACGCTCCTCCATTCTGTCTGGTGTCTGGAGGAATCCCGGCTCATAGAGCCGCACAGATCCAGGCTCCGCGCGCTGGAATCTGTCAGAACAGCCGTGCATCTAGCTCTCTTCCATTTTCCGCTGTCGGGGCATGAAGAGGAACAAGGAAGGGATCTGCTACAGTGAAATCAAAAGTCCTTACACACACGCATTTCCCGCTTTCTGAAATATGCAAGGTGCCTCGTAGATCTAAGTAGACTACAATAATGCTTCTCCCGCCCGCGTCCCCATTCCTGTGCACGGCTGTTCTGTGGGGTCTTATGCCCCAGGCTTCCAAGTTGGGTCTGAGCGCGAGCGAGCGCGCGCACACACCGGTTCCTTCCCGGAGCCCTAAATTCTATGCAGAGTGGATGCGGCGTCCTTGGGAGCCCCAAACCCAAGTGTATGTCAGAACGGAAATCCTTGCGTTCCGAGCTCCCCGGTACATGACGGGTCTGGGTCCCGCGCCACCCATATTTCGTGGTGCATGACAAATCCGGGATCCATACCCCCCACCCCCGCGATTCCTTGACATGTAACAGATCTGAGTCCCATTTACACGGCATTCCCCGTGGGGGGGGGGGAGAAGAGACATGCCGGTGCACGGTGGCTATGGGGTCCCTGCACGCCGAGACCCCAGTCTCCCTCCGCTCCAGACTCAGCGCCCCCCGGTCCCCCGTCCCAGCCGTGCACTGGAGCCCCCGCTGCTCCTGTTCCGAGATTGCAAGAACCAGACGTGCCGGCCGGCCGTGAGTGCGCCTGGAGGAGGCTGGGCTGCAGCGCCCGGAGCCCGTACCTGGCTGTCGGTGAGATAGTTGAAGACGAAGGAGGAGAGCTCTTCGTCCAGAAGCGCGCTGCAGTCCGGCCCCGACTCCGCCATCTTCCAGCTCCTCCGGCAACGGCACGAAACAGCATGCGGCAACAGCCACCACGAGCAGCAGTCAGGAGCCAGCCGAGCCGGGCGGCGGGGCGGGGCATGGAGCCCGCCGGTTAGGACTGGGAGGAGCCCCGGCAGCGGGAGGCTCGGCTGGGTTGGGCTTCGGCGGAGGCGCGGCGCAGGAAGAGGAGGGGAGCGGCCGCCGCCGCTTTCGCGGGCTTCGTTCTGGGAGAGACGCCGAGGGGGAGGAAGGGTTCGCGCGGCCCGCGCTTTCCGGGCCCAGAGACGCGCGCGCAAGTGAGGCGGTGCGTTGAGCTCGCTTAAAAGGCTCGCCGTGACCTGTATTAAGCATTAAGCAGTGAAGGCCCTTCCTTTTACATTTTGGTCGGTGGCGGGGGGGACGGGGGGACGGACGGACTTCATTTCTATATCCTTCTTCCCTCAGCCCTCACTTCTAAAACGAGACGTGGCGGGGCTTAAGCCACGAATCATGCTACCTGATCCGGAGCTTGTGGTTACCTGTTGCTGAGAGCGGGGGGGGGGGATTCTGCGCATGCTCCCCCCTACCACCACCAAAGAAAACTCGCTCCCGCTTCTTATTGCTTCGTGTATTCCAGAGCACAACTGTACTTGGCGCGGAGAGAAACTCGAGGAAGAGAACAACCCCTCCCCCCCCCTTTTACCTCAGTTTCCCCTTCAGGCTCATTCAGTGTGCGGCCTTTAAAGTGCTGCCCCTTTTCAAGGACTTCCTTGCTTTGGCATCCCTCCCCCGCTTTGGACTTGACACAGAAATAAGGGGGCAGAAATAATGCTATGCTGTATAACCACGTTAATGACGCTTTGGCAATTTGAGGTTCTTTTTCGTCAACATTTCCTTCACTTGGGCTGAACAGGTGTGCTCAGCATGCACATTCAAATGTTAAAGCCTTTGCTTGGTTCTTGCAACCCCTTGCCAGCCCCCCCCCCCAGATGAGGTAGTAATCCCCACCTACGCACCAGAGATGTGGGAGCTAAACCAGCCAATCTACTCTTCCAAGTGGGGGTTCACATCCCGCCGGCTCACTTGGCCAGGAACAAGCATCTGTTACTCTGGGTAAGTCAAAAGCAATCAGGTGTGATATTAGCTGGCTTGCTGTGCGGCATGAACAGAAGATCTCCATGTTCATGAGGAAATGGAACATTTGGGTAGACCTGCTGGGCACATTGTTCACGAAGTTGATGTGAAAGCTAAATCTGCAGGTAATGCTGCTCTACAGACTCTCCCATTACCTCAGCACAATGCCTTCTGCCCACCCACCCCACTTCCTGGCCCGCTAACTCCTTTTGAAAGGCTTGCCGAGCTGACACATTGTGGTCCTTAGGTGTGGAATTTGCACAGCAGCTGTCATTCGCTCCTCTCAATCAATACGTTAGACAAGAACGTGAAAAGGGAACACAATGGTCAAAGAGAGAGAGAAATCATACATGCTGCTTTGGGCCAGCCAGCAGCCACTCCACTGAACGGTGCAAAACATGTAATTTGAATGCCCTGGACCAGGGATAGACAGGTTTCAAGCTTGTCTGATCTGTTTTGTTTTGTTCTAGAACTCCAGGATCTACCAGCCAGAGCCAGGTGCAAAAGACATAGATTTGGAATAAAAAACAAACAACCGAGTGCCTCTAAACCTTACAATTTTGTTTACAGAACCAAAATTGAACCGAGGCAACATGATAGAAGTGGCATGGAGAAAGTAGATAGAGAAAAGAAATCTGTCTCATAACATTAGAACTCATGGGCATCCAATGAAATTGAAAGTTGGAAGATTCAGGACAGAGAAAAGCACATACAGGCAACAACCATTTTACACTTGTTCAGCAGGCATGCACCGCTGCAACCCAGAAGTGGCCGGGAAAGGGGGCGGGACGAGGTGGGCTTACACCCGCTCCACCAATATGCGGGGATTGCCTGTAGTTGAACTTTAGAATTCACTACGACTAGAGGGCAGTCGTGGGTGGCCACCAAGTTGGGTGATTTTAAAAGAGGATTAGACAACTTCATGGAGGTTAGCAGTGGCTCCCAACCCTAATGGCCGTGTTCCATCTCTGCTGTTGGAAGCAGTATGCTTCTGAATACAGCTGCTGGAAACCGCAGGAGGCAAGAGTGCTCTTGAGCTTGGTGCTGCTTACGGATTTTCCATTGGTGTCTGGTTGGCCACTGTGAGAACAGGATGTTGGACTAGGTGGGCCACTTGCCTGATCCATCTGACTCCTTTGCACTCACAGTCCTTTCATCCAAGTCCATTCATATTTGTAGCCTAATTAAGGAGGAAAGGTTTTCTTCTTGCTCTTGGACAACTAAGTTGGAAACTCTTACTGATGTACAGCAAATCACTCAGAGATCTAACAGGAGACCTGCATCTACCTTCTCCCTGGCCTTGTCCTATATGGCATTTCAGTAGCCTCAGAACTAAGCTATACTACTCAATGCTATTTCATTATTTATTTCATTTATTTCAATGCTATTTCATTATTTATTTCATTTTTCTTCTTTTCCCCCCTATTTCGGCCTATTCCTACCTCTTATTTATTATTATTTTTTGAATATTTTATTTGTTGAATATAAGAACAACATATAATCAAATACAAGCAAACAAATACAGTTTTCCCCTACCCCCCAAAAAAACCCCAGCCCCAACTACGTCCAGGTAATTACATTAGTAATATAATCAATTAAAAAAATATTTCTATAGTTGCTGCTTTAAAAAATATCATTCCACATGCTCCCATGTGTCTTAGGTGGTTTAAATGCATGCTCTTTCTTTGATGCATATGTAATAAAGGAGGACCATGTTTTGTAAAAGTTATGTAGTTTCTCACGTTGTTTTCTTTCACGTACCCTTTCTGTTAACTTTTCCATCAAAATTAATTCCCAGACATAAGCATACCAAACTTCATATAGTTTCATGTTTAATGTCCTCCAGTGTCTAGCAACAGCAAGATGTGCTGCAGTTATAAGATGTACAATTAAGTCTTTGTCTGTAAGATTTTGTCCTTCATCTGCAAATATAGAAAGCAGTGCTATTTTGGGATCTAAATTGATTGATTGAGGTGTAATTTGTTCCATTTCCTGAAATATTTTTAACCAGAAGTTTTTAATCAATGGGCATTTCCACCACATGTGTATAAATGTTCCTTCATTCCCACAATTTCTCCAACATTGTGGAGAAATATTTTTGTCTATTTTGCTTAGCAATGTGGGATACAAGTACCATCTGTGGGTTAGCTTTAAGGTGTTTTCTCTTATTCAGGCAGAAATAGCTCGAAAGGGGGCTTTTTGCCACATTCCTTCCCACAAACCATCATCAATCCTTTCTCCCAAGTCTCTTTCCCATCTAGTCTTCAACATGGAGGGCTTTGAGGTTGAGAAATTTACAATCGCTTTATAGATTAAAGCAATTAGACCTTTATCTCTAGGGTCTGTGGTATATAAAATATTTTCAAATGCAGTTAGTGACTTTGTCCCTTGTTTGTGGATTTCTGTGCTACTTATAAAATGGATGACTTGATGGATTACCATCAAGAGTTCTGTCTCTATTACAGAAAGTAGGGTGAAATGCCAATGGTATTACAGGGGAAGGCTGAGAGGCCATCCGTGGGAACCATTTCTTCCAAACTTTTAGATTAGATAATAAAAAGGGGCTTTCTATCGTTATTTATTTCTTATATTTTTCCTTCCCTTCTCCCCATAGAAGCTGAGGGCAGCAAACCATAAAGTAGTAAAACAACACCATTAAAAACAAAATAATAACCTGGTTCTTTTTTTAAAACAACAACAACACTAAAAACAATTTAAAATATTTTTAAAATAGTTGCATACTGTAGCAGCCGCAAGACGCATACACGTTAGCTCAGTGAAGTTGAGTTTATTTCAATAACACAAAGGAAACAACCAAGCCTACAGACTGCAGCTCTATGCTCTAACGACCTCTTCACTAATCTGTTGATGACTCATCTGAAGGTTCAGGGTAGGTCTTCTGCCCTTTTAAACCTCGTGAGAACACCATCCTCTTCCGCCTCCTCTGCGACGACAATTTCCCTTTCTCTTGCACCCCACCCTTCTTGCGTTCGTCCCAAGTTAAAGGTAAAGGCTCTGACAGACTGCTGTCAGAGAAACTTGGCCTCGCCAAGGACTGAGCACTTCCCTCTATCTTATCTCTGTCTGTTTCCCTGACAACCTGCTCTCCCAGCTCTTGGCTGCCCTCCCAGTCAGCCAGCTGGTGGGTACTTGGTGGTAACCTGACACATACCCTCAGAGCTAATACTTTTAAGGTTACTAGGAACAGTATCAGCCACAAAATTCTTGGGTGAACAGGAATGTTTTAAAATTCTGCAGTAATGCTAACCATGAGGGAGGCAGATGCATTTGACCAGGGAAGGCATTCCACAAATGGGGAACCACCACTGAGAAGGCTCTGTCATGGGTCCTCATCACCATCCGGGCAGCTATGAGAACTAGCATAGGATAGCAGCTGAGAGACTTCAGCTGATTCAGATCTCTCTTTGACCAAGACCTCTCTAGGACTGCAATGCTACACTCACTTAACCTGGAGATAGTCACATTGAAATTCTTGGGACTTGTTCCTGTTCTCGCTTCCAGTGTACCCAGCTTAATTCACTCTTTATTCCAGTGGCCCGTAGGTCTTGTTTCCAGGCCAACCTACTAAGTGTAGCAGCCAAGGAAGGGAAAGAATGCTGGCTCATATTTACTCCTGCACGGAAAAGTGGTGGTGGTAAAGGAGAATCCACCACAAGTACAGGAAAACATAATTAATTGAACTGGTGTTTGTTTTTATTCCTGCTGCTATAAAATTACAAAGAGGAATTCAGAAGAACTTGGTTGAATGCTTGGTAAGGATATATGGATATATATTCTTCCTGCTTTTGCTAATGAAAAGGCTATTAAGTTAAATATACAGTCCTAAGGTCATTCTCCAAAAGTAGTCAAGTTTAGAAAATGTATTTTACTGGTTTAAAGTTTCTTGAAGAGCATAACTAGAAATGTGTGCATACTGAATTTATTTTCTTCTTTAAAATAATGATTAACACGTTTTTCTTTCTTTCTGCACCCGAGGACATTCTTTTCCCCTTTTTGTGCTTTTCTATTTTTTCTTTTTGCATATACGTCTAGTATTTGCTGGGCATACTAGCACCAAATAGTAACATATCCAACCTTGTCAGGGCACAGCCACAATTTTGAACTTTTGCCTAACGTTGCTCTTCTCCGCTACCACCATTAAAGCCCTATGCTGCTTGTTTTTGCTGCTAAGGAGCGTGCTTCTTACTATTGGTTGTTCTCGAAAACTTTCCAAGACATCTCTCTAATTCCAGTGACTCTGCTCATTGTACAGAGCAGTAAATAATTGGTAGGGCAATAAATGCTGACAGAGTGGGCCCTTATTTCTGAAGAGGCCAGATTTTACAGCACTTTGGGCTAAGTTGGCAGTGAGCCAGAAGTCCAAAGCTTGCTCCTTGTTGACATATAAATGCACATAGTCATTAGACTTTATTTTACAGTATACTGGTTTGTGTTGACAACCGCAGGAGACATGGTTGCTGGATATTCTGTACACCTGAGCAGAATACAAACTGAGCTAAATTGAAGAATGCAAAATAAATAAATAAAATAAAAATCTTTCTCTTTACATGGAGCTTTGTTTTACTGACTGGTTGCTCTTTGTACTGCAGGGTATACTTTCATGTTTTATTGCACATAGATTAAATGTTTCTTCTGAAAAAATTAACAATCAGACTGAAATCCTCTTTGTCGTACCTGTTTGCTTATCCAAAGCAATTAAAAGGGAAAGGGCAGCTTCTGACAATGCAGGCAGCTGAATAATTTAATTAGTCAATATATAATTGCTCTGAGCAGAAGCACATGCAAGCTAGATCCCCCTACAAGCCCATCAAACTGTCTATATGATACTGACCTGCATAAAAGGATTATGCTGCTGAGAGATACGTAATTACTTGCATTGTGCTTAGGGTTTCTTCATGGGGTGTGTATTGAAGTTGCTTATTGTCTAAGTCTAGTAACAATAGAATTGTGTCATTTATCTGCTCTGTCCTTGACTGTTTTAGGGCAGTCTCCAGTTGTTTTTCAAGAATCTTTATAGACCACATTTTAAAAACTCAGTCAAGCAATACTTTTAGGATCAACCAAAATGCCACAAAATAGTAAGCAAGTTTTAAAAATTCTCCAGAACTCATCATCAGGTTGGAGATTAAAACAATCCAGCCTGATGAGGAGTTCTGCAGAACCTGAAAGCTTGCTCACTATTTTGTGGCTTACTTTGCTTGACCCTAAAAAGAAACACTTAACAATGGGTTCTTGACTTCATTTTCTAATAGAGTAACATGGCTTTCTTTACTTTTTGTGTTTTCTAAAATACTACAGCCATAACCAGTACATTATATTTCATTTAAAAAAATGATCTACTGTTATGATCATAGGATTTTAAAGGAACTTCTTCTAGTCTGTTCTAAAGTAAACACATATATACCACATGTTAACATTCTGGTCTACAAATTAACCCAGGGTGTAATGCACTGCAGAGACACCCACTATTTTTAATGGCTTAGTAGAACAATCTAGAGTGAGGCATTCAACATGCTACAAGAGAAGACAATTAACCCACCTAGATGCCTAGATAATCTGATCCAAAGGAAAATTCCTATGGTGGTGAGAGGCAGCAGAAAGAAAAACCCATTCACTAAGGCTGCAGTCCTATACAGATGTGGAATTAAGCCCTGCTGACACTGAGACTTACTTCTGAGTAGACTGATATATTACTGTAAATTACCAAATAACTGACCATTTAATGAAAGATAGCCGTGCCAAATATCTGCATCTCTGATCTGCATTTTTTTTGTCAAAATATAGTCCGTCCGTCCCCCCACAAGGTCTAAGGGACAGTGGACTGGCCCCCTGCTGAAAAAGTTTGCTGACCCCTGCTTAAGGCCTGCCTGCTCCCATAAGTACCTAACTGTATTGTAAGATTGTCCGCAGAATCCGTTTCTCACTATGGTGACCTGAGGTGAGGCCATTTTGGCAGTAACCCTAAGCTTGTAAACTCCTTTTCATAGGAGAGCTTCACTATTTTCTCCCTGGTTTTTAAATTGTTAGTTAATGTCAAAACCCAAGCAAACAGTTTCACAGAGAGCTCAAGAGATGGTTTTAGGTTGGGCTGACCCTTCTTCCATAATGCAGTTTATGGTTGTTGCCGCAGGTGGTAGGTACACCTAGGGATGTGGGAGAAAATTGATTCACTTTGCAATTCAATGTGAACCTACCTAATTCACACTTTCTGAAATGACACATAAACTGGAAACACAACCATCCCAATACATTCACACTTATCTGAATTTTTCAGTGAAGTTATCCATCCAAGTAATGTGTACAAAAATGCATATGCTAGGGTAGAGTGTGCATATAAATGTATATATTAATTAAAATAACACACAGAAACACATTATATTATGAAAACTGCTTTGCAAAAGTATGTCAATGAGGCAAAATTGCATACAAAAAAGTGTATATTAGGAGAAATTTGCATTAGCAGGCTGGTTGGTTTTTGTGAGGACTTTTTAAAAATTGCCAACTGATGTAGAAGTGTGGAGAACTGAATTTGAGATTGAAAAAATGAGAAATTGAGAAAGCAAACTGGTACATCCTCCACCCCCTACTTACACCCCTGATAGTCTGTTTTTCTTAGATACAGAGGACGCTATCCCATCACTAGTGTTGAAGCAAGATTCAACTGCCAATCTTCATTTGTATATGGAACAGGAAAGGCTACTTTGTCCTTTGCCTCAGGCAGCAAAATTTATTGGGCCAGCCTTGTCTTCAGCGAACCATACTTGAGCTTTGGATATGTTTTTTGCTGTTCATAATTGTTGTACTAAACATCTTTTCATGATTGCTTTAATTTGTATTCCTAGAATTTAATTGTATAACCTTTAGGGCCAAAAGGAAAAGTTAAAATACTACAATAAATATTTTTGGTCACCATACTGAACCACGATCCCAATGTCGACAAAGCCCATACTCTGCCAAATTTCTCTAGACCTCACATGCAGCAATATGACAAAACAAGCCCTTTAACTAATAATATGGAATGGTTTGATTTTTCTCTCTCTATTTTTGTTCTAGCCAAAAACAAGGAGGAAGAGAGAAGCCTTTATAAGCCACATTACTATTGTGGTAATACTGTCTGCTCTGTGGGCCAAACACAAAAGGCTCAGGAGTTGTAAATGGCTCATAAAAGTGAAGTTCACTGTGGCCACATATATAAGCAGTGGGGGGAAAGCTGAGAAAAATGCTCCCGAAGGACTGTCCAGCTACTGAGCTTCTCTCTGCTGTTATTTTTACCCTGAACTAAAAATGTGCAAGGTGCTTTAAAGGAAATGTAATCATTGGCCAAAAAAATAAAATAACATAATGTTCTTCAACAGCAGAAGGACGGGATTGTTTTCCAAAACAGTTGTAATCTAGAAAAGAGCAATAGTATTTGACAGCCAGATAGTGCTCTGGAGGCCATAATCAACCGTCACTATACTTCATTCAGGTACCACGAGTGTGAAATATATTGTACATTAAAGGAGGAAAAGCCAGTGCTCAGAGAAAAGGTTGTCAGGTTATACCCTGAAAAGCATCCATATATCTTTTAAATCTCATGATGCAGTAAGAGTCAAGGCTAGGTTTCCCCACATGTTTCCTCCCCATGTCTTAGTGTGTTTAATGCATATGTTTCCCCCCCTTCAGATATCGGAAGAGTGATCGGGGCTGGAAACTTGGGGAAGAGGTTGATCCTTTCCCCATGCACAGTGCTCCCATTGAAAATCTGCCCCCTGCCCCACCTAAGTTATTTTCCATTTTCTTTCTGAATCATCTTGTTACTTTTGCTAACTGGCCTTTCTAGGGAAATTAATTTGAATTTATCCATCTTAAACTCCCTGAACTGGGTAGGTGAGGACAGAGATTTCAGTTAGGAGACAGGAGAATAATACGTAGTTATTTCATGTATAATTGCACAATTACCTTTTTAATTGGTTCATTGCCACAACTCATTGAAATGTGAGCAGCAAGAAGCATCTGATTATTATCAACCCTTTGTTTCACAGCTTTATGTAACTTGCAAAAATGGTCAGAATGATTTCAGAAATTTACTGGGAAGATGCTTTTGTGGGAGATGAGAGGGAATGTGGATGAGGGAATATTGATTAATATTTCCTATCCCAGCTTGTGCTAACAAGCTCCAAACTAGCAGAGTTTCTCATCCCCAATAAAGCGCAGCAAAGCGTGGCGTTTAAGTTCCTATGAACTTCTAGAATAAGGCAGATCCTGGCACATATTTCCCCTGGTTCCCTCTTAAAAGAAAATACACGACACATAAGCTTATAAAAGTATAAAGGTTTTACTCACAGTCATTTCAAGCTTCTACAGTCTCAGAAAGGCAGGCTAGCTTAGATTAAATGTATTTACATGTGGAGATTCTCCTTAAGGGAGAAAGGCTCCATGTGGGCCTCTCTTGGCTGGAAGCCAAGAGAGCATCTCCTGAGATGCTGCATCCTCGGAGTCCTGGTGGGAAGAGAGGGAGAGTAGCAGCTCACCTGTATCTTTGAATAGCTACAGGTAAGACCACTCCCACTTCTGGTCACACAAAGGAAGTGATTTCAGTCTTGGCACAGGAAACTCTACCTGGAGGACCAAGTCCCCTTTGTGTACACTCTAGGAATGTTGTGATTGACTGCACCAGTGTTATACATCCCACAAACCCCTTCTCAGTCTGAACAACATTTAACAAACATAAAACAACTTTATTCAACCACCCAGAGTCCCAGCTTGACACGCAGGTTCTGGAAACTCTCTCGTGGCAAGGGTTTCGTGAGAATGTCCGCAGTCATCTCCTGAGTATTACAGTAGGACATTTCTACTAGTCCATCTTGGATCATCTGGCGAATGAAGTGATACCTGACCCCAATGTGTTTTGAACGTGCAAGGAACTTTTCGGTTTGCGCTAGCTGCAGGCAGCCTTGATTGTCCTCCATCAAGCTGACAGGTCCTTTTCTCGGCAAACCAAAGTCTGTCAGGAGTTGATCCAGCCAGATGATCTCTCTGCATGCTTCCGAAGCTGAAATATATTCACTCTCTGTGGACGATAAGGCTACACATTTCTGTTTATAACTGCCCCAAATAATAGGTGCATTTCCAAACATAAAAACATAACCACTTGTGGATTTGTAATCCGCCTTATCCCCAGCCCAATCTGCATCACTGTACCCAACCAACTTAGGGTCCCTTACAGCTGGCAATCTTAATTTACAATTCATTGTACCCTTGAGGTAACGCACCACCCTCTTGACCCCACCCAAGTCATGTTCAGTGGGAGAACTCACTTTTCTGCTTAGGATCCCCACTGCACTTGCTATGTCAGGTCTGCTGGTAGTAACCAAATACAAAAGTTTACCAATCGCTGACCTGTATTCGCTGTTGTCTGGCAGCAGCTTCGAATCTTGCTGATTCTTTAGAAAATCTGTGGCCATGGGTGTCGCGACAGGGTGTGCACCTTGCATCTGCATGCTTTCTATCAGTTCTATTATCTTCTGCTTCTGGCTGAGAAGAAATGAGCCGTCCTCTTCTCTCTCAATTTGAATTCCCAAGTAATACTGGACAAGTCCCAATTCCTTTACTTCCACCTCTTTGTTGAGATGTCTGACTATGTCTTTATAGTCTCTGTCATTGGACGTTGATATTAATAAATCATCGACAAAAGCCAGAATGTAAGAGAATTGTCCATTTCTGTTCTTAGTGTACAGGCACTTGTCAGCTGTTGACTGCTTGTACCCAAGCTGAACCAGCATTTCATGTAATTTCTGGTTCCATGCTCTTGCAGCTTGTTTCAAACCGTAAATTCCTTTCTGAAGTTTACATACAAGATGTGCCTCATTTTGCTTGATAAAGCCTTTGGGCTGCTTCATATAAATCTGTTCAGAAATCGTCCCATGAAGAAAAGCTGTTGCTATGTCGACATGACGGACTGATAGGCCTTTAGATGCTGCAATACTTAGAAGTAATCTAACACTGCTGTATCGCACTGTAGGCGCAAATACTTGATCATAGTCTTCGCCATACTGTTGTGAAAATCCTTGTGCTACAAGCCTAGCTTTGTAGCGTTGCACCTCCCCTTCTGACCCCTTCTTAAGCTTGAACACCCACTTGGACCCAATTGCCTTCTTACCAGGAGGTAGCTCTGTCAGGGTCCAGGTCTTGTTGCGATGCAGTGCATCCATCTCTTCCTGCGCGGCTTGCTTCCAGAGACTGGCCTCAGCAGCTGGCAACCGTTGAACCTGTTCCCACGTGGAAGGTTCCTGTGGTGGCGCCGACCCTGCAAAGTAGGACAGTCGTAGTGGTGGAACGCCTCTGTTGGACCTGGAGGAACGTCTGACCTCTGGCTCTTGTTGAACCGCATCAGCTTCCTCATCTCCTTCCAATGGCGGCATCCCTGCATACGGGTCCTCTTCGTCTCTGGAGCCTTCTGACATCTGGTCCTCCGCGTCTTCTGGGGTGTCATCTGTAGGGGGTGCTACAACACTAGGAGGCACAATACTAGGAGGTGGATTAGTTTCTGGTATGGCTTCAAAAGGAAAACTTACAAACTCCTCTGTTGGTGGCTCATTGGAACAGTCAATTGCTGTGTTCCTTGTGTCAGCCTTTTCATACTCCTCAAAATGAATCACGTTATGTGAACTTGTTTTCCCTGTTTGTAAGTCCACAACTCTGTAGCCTTTTCCTCCAGAAGCGTATCCAACTAGGATACCAGGCTTTGCTCTGGAGTCAAGTTTGTGTCTGTGCTCCTTGGGCACGTGGTAATAGCACAAACTTCCAAATACACGTATGTGTGACAAATTTGGGACTCTTCCATGCCAAAGTTCAAATGGCGTGCGCTCTGTGCCTTTTGTTGGCAGCCTATTCTGTATATAAATCACAGTATTTGCTGCCTCACCCCAAAGTTTCTTCGACAAGTTGGATCCTTTTAGCATACACCTTGTCATCTCTAGGATGGACCTAAATTTCCTCTCAGCAATAGAGTTTTGTTGAGGTGTGTAGCTTACTGTGGTCACATGTGCTATGCCTTCCTGAGCCATGAAGGCTTCCATTTCACGTGAGCAAAACTCCCCACCATTATCGGACATTAGGGTGGTGGGTGCTCGATGGAATTTGTTCTTGACCATGCTTACGTATTGCTTGAACAATTCCACTGTTTCACTCTTCTCTTTGAGAAGGTATCCCACACAAAACCTTGAATAATCATCCAAAAATATCAAAATATACTTATTTCCTCCTAAGGAAGGTATATTCATAGGTCCAGCTAAATCAGTGTACACAATGTCCAGAACTTTTGTGCTTCTCTTTTCTGCACAACGTGGGAAAGAAGGTTTGACTCCTTTTTCACTTACACAAGTTATACACTTTGGTGTGGGTGTGTTACTTTTGTTTACCTGTAGACCTCTCACAAGATCTCCATTCTGCAGTTCCTGGATGACTCTGATATCCCGGTGACCCAGTCTTCGATGCCAGAGCTCCAGATCTGCTTCATGCTTCTGCTTGGATTGGGCGACTTGTGCTGATTGGTTTTCTGAAACGTTAATCTCATAAACACCATTGATTAGTTTCCCTTGAGCATAAACCTCATCATTTTTCGTTACATTGCATTCTCCATTGGCAAATGTAACCTTGAAACCTTTCTTGTCTAAAGCAGACACACTAAGCAAGTTACAATTCAATTCTGGGACATATTGAACATTAGGCACAGTTGTTTCAAGAGATTCATTGTTCACCTTGAATTTCAAACGCATTGAACCTGCACCTTGTGATTTTAGAACATTTCCATCAGCAATCTGGATTTCAGTCCATTCACTATCATTAATTTCTCTGAAATATTCTCTTTTATGCGCAAAATGGCTTGTAGCTCCCAAATCTAAAATAAATTGGTCACTTTTCCTTTCATTTCTTTGCACATTTAAACTCTTTTCTTGCAGTAGAAATGTACGCTCGTGATCCCCCTTCTTTTCACCTTTTGGTTGAAAGGGGCGGGACTTATTCTTGGGCTTCTGGCAACTCCTTGCAATGTGCCCTTTTAAATTGCAGTTATGGCATATTAATTCTTTGGACACTTCCTTAGACTTGGGAAATTGCTTAGAAACATAACTTGTGTCCCTCCTTGGATTCCTTTGTGGAGAATCAAGGTAATCTATGCATTCCTCTCTTAAGTGATTTACTAGTTCATTAAAAGTCAAATCTCTGGTGTGATCCATTATACTCTTAAATGAAGTAAATTCTTTTCCTAATGATGCCAGCATAAAAGTCACTTTGGTTGCATCATCAAAAGCTCTGGGAGTTAGGGCAATCCTTTGAACAATTTCATTAAAGTCCTTAAAATGCCCTGTAAATTGTTCTCTGGAATTCATCTTTAACTTCAGCAGTTTATCCAATAAATGTCTATAAGAGTTCTCTGATGATTGTGCATAAACCCTCTCAATATCCTTTAGAATCTGAGATGCATCACTTTCATAGTCAATCAGAGATAAATGCTCATCTTTCAAACTGCTCAAAATTATGTGTTTAGCTTCTGCATCTTGCCTTTCCCAATCTGCTTTCTTGGTTAAATCAGCAAAATCAGGTTTGGGATCTTTCACCGCTTTAAGCACTTGTTTTGCACCAAGATGCACTAAAAGGCGCTGCTTCCATTGCACAAAGTTACGATCATTCAGCAGCATAAAGCTTGATCTTGCTTCACTATCAAAACCTGAGCTTGCCATCTTAATCCTCAAAAATTTAAAAAATTTTCAAAATTTCAAAAATTCCCAAAAATGGCTAAAATTCAAAAATCAAAATGCAAACTAATCTTCACTGCCTCTGAGGTCTGTGAGCTCTGAGGGAGGGGAGGGGTCGCTAATCCCCCTTTCACAGCACAATGGAGAACAAAAGACCATGTGCTTACCAGGAAGTGCAAACAGAAAAATACTACTCTGCCAAAAATCACAATCCAAAGCAATCCTTTAAAAATACACAAAATACGCAGTTCTGGGCCTCAAAACCCTTTGTGGGAGATGAGAGGGAATGTGGATGAGGGAATATTGATTAATATTTCCTATCCCAGCTTGTGCTAACAAGCTCCAAACTAGCAGAGTTTCTCATCCCCAATAAAGCGCAGCAAAGCGTGGCGTTTAAGTTCCTATGAACTTCTAGAATAAGGCAGATCCTGGCACATATTTCCCCTGGTTCCCTCTTAAAAGAAAATACACGACACATAAGCTTATAAAAGTATAAAGGTTTTACTCACAGTCATTTCAAGCTTCTACAGTCTCAGAAAGGCAGGCTAGCTTAGATTAAATGTATTTACATGTGGAGATTCTCCTTAAGGGAGAAAGGCTCCATGTGGGCCTCTCTTGGCTGGAAGCCAAGAGAGCATCTCCTGAGATGCTGCATCCTCGGAGTCCTGGTGGGAAGAGAGGGAGAGTAGCAGCTCACCTGTATCTTTGAATAGCTACAGGTAAGACCACTCCCACTTCTGGTCACACAAAGGAAGTGATTTCAGTCTTGGCACAGGAAACTCTACCTGGAGGACCAAGTCCCCTTTGTGTACACTCTAGGAATGTTGTGATTGACTGCACCAGTGTTATACATCCCACAGCTTTGGGTTGTTTTTAAAAAAAATATTTTAAATTAAATTGCATTTCAGGCTAAGGATTGTGCAAAACTCAAGAGAATTAAGGTGGTGCGCTTGGTGTGTGGCTATGAGAGGAATTCAATGTTGCACTATTATGATCGTTCCATCAACACAAGCTTTTCTGCAGGCCACACAGAACAATTTCACCTCCCTCTCCCACTGGGGTTTTTCCTGAACCTCCCAAGCATATTTGGGAAGGTGCGAGGGGAGGGAGGGAGGGCAGTTGCTCTCAGGACTCATTGGACTGGCTCATTGGACTTTCACAGGACTCATTGCACCCACCAGTGCAACTATGTAGTTGAATGCAACCCTATATGCATAAGGTACAGAAGTGCCAGTAAAATAAGGAAGGTATTCTAAGAGTTTTATCTTCTGTCTTGGTGAAAGGGCCAGCCTATGTCCTGGCAACCGAATGATATGAATACAGATCTCTGATAATGGCCCAGTGATCTTTGAGGGGTATGGACACTATGCCGCAGTACTGAGAAGTCTGCAGGACATTCTGACTTAGGTGTCAACTGGTATTTGTGCTTTATCGAAAACGTTCAAAGCATCTTGCTTGGCCATAATTTTATATGGTTGTGAGTCATGGATTATAACCAGAGCAATTTCCAAGAGATTAAATGGCTTTACAGCCAGCTGCTGTGATGTGATCTAGGTCCAGGGAGACTGTGTATAAAGTTACCAATTTTAAGTGTAACAGGAAAAGTCTGCCAGTGTCCTTTCAAAATAGCACAGTTCAGAGACCAACTAGTGTCACTAGGCCACTGGTCAGGAGGAGTCGCAAAGTTTATCTCTACCCTTCGCCTACCAACTGCTGAGTGTGTGACACAGAAAAGAGAGCCAATGGAAAGCAGCTGAGCAGGAGACACCCCAAATGCTGTGTAAACTCAACGGCTCTGGTTTCAGATTTCAGATGCCTCTGGTACTTGTAAAGTAGATGTTGTAACAACAGAGATGACATGTGGTGAAAGGCAGAAATGTTAGGTGCCTATCCAAAATTACAACATCCTCTTTTGCCCTTATCCATACTTGTCCAAACTTTTATATATTATCATTATTGCTGAAATTACCAGTTACAAAATCCTTTCGCCCCCAACACACTTTGTTGTCTGAATACCAGTTTATCTAAAAAATTGGATTCCCTTACCAACATAGTGTTTACACTTATGCATATTTGCAGCTGAGTTTCTGATACTGGGGAGTGCCTACTATTGACCAGGGACATTTAAGTAGATGCCATCGTCTCATTCTTTATTCTGTTCTGTGTATCATTAAGTGTCAGGAGTAGGTCAGCAATAACAACAGCAGTGTCAGTGAAGTTAACTCTTTATTCAGAGAAACCAAAACAGTGCAGACCCAGTAGGTCTTGCCCCAATGAGGCAGTTGCAAGGACAGAAGATCCCTGCCTTTCTACTGCTCTCTAAGGCACCACACCCAGTTCCTTCCTCAGCAGGTTAAGGCTCCATCGCCTTGTATCTCTTTGCTCTGTCCTTTTCATTTCTCTGTGTGTTGGAAGATCAGGGGAAGAGGAGGTGTTCACAGCAGGAGAGGGATACTTTCTGGATTCTGCCCCCCCCCCCGGCTCCTCTCCAGCCTCCTTGGCTACCTCTGAGCCTGGACTACTCTCTGTCTCAGCCTCTTCCTGCTCGCTAACCCCTGTTGCCTCTTCAGCTTCCAACTCCTCCGGGCCTGCTCCCTCTTCTCCCTCTGACCATGCATCGTTGTCCCACCACCAATCCCCTGGATCTGAAACTTTTCCCCTCGGAGGTTCCCCAGCTGGTACCTCCAATTACTCCTTTGCATGCAGCCAGTCCGTGACATCAAGTGGCATATCGATGATTCATTAGATGTTAGAAATCTGTCAAAATTTGGGGCATATGTTCCACATATTCTGGCAGAATATCAGTTGATTTCACAAGGGATTTCTCTAGCCCCCATTCTTCTCCAGCTACCCATGGGCAGAATGGTGAGTGGCATGGAGATGTGCACATTCAAATTAGTGGATTAGTTTTGCATATACTCTGGGTCTACCAGATTTCCCTATATGGGGCAGATTGTGCTCACTGGCAAAAATTGTCTCAACCTGTTTGCACTTTAAGCATCTATCTGCAGCGCCCGTGTTTCCGGCATGTGGCACACTCATGAGACACTGCCTTATACAGGTCTGACTTTTTGTCTGCCTTCTTTGATTAGCACTCCAAGCTCTTAGATAGATGTCTTCTACATCACCTGATCATTATTATTATTTGACTGATATGCCACAGACTGAACATCGGAGCTTCTGTTAAGAACATGAAAACATGTTCTTAATTATGGTGCTCTGTAGGTTCATCAGTGGTAGATAGAATGTTCTGCATCACAAGATGGGGCTGGACGAAAGGGCCCTTTTCTCCATTCTATATAAACTGCATCAGAATTGGAAACCTAAACTTTGCAGAATACTTTTATTTCAGGTAATGCCACAATGTGATTTACAGAGAGAGACTAACACAGGGAAGGAGGCCATAGCTCAGTGGTACTGATAGAGCATCTGTTTTGCATGCAAAAAAAACCCCACATTCAGTTCCTGGGAGACTTCCTGTCTGAAATCATGGAAAGCTGTTGCCATTCGGTATAGATGTTTCCCTACCTTTTAACACATACCAGAGAATGTTGACGATCATATTTTGGTTTTTGGACTTTGACTTTTCAGGCAATCATGAATTTTGAACATTCAGTGTCAACACATACAGTATAAGCAAGAGTTTGTTTTATTGCATTTAGATGTAGTTTTTTCTGATTGCTGATGAGCTGTTTCCAGTAGCTGATAGGCAGCAGGTATAGCTGTGCTAGTAAATTGTATAAAATATACAATGGGTTACTGAAGTATACATTCCCAGCCAAAGGCCAGATCAATAATGCATATTTAATCTGGAGTTTGGGTATTTGTAGTAGAGCCAACTGAAGGAAATGGTACAAGGGGCAAGTAATGGCAATGCAGGGTGGCTAGGCTGACTGCTATCTCCTTTTAACTTGCAAGGCCTCAGTGCTGATATCAGGGGAATCAGACACTGTCTGGTTCTTTTCCATGATTTGTTTCGCTCTGTGCATTGTCCCAGGGCCAAAGAGGCCATAAAAGTATTTAGCTCCTTGCTATGTATTTCTTTAAATCTGAGATGAAATCAGGAGGCTTATGTTACCTCTAATTAGGGGGAGACTCGTGGCTTCATTGCAGGAGTTTGCTGTGTCCTTGTCTGACTCTGAGGCACTGACCCTTCTCTTTCATTCCTATTTCTATCTCTCACCTAATCCCCCTCTAAAGTGATTTGTTCCTTTGAAGGAGATCTAGGTAGATAGAGCTAGAAAGCTATTTACTTTTTAAGTGACCAGACATAGCTGCATCCCATAATACCTTACCACACATTTCATTCAGTCTCTCACCCTCCAAATGAACTCTGCTTACTCTGCTGCACTGTACCACTGCAGGCTATTACACTCAGCTTACGTTGTCTGTCATATTGTATTGATGTCACTGTGTTGTACTGCTAAATGTGCTGCCTTGCTGTATTTGATCCTGCTGCTTGTCCTCTTTCCTCCCGGCACTGGTCCTTGGCTTCTCATGCAATCAGTTTACTTCACCCACCATCTGAGCTTAGTGGCTAATATAATATAATGCTCTTTTGGCATTGTCTGTGTGCATGCTATCTTTTACAGATTTCTTGCTCTTACGTACTTTGCATTTGTCTCCATCACAGAGTTGGCAGCTCCCATTCTCTTTTTCTTGAGAGTAGTGCCGGGTACAATACCTGTATATGATTCAAGCGGGGACATTTTTTGGCGGAAACAGAAATGTGATTATCAATATAATGCTCCCAGGGAGCATTACATGAATTACTATTACCCAAGAACAGTAGTTTCCCAGAAGCCAAATCCAGCCAACCAGTAACTGCACCAAACAGATCATATGAACTTAGGAAGCTGCATTTATACTGAGTCAAGCTATTGGTTCTTTGGGAGAAGGCCATAGTTCAGTGGCACAGCATCTGCTTTGCATGCAGAAGATCCCTGGTGTTCAATTCCCAGATAGGACTGGGAATGTTCCCTGCCTGAAGCCCTGTAGAGCCACTGCCAGTCCGTGTAGGCAATACAGAACTACCTGGACCAATAGTTTGACTTGGTATTCCTATCTAGTCCTGTTCTTGTCCCCTGCCTAACAACAACTCTCCAAGGTCTTTATGAGCTTTGCTATCTAAGACTTTATTTTGAGATGCCAGATATTGAGCTTGGAACCTTACACACGCAAAGCATTTTTTTTAAAAAAATTGCTGTACTGTGGCCTGCCCCGGGGAACCTATCTGCTATAATTCTCAGCCAGCTAGGACTTGATCTATGAAAATGAAGAATGCAGTCTTTGTCCAAGCCACATTCTGTGAATGGGACCAAACTAATCATTCCTGGGGAAAATGCAGAGATTATTTGAACCAGATTGGAAGTATGTCTTATAAGGGAATTTCCCCAAGAAAAAACAACAACCCAAAAGTAACTCCATGGCCTCTATCACCAACAGACTGGTCAAATCAGAAGGTCACATAGCAATCTTTAGGCTAGGGATCCAGTATTGGCTGGGATCCACATTCTCATTTCATTTTGCTTTGTAGTTTTCTGTAGCTCTTTTTCCCATTCATCTGTTTTTCTGATTCCTATCCTCTTCCTATATGCTCTTCTTGGGCTTTCTATAATTGGATGTGAAATGGTTGTGTGGCATTTAAGGGAGGATACTGAGGCAAATGGATGAGCTTGGGGGAGATTCAAAGGCAGCGATTTTTGGATTTTTTTCCCTAATGTAACTAAACGTGATTTGAGTTTGAAGAGGGTATTACTGGGTTCCCTGTGAAGTAAAATCAATGTTGGTAGAGGGCAACTTCAACGGGTTGAGTGAATTCAAGACAGAATGTATTTAAAGGCCTATTGTGACTGATGCAGGGCAAAGAGCAGACCTGAGACATCCACTGAGTTTTCAGTGCCCCATTTTCTGTGTTCATTGCATGCAAGGCTTAAGTTCCTCTTGAAAAAAGTGTGTAGTAAATGGAAGATTATGAGAGGAGTGCATTGTCTTTAATGATATGCATTATTGGCATTATTTTACAACCATGTAGTAGTGTGTGGTTGTTTTTCAACAAAATCCATTTTAATTAACTCTGTACTCATGACCTGGACATATGCAGTGTTGCTGTTAAAATAAAATGGTGGCAGTAAAGTAAGGGGGCAGTGGCAGCTGTCCATGAGTGCCACTAGGGCAACAAGCTACGGTATTCTGCTACATGACTATTTGCACTTAAGAACATAAGAAGAGCCCGCTGGATCAAGCCCATCACCCATCTAGTCCAGCATCCCTTTCTCAATATGTCCAGCCATATGCCTGTGGGAAACCCATAAGCAGACTGAAGCACAAGAACACTATCTCTTCCTTTGGTTTCCAGCTCCAGAGATAAAAACTCAAATTGGAATTTACCACCTCAGCTCTCTGTACATTGCTACTCATATTAGGGAGTTTTGCTATTATTTTCCTAATGTAAATATTGTATACTCTTTTGAAATGATCACATGTAGCACTAAAACCATTCACAGAATGCCAAAGTCAACAGGACTCCGTATCGCTTAGTGCCATTATGTTCAAAACCTCCTTAGATCAGACTTCAAAACTTTATTATTCCATGCCGGGATGTTGGTTTCATGATTCATATATAGATTGTTCAGCACCAAGATCCCTGTTGAGTGCTCTACAAACATAACTAACAAGAGTAATGCAAATATAATTCCTCTCCTTTTCTGCATGCTTAGCTTTGCATTCTCAGTGCAGGTGTCCACAGCAGGGAATGGGTCATGCATATATCTATTTAGAGAATATAAACAGTGTTCTGTCGTGCTCAAATAACAGCTCTCTGGGTCACACTGAGAAATTCTGAGGTGTTTCTTCTCCCCCACCCCATTTCAAGAGAGCAAGTGTGGTATTTGCTGATGTGGACTATCACTTGGGGATACAGGCTGAAATCACTAAAGGATTAGAAATGAGCTTGTTTTTCACATTTTTCTGAATGGGCTTTTGTCAGCCATGTTCCAACCATGTCTGTGTTGCAGTGCATTAAGTGGTGGAGATACTTGTGAAGATCCTGACAATGATTGTCTGAGCTGCCATAGGATGGGAGGACTGTTGTGATCCAGTGGAGGTGTGAGGCAGGCAGAAGGACCAATGAAAAGAAGGGTAAAAAGGAGAAGCCAAGGAAACTGGGACTTAAAGGTATGGGCTGGAGAAGACAAAAGGCTAAGGGTGGTGAGTGATATGGAGTAGTCCAGAGAAATGACATGAACAGGGTAGAAGGCCTGAAGGAGGACAGGAGAGTAGGAAAACTGGGAGAGACAGCAGAGAGAACAAGCATGCCCTGAAGCTGCAAAGCTGAAATAACCAAACAAATATTTGGCTGTTGGCCTCTAGTTATAAGAATAATCAGAGGGCTTCTTTGTAACCATGTTGTATTACAGCTATATCAGATTGCTTCCAATCCCATCTCTGTGTGCACTGACATCCGTGAGGGATGCCTTGATGCTCTCGTCTTTGATGTTATTTCTATCCACATGCATTAAGATTCCAAGGTGCACCCCATATGCAAACAGACTGCCCTGAGGCTATAACATTACTCTGTAAAGTCTGCTTTCTTCACAAGGGCTTTTTGTTTGTTTGTTTTGTAATCCTGAAGTGCATAGGAGTATTTTGCCTCTGAAGAATGATGGCTTTATTATATACGTTAGTGGAACATGAGGAATAGGATGGCTTAATATTTAAGGAGCTCACGTAGGTTCAGTAGTCCACATCCCTACCTCAAAGTAACATTTCCTGGATTAGGGCTATGAATGTCTATTGGTTCTTTTGTCATGAATCAGAGGCTGTACTGAATACAAATAGCAGAGGATGGCTGGATCCATCACAGCTCAGCTTTTTGGGATCAGCTGGTGGGGCAAGTGTACAAGACTAGATGGAGCGTTGACCAGATCCAACAATATTTTTTAAATGTTTTTATCGAAATCTCTTCTGTCACATCCACCTAATTTCAGTACATCCAAAGATGCTGCAGACGAACCACATTGACATGGTGTTTCAGCCTATGGCGGTCTTGTACAAAGGTGCCAACTTGAATAAAATATTGGGGGGGGGGGGTTGAATGGCAATGCCCATCAATTTTGGCTCAGCCCCCTCAAATATTTTGTAGGAGGAGCAAAGGGGCTTCAGCCCCTAGGAGTTGGCTCCTATGGTCTTGTTCTAGAAATGATCTTCCAAAATCCCAATTGTGTGCTGCATCACCAAACCAGGAGCATGAAAAACAGGAATTAACTATCATGTGGACACAATCTGAGCCATGAGTTCATTTTCTGCCGCAGAGAGACAGGAACAATAAATGATTTAACCATAATATAAATGCTTAAGCACTGTACTTGTGAATTAGATGATAAAGACCTTTTAGTGGCTGCCCTCTTTTAGCCCAGATGATGTAACCATCCTGGAAACTTATCAAGAGCTTGTTATCTGCAGGTACATTTGAATATTATACATGTCTAAATCTAATGTAATGAATAATGAATGAATCTAATGATTAATTCAGCATGGTTGTTTTGTGTGCTTTTTAGTACATTTATATCCCACCTTTCCTCCAAGGAACTCCAGGTGGCAGACATTGTTTTTCCCTTCCCTATTTTATCCTCACAACAGCCCTATAATGTAGGTTAGACTGAGAGCTCTTAACTGGCCAAAGGTTACCCAGTGAGCTGTGTGGTTGAGTCTCCAACCCTGGTCTCCAACAACCTAGTCCCATGTTCTAACCACTTCAACCATATGTATAATGAGAATAAGTTGATCCTAATAAAAAGTATTATTATACTAATTCTCTGACTTCTAGATATTCATATGCAATTAACATAATAGGCATAAAAACAGCATGGCTATGTTTAGTCATATGACACATATTTTGAAATATAATTAGCAAATTTCACCTTAAGGTGAATTTTCTCTTAAACACAAATTATTTCACTTTACTGGGATGATCAAGAAAGCCTTGTTAGTTGCAAAGTCAAACACACAATTATGTGACAGCCAAATGCTGTTTTGTGGATGACTTGGGCTTAAATACCTGCTTAGTCATAACCTCTGTAGCTATATCTTATTGGGCAAGCAGCACTCCCTTCATCCATCAGCTTTCCATCTGTAAAGTGTGCATGTAAATAACCTGGATTGTTGCATGTAAATAACCTGGATTGTTGTGGTTATTTCAATCCAGCTGGGGGACCCATGTGGAAAAGGAGGTTTCTGTAGATGATGCAAATTCACACCTAGATGTGCATCCATGTTGCCCCACTGAGCTAACTAGATGCATCTGGGGTTTTGTGCATCCCTTTTGCTAGCTTTACTACTTGTTAGACAGAACTTGAACTAGATTTCTTTTAAAAGTGTTATAGAAATAATAGCAGTACCCATGATGTCAGGAACATAGTGAGGTAAAGACCTGCTGGACCAGGCTCAAGGTGGGCGGAGCTAATCAGTGCCTGGAGGGTAGCGGCGCGCGCAGTTTGACCTATCTTTTAAATTGAGGAGAGCTAGTCTCAAACGTTTACTTGGGGAGACCTAGGCTTCTTTTTTGTGTGTCCTGACTTCAAGCTTCAAGATGGAGGGTGAGGGAACAACTGTAGTCGCCTGCAATTCCTGCGCAATGTTTGCCTTCTTGCCAAAGGATGTAGGCAGCTACACCTGCAGCAAGTGCAAGTTGGTTGCCCTACTAGAAGACAAGGTCCAGCAACTTCAGGAGGGGGAAGGAACAACTGTAGTCGCCTGTAATTCCTGCGCAATGTTTGTCTTCTTGCCAAAGGTTGTAGACAGCTACACCTGCAGCAACTGCAAGTTGGTTGCCATACTCGAAGACAAGGTCCAGCAACTTCAGGCCCGTGTATCTACGCTCCAGAAAATTAAAGAGCTGGAGCTTTTCTTGGATGCAGCAGAGCACACTGTCTCCACCAAGCAGGAGACAGGGCACATCCCTGAGGAGGAGATCAGTTCCCCAACTCAGGAGCCAGATGTATGGAGGAACGTGACTCACAGAAGTAGAATGCCCAGGGATCGCTCTGAGTGTTTAGAACTACAAAATCAATTTGAAGTGCTCTCAAATCTGGAAGATGAAGACCAGACTCCATTGGAAGATCTCTCCCTCATCACAGTTGATGAGGTATATGAAGACGAGCAGCATAGTCAGTCCTCCGGGAATGTGCAGGCGACCTTGGAAGGGACAGCACGTGTAAGAATCCCGACCAAGCCTAAGAGGAGACGTGTAGTGGTGATAGGGGATTCCCTACTGAGGGGTACCGAAGCAGTGATCTGTGGGCCTGACAAGATGTCTCGAGAGGTATGCTGTCTCCCCGGGGCCAAGATCCATGATGTTACAGAACGGCTGCAAGGAATAATAAAACCTACGGATAAAAACCCCTTCCTTTTAGTCCATGTGGGAACCAATGACACCGCAAGCCATAGCCTCCAGAAGATCAAAAGTGATTATGAGGCTCTGGGCAGGAAGCTGAAGCAATTAAATGCACAAATTGTCATCTCATCTGTCCTCCCAGTTGAACGCCGTGGCCCAGGAAGAGAGGGGAAAATAGGAGAAGTGAACAACTGGCTTCGCAAATGGTGCCGGCAGGAACGGTTTGGATTCTTAGATCACGGCCTGCAGTTTCTTGAAGATGGACTTCTGGCAAGTGATGGGCTGCACCTCACAAGGGTTGGGAGGAATGTTTTTGCCAACAATCTCAAAAACCTCATCAGGAGGGCTTTAAACTGACTTATGTGGGGGAGGGAGACAGTGGTCCTGAAGGTAGGAGTCTATCAAATGCTGAAGATGATCATCCAAAAGTCAAGGACCAAATGGAGCAAACAGCACACAGACCTAGTTGTGGGAGGAAAAAATCCTTAAGTAGGAGACTAGGGGGAATGATCAATGGTTTTCAATGTCTGTATACAAATGCACAGAGCATGGGAAATAAACAAGATGAACTTGAGCTCTTGATACAGCAAACTAAATACGACATAATAGGCATCACTGAAACCTGGTGGGATGAGTCTCATGATTGGAATGTAGTAATAGAGGGATACAATCTATTTCAGAGAAATAGACCAAACAGGAAAGGAGGAGGAGTGGCATTATATGTCAGGGATGTGTATACCTGTGAAGAGATCCATGATTTAAAACTTCAAAGCCAAATTGAGAGTATCTGGGTCAAAATTAAGGGAGAGAAAAATAACAGTGATCTCATTGTGGGAGTTTACTATAGATCCCCGAGCCAAACTGAGGACATAGATGATGCCTTCCTGGAACAGATGACCAAGCATTCAAAAGGAAATGAGATAGTAGTAATGGGGGATTTCAACTATCCTGATATTTGTTGGATGTCAAACTCAGCCAAGAGCATAAGGTCGAACAGATTCCTCACTGGCCTTGCAGACAACTTCATTGTCCAGAAAGTGGTAGAAGCAACAAGAGGATCAGCCATTTTAGATCTGGTCCTAACCAATAGTGATGACCTGGTTAGTGGGGTAGAAGTGGCAGGATCATTAGGTGGGAGTGATCATGCTCTTCTGGAGTTTATTATACATCAGAAAGGAGCAACCAAGCATACTAAGACTCAAATTCTAGACTTTAAGAAAGCCGACTTCAGAAAACTTAGGGAAATGCTGGATGTGATCCCATGGTCAGTAATACTAAAAGGGATGGGAGTTCATGATGGATGGGAGTTTGTTAAAAGGGAGATATTAAAAGCACAACTTCAAGCAGTACCAATGCGACGAAAACATGGAAGGTGCCTAAAGAAGCCAGGGTGGCTATCTAAAGAACTTTTAACTGAGTTAAGATTTAAAAGGGATATGTACAAGAAATGGAAAAAGGGGGAAACCACCAGAGAGGAATTCAAACAAATAGCCAGCACATGTAGAGACAAAGTCAGAAAAGCTAAAGCACAGAATGAACTCAGGCTTGCTAGAGAGGTTAAAAGCAATAAAAAGAGTTTTTATGGGTATGTCCGTAGCAAAAGGAAGAACAAGGAAACAGTGGGGTCACTTAGAGGAGAAGATGGTGAAATGCGAACAGGGGACGCAGAAAGGGCAGAACTCCTCAATACCTTCTTTGCCTCAGTCTTCTCCAAAAAAGAAAACAATGCCCGACCCGAAGAATATGGAGCAGATGATTCAGCAGGGGAAACACAGCCCAGAATAAGTAAGGAGGTAGTACAAGAACACTTGGCTAGTTTAGATGTATTCAAGTCTCCAGGGCCAGATGAACTACATCCCAGAGTATTAAAAGAACTGGCAGAGGTGATTTCAGAACCACTGGCAGTAATCTTTGAGAATTCCTGGAAAACAGGTGAAGTCCCAGCAGACTGGAGGAGGGCAAATGTTGTCCCTATTTTCAAAAAGGGGAAAAGAGAGGACTCAAACAATTACCGCCCAGTCAGCCTGACATCAATACCAGGAAAGATTCTAGAGCAGATCATTAAGCAAACGGTCTGTGAGCACCTAGAAAGGAACGCTGTGATCACTAAAAGTCAGCATGGGTTTCTGAAAAATAAGTCATGTCAGACTAATCTGATCTCATTTTTTGACAGAATTACAAGCCTGGTAGACGAAGGGAACACTGTGGATGTAGCCTATCTTGATTTCAGCAAGGCCTTTGACAAGGTGCCCCATGATATTCTTGTAAAGAAGCTGGTAAAATGCGGGCTAGACAATGCTACCATTCAGTGGATTTGTAACTGGCTGACTGACCGAACCCAAAGGGTGCTCATCAATGGCTCCTCTTCATCCTGGAGAGAAGTGACTAGTGGGGTGCCACAGGGTTCTGTCTTGGGCCCAGTCTTATTCAACATCTTTATCAATGACTTGGATGATGGGCTTGAGGGCATCCTGATCAAGTTTGCAGATGACACCAAATTGGGAGGGGTGGCTAATACCCCAGAGGACAGGATCACACTTCAAAATGACCTTAACAGATTAGAGAACTGGGCCAAGGCAAACAGGATGAATTTTAACAGGGAGAAATGTAAAGTACTACACTTGGGCAAAAAAAATGAAAGGCACAAATACAGGATGGGTGATACCTGGCTTGAGAGCAGTACAAGTGAAAAGGATCTAGGAGTCTTGGTAGACCACAAACTTGACATGAGTCAACAGTGTGATGCAGCAGCTAAAAAAGCCAATGCAATTCTGGGCTGCATCAATAGGAGTATAGCATCTAGATCAAGGGAAGTAATAGTACCACTGTATTCCGCTCTGGTCAGACCCCACCTGGAATACTGTGTCCAGTTCTGGGCACCACAGTTCAAGAAGGATATTGACAAGCTGGAACGTGTCCAGAGGAGGGCAACCAAAATGGTCAAAGGCCTGGAAACGATGCCTTATGAGGAACGGCTTAGGGAGCTGGGTATGTTTAGCCTGGAGAAGAGACGGTTAAGGGGTGATATGATAGCCATGTTCAAATATATAAAAGGATGTCATATAGAGGAGGGAGAAAGGTTGTTTTCTGCTGCTCCAGAGAAGCGGACACGGAGCAATGGATTCAAACTACAAGAAAGAAGATTCCACCTAAACATTAGGAAGAATTTCTTGACAGTAAGAGCTGTTCGACAATGGAATTTGCTGCCAAGGAGTGTGGTGGAGTCTCCTTCTTTGGAGGTCTTTAAGCAGAGGCTTGACAGCCACCTGTCAGGAATGCTTTGATGGTGTTTCCTGCTTGGCAGGGGGTTGGACTGGATGGCCCTTGTGGTCTCTTCCAACTCTATGATTCTGTGATTCTGTGATTCTGTGATTCTGGTACTATTAGTATATTAAAAAAAACCCTAACAGCTTGGGACCAGTTTACTTGCAGAATCCCCTTGCCCCATGTATGCCCACTCGAGTGCTTCAATCTGCAAAACTGGCACTATTTACAAGTGCCACATAATGCTCATTCCACAATCGTAAGAATTCAATATTTTAGTGTGGCAGTACCCACACTTTGGAACTGCTTGCCTACTGACACCAGGCAGGTGCCTTCTCTGTATTCCTTTTGGCATCTGCTTAAAACATTTTTCTTGAGGCATGCCTATCCAGATTTATAGAAACGTGGGCTTTTTTCCCTTTTCTTTTAGCTAGTGTTGATTTTTTTATAAATATTTTAATACTTGTTTTCAGCTTTTTGTAAATAATTTTAATGTCTTATTCTACAATGTTGTAAACTGCTTTGAGGTTGTTGTTTTTACAATCAAGCAATATATAAATTTTGTTTAATAAAATAAAAAACACACATCTCTCAATGAGAAATTGATATTGTTTTGGTGTCAACCTCCCTCCCTCCCAAGTACTGAGATCACTATTTTGCTTTTAACCTCTCTGTTTATCTGTGTTTTTTATGGGATATGAATACATTAGAGCAGGCCCTTGATCCCTTCTCAGTATACTCAGCTTGTCAGATGAGCAAGAAAAATAAGCTGAGCAGCAATGGATTGAGTTAAAATGCCAAACTAGAGTTTAATAAGAAATCTTGAAGTTGCAATAGTTGACATTGCCACAGCTTGACACCCTCTCCTTTCCTCATTCAAATCAAGCCGTGGATTGTAGACATCTTGTATAATGCCATTGTATTAAACTGCAGGAGCTTGATGTAAAATGAAGTCTATAGCTCTCCAGGTAGGAGAGAGGTAGTTTGGATTCTTACCATAACAATACTACTAAGAGGTGTGCGCGCTGACAATCACATAAGCATGTCCTACCACCATCTATTGGGATACTGGCAAATAACCAGATTAACGCTTTTACATTAATGCAAATAGCCAGTTCCACTTTGGCATGTGATTTCCCGTCCTCTGGGTGACCAGCAAAAGGTGGCCTATCCAGCAGCTCCATCTACGAGGCCTTCTGCAATCTGTCGTGTGCTCCCAAGAATTCCATCCCATTTATTTAAATGAATACACCATGCTTGGATAATTGCTTTCCAGCTCAAAGTGCTTCTTAGCAACAGCAATCACTGCAGTTTCTAGGCACCAGCTGCAGGAATGTCATTTGAATGCCATGTCTCGCCATAAGGAGCAATGACAGAGGCCAGTTTGGACACACAGGTTTATGACATTGGTCTTCCATCCTCCCCCTTCTGTCACATTAAGCATTGTACTTTATAACACAACTCCGGGTACAAGATTTGCCCCAAGTGATTAACTCCTGGAGCCCTTTATAAATGATTACATGATCTGAATTTTCAGTCATGGATGCACTTGTGCACCCAACAGATCCCATATGATCATGGTAGCATGTAGAGTTACCTGTTGCCATTTTTTGGGGAGATTAATATAACCACTTGGTTGCTGTCTACATGAACACAGCTGTGGACAACAGTGATGTCACAGTACTGACACTCGCCACAAAATAGATCCTAGCATCTCATGAAAGCTCCAAATAATAAATAATTCTAATACTGTAATTTTTGAATACCGACTTGAATCCAAGGAACTCCTTCCACCAGTAGAAGTTACTTCCATACATACAAAGGGGAGTATTTCTAATTCTTGCTGCTCCCCTACTTGCACCCCACCACCCCCACTGCATCCTCCTGTACAACACTACCATTCCAAAGTACACAACACCCTTTTACCTAGAAGTGGCTTTTCTGGAGGTAGAACAAGTTGGCACAGTGGCAGCAGGAAAATCCACTTACGGAACTCTGTGTTCTCTGAATAAATATCCACAAATTTATACACATATTTATTAATAAATACTATTACTATAATAATTGAGTTGTGTCCTGTTGTTTAAGTGTTCAAACAATTTGTCATGCATTGCATCCAATCCAACAACATGGTTGCGTGAGCAGATGTTCTGCTTGTGCCATGGAACTTCCCCTCAATTTCCTCCCACATGCCCCCTAATCTGTCTGGAGGTTTGGGGGGAATCCCCAACACAGATTAGGAGGGGGTGAGGAGTATATGGGAGAATGGAGAGGAGTTCTCTTGTGAAAACAGACGTTCTGCTCATGAGGTGACTTCATTGGGTACAAAATATTATCATTGCAACGACCCTGCTAGGTAAATAAGTATTACAGTATTATTCCCATACTAGCTGACCCGACCACGCCTTGCTGTGGCTGATTTGGTGAAATGCAAAAGTAAGATACAGTATGAAAGAGAAAGTGTATGTTTACTTACAGCTTATCTCGTTGTGATAAAGTGTATGTTTACTTACAGCTTATCTCGTTGTGAAGTTCAGTCTATGTGTTCTCCGTTTGCCCCTCCCGTTTTTGTCTTTGTTTCTACAACTGTTTATTGTGCTGTGCTGTTTAACGTCCACTGGAGGGTGCTATATTTTTGGCAGAAAGTCACATTTTTACCTGGGAAAGGTGTGGTATTTGTGCAATGTAAGTACATATGATCACTCCCATATAGGCATGGAACGTTGTGTCCAAATTTGAACGAAATCGATCAAGGGGTTACGGAGAAAGGTGATTGTTAACAAACATCCAACTTGAAAGATTTTATATATATAGATTGCAGAGACGGACTCTGTCTCCATCTCAGAGATAGTAGCAGAAATGAGATTTGAACTGAATACTTCCCTACCCACAGCATATACTCTTAGCTACTATGCTGCACCATCATCATAATTGGCATGTCCTGGATTTTTTCTTTTTCTTTGGGAGGGCACAGTTGTAAAAGACAAGGCACTTTAGGGATATTTGTACTGCCAGATTGTATCTTGTGAGATGATTTTCGGAAGACCATGTAACAATGGATGGTTGCAAACTTATGTTCTTACCCGAGTTGGTTTCAGGCGGTTCTGAGCAGAAGTTCAAGCCTCATTCCATGGCATCTGTCCAATGCAAGCAGTATTAAGACTGTGCTGCAGGTTTTGAAAAATATGTGGTGTTTCAACACAGGTGTATGTTCCAGTGGTATATTGCCTTGCATGGACAGACCCTGCCCCCCCAAAAAAAACCTCCTACAGCTAACTCATGCACAGTGGAATTGATGTGACTGGATACAAAAGATTGTTGAAGCTGCCTCCCTAAATAAAGCCACTCCTCTCCTGGTAAATGGTTTTTCTGGATTGATTTTTCTTCCTTTTGATATGTGAACTCAGCAGACAACAGAGCCTAGAGTCATCAAGGCCTTCCTCTGCTGTGTGCTGCTCCTCACCTGCTGCACATTCTTCACTTAGCACAACCCAAGTATGGATTTTTGGGCCAAAGGGGGGGGGGGAAGTAATTCTGGACTCCTAACAAGTCTATGATGTATTATGTATCTTGCAATATAGTACTGACTGTTCCAGATCTTTCCCATTTCTTACATAGATTTTTTTTTATAATTCCCCTTTCTCCACCATGCTTCAAACACAAAACCTGTCGTGTGTGTGTGTGTGATGCATATACACAGGCTTGTGTACATCCACATCCACATACATTACCAATCATTCACTGGGCTTTCTCCTCGCTCCACAAATAATCCCAGCATAAACAATCCTGGCCTAAACCTCACCACCATAAGGTTCATTTCCACTGAACCTCCCTAGCATTCCAGTACCAGTACAGGAATGGCACATGGGGGCCAGCAGGGGGCACATTGCTGAATCTCATAACTCTCTCTGCGCCTTTTCCTTATAGGTGCTGCCTGCTCTCTCGCCCTCTCCAAGTGGGCAAACTGGCAAGAGCAAAGGTAAGGAGCCTCCACTTGTTTTATCCTCAGCCAGGCAGTCTGGTGCGGCTTTGGCCCATTAAATCAGATTGGGCAAGCAAATGGGAGTGGTGACAGTGGCAAGGAGGGGGTTCCATACAGAACGCGCCCATGGCCTGCCCCTACACACAAATCAAGCTAACACTGACACACAAAGCTACAGAAACTTTGAGTTGATTCCATGTTCTCAATCTAATAAAAAACGGCTGAAAATGTGAAACCTAGCAAGATTTCAAAATTCAAAGGCCATGCCTTTGCTTCATAACTCTCTTCTGCCTCCAAAAACTCAAGTTGTAGTTGCAATTCAAATGCATAGGGCGGGGCGGGGGGGTTGGGGCTTAGGTTGAATAGCCTCTTGACTGGATATTTGTTGTCACCAGTGTCAGTGAGTTTTCTGGTTGATTAATTGTATATCTGTGAGACTACAAAACCCATTGATTACATGTGATTGTCTGCAGTTCATTAACTGGCAATCTGCCCCAGCGCTGTACGGAGAGAACAAATGAACCTTTCCATCTAACTTCTGTTTCCCTCTGTTAAGCCTCAGTAAGAGACAGGCTCTGGGCTAAGGAGCCTGTGGCCCTCCAGTTGTCATTGGACTCCATGCCCATCAGCCCCAGCCAGCATGACCAACAGTCATGGATGATGGGAGTTGTAGTCCAGCATTGCCTGGAGAGCCACAGATCCCCTATTCCTGTTGTAGGCAATTGGGCTCCAGGAGCTGGCTGGCAGCCAAGTGGGCCAGAAGTAAGTATGTAGGAGCCAGCCAGGAGTTAAGTTAAAGAGCTACAAGCAAGGACCACAGCAGCCAGTCAGGTGTGTTTAAACCAGACAGCAGTTAAAAGCATCCTTACACCAGAGACAAGTGGATAGCTCAGTTGGTTAGAGCGTGGTGCTGGTAATGCCAAGGTTGCAGGTTCTATCCCCATATGGGATAGCTGCATATTCCTGCACTGCAAGGAGTTGGAATAGATGATCCTCGGGGTCCCTTCCAGCTCTACAATTCTATGATGCAAAGTTGCAGAGACATAGAACACAAACTCTGGTGCTAAGGCTTTTTATAACGCCAAGTCAGTGGACTGAAGAATTGGTCATGGGGTCAGCTGACTGAATTCTTTGTCGGGTTGGCACTGCAGTCTAGATAGTGCCCTTGAACCTCAGAGCTCACTCTACTAGACTTTCAGTGGATACAGTGCTCTGGTGGTGAAGAATGAAAGGCACAGGAGGTTCACTAGTGAGGGCCAGGGGTGCCAACTTGAATAAAATATTGGGGGAGGGCAGGTAAGTCCCACCCCACATAATTGATCACATGATGTGGCACACACATATTATTTGAATGGCAATGCCCATCAACTTTGAGGGAGATTTTTATGGGGGGGCACGAAGGGACCCTGGCCCCTAGGAGTTGGCTCCATGGGGGTCCCATGGCCAGAATCTCTCAGGGCCGGTTTCTTCATTGCATTTAGTATATAAGGGCCCCTCACTCCTGTACATTCTGTGACATGGCAATGGCTGTGCTGGTGTTCTTTTTAAAAATCCTAATATATGTTCAAGGAATCAGAAACAGGAACCAGCTGTTTATTAGTGCTTGGAATTGTTTTAGCCTTTAGTCACATTTATACACTTATTAATATGGAATAAGTCAAATATAGAATATAAATAATCACCCTGAAGTTCCCATATCATATCAGATAATTGTGGTTAAATGTTTTTAAAAAAGATATCAGATACCAAATCCAAACTTACTGCTAATTTTTTTAAATATCATTATGAGTTCTGCTGCCTTGTTTACATTTGATTGCATTTGTTAGCTTCAAAGCAATTTAACAACAATAAAATACAAGCAGATAAAATCAATTAAAAGTAAATTTTAAAGCAGCATGCAATATAAAATTCTCATCCAGCAATACAATAAAAAGGATTAGTCCAACCACCACCCCACCAAAAGATGAGCACTAGAATGGAGACTAGCTTAACTACCAAAGGCCTTGGTAAATAAAAATATATTAACCTGGCACTTAAGAACTGACAATGGTGATGCTGAGTGTGCTTCTCTGAAGAGAGCCTTCCATGGGCAAAGAAAAAGCCCATTATTGTGTAGATCCCCTTCATACCAGCCTCAACTGAGGCACATGGCTATAGGCTTCTGGTGAAGGTGCCATCACCACGTTTCTCAGCCTTTAGCTGATTAACATTCTATGTCCTTTTAAATGTTTTTGTGTGTGGGCGGGGTGTAATTGATTTGTTTTTGTTTTTGTTTTTATTATGTATTTCCTGTTCTCATTTTGTATGTTTATGTTGTGAACTGCCCTGTGATCTTTGGATAAAGGGTGGTATACAAATTTAATAAAGAAATAAAATAAGGACCACAGAGTCCAGGCTGCTGATCCTTGAGGTACTGGGGTCTTGAGTAACATAAGTCTTTATTGGTCAAACCCTGCACTTTGAACCTAGAAGCTAACAGAGAGTTTTAGCTGGAACTGACTAAAACTGAAGCATTATTGTGGGGGCAAGCAGTTGCCCTGCAAATCTGAAGCAAGATTGGTATTCATGTTGCCTGACTTTAGGAGTTTACTTAATTGCTTCCAATGGGTCATAAAGACTCCATAAGCCTCCAGTGCTCTCTCATCCATAGGAAAGGAAACTGGACCACGGCCCCTGTTTTCTTACCACTTGGGGAAAGTGGGGGCCACCTTATGATGAGACCTTGAATATTTTACAGATAACTAGCCTTTACAGCAGTGTATTATACAGTACCAATGATTTGGAGTGTCCTTTTCACACTGTAATGTCCAAGATTATTAATATTTTAGAGTTCTACACAAACACAGCTCCTATAGTGTTCACAGCTCAGCTTCCACCCCACTCTCTTCACCTCTCCGGTTCCTCTTTGTTGGTATCCCCAGATATCCTCCTTGTCTGATTTACTCCATCAAACTCCCCACTTCTTAGACATTTATAAATATTTTACTGTATAACACAACACTGTGTCAGAAGTTAGCTTCTAAGCAATCTCATTCTGCCATTCAACACAAAACAGCATGAGTGGGTGCTCACTGGCACTGTGGGTTAGGGTGGAATTGTTGTGGATGACTCATTCAAATGCAGTGTTTTGTTCCAGAAACAGCATCACTGCAGTATGTGGCCATGTCTATATAATAGCCCATGTTTTTCCTTGTTGATGCTGCACCAGGTTATCAAAACGTTAGATAATTCCACACCTAATTTGCATGGATAATTGCCAATGAATATGCACACAGACAAAAGTGTTTCTGTAAGCAGAAAGCCTGTAGTCTGTAAAAGTGGCTTGATACCGACACAGAAATGCTTAGAGATCACATAGAAATAAGGAGGGGAGGCTTTTTTCCACGCATGGAAGGATTCCATGCATTTGCTATGTGGCCACAAATGTGAATCATGCAAAAATGTATGCTGTGTATACCTGCAAGAAGCAAAAGCAAATTTTACAAACTGAGCTGTGACATTTAGAATCTACACAAGAATGACAAAACTTTTTATTCATCTTTATTTTGTGTTCAGCTTTGCAGAGGTGACAGTAAGAAATGGATTAGGTACCTGATTAAGTGATTGGCATGGTATCTGATATCTGTAACAACCACTTCCTTAGGAAAATTCATGAATTCTTTGGTCATCCTTAAACGTAACATGAGCTAAGTTGTCTTTCTAATTTGCATGGGTTGTTGTTGTTGTTGTTGTTTTAAAAATGAGGTTTTGTTCTTTTTCAGCTATTGTTTCTCTCCAAAGATTGGAAAATTGTAAGGCCCACTGTTCAAAGGTTTCAGACGGCACATAGAATATATACATATGTCCAGGGCATAGTCCAACAACTTTTAAAGTGGTTTTAACAGAATATTTGAGCACTGACTTAAATCTCTTCCATGAGATCAATGGAACTTAAGCACGTTATAACTTTGACTAGTTCGTGCACACAATGATTAATTTATTACAGAGCAGGTTTCATCTCACCACGTTGAAGACTGGCATGGCAATAAACTTTAAACTGGATATTTTACTTAGCAACAAAATGCATTTCTGGATACAAAGGAAGCAAACAAGAAAAGAGGGAAAGGAACTAAACAGACAGCTCAGGAAAGCCACCTAGCTTTCTTTTCCTAGGTACGCTGACCCTTTAGTGGCTTTTCCCCCTCCAAATGCAGTGGTTGTTAATTAAAAGCTGTTGCAGTTCACTTTGACAGACCAAATGTTCTATCCACATGGATTAAAACCTCAGACACACAAGATATACTCTATAGGGCAAGTTCAAGATATGGAATTGCTCTAACAAGAGAGCCTTGTTACTACTGTCACAACACTGGAATACTTCATACAACAGTTGGTTTATTAGAAAGTTGCTGGGCACTTTGCAGATCCTTAGAGAAAGGGTGTCTTTCTTCTCAGTAGACATGACTGCAAAACCTTCCTACACTGCAATGTTAGGAGTGGCATGAGTGTGAAGCAAACCCAAGAATCGTGTTTTGCATCACTTCCTGAAGTTCAGTAGAATGAGAAAAGATGGTTCCAGGCTGGCATAGAGTTTGAGATATATTAACCCTCTGTAGAACACACTGCATTTTTTGTCCCATTAGCAAGAGTGTTCCATCCCAACTTAACTCCTGTAATACAGGATGAGGTTATTTTTAAATTCAGCAGTTTCCAAGAGTAAAAGCATTTCAAAACAGCCTGGAAACTAATGCTGAAATGTTGTTCCCTCTGAGTTGATGCCTTTCATGATCTGAGCTTCTGTGGTTGGTACCAGCTGTAGCTTCCAAATTGTCTACCTGACTTTTAGAAGACATCTAAAAGCAACTCTGTATCAGGAATTTTTAAAATGTCTAATGTTTTACCAATTTTTTATGTGCTGTAAGCCACCCGAAGTGGCTGGGAAACCCAACCAGGTACGTGGGGTATAAATAATAAAATTATTATTATTATTATTATTATTATTATTATTATTATTATCATCTTCATCATCATCACCACCACCACTACTATCACCATCACCATCACCATTACTACTACTACTACTACTACTACTACTATCTGTATGGGTAGTTCCAAATAGCTTGCATTTCAATATTATGGTTATAAGGAAATGAGCATCTATGCATGCTCTGTGTCTGAGACTGAAAGCCACTATCTCTGCAGAAATAGAAATGGGCAGGGATTATCTTGAAACAAAAGCTACCTTCTAAAAATCCAGGTGTATCCTAAAGCCTAGAATCACTCCAATGCTTTTGATGAATAGGTTATTACAATACTTAGTGAGATAACAAAGTAGTCTGTTGGCTGAACTGTGTACATTTTCAGAAAATAATGGAATCCTATTGGTGCCCTTTGTCTCCTTGGGCAGATTGTCAAAAATTGACCTCCAGATCAAAGGCATGACCAGAATGGAATTGCTAATTTAGCACAAATGAAATGATGGCTGGATTATGGTGGGAAAGGGTTTAGATTACCTAATTCCTGATGTTGACTAAAAAATCAGGTAAGTGTATGCACAATGTATACACTATATCTGAAATGATACAAGGTGGAAGGTGTGGACACTTACAATTGAAATGGTGGTCATGAAGCCCATATGAAAGATGTTTTTTTCAGTGAAACTTTAATCCTCAACTACATCCTGATTAACTCCTATCACTAGACTGGAAAGCAACAACTCTAAGATAGCTGGAAAAACTGATGGCCAGTACTCCATTCTGTTTCAAAATGAACTCTCCCCCCCCCCCCCGAACTGAAACACAAGGTGGGCACATTGAAATTAATCCCATTATCAGCTCTTCCAGAAACGAGAGGGGTTTTTATGGTTTTTTTAACTGTGCATCTCTCAATCACATTCAAAGTATGTGCACCAGCTCTGGCATGTCCTTGGCAGTGATGATGTTGGCATTCATACTTTGTGTGTCATTGAGCAACACACAAACTAAGGAACATTTAAATGTTATTGCTTCTGTTTTTTAGAAGTTAATGCATAGGCCTTTCTGGTGGCCTTTCCATTTAAAACATCCATCTGGTGTTCTTATAAATACAAAGCAATGCAAAGTTCATTGTATATTGGAGTCCTTAGTGGAGGGTCTTTCTGCACTTACCTTTTATAGGGGCATAATTGCTGGCTTTGGGGGGGGGGATTTGTTGGCATTCTTCCACATGTTGTTGCCTTGATTCATCTGCTGTTCCGGAACAATGTACTAAAACCAACAACACCTTTTTCCTTTACTGCAAAAATCCTCAACATTTGTGAAAGATCTGGAATGCATTGTCAATATTTTCATTTGTGTGGAATGTGCTTTCTATGTGGAAGGGTTGGGGATTGGTAGGTGTGGTTCGGGAGACATCTGTTGTACTGTTGCACCTTGACCAGTGCAAGCTGTCAATTTGGGCTGGGTGCTGTTTGGAGGAGAAAATGGCAGGCAGCAATGGGAGTTCTGGGATAAGCCATAGCTCAGACAGACACTTGTAATCCTTCTTGTCTAACCTCTTCTAACCTCCTAGGCTCCTTCAATATTAGAATTCTAGAATCCTAGGCATTATATCCCCCCTACAAAGGGCTATCCCCATGTCCATGCTCATAACATTTACTGGCTGGAGGAACGAGAGTATGTAAGCGCTATGACTACACCCATGGAGCTTTTCTCAATTTGGCTGTGCTCCATTAGCGTGGAAAGGAGAACCCTCCAGTCACTGTCTCTAGTAACAGTGACATGTGACCAAAGGTGTGGACAGTCACTCTTAAAAATTCACTCCTAAAAATGTTGGATCCAGCCAGGGGTGTGGTGCTGTTTTCTGGCATCCAGGGTGGGGGCGGTTGTTTGCGGGCAGGGCGGGGTCAGGGCACAGAGGGTGCTCTTCTTTTGGACTAGGACCTGAGAGAGATCAGGGTTCAAATCCCCACTCAGCCATGCAGCTCATTGAGTGACCTTGGTACAATCTCCGTCTCTCAGCCTAACCTACCTCACATGATTGTTGTTAGTACAAAATTGGAGAGGGAAAGGTACGTACACCACCTTGAGAAGCTTGGAGGAAAGATTATGTAAAAGTAGAAATGTAAGTCCAAACCTCTCTTGGGGTGTGTGCAGAATTAGTTGCACAGTTTATCTAGGCCCTTGGCTTCATCACACAGGATCCTTGTCATTTCATTCTAGGTGTTATGTCAGGCAAGAGGAAACCTGAGATTTGAGCCATGCTTCAAGTTTGAACCGTGACTAATAACTTCTATTTAGAGCCGGAAGGTAACAAAGAGCAGATAGCTTCTGACAGTACATTTCCATACTCAACGTTTTCAAACCACATGTAGCAAAAGGGCTATTAAATATTGACAAGATTACTCTTTGTCATGTAAGAAAGAGCATCATACTAGGAAGAATATAAACATCTGCCATAATGTCCATCCAATAGCCACATTTGTATGATTGTCGATTCTTATGGTTTATGAAGCTGTGAAAGATGGGTATGGACATGCAGTCTTCCCTGACCCCTTCATTCCTTCTGTTGTATGGTTTGAGAACTCAGGTTTAATGCAACTCAGGATTATTGTGCCAAAGTAAAACAGGAGATGGGGAGGAAAGGGGTGAGAGGAGAATATGCAGCCACAGCACTTGCCCATGATAGGGATCATACAAATGCAGCAACTGAGTCCTATTGTCCCCCACCTATGTCTTACCTAGGGGCTCATGGTCAGAATATTCTAACTGTGCATTAATCATGCAATTTTCTATGACTTATTTTTAACCTTCATGGAAGAGTTCCATTATCTTAGAACGCAAGAGGAGCTCCATTGGTTCAGACCAAAGGCCCATCTAGCCCAGCATCCTATTCTCAGAGTCACCAGTCAAATGCCTATGGGAAACCCACAAGCAGGACAACGAGCACAACTGCAGTCTGAATTATTTAGCAGCATTTTGAATTAGTAACATAGGATGACTGTCATGGGAAACTCTTGAGGAAGAGACCAGTGACTGTTGCAGAGTAATCGTAATGCTAAATAAGAACAACTTTCAAAACAAAACACCAGCAGAAGCATCAAGGCCAGTGCATGAATTTTGCTTCATATTACTTCACATGGCATTCATGTGCAGTGGGCCATAATGCAGTTCTCCATGCAGACCTTCTGTGTTTTTGGTTTAGCTGCTTGTAAGCATCTTCAGACTCACACGGTGAGCAGCTGTTCTTGAACGGGTCCTACTATTACATAATGGCAACCTGCTCATGGACCAATTCAAAAAAGCTTCTGTTTTTGGCAGCTGCTATAAATGCTTCGACTCTAAAACAGCCTTCATAGGCAGATCAGGCATGACATTTCAGCACTCACCCCCATTGCTCTGTACCTAATCACCACCACCCTATACAGAACTCCTGTCCTCTGGCGCATCAGTCATATACTAGTATCAAGGTAGTGCAACCTTAGCGGCTAAGCGACTCAGCTGCAAATCAGGTGGTTCTTGGTACAAATCTCAATTCTGCCAACTCACTAGTTGGCCTTTTCCCTATGGAGCAAAGTCATTCTCTTTGAGTCTCAGTCTCCCCTTCTGCAGTATTAGGAATAATAATACTGGTTTACCATACAGGGTTGTTGTAAGAATTATGAGTATATAATGTGTATGAAGTGCTTGGACCATCTGAATGTGCCATACAAGTGTTAAAATGTTATTTCCAAAGTAAGATACATTTCTATATATAATTATGCAGATTCTGTAATATAAAATGACCACTGGTTTATTTTTGGTTTTTACTTGTAGTGTTTAGAATTCACTGCTGTGAGAGATGGATTTGGGTTTTTAAAAATATTTTTTATCCAGCATTCTAGGGAATCTTACTCATTTGCCTGAGTGGTCAGTGTATTATTCTTCATTTCTGTGATTCATTACCGTGGCCCTGCTACAACAACAACAACAGAAACTCAAACCTTGTGATTTCATAGCGTATCTTCCTTTTTCTAGCCCTACTCAGCTCTTCCATGGTTCTTAAAGTTGGTTCCTGGCTTGAAGTTTACAGGGCTTTTTGCTATTTTTAGGATATGGAATTAAAAGAGCGACTAAAGCTCTCATGCTGTCAATCTCCTGGGAGTCAAGGCAGGGTTGTTTACTACAGGATATTATTCTAGGGCTTTGTCCAGTCCACTTTTAGATGACACAGTTGATAAGGCTTCTGTTTCTTCTCTTGGGAGAACTAAGAACTCACTCCAGGCATCTTCAGAGGAACTTCTCTTATATCAATCTAGGAAAATGGGCTTTGAGACTGTTTTGTTACAGCTGCTGAGTATCATTATATCTTATAAAGCCATCTTTTCTACCAGAATCTTCTAGGCTGTTCAGAGGAGATGATTCTGGGACAAAATAAGTGAGGCCCTCATCCTCTTTTGTGTGTGTGTGCTTTAATTCCGTTTCTATTTTAGTAGTTGCTCTTTACTACAGTAATCAGCCCAAAAGAGCTGTCACCCCTCCACTCTTGCATCAGCTCCACACGCCTGCTAGATCATAGCCTTGCATGTTCTGTGATTCCAGGAATTTTCACAATCTTTGGCAGCCTCTGGAGACATTCAATATTTTCACAGGATTAGGGTATATAGGGTATATAGACAAGCACCTTTTGACTACACAATGCACTAGCAGGCAGCAGTTAAAGCAGGGCAGGCGCCAGACTTCAGGAAGCCTTTGGCATAGTGCCAATAATTAGCCCCCAACACATACACCCCAACTAGGGGCAGGACCCAGTTCTGATTATGGTGGCTGCAGAGGCAGCTGCCATGTACTTTCTCTGTTGCCGTCACTGCTGAACACTGGGCCCCTGGATACATTTCAGCCATGGCAGGTGGCAGCACTTTTGAATAGGAACCCATGGTTGGCTCCCATCCATCGTGCCACCCACCATTATAAATTACCCAAAATGCAGTGCCCCAGCCCATATACTGCAGCTATCCGGAAATCGATGCATTTCATAGATCTATGGTCTGAGTCGTTACAGTTTGGGTAAGTTAAAATGGCAGGCAGCCACCACAGATGGGAGCTCAGTTTGGCTCCCATTCAAAAGTAGCACTGCCATTTCCCACTCAAAAGCATCTGTGGGTGACTGGGGTTGTGATGTGATCAGGCTGGTGAGGGGCCCTTCCAAACTCCTGGGTTCTTTAACCAGGGCCCAACATGGCCAACTGCTGGCACCAGGGAGAAATAAAAGTACTAGATTAGTACTTGAAATATGAAATAAGCAACCTCCCAATCTGGCTTACCCACTAGCTGCCAGAATGATACATAGAGTATAAACCCAACACTACTTCTATTTCACAGCAGAAAATAAGCAGTCTGATAAATCTGAAAGTAAGCAGATTTGATTGATGTTAAAAACTGATATTTAAAAACAAATCTTAAAATTAGTCTTGAAATTAAAAATCCACCATAAGGTGGGGAATACTGGAGAGCAGTGGTCACTCCTGCCTAGGTGCAGTTACTCCTGCCTGTTCCCATCTTCCTGAGTTGAGTCCCTGGCAGTGGCAATGCTTGCTTGCTGCTGGACTAGATGAGCTGGTGGTCTTTCCTAGTTGTCTCCTCCCAGCTCATCACAGGCAGTGCTGTTGGGGAAAGCCCTTGACTGAATGAGCAAGCAGAGAGGCAGCTAGAACAGGCCATGCCCTCCTGCAGGCATCACAACTGTGTGTCTGTTCCCATGACGTGTGCTGCCCCTGCTGCACTGCAGCAGTTGTTTGAGCAAGCAGGTGCCAGGCTGAGCGGTGAGTGAGCAGGGAATGTGGTATTGGAGGACAGAGCTGTGTGTGCCATGTGGCTGGCGTTTGCCCCCAAAACAGACTTGCACCATTAAGTTAGGCTTCTGCCCACAGGCACAATGGAGGCTGCTGTCCTGTCACTTGGGATGGGCAAAGTTTTGGTTTCCCTTTTGAGCCTCATTTTCCCAATATTAAGTTCAATTCTCCCATAGTTCCACTTCAGTTTGTGATTTTATTTCAATTAACAAGAATTCATCAGCATTTTAGTGTGAATGTCTCCTAAACTACACATTTTTCTATGCAGTGTTGCTAGTATACTCATTTCTGCAAAGCACTTTCCTCTTATATGATACAATTGGTATATATTTTTTTCACTAATGCATGCACTTTACCCCAATATATTCATTTTTGTACAAATTAGTTGGCATTGCAAAATTCAAAGAACTGCAAATTTCAAAGGATGGCTGATTTCAGTTCCCATTTTTTTTCGGAAACTGGTGAATTTGGTAGGTTTGCCTTTGAATGTGAACTGAGACAGATTTCTCCCCTATCCCTACCTATCCCCATTGTTGAAGTAAGATTCAGCTGGTTGGCGTCATCTTGTCTTTTGCCTCAGGCCACAAAATGTATTGGGCCAGCCCTGATTATTCTAAAGGAAGCAAAACAACCTCCATGCTCACTTACTAGCGCCAGCCAAGAACAATGAGTAGCTGTAACTGGAAGCCTGATGATATAGGTTAGGCCTTCTCTGCACTCCTGAAAATGTAGAGAAATGGTGCCAGACCAGAGTACTTAGCTGGGCCTGCTGAAGACCTCCTTCTTTCAACAAGCATTTTAAGTAAAGATCTTTCCCAGACTGCATCTGTACTGGAATGGTTTTTAAGGCGGTTTTATTGTTTGTGTATTTGCTGCACTTGACTTCTTTGGGAGAAAGGGCAGGATATAAATCTAATGATTAGTAATAAAAAAAATAATAGAATTGTTTACTACTACTACTACTACTACTACTACTACTACTATTTTTCTCTGTGCTCCTGTTAATCTCAGCTCTAAAGTAGAGGAGGCATCAATAAGATAACCTTCTGATGACCTCAGTGGGTGGGAAGGCTCATGGGGAAGAGGCTGTTTCCTCAGTTATACCAGGCTGAGTGTCTAAAGAACCACCAACACCTTGAACCATGCCCAGAAGCAAAACAGCAACCAGTCCAAATGGATGTGAGAAGTGGTGTTATATGCCCTCTCAGCACCTGTCAAATGATGAACCGCTGCTTTCTGTGCCAGATAAAGTTGTTGAATCTACTCTCTTCCAAACTGGTCTGCTCTGCATTATTTCACTTCTGTGCTGTTCACATTTTCTGCAGATATCACCAGTCTTGATTTTCACCTACTGTTTTGCCTATCTTTCGTGAAGGCTGAGAAACTACCTTATTCCCCTAGAGCAGTGTTTCCCAACCAGTGTGCCTCCAGATGTTTTGGGACTACAACTCCCATCATCCCTCGCTAGCAATACCAGTGGTCAGGGATGATGGGAATTGTAGTCCCAAAACATCTGGAGGCACACTGGTTGGGAAACACTGCCCTAGAGAAGCAGCAGAAAGCAAAAGCCAAGCCTGTAGCTACAGGTGGGATGGAAGGCCAGCCGGGGGGCAGGTGGGGTGTTTGTGGAGGTGAAGAGTAGCAATTCCCATCCATATAAGATTCTTTAAGTGAGGCCTGACTAACTTGTGACACTATAAGTGAAACATGGCCATGTAATTTAGCCTGCCAGGTACTTGATATAAAACCCCTGTTTTCAACTCCCAAACCAGCAGGAATGTGGTTTCTTCAGTGGGCCAATTTCCATAGCTCACAGAATCACAGAATCACAGAGTTGGAAGAGACCACAAGGGCCATCCAGTCCAACCCCCTGCCAAGCAGGAAACACCATCAAAGCATTCCTGACAGGTGGCTGTCAAGCCTCTGCTTAAAGACCTCCAAAGAAGGAGACTCCACCACACTCCTTGGCAGCAAATTCCATTGTCGAACAGCTCTTACTGTCAAGAAATTCTTCCTAATGTTTAGGTGGAATCTTCTTTCTTGTAGTTTGAATCCATTGCTCCGTGTCCGCTTCTCTGGAGCAGCAGAAAACAACCTTTCTCCCTCCTCTATATGACATCCTTTTATATATTTGAACATGGCTATCATATCACCCCTTAACCGTCTCTTCTCCAGGCTAAACATACCCAGCTCCCTAAGCCGTTCCTCATAAGGCATCGTTTCCAGGCCTTTGACCATTTTGGCTGCGCTTGGCTTGGTGGTTGTGCAGACTTGCATTAGATGTTTTGCTGAAGCTCCCAGGACGATGCTGTGCTTCAATGCAGCAGTTCACAGGGTCCAGATAAGGGGATCACCAGGGCTCAGCACCAGCAGCTGTCCTTGGCAGGACTGTGCATTCCTCTTGCATGGCACAGATGTGCCACTCTGCCCTTGCATTGCTCTGGCAAGGGAGGGAGGGAGCGCAGGCAGCCTCCTTGCCTACATCCCTTGGCAAAATCAAGCGAAGCCTTTTTGTTCCACAGCACCTCCATAGCATATCCATAACTGAAAGTGTGGGAACAGATAAGAGTTTCCTGGAGCCAGACAGCATGGCCTGTTTTCTTATTTATATGACTGCACATCAGATGCAATGGTGCAAAAAACTCCATGTATGCAACATGCTGGACCATAAGAACAAAGAGTTGTGTCCAATGCTGCTGTTTTGTTTGCGAAGTTGACTTCAGGCTCAACCACACTTCCCTTTGTCCCATGATTTCTTCCATTTAGTGTGTGACATTTAGGCATGGGTCCAATAGGTTTTTCTTTCATCCTACCATTTCCCACCAGGAAAGCCTAGACGTTACCAATCAAATGGAAGTATGGATGAGTCATTCAACTCCTGCAGCAGGACTTTCATTTCCTCTCCTCTGCAGCCCCCTATGCACCCTCAGCAACTACTTCAGAGGGTTGGGGAACCCTGTGGAGTATATTTTTGGGGTGTACAGGAAGAGGAGAGGAGAGGTCCACCTGTGCTGCATTGGATGCAGCCCAAAGTCCCAGATGGCAGCAATATTATCATTTAGTAGCAGCAGCAAAGTACATGAACTTCTGAACATAGTTACAGTCAGACTTCTTAGCTAGTGGTGCCAAGGAACAATAACTGGGAAAGAAATGAGGGTGCTGTGGTTATGAATTTGTGATTGAATTAATTGGTTTCCTTTCTGGAGTTTGCTGTGCAAAAGAACTGCTCTGGAAATCAACAGGTGCTGGATTGTTTAGCAAAAGCTCAGAATGCATTCAACATTAATTTGTGGCCGGACATGATCAAATGATCAAGGACTAGGGGTGTTTCTAAATGGAGGCTTAATGTCACATGCCGGTTGTTCAGATATCACAAATGGTTCATTGGCAACAGCTGTTTTTTTGTTTTTGTTTTTTTCAATTAACAGATTTCTTGCTGAGAGGGTAAACCCAGTTTAAATGCAACAAGGTGGGGCAGGAGACTGACAGCCATTTTTATGCAAGTGACATTGTGTGTAGACTGCAAAAATCTTGCGTGCATAAGCATACTTTATTTTTCATTTTAATAACTTATATGCCTCTTAATGTAACAAAATCTCCAAGTGGTGCTGATCACACAATAAACACCCATCCAGAAGCACCCTGGAAGCATTTTGAAGTGGGAGCATTTGGGATTAGGAACTCCACATTGAATGCAGCTTCAGGCAGCCTGTAACAAGAAACAGCAGTAACTTGAGAACTATTATGTCTTCCAGTCTCTAGCCTTTATTCACTTCCCCCATCCCCAAATATCAAATTATCTCTAAATTAAATTGTAAGGCAAAGCTGTGCATGCATCCACATCTAGATAGCTTGTAAATCTATAGTCTGGTTCAGGTTATTTGCTTGTACTTCTTTGATGCCAAATTCATGCTGGGCTTTAGAAAGATTTAGCATTGGCTTGGATCCAAACATCCTACTGCACAAGTAAAAGGCACTTCTTGCTCATGCATATGTGACTGTGTATTAGCAATTCCCTCCCTCCCCCAATGTTCACAAGAGCATTGATACCCTGCCCTTCCATTGTAAAAAGCAATGCTGTTTGTTGCTCGCAACTTATTTAAAAAAAAAAACACCAAAAAGGCACCTGAATGTTTCAATGTATATTAAGTGTCCATTGGTTTGTAAATTTCATATATATATAACTGATCAGATGGTCATCCAAAAGAGTTGTAATAGAGACATGACAAACAAGTGAGTTTCAATAATAAATTTGAGTGGGAAAATAGTAATTCAGTTTTGCGCAGCATCAAGAGCAGAATTCACTTCCAGCTTTTCCACCCACAGGCTTTTCAATTACTTTTCTCTCACACAGACATGCACAGAATCTTCTGCTACATCTCCACATGAATTTCTTACGCTTCCTTCACAGCTTGTTGGCATTATTGTTGAAGATTCTTGTTGACAACCAGCTTGACCCTCCCTATAGGACTTGGGTATTCGTGTTCAGAGGGTTCCCTGACTTTCTAGAGCCAGTTTGCAGATTCGAGAGGGCAACAGATGGAGGAAAACTAGGAAACAAGCAATTCCTTCTGTGCAAGTGGAAGTGGGTGGAACAGAGGGGAGCTTGGGGGGGGGGTTGCTTTCACAGCAGGAACTTTGGACCCCAGCCAGTGTCTTGATGATGCTCACAACAAAAGAAAACCATGTAAAAGAAGCATCTTTCAAGAATATACAATGTTCTCCTGAAGTGGGAACCCAAATATAACAGCTCTAGATTGGTGTCAGATCACTGGCATATGAAGGTGAAGTGAAAATGTGAAAGTAACCCATCTATTTTCACCTCCCAGAACCAAATTGCTTAAAACAGTAGGAGAGGCACAGAATTGTCAGGGCTTTAATGACAGGCCATTCTGGACTGCTTCATCCAATGCCAGTTTCCTACATGGGATTTTCCTTCCATACAGGAAAAGGCTAATCCCAGTTCACCCACGATACTCAGTGGGTGACCTTGGGCCAACCACAACTTCTTAGCCTAACCTACTTCACAGGGCTGAAAATAAGATGGGATAACCCAACGTATGGCATCCTAAGCTTCTTGGAAAAAGAACGTGATGCAAAGATAATAGGAATGGGAGTAATAAAAAGGGGGGGGGTGTATTGCAGAAAACTGATGCCTACCAATTGGATATATCTGTTTTGCTACATGAAACATCCTGTAGAGCCATGACACTAGTTGCAGCTCTCCTATGCTTCTACATATAGTGGAATTGATGCATTATCTTGTAGACTTGTGGGTCTACTTGTAGACCCAGACTTTTTTTTATAGGTGGAAATTTAAAAAGCCTTAAAAGAGGATTAGACAAATTCATAGAGAATAGGGATATCAGTGGCTACTAGACATGAAGGCCGTTCTCTGCTTCCACAGTCAGATGCAGTAATGCTTCTGAATACCAGTTGCTAGAAAACCGAGGAGAGGAGAGTGCTCTTGTGCTTGGCTCCTGCTTGTGGGTTTCCCATGGGCATCTTGTTGGCCACTGCGAGAACAGGATGAGCCGTTGGCCTGATCCAGCAGGATATGTTCTTATGAAATGCTTCTCCTTTTGAACAATTCATCATTTCCAAAACAGACCCAAGTAACTGCAGGGGATATAAATCCCTGTACAACCTAGAGAGCAGAACTTTATTTTCTTTCCTGATTAACACCCAGATTGGTTTTATGTACAGCTGTTGCTTTAAAAAGAAATCAAACATTTCATGTTGTTGATAGTCTGAATAAATCCATATCCAATGAGCAGTAAATAAATTATGAAGCAGAATTAGCTTCCCAAAGATCTTTGGTGTAAATAAAGTGAGATGGTTTAATCAAACAATGATCTAAGATTTTAATACTCTAGGTTTCCACCACCAGCAGATGTAACAACAACAATAGATTTTTTTCCTAAAACATCAGTTCACCAGAGAGTCCAGCTATTCAGACAGCTGTTATGAGAGCATAAACAGTACTTTTGTAAAATTCAGCAACTTTATGTGCAAACAATCAAAATTGTATAAATGACTAGTTAATTAGGCAACAAGGCACAATAAAAGAACCTTTATTATGGTGTGTTCCTTTGAATTTTTATGTAAAATAAAACTTAAGAACAACCTTGCTGGATGAGACCAGAGGTCCACCTTGTCCAGCCTCCTGTTCTCTCAGTGGCCAACCAGATGCCTATGAGAAGCCTGCAAGCAGGACCTGAGTCCAGCAGCACAAACCCCCCCCACATGTTGTTAGTTTTCCTCCTAGGGGAGTTGCTCTAGTCCCTGGATTGTTTTGGGTGCCTTTTTCAGCAGCTTTTTAAACTCTACAATATTGTTTTTGAGGTGCACTAACTCAAGAAGGTATTTTCACAACTGATATTAAGAACCTATTTTATTCTTCTACATGCCACTTATGAATACTTTATTATGGATGTGGTATAGAAAAGCACTCATTTTTAAAACAAAAATACCGGTATATACTAGTCAATGTAGGGTTTTATTTCTTGGGACAACTTGGATCCTCTTTGCAGAGAAATAATGCAGCACCCATCATCTACTTGAGAGATGGAGGATTTCCCCCTGCATTCCCTTGAGAGAAGGTGGCTGATGGGGTGGAACCGAAGGCCATAATCCCTATTCTTTCACATATACACACCCCATTTTCACATGCATTAAAATGAGACTACCTTAAAGTGACTGAACTTAATAAAATTCACCTTTGCACGTGATCTTCAGAAGGATCCTCTGCACTTCAATTCCATGCCATTTCAGACACTCCATTTGAGCCTGTGCACACGTACATGACCACAGGGAGAAAGGTCAGTGGATGAATGGGGTCATCGTGCATGACATTCTGTCTCAGAGTTTATGGCTGCTGGGGAAAGTGTACAGCTCATTTTGCATTGATCTTTCTCCATGTGATTATAGTACATGGCCTATACAGTGGAATCTCGGTTGTCGAACGTAATCCATTCCGGAAGACAGTTCAACTTCTGAAACGTTCAACAACCGAGGCACAATTGCCAGTCAGCAATTGCAATGGAGAAAATGGAGAAATGCACCTTGGAAGCCGTTTGACTTCCGAGGCGCGTTCTAAAACGGAAGCATTCACTTCCGGGTTGTCAGTGTTCGAAAGCCAAAACATTTGACTTCCGAAGCGTTCAACAACTGAGGTTCCACTGTATTTTGAAAGTCAACTTTAAAAAATAGAGGGGGGCAATTGAGTTCCTGCAACATTTACTCTTCCTAGTCTCGGTACAATCTGTTGTACCGTCAGACAAAAGCTACCTTAAAGGAAAACGTTTTTCCTAATAGCACATCTTACACACTGAGACTCATATTATTTGTATAACATTACCCCACTGTGGAACAGCTAAAGGGGAGAGAGCTACTAAGCTGGCATCAGTCAGAACTTCCAGCTGAATCATCTAACTTGCCCAAAAAATTGTTCACATCTTGCTGGGGCCTGAGAAATAATTTCCTATGAAGAACTAGTCTTAGCTTGCGAGAGCCCCAGCTCCAAATGACTTCTGTTAAGTAATGCAGTGCAGCCACTGACTGAGGGCTTATCCAAATGATCAGTTCAAAACATGCTCTCAACAACAGCTGTGTAGGCTTTGCAGGATAGCCCTGAAAGCCATAATTCACAGTCAAGGGGGCAGTATCCAGCCCTATGTGTAGCAGATGTGGAGTCAGCTTGCTACAGTGGTGATAGCCAGATACACACACACTAGATATTTGGCAGTCAATGAAAGGGAGAAAACTTACCTTCCAAAGTGGGAACTACCTGTAGAAGGCAGGATCTCATCCCAGCCAGGAAATCCTGCCTTGAGAGTAGTTTGCTTCTGCATAAATAAAAATACATAGAGCAATACAGATGAGGATGATGAACCTGACAAGGGACTTCATTTTCACTTTGCTGTGAAATTGGTCAGTTTTAGCTCCTGTGCAAGTCTGGTGCCATGGGGAAGTTTGGGATTTGGAAGTTGCCTTATTTGTTATCAATGACATCATGGTGCTCTCCAAAAGGTGTCCCTGACACTGGAGCAACCATTCCACATTGCAGTGATCCCACTTTCTAGGAGAGAATTGCATTGTCCTAGTAACAAAATATTTTGTTGTTTGCAGCATGCAGAGGGTGGTGAAATTGGGATGGGGAAGGAATCATTGAAAGGCAAAAACTTCATTGAAAAAAGACATCAGAATGCCATACAACAAATGAGCGACAGTTGTGCATTTGTTTCACTTTAATTATGTATTTGTAAAGGTCCTGAGTGGCTAAGCCTCATTAAAGGTAAAGGGACCCCTGACCATTAGGTCCAGTCATGACAGACTCTGGGGTTGCGGCGCTCATCTCGCATTATTGGCCGAGGGAGCCGGCATACAGCTTCCAGGTCATGTGGCTAGCATGACAAAGCCGCTTCTGGCGAACCAGAGCAGCGCACGGAAACGCCGTTTACCTTCCCGCCGGAGCGGTACCTATTTATCTACTTGCACTTTGACATGCTTTCAAACTGCTAGGTTGGCAGGAGCAGGAACCAAGCAACGGGAGCTCACCCCGTCACAGGGATTAGAACCGCCGACCTTTTGATCGGCAAGCCCTAGGCTCTGTGGTTTAACCCACAGTGCCACCTGCGTCCCTTATTACTTATTACTTCTTGGTAAATCAGGTACAGAATAAACTGCCCAGACAAGGAGCACTGCAATTGCTGTGGTTCTCTTGCACTGACACAAGAGACTAGAATTGAACTTACATTATTGGGCCAAGTGAATATCTTAATTCTGGGGCCCTCCAGATTGCTAGACTGTTGTTGTTTTGCAGATGTATTCTGCAACATGCCATTGATGCAATCGTAGTGTATGAGTGGTGGATTTATACTAGAGTATCTACAAATCATTCCACTTTATTTAGTTGTTCTGTGATGCTTCGCTGATGTTATTGCACCATTGCTATCTGGAAGGGTATAGCACAACAAAAGGAGAACAACACAAAAACAGAAATCAGAACTTTTGTGGGATGAAAAGTTACATGATTTCAGCAGGAAGCTTTGGGACAAAGCAAATCAGTATGTCTGTCCTGAAACTTTTGCAGATGCAACACTGTTGAAAGAAGGATCACGTATAACCACCCCAATGCCATCAGAAGCACAAATCATCACAAAAAGGATGCAGAGAGAGGCCCTCAGCTTCCACTGGATGAGTTGTTCAGCTCACTGGGTGGCATCTCATGGTGTCAATCCACTTCTGGGAAGAATCCATCATTAGAATTGAAAGCAGAATTGAAATACTTGGCGATACCTCCTGCTTCCTCCAGTCAATTTCGGATCTGTTCCATTGGGTCTCCCAGTCCTGTGAAACTGATTTAGGAAATGCACTTGTGGCTTCAGTGGATAGGGGAAATTGCCAAAAATTGCTTTCCTTCCTCTGCTCTGCTAAGGGATCCTTTTCTTTCAGCACATGGACACCACTGTCTTCTCTCAGGTGTCCAGCCTGTCCCGGTCTCCAAATGCTCTTTCTGAGCTTGCTTTAAGCTCTTTGGTGCCACTAATGCTTCTCCCTTACACCGCAAAAATTTATAATATTAGTGTGAGTTTGGAGGACATATCAGCCCCTGCTGCAGCAGCTGACCTGGCAATAAAACATCAGTGCAGAAATGCAGACTGGCTGCTATGGGCTGTGCTGTTACTTCTCTGAGAAGCTGGTACAGAATGAGTGCTTGGGGCCGGATCCTGATCTTTAGTCTGCTGGCACAAATTAGCAGCCAGCCACCTTCCACTGCCAGGGGGTAGTGCATGCAGAATCAAGCCTCTCTGCCTGATCGATTCAGATAAACAAGAAAAGAGAACACTCAAGTAGCTATCTGTCTGTGCTTTTCCATAAGGACTTTGAAAATACAAAGGCTCTTTCAAGTAGGCCAGCAAAAGCATGCAGGAGAGACAGCAGCAGCAGGAGAGAGAGTGGACAGCGTTTTCCAAGTGGAAACAGACAGCTGCTGTGAAGAGCCGATGGGTGAGACGCCCTCTGAAATCTTATTACGGCAGTGACTGAGATCGAAAATGAGCTTGCTGGCCTCAATTTAATTCCCATTTGTTACCATGTTAAAAAAATGAAACCACTGCACAGATTGTCACCATTCAGTCACAGAAGACAGGGACTGTGGAAACAGGTGATAGGGCATACGGATGAAGAAATATATTGACCAAGGCATCGTAATAAAGGAAAAGATACAGAAATACAAGTGTGCGTGCTGAGTTAGATTGGGGAAGCTGGGCAGGAGGAGGATGGCGAATCTGGTGCAGTGGAGGATCATTTTTTGTCAGGTGGAGAAAGAACAACCAATATGTTGTTGTTTGGCTTTTCTTATAATGCCTCACTGGTTCATTTTTCAAACTGCATATCACAAATAAAACCGAGCAGTATACAAAACAAAACAAAAATGAAAAATTAAGGGTTGAAGTCCAGGAAAGCAAGGGCAAACATAGAGGATGGAACTCAGCATTGTGATCTTCCAATCCTTCAGTCTGTGCAAGCAAGGCACTGTTCTGGGATTCTCCTGACTCCCCCCCCCCCGCCAATTTTGGGGGACACGGGAAGCGTGGGGAGAAGAGTTGGGGGAATCTGCATTGTGCAAGCAGAAGTCCTTGTGGAGGGTTTCCACTGATGGAACTGGATAGGTGAATCCCTTCCACTGGGTCTTAAGTGGTATTTAAAAGTTACTACTGTCCCCACTTCATGAATTACTGAAGGGAGGGCATGCTGGGGCATGGATGCTATCACCAAAAAGGGCTGCACAAAGTGAGAATTGACAGTCCAGTGGTTGTGGAATGACCACCAGGGTCTCCATGGAAGATCTTATAAGATCTGCTTGGTCTGTACTGCAGGTAGTGATTTGTTATGAGGTATCCTGGTCCCAAATTGTTTATGGTTCTTTATCTTTAAACCAGTCTCTGACTGGTTCTCTGATGATCCTTCAAACTGAGGACTGTCATATGCAATGTAGGACACCTAACCCAGCATGTCTAAGTAAGAAGTGTTTAAGGCAGAGGGGCCTGAGATTTGGTTTTGACACAGGGTGATAATTTTCACATGTTCTCTCTGACAGGTAATGGTGTTATTTCTGATTTGAGTTCTTGTCCCTTGCTGATTCAGGCATGAAAGGAGAGTGCAGATAAAAGCAAAAGGTCCTTGCCAGAGGGTTCCTGGTGTCTTTTCAACATCAGTGTCCTGGAGCCCTTCCAGATGATTTCGGCAATGCTGTCAGATGTGAGAGCAGACATTTTGATTCCTCACTAATTATGTTTAGAATATTTAGGGCAGGGGTGAAGAATAGGATCAGGGACTGCATGAGCCACTTTGACAGTTGGGTGGGGCCACCCGTCTATCAATCATTTGATGTTGCCATGGCATCAGGAGAGCTGCCTGTGGATCCTGCTTGTCAGCTTCTCTTAGCTATTTAGCTGACCACTCTGAGAACAGGATGCTGGACTAGGTGGGCTACAGGCCTGATGCAACAGGCTCTTCTTATGTTCTTATGACCCAACTTCAAAGCAAAGAGTCAGGAGCATGTTCTAAGTGCACTCCCAATTTTTTCACCTCTCCCTTTTCACTCCAGGATCAAGATGGCCAGCTGACAAGCACTGGCAGGGGTGCCAACTTGAATAAAATATTGGGGGGGGGGTGTCCAGGTAAGCCCTGCCCTGCATAATCAATCACACGACACTGTACATGAACACCATTGGAATGGCAATGCCCATCAACCTTGGGGGGGGGCCTCAAATATATTATTGGGTGGGGGTCGAAAGGACCTCAGCTGCTAGGGGTTGGTTCCTATGGGCCACTTTCAGCAGGAATCTGCTGCACTCAGTGGCGTAGCATGGGTTGCCGGCTCTTGGGGTGGGCAAGCCACTGACACCACCAGAGTTCCATGGGCACCAGAAAACTTGATGTTGCAGAGGCAGCAGGAACAGAAGCAGCAGTATGTGCAGAAGCTGGACAGCAGGGAGTGGAAGCTGGGGAAAGGGCAAAAGAACTGCTAGCTTCCCACCAGCTCCACCCCGACGCTCTGCGCAACAGCAACCTGACAACAAATACAAATATTAGCTTCTCTGCACAGCCCTGACATGACAATTTCATTGGCTGTGCTCCCAAGATAGCACTTTTTATGAGATGGGTATTCAAAAAATCTTCTGAGAAATGCTGCAATAAATGCCCATGGCTACATAGCAAATATTTCAGAAAGAGGCAAACGGCACCTACTTCCGTCTTTAAAGAACACTTTGTGCCATTTGTACTTTTTTTTTTTTAAGTACTGGCTTTGCTTTTCAAACCTCTCACTATATTGCGATTGACCCAATAGAGGGATACTCCATGGCACCCTGTGATGGGCTTGTGGGCATCCTTGTACCACCCTGTACTCTCTTATTCCAGTATCACTCAGTCTTTCTCACCAGACTTTGGTTTCTTCGGTTACACTCTTTGGAGCCTGGCTTATTAGGTCTCATTGCTTGGGCTCCGAGGTTCTCCAACTGGGGTGATAGGATGGGCAGGTCAGTTCATCTGGATGGAAAGTTGTGGTTTGTTTTGTTTGTTTGTTTGCTTTAAAAAATGAGAATCAAATACCTTCCCTTTTCAAATGTATCTATTTATGTGTTTTTCAAGTGCTTATACCACCAATATGCAGCAATGCACTTTAACCAATTCTCACATTTTCTTAATTTTTGCAGGTGTAACCTGGTGCAGGAGAAAAAGGACTGTCATAGACTGAGGAACCTGTGCCCCCCCATGTTGTTGGACTCCAATTCCCATCAGCCCCTACCAACATAATGGGAAGGACGGTGGGAGTTGTAATCCGGCAACATCAGGAGGTCCACAGGTTCTCTTTGACTATCATAGCCCATTAACTGCCTATTTTTATTGGAAAGTGAAAATTCACAATTGCCATCACAACCTCTCATTGGAGGGAATTCTTCATCATCATCTGTTTCTCTGCTGGGTCCTGGTTTTGTTGTGAGATTATGGGTGATGGTGATCAGTAAAAAAAAGCAGCGATTAATCAGGGAATAATGACAGTGTGAGTTAATTAATCATGGAGCTATTTAGACTTTGATGGTTGTATGTTGCCATCACAAGGAACAAATAGACAGTGTCAGTATGAATAGTTTGGATTGCAGCACAAGAGTTGGGGTGGGCTTCCTATATCAGCCAGGCAATAACAAGTATGCATGCTTCCTAGCTGCTGGTGAAGAGTAGCAGCATTTTAACAGAGGACTTCCTTTGTCCCTGATTTCTCTATCATTCAACTCATCCATCAAATATAGAGCTTCTTGTGGTAAGCACTGAGTCAGATGCATGGGGCCCCAAACAGCTGCAGGATGATAGGCTCACAGAAGACATTGCTAAAAACAGATGAATTTTCACAAGAACTGGAAAATGTTAACTTATGGGGCAAAATAAAGCTCTTGCCTAGCTTTTTTTAGTTTGGAGTTTATATTTACAGTTATATTTTTATTTTCACAAGAAAGCACACTGTCACTTGCAGAAATACTAGATTTGTGCTGCTGTGCATGTTTCCCTCACTTCTTGCTAAAAAGATCAAGAAGTGGAGCCAAAAGTAGAGGAAGCCCCAGATCTGAACCTTCACATCTCCATCTAACATCTCCACAGCTGGGAAATACTCCTGGCTGGGAAAACCTGAAGATCTGGATTATGGGGGCAGTTCAGTAGTATTGAGTTAGAAGAACCATTGGTTGGACTTCATATGAAATGGCTCCTCATGATCTATGATGGAAATTTTCAGCATTTTCAGACCTAACTGGACCCATGAATTTAAAGGACATGGCTTCTCCCAATGAATCCTGGGAACTGTAGATTGTTAAGGGCACTGGGAGTTGTAGCTGCAGTTCCCATTATCCTTTGGGGAGAAGCCATGCATTTAAATCTATGGTGTGTGACCTCAGTGGTAAGTACTGTTTTACAGTGGAGCAGACTGTGCAAGGAGGTGGCACACTCCTCTTTTCTGGAGGTGTTTAAAATGAGATTTGGTTGTCCTCTGTCAATGATGTTTTAATTGCATCCTGCATTGAACTAGGGGTTGGTCAACATGACCTCCACAGTTCCTCTCTGTAATTCTGTAGATAATTTCTTTGGAGGCTCTGTGGATCCAGTAGCATCACTCACATTAGAAACTCACAGAGGTCAGGGGAACCAAGCACTTAGTCACATGTCTGGTCCAGTCACCAAAATCTGATGTCCTGTGTACCATCAACATGATGCAGTAAATGGGCACAACTGTTCCCTGACTGCTTGGTTTTGCTTTTGTGAAATTCCATGGGGATCTGAGCCAAGCAATTTGCAGTCGAAGGGTTACTGTTTCAGTCATTAAAAATAAATATTAAATGACCTAGTTTTTTTATTCTCTTAAAGTCCCAAGAAAGGGAAACAGTAAGTGGAATCGACAAATAGATTTTGGATGCTTTGATGGAGTGGCAGGATTTTAAAAAAGCAAAGAAACTGAAAGCAGGAAGTAAGGCAGAGGCTTCGTCTGTATTGTTACGATGCACTTCTCCTTTTGCACAATTCAAACAAGAACTCAGTCTACTTACAGTGTAAACAAGGCAGGAGAACCATGCCCTTTGTAAGACCCTGTGAGCCTTATTCATAAAGTTTACACCCTGACCTATGCAGAGTGTAGAAACCAGACTCTCACTACCACCAGGAGGAAGTTACAAAAATCGCTTCCATGGAAGAATGTCTTTTCCTGAGGAGTTCTGGAAAAGTGCATGGGGAGATTTGTTGGCAATTGTTCGAATTGTGCTAACTCTCAGCGTTCCTGAGACAATATCCCAATGCATAGGAGTTGAGATAGCCCTGCCACAGGGGAAATGACGCTGCTGCAGTGAGGGTTAGTGCTGGAAGAGGGGAGCACACAGATTCTGTGTTAAACTGCTTGGAGGTCTTCTGTTGAGTAAGCGATATATAAATCTTGTTGAATAAAACAAAGGGTTGTGTTGTTGTTGTTTTTTAAAAAGAACATTAACTAAATGGCAGGGTGTTGCTCCTGGGAAAGGTAGCTTTCCTGGTATTGATCCATATTTTGTTTTTAATTAATTTTGGCATAATGCAAGTCCAGGCCCGCCTACCAAACTGACTAACTTCTTAAGACATTCATTGACAGCTTGAAGCAATCAGCGACAGGAAATGGGCTGTCCCATTGGTTTGGAAAGAGAAGGGCATTTCCAAATGTTGACACAGTCTTCCTCATTTTTACAAACCTTAGAAGTCCCATAGCTGATTCACAGGTTCCCAAGTTCCTGATTTACATGTTTCGCTGCATGGTTGCAATTTCATCCCAAGCACAAATTCATGTGGCTGCCATTTGCCACCAAACACCAGCCTAGCTGCCTAAAGCTTGATCGTGGTATTCTCCTCCCTCCTTCCCTCCCTCCTTCCTTCCTTCCCTCTCTCTCTCTCTCTCTCTCTCTCTGCATCTGGCTCTTCTCTAAAAGAGGAAAGCAATGAGTAATGTGTCTGCTAGGAACAAAAGTTCCCAGGAAAAGTGAAGCTTGCAGATGTTGCATTGCCTGAAGGTGCAAAAAGCAATTTACTTAGCATCCATAGTGCTCAAAACTGGTTATTCAAGTCCAGATGCAAAGAATGCAAATGAGAGTGAGAGAGAGAGAGAGAAGAGAAGAGAAGAGAAGAGAAGAGAAGAGAAGAGAAGAGAAGAGAATTGGGGCAATGTGGAATATGCTGAAGGAGGGTCACAGACCCACATCATTGCTGCTTTTGTTGCTCTCATTGCAAAACTGGTTTGTTTGGTTCATGTCAAATCAGTGGTCTGTGCTTAGCCACATAGTAAAGTAAAGCTGCATCACACACTATAGTTCCTGACAAGGAACCTGGCATCCTCTAGCTGGGGCTGGACTACAACTCCCACCGCCCTTTACCATAGACCACAGTGACTGGGGCAGATGGAAGCTGGGGTTCAACAACATCTGGAGGGCTTCAGGTACCCCACTCCAGCTGTAGGGAGGTGACCTTGGATGGTTCAGATTCTTGGTTTTGTAGGACCCCGCTCTTTTACTGAGTTTACACTGTTCTGTTCCATTTGGAACAGTTTTGTGTTTTTGAAATTGTAATGATTTTATCTGTTTTTATAATTGCATTTTCTACTGCTGTGGCTTGCCTTGGGACCTTGTGGTGAAGGATGAGTAAGGTATCTTATCAGTAAATAAATAGTCCCATGTTCTGCCTCCAGTGTCAGAAGGCAATTATGCTTCTGAATGCCAGTTGCTGGGAACTGCAAGTGCGGAGAGCAATACTCAGGTCCTGCTTGCAAATTTCCCACAGGCATCTGGTTAGCTCTAGTGAGAATAGGATATGCTAGACTAGATGAGCCATTGGTCTGATCCAGGAGGGATCTTCTTGTGTTCTGTCATAGTATGATAAAATAGACCCTTCTCTGTTGACTGTGTACATGAGCTTTTATATTGCCCTCCCACTACATGCAGAACAAGGGAAATGTACAGGCTAAATACCATGTTTATTGTGGGAAGCATCTCTTAGATGCATGCTTAGAGTTTTGAAGGGGACTTAAAAGCTAAATAGAACCTCCATGTTCCAAGGCACAATGACCTTGAATGCCAGGTGCTAAGGACAAACTAAAGGGATGTTCCCTTCATGTCCTATGTGTGGTCACTCCACCAGCATCTAACTGGCCATTGTTAAGATCAGAAGGCAGGAAAAGATGTAACTTTGTTCTGATCCAGCAAGGCACTCCTTACGTTCTCATGTAGCAAAAGAAGAAAAGCAGCTGCAATTTTCTTAAGTCTTCCAATGCAGCCCATAGCAGACATGAGGCAAGCTCAAGAGCAGAGCCCATCATGCCTCCCTACTGCAAGGAATATAGGTAGCTCGTTCCATTGAGATGGTTTGCAAGCACATTACTTGTCATCATAAAGCACAATGTTAGACCTGAGCTCACCATTTTGTTAGGCAATGGCTTGCAGAATTTTCTACTGGTTTGCATAGATAACGGTTTGTAGTGCAGAGATGCTACTGTGGTTCTTACGGGGTCATCAGTGAGAGGCAACCACATGGCTATCTATTTTTTCAAGCACTAAATGGTTTTGAATAAAATGCTGGTGCTTTTTGAAAGCAGGCAAAAAAAGTTGTCCTGTAAAATCCATAGTGTCTGACACATCCCCCCTGCCACTGCCACTGCCAATTCCTTTTAAGAGGCATGACATAATGGAACAGCTATAGTGAAAGGGTGAGTCTGGCCATCTTCTCCTCCTCTTGTCTCCATCGTAACTCCACCCTTTGCATCGGCATATACCTCAAACAGCAGGGCGGTTTGGAAAGGTCACTGTGGACCTATGGGACTGAGCACCCCCCCCAGTCACTAACCTCAATTCAGTTGCACAGTGGACCTATGGAGCTGAGGCAACACATACAGCCAGCATAATATGTGGGGAAAGGGTGTTGTCCCATGCACAGCAACACAAAGCTGAACATCAAGGCATGCAAACCTTGAACATCAAGGCATGCAAACCTTGAACATCAGATATATTATTTTCCTTTAATGGTTCGTGGATAGGCTGACTTAGTCCCCAACTCATAATCATTTTCCCTTGTGGGCGAACTTCCTGACCTTTTCCTATTGTTTTTCCGTAATTCAACTGGAGCTGTAGCAATCACTCATCTTACTCTTGAACTGAGGGTGTGTGTGTTGAGTTGACTAATGTCTGCCTCCGCTGTGCTGCCCTTCAGCTCCACCCCTGGCTCTCCTGTGGGTATATGATTATGACAGTCCAAGCCCCAGTCACCTTTTTAAGCCGTGCAAGGATTGCTAAAAGGCAGTACAAATAAGACTTTCACCTTTTCAATAATCTCCCCTTGTTTTGGAACTATTTCCACATGGTTGTCACTGTTGTTCCCACTGCAGTCCTACACCTATTTATGGCTGGGGTGACAGATGTCATCATCCAGCAACATCTGGAGGACCACAGGTTTTCCACCCCTGGTGCAAGCCCTGCTGAACTTCGTGGAGTAAACATTCTACAAGATATGCTGTACATAAGGACAGCTTCTCAAACATAATATGTACTTTACACTGAGGGATAAACTTCCCCATGTGCATCCTCTTGAATTGGTTTTTTTTTGGGGGGGGGAGGTAAATACATCAACTGCCCACTACCCTACAGTCACCCATGTGCACCATCCAGAGGAGAGCATACACATAAGTGGGAAGTAATGGTAAGGGAGATGGGTATGCCTTGGAGCAGAAACATTCTTAATGCATTTACTCTGACTAGGAAAAACTCTGTCTAGGAGAAAGGTGAGAAATGTGAGCTGAGCAGCACAGGAACTTCGGGTTGGATTACATGATCTGTCAGAAGAATTGGATGTCCAGGGATTGGATTTCGTTTCATTGCCGACTGCAGGCTTTTCAGAGACACAGCCGACAATTCAGTTCCAGGGATGGGGAAGAAATTCGCTTAGGTTCACATTTTAATGTGGCCCTGCCTAATTTGAATTTCCCCATAACGATTCAGGAACCAAAACTCAGCTCTCTTGCAAAATTTGCAGTTCTCTGAATTTCATGATGCTGTTCTCCAGCCCCCCCCCAAAAGAAAAGTATATTAGAATAATATGTGCATATACCTGTATGTGAAAACAATAGACCAAAATGCATTATATTAGGGGAAATTGCATAAAAATGTATATTTAGGACAACATTGTATACACAAATGTGTATTAGGAGAACTTCATACTAAAATACTGATGAATTTTTGCAAGGGCTTTTGTTTAAAATTGCAAAACAGATGCAGAAATGTCCAGAACTGAACTTAAGACTGGACAAACAAGCCACCGAGAAAATCTGATATTGACAAATTCATCCATGACTATTCATTTCATAGGGTTGCCATATGTCCTCTTTTTCCAGGACACGCCCTCTTTTTCATGGGTAGAGTCATCATAGTGATCCATAGTTAAAAATAGAAGTCGAAAAATGTGTCCTCATTTTTGTTCTTCAAAATATGGCAACTCTAGCTGTGCTAAGAAAAAGCACATGGTACAACTTCCCTCTTGGGACTGGTACCATGTCAGAATACAGGTGAGGGATCACATGATTCAATACTCAAGGTTTTTTTTTAAGTTTCTGCCATAGAAAACAAGCAAATTAGTAAGAACAGTTTCTTAGACTTCTTACTGAGAAGCCTAAGGCTTTGTTTGCACTTCATGGGAAGCCCAACTATGGCTTACCAGGGTTGCAGGTATGTGCCGGCTCTCAGAGAGGAATTCCTCTCTGCTTTGCTCCTCTTCACTTATGCTAGCGCAATGCAGCATGGCAGCTAAGTCAAAGTTTGGCTTAGTGTGTCATCCAAGCCCAGGGTCATACTTAAGGTCTCTCCTCATTAATGATGATCTGTAATCATAGGTCAAACACATAGTGGTTAAAGAGGAGTGACCACATGAGTTTTTGCTTGTGGTTGTAATATTTGTTACAGTTGTTCTCCCACAGACAGCAAAGCTTATGTCTGGAACTGTTGCAACAGCTGGTTGGAATAAGTCACATGACTGAAAGCTTCTCCATACCTTCCCCCACCCCCCAAGAACCCCTTTGTCCTGCACATGGAAAACTCTCATATCAAGGAGAAGTGCTCTAGGTTAATTTCCCCCCTGGACTGTTCATTACTGTGTGCATGAGTTTTTACATTTAACCAGGATTCTCCCCATCTGTACTGAGAAAAAGAAGCTCATGCCCAAGCAAGGACTTGAACCAAGGTCTTATCAGTTTAAACCCAACACTCTTACTACTGCATGTTCCATGTAACTGTAATTAACAGGGCAGCGGGAGGGGAGGAAAGAGGGTGGTGATACATAATATTTTCCCTGCCCACCATTTCTTCAGTACAAATAACATAGCTTTCCTGCTGTTTGAACCAGACGGGAGCAGAGAAATGACGGGAGGAAAAGATTAAGCACCCCTGTCCTTTGCCATTTCTCAGTTTAAAATTCCCCACCCCAGCCAGCTTCTTTTCTTTTAAAATGTTCCATACCTTTATACAAACAACATGTAGTTAATCCCTACACCAAAGAATATACAATTTCCCGGGAGGAACTGGTGTTGCTTGGCCCATTCGATCAGATGCAAATGGAAGCTTCCTGTCTTATGTGTCTTCCTGGAGACAGCTTGATCAGGAGGTAGGACTTGCCAGCAGCTTCTGCCTAGGCAAGTGTGTTCAATTATGCAGCACTAACAGCTTTGTCGTTCCAGCCTGCCCAAAATCCTGGTGGACTCAATCGTCCTCCTCTTTTTTATTATTATTATTAACTGTTTATTGGTTTATAATATGATACACAGTCTCTGTGGTGCCTTGATGCATAATGGAGAGTGAGTGGTGGAAGAGGGAGATCTTCCTTTTCGATCATTTGTTCAAACAAAGCTGTACTTAATGGTGGACTTTTAGCCTATAACCAGATCAAAGGTTTACTGTTACAAAGAGCTGGAAAAACACAAAAACACACCCTGAGAGCAAAGGGTAGCATCATAAATACCAGGGGTAGGCAACCTAAGGCCCAGGGGCCGGATGCGGCCCAATCGCCTTCTCAATCTGGCCCGCTGACGGTCCGGGAATCAGCCTGTTTTTACATGAGTAGAATGTGTCCTTTTGTTTAAAATGCATCTCTGGGTTATTTGTGGGGCCTGCCTGGTGTTTTTACATGAGTAGAATGTGTGCTTTTATTTAAAATGCATCTTTGGGTTATTTGTGGGGCATAGGAATTTGTTCATTTCCCCCCAAAAAATATAGTCCGGCCCACCACATGGTCTGAGGGACGGTGGGCTGGCCCATGGCTGAAAAAGGTTGCTGACCCCTGATATATACTAAAAGCAACCTCAGTGTTCCAAGCTACACTCCTTACACAGTCAGAATGGCCCCAAAGCTTCTCAGGACAAGTATTTGAGAGGGAACCATGGAAAGCCCAGATAACAGGCCAGTGAAGACTGAGCCTGCTCAGTGGTGACAGAATGCTTACTGACTGCAGGGGTGGGAGTGGGGGAAACAGATGCTAAGGGAACTGAATGGAGCATCCTGAACAGGAATATTCCACATTGCAACCGCAATTTTATCCCAGCATTTCTTCTGTGGTGGTGCGCCCTCTGCCACCTGTGCAGGTACTAGGGTCAATGCCATCCTTAATGCAGAAATATTGGAGGGGCCCACATAGGTTGAAAAACTTTGGCACCATATGAGCTCAGAAGACAGGGCACAGACAAGTCATTTCTATGGCAGCTGGGAAAAGATCACTGAAATTATGCTACATCCATGGAGGGGATGGGGAATGCATTCGGTAAGCAGTTCCCACCTGGTGAACTGCGACTCCCTGGGGAGCCATGGGTGGGGGAAGCCGTGGGCAGCACTGGCCTCCATCATTCCCCCCTCTCTCCCTTGCTCCTCTTAACAGATAGATCCAGCCCTCCAAGTCCTCTGAAAGGACTAAACTTCCCATGATATCCCCGCCGCTTGGCTACATTGCATTCTGCAGCGAGCATTTTTCTTCCCTGCCTCCTTTATTTTCCCCCCAACCCTTTTCCTCCTGATTGGCTGTGGTGCACTTGGCTGTAGTTAACAAACCAACCAACCAACCAACCAACCAACCAACCAACCAACCAACCCCTAAAATGAACCAGACTCCATGTGGAACTGGCACATGTTCATTGATCGTCCTTCCCTGCAAGGCTTCTGAGGGACTGAGACTTGTGAGGCTTGATTGTGGGGGGAGGGGGGCTGAGCAGAGAGGAAGAAGGTAGGAGGACCCTTTCCCTGCTGCCTGATTCCTGCCCACCCCCAACCTCTATCTCTTTCTACCTGCTGGAAAAAGAAGGAGGCTCTTTTGTTCAATTTGGGAGATTATAAAAGATAACGTGGGTGGGTTGAAGGGGAAAACTAAGAGGAAAGCAGAGTGAGGGTTGCAAGTAAAAAGAGGGGGAAAGGGGGCGCCTAGTATTTTTTTGTGGGGAGTGAGCAATTTTTTGGTAAACTGTTAAAAAAAAATGAGGATCTAGTGGGGGGGGGACCTGTTGGGGTTGGGGGCTTCATTGAGTGGAGCAAGTGGAGATGGAGGGTTGGGAGGGAGAGAAGTGGTTTAATTGTTCTTCCTTCGGGCCTTAGATTGGTTTCTGCCTCCCCCAATCCAAATAAATACTAATTTATCTCCCCTTTCCCCCTCTTCTATACCCTGACCTGCGTAGTCACCTGTATTTGCCTAAGGATGAGGAGTTGACCACCTAGTGGGGGGAAGAGCTCTAAAGTGTTTCAAGGTGCACTTCATTTGTATTTTCTTTTTGTTAGTATTTTTTCAGATTATTGATTATCTTTCAGATTTGTTGTTGTTGTTGTTGTTAGTTTTAATTTTCCCCAAACTTACAAAAACTGCTAAATGCCAAAACAACACAATTTCTACCAGGTATCCCACAAGGGAGTCACAAAAAGAATGTAGTTGGTCAAGGGAGCCGTGGACTCAAAAAGTTTTAAAACCACTGCATTCGGTTGTCTACATGAATGTAGAGCCTATTGGATGGAGACAATTGGAACAAAGCCCATAGTCCTTATATTAACAAGCCAGGTCCGGCAGCTCAAGCTGCTTGAAAAGCTAGCTCACTTGCTGGGCAACTGGGATTTTTGTCCCAAGTATCTGCTTGGTACTTTTTGCTCCCTGCTGCAAGGTTGTCCTTGAGTGATCCCTAGATCTGATCTTTGCCCTAGATAGGGATTGCATGGCCAGTAGAGAAAACAGAACAGGCCTGGCAGCCTTCGTGCATAAAGTTACTCTTGCCTGCCAAGGAACATTGTTTTCACGTTCAAAGAAATGTTGCTGCAATTTAGTCTGTTGTGGGTTTTTTTTGCCACTTTGAAACGTCACAGGAACTCAGAGTGACCAAACTGAGGTTGGCTTCAGATCCACAATTCAAAGTTCAAGTCTACAAATTGAACTGAATTAAAAGCAAATGCCAAAGGTAGGACTTGTTTCATTGGATTGAATTTGAGTCTGGTTATACTTTTCCTGTTTTCAACAATTTGCCATGGGATTCATAATTCCAAGATCTGATTGCATCACAGGAGCAATATCATGGGAGGAGCCGCCCCACCTCTGGCCTCTGGAAGTCTTGCAAGTTGCTGCAGGAGAGGGGCTGTGAGCAACACCATGGGAGGAGTGAAACTGTCAAGCTCCCTTGTTATCTTTGCTATCGCCAAGAGGTGTGATGTTATTCATGTACTCGTGTTATATCTGTAGTACTGAAACATTATTGTTTTTGTATGTTGTTATATTTGCTATTACTGCATTGTTGTTTTATGTTATTATGAAATGGTTCTTGCAGTGATTGATTTTGAGCACGATTATTTTAGTGGAAAGGCAGCATACAAATGACACGGCAATGAAGGTGATGGTTGCCCGCCTAAGGTGCTCAGCTGGTCCAGTGGATAAAATGGCAGGAAGCCAAGAGAAGAGGAGACTGCTTCCTCTCTGGCTCTCTCTGTGTGTGATTTGGGGAGAGCCATATTCTCTCACTCTGGGCCCCTCCTTCCCTGCCAATACTTAAAGCTGCCTGACCATTGGCCATGCTGGCTGGGGCTAGTGGGAGATTGAGTACAGCTACATTTGGAAGGGGCATGGATTCCTACCCCCAGTTTAGGGTTTTCCTGTCCCACTGACTCCAGTCAATGTCACTAACAAAATGCTAAGTCTCATTATACCGCCCCATGTCTGGAACCAGGTATAAGATTCATGAAGCTTCCCAAAGCTCTTATTTGGTCAAAATGTGAAACCACCACAACAACACTGTTAGAGGCAGGATTCATCACTTCCCTGGCAGTCACCTAAGAATGAAAGGTAAAAGGCACTCACTGCTGCTTTGTTCTTCATTCCCTTAGTCCAGAGGTGTATAACTTGTGCTCTACCTCCAAATGTTGTTGGACCATTAGCCATCCTGGCAGGGGTTGATAGGAGTGTGGTTGATAAATTCCTAAATAGATCAATTAGATTGCTGCCAGAATGAAATAGCCTGTGTTTGTTTCAGTTTTGGGGTATCCCCTGAGTAAGATGCCACCGGTAGGTTTACCTCCACCTTACTGCCACCACTGCTGCACTCACCATTCATTTGTGTCCACCTCTAGTTCCAGTCTCCATCAGAGGTTGAGGGCAAGGCATGCAGAGGTTACTTCTCTTTCTCCTTGCTCCTCTCTTTGCTTGTTCATGTGATGACCTGGGAGTCAGACTCAGACGCTGAACCTGAGGGATCCCAGCCTGCACATGATTCACTGCCTCCAGAACCAGCAGAGCCAGGGCTGGGGCCTGAGTCTCAAGGGGACTCACCTGTGCTGGATCCTCAGGTGCAGGCATCGGCTGAGGTTGATCTGGCTTCTAATGGGATGGAGGACTTATTGCCTGCAGGTGCTCCACTCCCCACCCAGTCAGGGGAAGCTGAGGTTGCCTCTGGGTCCGGTAACCCTCCAGCTTCTCCTGAGCTGCAAAGGCTAAGGGCAGAGAGGCGAAGGGAACTAAGTTCCCGCAGGAGGAGTGCTCGCCTCCAAGCCAGGAGAGGCGAGGCACCTGAGGATCGGAGCCGCCCTTTGCCTCGGGGCAGATAAAAGCCAGCCAGTCCCAGACCCAAGTTGCAGGAGCAACATCGGTGCTGCCTAGTTCCTGTTCCTGGTTCCTGCGTTCCTGACCTCAGCTTGGTTACCTCGGCTTCCTGACCTCAGCTTTGTTACTTCGGCTTCCTGACCTCGGCTTCCTGACCTCGGCTTCCTGACCTCGGCTTCGTGACTTCGGCTTCCTGACTTCGGCTTCCTGACTTCGGCTTCCTGACCTCGGCTTCCTGACCTCGGCTTCGTGACTTCGGCTTCGTGACTTCGGCTTCGTGACTTCTGGCTTGGACTGACCTTGGACTGGACTAGACCTCGCCTATCGGATATCCCTTGGGACCAGCACATTTCACTAAGATAAAGCAGAATAAGCACCTCCTCTGTTGGCCACATGGTTTCTGACCCTATTTGAAGAGGGAGACAAATTGAACCACTGGGAATTAATCCCTATTATAAGTGAGGAGTCCTTAATGAAAGAGGCATATGCAGCCTGTATGCACTCACTCTGACTATTGAGGGTTTGGAGAAGCCAATTTGAAGAATGTCAGGGTTGTTGTTTTTTAATTGGCTTAGCATAATATTAGAATAGTGTCTCCTTTTGTAGCATAACTATTCAACCATGAAATCAATATCCTTCATGGACACATTATATGGAAATGCGCTACTTAAAGAAAGGTTCTGTGAGATGATTGCTGCATGATATATTATTCCAACCAGTGTGCTCATGAATAAGGGCCTATAGACATCACAGGGGATTGATGTGACATCATCAAGTTCAAGTTTCCTCTACCCCTTCAAGCAGCAGTCAATGAACTGCAGTGGACGTAGAACCTCTGAAAGCAAGGGTCTCACATCAATCATTTATTTTACTAAAGGTTATTGGCCCAATGTATGGGAGAGATGCGGGTTTGTTGAAGCCACACAGCAGCCACTTACAGGCAAGTTGATCAACCTTCCATTGAGTTTCAGTGATTTCGTATATTGACCATATACAATGTATGGCTTTATGAATTTACCCACTTCCTTTCATGTTCCATTGAAATCACTAGCAGGTTTTTTCCAGCTAAAACTGATAAAGCTGGTAGAAGAGACAAAGCTAGAAACAAAATGGAAGACCTGATGTAATGCAGAAAAGACTTTTCCTGCTACCTACTCCACTGTGAGATGAGGCTACAAGGTGACTATCCTCAGTCTAGAACAGCCTTCCAACCTGGTGCTCTCCAGGGGAAGGGCCATAGCTCAGTGGTAGAGCATCAGCTTTGCATGCAGGAAGTTCCAGGTTCAATCCGTGGCTTCTCCAGATATTGAAGAGACCTCTGTCTGAAAATCCTGGAGTGCCACTGCCAGTCAGTGTAGACAATACTGGGCTAGATGTTCCAATTAGCATGTCCAATGACCTGGGTGCTGGGAGATAGGCTGGGGAAGGCTGGCCTAGAGAACTTGTACCAGTGTGGTGTAGTGGTTAAGAGCAGTGGACTCGAAATCTGGTGAACCGGGTTCGCGTCCCCACTCCTCCACATGCAGCTGCTGGGTGACCTTGGGCTAGTCACACTTCTCTGAACCTCTCAGCCTCACTCACCTCACAGAGTGTTTGTTGTGGGGGAGGAAGGGAAAGGAGATTGTGAGCCACTTTGAGACTCCTTAGGGTAGTGATAAAGTGGGATATCAAATCCAAATCCAAACTCTTCTACTCAGCACAGTTCACCCTCAGCTATAGAGACAACAGTGAGAAATGCAAAACCACACTCATGAGCAAAAAGCCACATGGATGATGTTCTGCTACAGATGGTTAAACAGCTGTGTGTATGGGACATGCTCCTAGTGCCAGCCTAGTGCTACCAGAACAAGCAAAGAAGGCACAATCAGGCCAAGTATACCTGCGTAGAAGTGAATGATCCACTGGGCTATTGACGCTTTAGCCTTGCCGGCCTCCTGGCAGCAGTTTTAAAGCAGCCCAGGAGACACAAGTGATTGACCTGTTCGTCTGGCAGTCCCTGACAGTAGAAAGGATGTTGGAAGCAGCTGGCTCACCACAGGGGAGGAGATGGGGAGCAACTCTAATGACAGCATGTCTCCGAGAAGGTAGCAGAGCATGAAACCAATTTCACACTTTATTAGCCAATTCAGGTGCCAATTGCTCAAATCCTGAAACAATAATATCCTCTCCCCACCCCACATATTTCCTCATTCTGGCCAGCCTCTTAAGGATACTTATTCAGTTTCCCTTTTCACAGCATCTCCTTCCTTGCAAGTTCATACAGATGGTACTGAACTTTGAATGGGGGAGCTGACACATGGCCTTGTGGCTCATGCTCAGGAACCAGTGACCAGCACAGAGATCTCAAAAAAGGTTTCAAAAGTCAAAAGAGAGCAAAAGGACAAGAAATTTGCAGTGACTTGAATATACTCCAACCAACCCAAAGCACTCAAGGAAGCTGCCAAGCAGAGCCAGTGAGAGGTGTGGCTTGGAGGGGAGGACGATGGTCAAGGGAGAGTCCCATTGGAGGACCATATTTTGCCCCTGGGCCTGAGGTCTCCCACTCCCTACTTTAAAGCAAATATTCATAGGATTGCAGTCTGAGGGTCATTGCATGGAAGCAATTGTTCCTTCCAACCTGAGAAGGTGAATGAAGTCAAAAGTACTTCACCTTGTACAAGGTGTGCTCTGATGGGTTCTAACAATGTGCTCTCTATCCTTGAATTTTCCTGAGACTTTTATTTAGGACCTGAATCAAAGAGGCATAAGAAGACAATCATTATATCAGCCTTTTCCCTTCCCTAGACGATTCTGCAAGCTGAACCTTCTTCAAATCCAACCGCTGTACAAATAGGAGCAGACCGATCAATGAAATGAAGAGAAGCCCATTTGCTTAGCACAATGATATTTAGTTTTTGAAGTCACGTCTGTTTACATATGCTAACAGAAGAATCTGTGTTCCCTGCAGCTTCTCAAAGAGGACAACAATTTCACAGCTAACATTCAGTAATGGAGACAGTGTAGGATAGAATTCTTTCTTCATCCCTCTTCATATATCTTGAATCTTCTGCACTGAAAGCAAGAGACAGGAAGGACTTTTGTGTAGGGGTGTCCTGTTTTGTTTACCCAGTATAGGCACCAGGGAAGTAGACAAGGAAACTAGGACAGCAAGGAAGGTGAGATGAAAGATACCGAGAAGGAAGATGAAGGAAGTATAGGGAAGGAAGGAGGGAAGGAGATTGCCTGACCTCAGTGGGCAGAACAGAGAACAGAGAAAGGGAAGAGAGCAGAACAGAGAAAGGAGAGAAGAAATGGAGGGCCTGGGGCTGTTAGGCCCAGTGGCAAGCCAGGAAGACAGCAAGGAGAAGGAAGGTAGTCAGGACAAAGGGAAACTGTATATTAAGACAGAGGGATCCTGTGATGAACTGCATATTAAGACAGAGGGATCCCTTCAGATGTCAAAGAGAACAACAACTACCAGACCTTTAGAAGACATCTGAAGGCAGCCCTGTTTAGGGAGGCTTTTAATGTTTAATAGATTATTGTATTTTAATGTTCTGTTGGAAGCCGCCCAGAGTGGCTGGGGAAACCCAGCCAGATGGGCGGGGTATACATAATAAATTATTATTATTATGAAATGAGGACCAAACTGTGAGCAAGGGTCCCATTGGGTTGGGGGCGTGTCACTAATGATATGAGACCACATGGAGTTCTGAGGATCCTTGGGATCTTGGGCAGGGCAGCCTTGACACTTTCAATGAAGACTAGTTAAGAAATATGTTAAATGAGTTAACAAATAAAACACAACAGCCTGCACTGAAATCCTACGTATTTATGTACATAATATGAAACCCACACCCATCCATGAGGGATGGTAGTGTAGGACATGTATTAAACATGTATGTACTCTGTGGAAATGATTTGTCAAAGAGAATCAGTTCCTCTCACATACACATACCTGTCTCTAAAAGGGTCTTTAAGGACATAACTAGATAAGATAGTGGCAGATAAATGCAGCTGTAAGAGGGATCAGGGCCATAGCACAGGAGGAGTGAAGTTAACCTTTCTCTCTTGCCTTGTTTTTCAAATCCCAATCACTCACCTGGAGCTGTTAATATCCCATGGGACAAAACATACAATTATCTTTAAGGTAGTTGCCACAGTTGCAGAAACTTGATTCAGAAGCTGAATGATACATATTGTAGGTGGCTGATGTCTACATTCTCAAAAGGCCAAAGAGCTTCCCACCTCTTAGAAGTAAGTGGCTGCCATAGCACTGGCTTCTGCTGATTGAAATGGCCATGACCACTCGAAGCAAATCATAGAGTTGGAAGGGATTCCAAGGGTCATCTAGTCCACTCCCCTGCAATACAGGAATCTCAGCTAAAGCATCCATGACAGATGGCCATCCAACCGCTGTTTAAAAACCTCCAAGGAAGGAGAGTCCACCACCACCCAAGGGAGTCTGTTCCACTGCCAAACAGCTCTTAATGTCATAAAGTTTTTCTGAATGTTTAGTCGGAAACTCCTTTATTGTAACTTGAAACCATTGGTTCTAGTCCTACCCTCCAGAGAAGGAGAAAACAAGCATGCTCCCTCTTCCATGTGACAACCCTTAATATATTTGAAGATAGCTATCATATCTCCTCTTTTCCAGGCTAAACATACCCAGCTCCTCCAACTGTTCCTCATAACGCTTGCTTTCCAGACCCTTGCTCATCTTGGTTGCCCTCCTCTACACATAATAATAATAATAATAATAATAATAATAATAATAATAATTTATTATTTATACCCCGCCCATCTGGCTGGGTTTCCCCAGCCACTCTGGGCGGCTTTCAACAGAGGATTAAAATACAATAATCTATAAAACATTAAAAGCCTCCCTAAACAGGGCTGCCTTCAGATGTCTTCTAAAGGTCTGGTAATTGTTGTTCTCTTTGACATCTGAAGGGAGGGCGTTCCACAGGGCGGGTGCCACTACCGAGAAGGCCCTCTGCCTGGTTCCCTGTAACTTGACTTCTCGTAGTGAGGGAACCGCCAGAAGGCCCTCGGCATTGGACCTCAGTGTCCGGGCTGAACGATGGGGGTGGAGACGCTCCTTCAGGTATACTGGACCGAAGCCATTTAGGGCTTTAAAGGTCAGCACCAACACTGACCGGTGTTATGTGGTCTCGGCGGCCGCTCCCAGCCACCAGTCTAGCTGCCGCATTCTGGATTAGTTGTAGTTTCCGGGTCACCTTCAAAGGTAGCCCCACGTAGAGCGCATTGCAGTAGTCCAAACAGGAGATAACCAGAGCATGCACCACTCTGGCGAGACAGTCCGCGGGCAGGTAGGGTCTCCATGTTCCAGCTTGTCAACATCCTTCTTAAATTGTGGTGCCCAGAACTGGACATAATATTCCAGGTGTGGTCTGACGAAGGCAGAATAGAGTGGGACTATTACTTCCCTTGATCTGGACACTATACTTCTGTTGCTGCAGCCTAGAATAGCATTAGCTTTTTTTGCTGCTGTATCACACTGTTGACTCATGTTAAGCTTGTGGTCCACCAAAACCCCTAGATCCTTTTCACATGTACTGCTAGTAAGCCAGGTGTCTCCCACCCTCTATTTGTGTATCTGGCTCTTCCTGCCTAAGTGCAGAACCTTACATTTGTCCTTATTGAAATTCATTTTGTTAGCTTGTGCCCAGTTCTCCATCCTGTTAAGGTCATTTTGAATTCTGATTCTGTCTTCTGTAGCATTAGCTATCCCTCCCAGTTTGGTGTCATTGCAAATTTGATGAGCATCCCCTCAATTCCTTCAACCAAGTCATTTATAAAGACATTGAATAACAAGGGCCCCAGGACAGAACCCTGAGGCACCCCACTTGTCACTTTTTTCCAGGATGATGAGGAACCTTTAATGAGTACTCTTTGGGTTCGGTCAGTCAACCAGCTATAAATCCACCTAACAGTTTCCTCGTTCAACCACAAATCTAAAGTGCTCTAAAGGGGGAAAGGAAGGGGCAAGACAGGAATGCTATCCGTGGATATCTGCAGACCTTTGATGCTATTTTGTTACCAGAGACATGGTTCAGGGATGCACAGGATTGCTCTGTGAAACTGAATGCCCATTCACCATTTCACAGAGATAGACCTAAGGCTGGGTTGGCCTCCATGCTGTAGCCTTGAGTCTGCCAAATTGTGGATCCATAGCAGTAGTGATATTGCTTAGATTTAGATCATGTCAATGTTTAGCGATCTGTGCTTATTTCTCCCTGGAATGATTAAGGGTCAAGCAAAGAAGTAGCATGTGGGAGAAACACCAACTTGCCCATATTCTTGTGATGTGAGAATTGGGCCAAGTACTCAATAAAAGTTAACACTATCCGTGGACTGATTGACAGTTCTGCCAGCCTATGGAGCGGCCTCTAATTTTTCATTTGTTAGAAACCTTAAAGTGATGGACCTTTCTGCTCTCTTTCCCTTTGATCTTCTTTCCTTTCAGGAGGCTTATCCCTGCGGTCCTCGTGGCTTTACCTTACTTCTTCTATGTAGGCTGCATTTACAGAAAGCTCTTTCTGCACTTTTAACGCTGTGTGTAATTTGAGAAACGTTCCTAGTTCTGCCGTGATTGTACATCCAGCACTACTTGAGTGTCCCCCGCAGTGCTTTTCTGCTTGCGAGCTCGTGTAGATGGTCCCCCAGTAGGGACCAATTAGTCCTATCCACACAGACAGAAATTCATCACTCGCACATCTCTTTGCCTATAATTGCATGACCCTGGAGGGAAAAGCCACCTGGGGGGGGGGATAGCTTTCTAGACGTCAATGCAGTTGGGGGGAGGGAGAGCAAGGGTGGGGAGGAAGACTATTCGCTTCTGCAAATAACTGAAGCATGTGAAGAGCACAGAGCGAGGGAGTCGGGACAGATATAGAGCCAATGTGAATATAGAGCCTGGCCTTAGCACACCGTCAGCATGAAATAACTATCGCTGTAGTTAAAATTCGGCATTAAAGGGTACTTGAGAATTCATCTCTAGGAAGTTAACTCCCAAATGGGATCCAGTGATAAATTGGCTGCTGCATATAAAATGACTGGAAAGGGGCTGGTGGGGGGGGAGCACATTTGGAGTCATTCTTTTTTAAGGGGAAATAGACTTCCAGAACGTTATCAGCCAAATGTTCCGATTTGAAACAATGTGCCATGAAGCTCAAGTGGCTCATCAATATGCATTTGATCAAATTCCACCTAAGGGCCACAGTGAGATGTGCTTACACCCGTTGAAGTCATGGGCTTAGGTGCACTTAACTCTGTGTTTTGTTTTAGGATGTAAAGCTGCAACCCTGCACAAGGTTACCCAGGATTACCCATTGAATTTGGTTGGGACTTCTGATTATGCCTCTCCAGGATTGCCTTGGAAATGTAGCTTCTTGGTGGAGTTTCTCTGAGTTCCACTATCTTGCATTGCATACTAGTGGATGTCAGTGTGCCATACTGGTAGGAAACTTGAGATGTGTCTGTCTTTGTAGGCTGTCCGTCTTAAATGTGTGTTTTGCCTGCAAAAGTGTCTGTGACTTTGGTACATACGCCAAAGATTACCCATAAACACACACCTGTCAAGCCTCAGAGAAGTACTGCTTGGCAGGAGCAGTCATGCCCACCCAGCCTGGACAGTGTTACCTGCTCTGCTCTCAGATCTGATCTGCAGGCTGTGGGAGGGGGGAGAGTTTTCTGGGTGGACAGGTGGAGTTTGCATAAACAGAACTATGTAACTGCCTTAAATAAGAACAATAACTTTAAGAACCGGTGGTGCCTGAGCTTGCTTTGTCCCTCCCCATCCCCTTTTCCCTGTGCCTTTTACATTGTATGCCTGAGGGCTGGGACTGTCATGCTGTTATATTTTGTAAACCGTTTTCTGCCTGAAGGGTAAGATACATATGCTTTAAACAAACACATCCATCATTCCCTTTCTCCAAGGAACTGAGAGCAGCATAGATGGGGTGTTCCCCATCTGATCCATACAACAACCCTGTGAGGTAGTGGAAACAATTAACTAAGAGCTAATGATTCACTCAAGCTTACCTAGAAAGCTTCAAGGCTGAGCAAGGACCAGTCCCCCTGGCACAATGGAATAAAGAGTGAGTGCGAAGGAGAAGTGGAGCAAGAGAGGGAGGTGGACTGGTGGGTGGAGTCAGAGTGAGTGACAGGTGGGGAATGTCAGCTGAGAAGGCAAGCTACAGGAATCCATTGAAAAGGACCGGGTGCAAAGGCTGGCAGTGGTAAAGAAAGCTAGTGGAAAGGGGAATCAGATATGCTGGGCCAGTTTATTAAGTGGAAACATTGCTTCTCTAGTCTTTCTTGAATGAGTGCACGTCCTGGATGTCATGTTCCTTGAGTGGGCCAGATGTGTCCCAATCGCCTTCTCAATCCGGCCCGTGGACGGTCAGTGTTTTTACATGAGTAGAATGTGTGCTTTTATTTAAAATGCATCTCTGGGTTATTTGTGGGGCATAGGAATTCATTCAATTTTTTCTCTCAAAATATAGTCCGGCCCACCACATGGTCTGAGGGATGGTGGACCGGCCACGGCTGAAAAAGATTGCTGACCCCTGCAATAGATGGTTCAAATACTTGATGGATTCAGGTCGGGATGCATTTATGCATAATAAATCTCACCCCACATTGTTGCTTTTATCCTACTTTGTCGCTCAGCAAATAAGGCAGCAGTTTGCCTTGGACAAGTTTCTGGTGAGTCTGGATGCAGCAGGCTGGACTGCTAGGCAAGCAGTTGCTTTGGTGTTGCCTATGCCCTGTAGGGGCCAAGGCCTTGAATGGGACCCCAAGGATGATGGCCCTGGATGGAAGGGTGACATATGGAGGGAATTTGGAGCACTTGGATCAAGTACTGGTAACACCAGCCTTCCAAGTTTTTTATGCGCTATTCCTCAGGAAGGTGAAAATGGAATAAATACCTTCCTATGCTGATGCTCAAGTGTCAAAGTGTGCTTCAGTGCTGTGCAGTGATTTAAACCCAGCTGTCACTCCATCTAAAACCTTTACCCTAAATCAATGCTGGAGCATAGGAACATAGGAAGCTGCCTTATACTTAGTCATTTCCATCAGTCCCTCTAGCTGGGCATTGTCTACAATGACTCACAGTGGATCTCTTGGTTTTCAAGCAGGGTTCTGTCCCAGCCCTATCTGGAGATGTCAGAGATTGAACCCAGGACTTTCTGCATGGAAGGCAGATGCTCTTCCACTGGGCTATGGCTCTCCCCTACAACACCCACCCATAATCCTTAGCCACAGGCCATGCTGGTTGGTGCTGATGGGACTTACTGTTCAGCCACATATTGAGGGCACCATATTGGCTACCCCTGTCCTAAACACTCTACCATGCTGGCTCTGTTTCTTGCTGCTTCGAACCTCATTTATGACAAGGGGTATTAGATGTGCAGGAATATATGTCCAACCACAGACAGAGAGCGGAGGAAAAGGGAACCTTTGGTTTATAAATCAGTCGGCAATGCTGAGTTCATGTGTTGCCTGGCTGAGGGCCAGTACATCAGCATTTGTAGTCTGTGCTCAGAGCGCGGTGCTTCCCTTGCATCCTAATACCATCTTTACTGCAGCTATGCTGCTGACCCACAAGCACGCTTGCTCTGCTGCTGAGCCTAGCTTGCCGGGCTTGAAGGGCTGCCTACCAGATCCTGGTTTGGCAGCATCAGCCTCTTCACCTTCCGCCTTGCTTCTTTCACTGATTCTCGCTGTGGTGGTTGGTGGGTGGGTGGATGGGATTGAGAGTCTCAGTAGCCACAGTGTAAGTGGGGAGAAGAAAAGGAGTGAAAATATTGTTGGAAGAACTAAGAAGGAAAGAAAACAGCGGGTAGGAGACGAGAGAGACCTTGTGGTGAACTAATGTGCCCCATACAATCCTCTCTTTGTTGAAGAACTACAGTAACATGGGGTATTTTACCACTAGTCTTTGGTATAAGTGCTTGTTTGGAACATAATGGGAATGATTACCTTAATTATCAGTTACATGTATTCTGGGCACACACACACTTTGGGCCATGTTTGGAATCATGGGGGGGGGGGGCAGGAATCAGTGAACTGTCCTGCTCTGTAAAGTATAGATGGAGCAAGCAGCAATGTCCATTTTTTTGGCTCTCTGAATTTTGCTCCATCCATAGGCTTTAAACGCTTCTTCCGAAAGCCTGAATTCCATCCTTCTTCTACTTACGACTGCAAAATAGGAATTCACACACGCAAGCTGGCTGCTTTTTCTTCTCCACATGATTCCTCCCAACCACCTTGCAAAAGGAGAATCAGCACAAACTAGGCTGTACATGGAGACAAGCAGCAAATGGCTAGTGGTCAGTTCCTCGGTTATGGCAACAGTTTTCTCAGTCACAACAATCATGGGAATTGCTGCTGGCCTCTGCTGGCTGAATCTGTGTACAACCTAGTTCATATTTCTCCATGCATTCCCATACCAAGAATAGCAGGGAGAGATAGTGGAAGAAATGACTGCAAAATTGGGATAGCTTGGATGTGTAAAACAGCTCTCACAAATCAAGCACAATTCTTTCATTTCATCTCACTTCAAAGCAACATGGCCACCCCAATTCGGGAGGGAAAATTCACAAGTGGAAGTAAACTTCTGCACACAGATCTCCTTGCTGGATTGATCAGTGCATGCCACAGGATGGTTTACACACAGTTCACCAGTCTGGATGCCAGGAGATTCTTTGTTGCTTTTGCTGTAGCTGACTACTGGAGCATGTGCACATGGTGAGGTCAAATGGGATGCAGATGTGCACCTATATCGCTTGCACATTAATGGCATACAATCCCTTTCAAGGCTATGGTGTCTGGATGGGGATGTACCTATATGGCAGTGTGCAACTGAGGAGGGTTTCAGGTGACCTTTTATTGAGCATCAATTCTGATTGGGTAATGCTGTTATTTAATAAGCGTTCATTCTGATTTGCTCATGGGGAGGTTAGGTGACATTGCATCAAAGCAAGTGTTATCTCCCCCCCCCCCCCACACACACTTTCCTGTGCATTTCCAGTGCATTTCCCTATCACTTTCCTTATCACAAAAGTCCAGTCTTTGGGGGAAGCAGGTTCATTGTGCAAGACTTCCAAATCAAGTAATTGTGAACCTGAATTTGGCAGGACGTATTTGAATCCCACATTAAAATAGCAACTGTCTGGAATCCCCCCAAGGCCATTGTCCTGGGTTCCTTATTACCTACACATTGCACATACATCTTCATTTTAATGGGGATCAATAGTTTTCATTGGAAGCAGTTCACACAATCAGCTGTGAGTAATTGAGGTATGTGTCATCTAATAATATGCATGTATGGATTGGACCCAAGGTGAAATTTTGTTACAATATGTTGATAAAAGCTATTTTTTGGTTACATTTCTGAACTTTCAATATATCTCAAAATACAGGAACAGTTTGTATTGGAACATGTGCTTCTAGTCCGTCCCCCACCCCCCGCTATTGCCCATCTCATACCATTCCCCACCCCCCTCAGCACATGATCCCAGCCAACCAGGGAGCATCAATAATGTGTACATGCTTCCTGCTTCCTTGCATATAGTAAACCCTATTGTTCAACTTCACTCTGAGCAACCCAGGCTAAGGAGGCCCCTTACCTTCTCCTCACTGTTGTTTGCCAGAATTGCCTGGCTGCCTCTGCTCACTGGAGTTGTCTTCATTGCTTTTCCTGTTCCTGCCTTGCTGAGATCACACCTCACCCTCAGAGGGATGTTGTATGGGGAAGTAGTGGGAATATATATTTTTTTTAATGATGCCAATACATTGACATATTTATTGCATAATTATTGATGCCATAAAGGCATTGGGAAAATAAAATGCACAGGTAATGCACAAGCAAAAATAGAAGGACTAAAGGCAATGACTGGATCTGAAACAGAATAGTATGCCATCGGTTTAGGTCCTGGAATGCACTAATCAACATTGCTACAATAAACTAATTAGTCTCTAAGGTGCCAAAGTACTTTTTGTCTTCTTGATGCTACAGGCTTAACACTAACTCTTTACAACAAATCTTTTGTTTTCCCTTGGCTTCACTCCCTCTTGCGCTGGCTTACTGAACTACAAGATTGGGGCAGCAGGTTCTCGGAGAAGTAATTGGAGTGTTGCATCTGTATTGATAGAACATGGAGTGCAAAGAAACTCTTCCCTATAGCTGCCCACAGCTACATTCCGAGCACTGTCAGCATCAAGGTGCCAATGACACTTTCTGAATAAGGAAGGCCAGGGCAGCGTTCTTCTAGAATGGAAGGCAGTCACCCAGTGAAGTGAGCTGCTGTCTTGCTTGTGCAAGCGCAGCCTGATACCAAAACCCAAGGAGATTAGCTAAGGGCTTTGTGAGGGCAGCCATGAAGAAACATTACATGGAGACAAAGAAAGGATGCAGAGAGATGATGGACGGGGAAACCCAACATGACTCCCTCCATCTCCAGTTTTAAAAATGAGTCTTATCTACATTTAACCATAACTTAGCTGCATATATAGCTACTTCCATATCTAGGGGGAGTAGACAGACAGTGGTACATTCCCTTGCCACCTGGCGACTATGGGTAGGTAGGTAAGTAAGCAGCAGGGAGAAGAGGAGCAGCAACAAAAGGTACTGGTCAGTGGGATACTCCTTGCCAAGGCATGGCCTGCAACAGTTGTCCAATTATGCCAACTGTTCATACTGGCCCTGAATGTTGGGTTTAGCCTGTGTGCCCTTCAGTACATTAAGAGTCCTTCCAGACAGGGGCTTCATATTCTAAGTGGGTCATTCAGATAGTGCAAACTGGTCAATGGCAGTTAAAAAGAGAGAGACAGAAAGGGTAAATCTAGATTTTAAAAAGGAGGCGGTGGCATGGCATTTTGCTTTGCTTTGACTAATGGATGCCAGTGGCCAAAAAAGGAGGTGGGCACGCATGAGGAGCACCCATCCCACAATAAACACCTGTGTGGAAACATCCTAAGAAACACACTGTATTTGTATTGTGAACCATAATGCATGGACAACATCTGCAAAGGCAACCATATGCTAGGAAACTTGACGTGTGTTCCTTTTTGCTCGTAGGCTCCACATGACTTGGGGTAACCTCATGGTCCATCAAATCCAACATGTCAGAAATTTACTAGGTCTATACTAGCCTTCTTTGATGGGTATGCAGTTAGCATTGGCAATTCAGCCTTATTGCTCCACTTCCATCATTCTCCCTCTTTGACCAGGTGCCATCTACACAGTCAGATGCCATATCACACCCAGGTGGTTGCTTATGTCCCTTTCACCCATGATGAGCTTGCAGGCTTCTTCTTTGTGAGGCCTTATAAGCCATCCTTTAATTAGCACAAAATCAGGATAAATTTTCTGCTTGTGCCCTTGAGTGAGGCAGCAAACCTAAGCCGACAAGTAGACAGTTTGGCTTCTTGCAGCTTAGTAGTATCTTTGGAGAGCTTCTGGGCTGCTAAAAGTCTACATTGCTGGAGGGAGACAGAAAGGAGTGTTGATCTACCCTTGCCCCGACCTTGCTCTGAAACCGGGTGGGGGGCAGCAACAGATGCTGCTAAGTGTGAAGAAGTAAGAGATTCTTAACCTTGTCCTGATGGCTGTGAGCTGAACGAACCAGCTGGGCCAGGCTCTGTCCCAGCCTCCAGTGCTGTTTGCACCATCCCCTGCCCTCCAAATTACAAACACAACACGTTCCAGTAGAGCCCGCCAGAGCATTCCTGACGGAAGGGTATGCCCTTGCCAAGCTATTTAAAGGCATGCATGCTGCCCTTTATTCTTCCAACTGCCTGGACTGGAAAAGACCCGAGTCCTGTGACCAGCTCAGAGAAGGCAGGAGGTGGCCACGCAGAGAGGGACCTGAAAGGGCTCCCTTTCCATTCTCCTCCTGCTCCTTCCCCAGCATACCGTCCCTGTTGAGGAAACTGCAAGAAATGTATGCCCTATGTGGTCATCATATTCTTGACCAAGGGGATCTACAAGATGATCATCAGTGCAGCATGATGACGCAGAAATGCTTGTACTATATACCTAGTGGTGCCAGTATCCTAGGAAGCACTCTGCTAACAGTTTTCCAAATTATGGTCAATGATGCTGAAAGCTCCTCTCTACCGTGATGATTTTTAAGGGTTGCCGGCTTGCAACTTGGACACATTTGCTTTATTTCTTATGGCTTGCCCTTCACCAAATGGTTCCAGGATGGGTTACAAAAAAACAACAACCCAAAATTAAGATACGGGCAAAATGTACAAAAGAGCAGTACAGAACAGCAGTATATCAAGGTTGAAAAAAACCCGCTTAACCAAAGGCCTGGGTAAAGAGGTGCATCTTGGCCAATTATCAGAAAGCATTCAGTGATGGTGCAAGATGCACCTCGAAAGGGAGGCTCTTCCACATTCCACAGGAAAGGAACTCTCAAGGCCACATTCTCTCAAAGCACAGCAGGTGGTGACACTATGCACACTTGCACAGACCCTTCCCTGCTGACCTTAACTCAGGCAGGTCTGTGGGAGGAGGAGCCTTGAGACATTTGTTGCTGAGCCATTTTATATGGCTACTTACATAGTGCATTTGACATTACTGGGCTGTAATTCTACTCCATTAAACTCAAAAGGAGCCTTTGCATTACGTTCAATAGGAACAGAATTGTAACTTGGATTTATTTTCCATCTTCTTAACATTCCTGTCAGGTAGGATTCATTTTTATAAATAACACCCTATACATTTTAATCATAAGGTATAGAATGAGCCAACTTCATTTATAACCCTGGGTGACAGAGTGGAAGAGACAGCTGTTTGTGTGTGCGTGTGTGTGTATGGGACCCGATCACAGATTCCCCAAAATGACAAATGGGCACGATGACTTAAACCCTACACTTGTTATGCAGCCCCTGCCCTGAGACAAACATGAGATTTGAGTCTCACTTACATTTTGGCAGCCCTTGTCCTGTTTGTCAGGAGCCTGAAAGGTACACATACCTATGCAAGGGTCCAAGTATCTGCTTGACTTTGGGAGCTGTAGATTGATCCACAGAACTGGCCGATAATGCTAGATATACCTTCAGTGTCTGCTCACCCTAAAGGTAAATGCGATAGTCCTGAACTGGATCTTATTGCAGCATAAAGCATCCTAGCCTGACATCTTGCATCTGGGAAGGGAGTTATGACATTACTTATGGTGAAGTGTTCTGAACAACAGATTTCCTCTCCTCTGTCCTTCCTTCCTTCCTTCCTTCCTTCCTTCCTTCCTTCCTTCCTTCCTTCCTTCCTTCCTTCCTTGCATGGCCCAGGGTCACTCTACATATGACTTTGTACTGCACCCTGTTCTGCTGTAGTGATTCAGGGGCAACTAAAGAGGCATGTACACTGCATGCTGATGTCACATCTATTATCAGAAACACCCATCTGTGACTTTACAGATGCAGCATCCTCCGTCTCTGCTTCTTCCCCACCCTGCTCTCTTTCACTACTTATACTAGTAGCGGCTACTAGATTTCCCTCATAGCCCCCAGCTCTCCCTTTCAATGAATTTACATCAGCTTTGTTGCAAGAGGCATTGGTACTACCTACGGCTTGCAGGTAGATGAAGCACAATATTCTGTTCCCATTTAGATACTCTGCAGCTGAAAACCTGCCCTTAAGCTACACTAAGAGGTGGTTCACTAGAAGCAAGTATAAGGCTCTCTCAAGAAGTAATAAAATCCTACCTATGGGGGAATGGATAACAAGCAGAAAATTTTGCCCTCTATAAATCAGTACCCAAAGCGTAAGGCGAGCACCCAGTTCTAGGACTGTCTGGCACGTTTTCACTTGACAAATGAGGTAGCTGAGCCATCTGGTGGTGAAACTCTGAAGTTGCTGGTACACGGAGCATGAAGACCAAGCAGGCATGGTTACTGGAAGGAACAGTTTTGTAAGCATGTATGCAACACAAGTAATATGATTTAATGATTTAAAAACAAAACTCAAAGCCATCTTTGAGTAGAGGAGCAACTCTTTACTTCTCACAATTAATGCAGTGCAAAACAGCCATTGTAAATATAAAGTGCCTTATAAATAGCCCATACAAACAGGAATTGGAGCAGGCTCATCGTCCGTGGTTACTGGTGCCAAATTAAATTAGGAACTTTATTTAGGTGCATCCACAGATTGCAGAATGCTGCCACATGTAAGATTCAGACATTTCATGCTCAATTCATATGACTGGGATAGCCCAAGATATTGACATTAGTGTTGTGATGAGGACCTTACTTCTTCTGCCAAGGTTCACATGAACACAGAGTAGCAACTGGAGTTTTAAAAAAACCAAGAGAAGCTTTGGGGAGGAAGACCCACACTTGGCTGCCATCCCACCAACCTCTCACAAAGTGGAGCGACTTCTGTCCGTGCACTGGGATGCGCAGTGCGAACCCAAGGGAGAAGCTCTTCTATTAAGGGTGAGTTACAACATAATGTTTTCCACTTCCTTTGTCCTCCAGCTCACATAAAATGCTGTACATCAAAGAGCTATCCCATGCATTTTTCAAGAGCTACACCTGAAGAGCCCCTGCTAAATTTTTAAACAGCATAAGCTGCATTATCAGCCACACACAGCAGCATTAGTACATCTAAATGTTTCACATAGTCTTGATCGCTCAGGTCAATGAAGACATCGGTTTTCAATGCTGGTGCCAAAAACGTTCTGAGATGGTTGTGAGGACATGAGTGTGGGAAGGATGAGCATATTCTTTTGACTGGCAGCATGGAAAGTACATCTATATTTAGGCATACCTGTAGGCCATGGTGATCTCACAGATATGGCTTCCCTTGCTCCAGGTTCTCCTGCCTATGTTGAAGACACACCTCAGTATCCTAGCCTTTGATACCTGAGATATATATTTTAAAGACTCGTCCTCTTCTTCTGACTGTATATTGCTTTAACTTGAGAAGAATTCAGCGCTGCACCAAAGCGATCATTCCATCAGGGCAAACATATTGGCTTGCCAGATAGAACAACTCCTCCCCTCTTCTCCCCTTGCACAATGTTCTGGGGGATTCTCCCAGATCCCCCCCCCCCGGGACAATATTGGGGGGCACATGGGCATGAGGGGAGAGGAGTGGGAGAAAAGCCCCATTGCACAAGCAGAAGTCCTTGCACAGGACTTCCAGTTTACAAGGCTTGTTCGCTGAATCCCACCCCTTGTATTTCTATATTATAACACACCCTGAGACCTTATGGAGAAGGGCAAGTAAGAAATCATCATCATCATCAGCAGCAGCAGCACCACCACCACCACCACCACCACCAAAGAATGGATGATGATATTCTTATCATTATTCTTAGTTTATTCTTTTCTGTGCTTGTGGTAAAACAGCACAGTAGAACAATAACTTTCAGAAGAGGGTCTCCGGGTGGGGTGGCACTACTATGTCATCTTTTCAACAGGTGAGTGGGTCACTGTTGTTTACTGGGAGGGCTAAGGTGGTGGGGAGGTTAGCACAGTTAAAATGCACCTGTGGAGCCAATCCAGCATTCCTGCCTGTGTGTTTGCACCACACTGACCTCCCTACCAGTTCTCTCTCTCCCTCAGTAAGAAACAGACCCACCTGCCCAGGAAGCTAGTCTGGCAGCTCTGCCCCATCCAGCAATCTGCATCTGCTCCTTGCATTATATTGTTCATAAGCCTGGAGAAGGAACTCGGTCCATGTTTCTTTTTGCCTTCACTTTTCTTTCTGAAGGAAAGCAAACTAAAAAGAATTAAAGGTTTCATATTCATAATGTTTTGTGCGAACCAGACCTTAGGGTCTGGCATCTGACTCCCTCCACAACCCCAGTAATACTTTGCATTCTCTCCTAGAGGTAGACAACTACTTCACACCCAAAGATAAAAGTTATCTAGAGCATGCATGCTTTCTCCCCTGTGACTTTGTTATCTGACTTTGCTCCAGATATTTCACCTTGCCTATCAGAGGATGGCTACATATTAAATACATTATGATTCTCCCTCTAGCAAACATATATTGCAGCACCTTTGCCTAGTTTATTAAAGCTGATTTTTTTTTATATCAGAGATCAGGACTGGGCTTAGCATCTTCGGAGGTGGCAGACCATGCACATCAGTGGAAAACACTGAGCCAGTTTCTCTGGCTGTTTCCCCACTAACGTTGTGTCAAAAGGAGAACATCACTTCAACGAAAGCAAAAAAGGTGCTCAATTGCCCTGTGACACATGATCTCTTTGTTTAGGTGGCCTGCTGATGCCAATTGAGATGGTTATCCTGGAATGAATACATCAGTCTGTTGTCCCTGTAATTTACTTAACACATGTGAACATCCCTTTATCAAGTAAAGTCAGTGGTGTAGTGATCTTGAGCCTAAGGCTACATCTGTATGAGAACATTCCCTCAAAGTACTTGTAGAAGAATCTTATCAGTGGTGTTAGGTCAAGAAAACACAATTTCAAAAAATCAGGCCACTATGAGCAGCCGCACACCCATATCCAATCACATCTTTTCAATATGCTGGTCCCTTTGCCTGCCTCTTTGTTCACTGCATGATATGAAAAGCCCCGTGGAGGAAATGGAAAGGGCAGGTATGTGACAGCACAGCTAACTTCTGAAACTGAGCACTTCCTTATGGCTATGTCTGCGGTGCTGGATATGGCCAAGCAGGTGAGCCCCATCCAGGTGGTTCTGGGATAGACACCGTCACCAAGTAGCTGGAAGGCACATAGCCCTTCTGGCCATTCACCTCCACCAGGCTCCACTCTGTGCTTCCCTTCTTGTCATGAGGTTCCAACACAGTCACTGGCTCACCTGCTTGCAAGCTGACCTCATGACTGCTCCTGGCTGCGAATGGATAACCAGCAACTACCTGAGGAAAGCAAAGAGATTGAATGATAACACTGCATACATATGCCACACAAAGGAGAAGGGAGAAACAAGGGCTGCCCAACCACAGAGGTAAACTAGGCTACCCCTCTGGGGTGCATGTCTCAGCTGTGAGAATATCATGGAGAGGTAGGCAGGCATATTGAAGTTGATGGCACAGCAGTAGCTAGGTCAGCCTTCCTTGGCCTGGTGCTTTCTGGATGTTGTTGGGCAGCAGCGCCGACTTGGACCCCACACAAGGAGGTCAGGTTCACCACTGGTTACTCTGCCTCAGGCAGCAAAATGCCTTGGCCACAAGCCCATGTTATTCCAAGGCTATGCTGACAAAGTTTCTTCCACACCAGCCGAGATCACCTTTTAAACATAATACCCACATTATATTGGGATGGTTGCACAAGTTTGCATATCTGAAATACAGATCTACCCAACAGTACCACAAAATGCCTTCCACCTGCCACTGCCCAGCCATGTACACATGTACATATCCCACAATATGCTGGGAAGAAATGAATGAAAAGAATTAAAAGAAGATTCACTGCTGAAATTTTCTACTCACATGTAAAGCCTGTGTCCTGAAATGAAGTGCTGGGCTGGGAGCTTGGGGCAAGTTGTAAGGGTGATGCATCTGTTCACCACCACCACCTGGGACTGAAACCTGCATTCTGGGTTTTTGGTTTTGGACTAGATGATATGGCTGGAGTTTCCCAGGTGATACATAACCTCTTGGTCCTGTAGGGCACATAAAGCCATTATGGTCAAGCTGAGCAGCAGGGTCCTCTCATCGGGTACAGCGGTTTTCTTTTTGTTAATTTGGATTGATGGGTGGACTAGAAATACAGTGAAGAGAATGAAAGAGTTTGGCATTATTGGAAAGATTTGTAATGGGTGGGGAGGGAAAGGGCAGGCAGAAAGGCACTGCTCTTGTGTGGGAGAGAGAAAGGATGTGTGGTTTGTACTAGTGGGAGGAAAGAAGAACAGAGTGGTGGGGAGGAATAAGAAGCAAGTGCAGGATGAGGGGTATAATGACCTCGGGAACAAATTATATAAAGGAAGTCGAAGAGAGAGAAAGGTGGAACTTGGAACAAGATGTGAGAAGGGGAGGATTTGGAAGCAATGGGGGGGGGAATAAGTGGAGGAAGGAGTTTAATTTGGAAAGTACAAAGAAAGATTAATAGAGTGGTAGGAAAACTAGTGCAGGAAGAGGAAGGAGGAAGGGGTGGAGGAGAGGAGCAGTATTTAGAAAAGGACACAAAGCAAAAAGGGAAAGGAGGGTTTGGGAAGAAAGGAAAAGGTGTAGATATTCTCTGACCCTGTTCTCAATGAGGCCCAAACAAGGAGCAGGCAGTTTGCAGGCCAGCCACCACCCATCCTCTCCGTCCCGCTGAGCTTAATGGGCTTGCCACTAGCAGCTGGCCTGCCACATTTCAGCTAGTCGTCCTTTTTCGTTGTTGTTCTGGTCCAGGCAATGGCAGCAGGGTGGCTGCTGAGACAGGGTTGGGCATGTACTTGCTGCTTTTTCTGCAGTAATGTGTGCACTGGACAATACACGCAGAGCCTTCTGGGAGCATCAAGCATGCTTCAGTCCAGCTACCCCACATGTGCCTGAAGACTTTCCCCCCTCCAGTATGTTCAATGGGTCACTGGACTCCCTAACTTTATATGAGCTGCACCCCTGTGCCTGGGCATCCCATGACCATGAACAGCAGTGTAGCGGTCCATTTAGAAGTGCAGGAGTTCATCATGACAGATGCAATTGTCACACCCTAAGGCAGGGAGGTCTGTGTCATAAGTACTGACCTGGCAAGGCCCTTGGTAGCAAATAAAAGGTTTGGGTATGTAGTTGCAACCCTTACCGTACCTCCACTATCCACCAGCCATCGGTTAGTGTTGCCCTTGGTGTCCCTGTCATGCAGAAGAGCCACAATCTGCCCCCTCTGCAACACCAAGTCCATGTTTTTGCTGCCGGTGGTGTTGCTTGTCACTTGATACAGCTTTTCTGGGCCATGTTTGCTCATGAGCGAATGGACTTTCCTCTCCTCTGCAGGGCTAAGAGGCTGCTGAAAAGACACAGGGAGAAGTGGGTCAGAAACATCTTCCTGCAGTCGACTGTGCAACCACGTTAGTGCACTGGAGGAGGAGTCATCATAAGTAGGGTGCAGCCACATCTGAACTAAAATATCGTAGAAGATGAAACAAATCCTGCAAATTGAACCAATTCTTTACATTTACTGCATTGAACAGTGGATTTGTGCAGATAACCTAGCAGGATATATGCTCCCAATGGGGTAGATTTATTTTATTTTTTAAAAAAATAAGAGTTAAAATTGCAGCCGAGAAGCACTGAGGAAGCAAGCATTTTGTGGGTTAAAGATGAGATATACTGTTGCAGAATTTAGCTGCGAATAAAAACTCTGAGGGGAAAAGGGGAAGGAAATTATTTGCATTTGCTTCTGTACTCACAGCTGCACTCCTTCCACAGAGATCCTCTGGGCTGGGGGTGGCTGTGGAATGCTAGTGCTAAGGCCTTTCTAAACATTTATTTAAAGAAAAATAAATGCACAGTAGTTAATCACAGAATGCAGGGGATAGAAACACCTTGCCTCAGAGACAGCCCACAATACATTTTAGTGTGCAAGAGTGAGAAACTATAATGTTCAAATAGACAGTTTGCTTCCCTTTAAAGATCTTGTTTTTGTTTTGGTATTTTGCCTTGGGATTATTGTGGTTCCCAAGTACTGTACTGAAACTCCAATATTTTATTAGTGGCAAGGGGGGGGGGGAAGGATCCAGTTACTGCCTGAAACTAGGACATATATTGTGAAGAATAGCATTATGCAAGTGTCATGGGGACCTGATGGATAGCAGCAACAACACCACTGGTATGAGTGACTTCACCCCTCTACGCCCATGCCACATATTAATGTATCAATCAGCCATTGTGCGTCTGGGGAGTTGTGGGAGAGGCGGGGGGGGGGGAGAAAGGTTGCAGGAATACCCTCTAACCTTCATCAGTCTCATACCTCTGCAACAGAGCCTGGCATAACAGTCTCAAATTTCTTGCAGTAGGAGCAGAGTTGAGCTTCAGCCTGGCTTAAAGTGTCCTTCACCATCTTCCCAAAATCAGCTGCAGGGAGGTGTCTGTGTGGTAGCTGTAAAGAAGAACCTTATAATTAATTGGAGATTTCTTTGGGAGGGTGGGTTGTGGAAAGCAGAGGAAAAGTATTTTTTAATATAATAACAGAAGATAATGATGAGATTCGTAGCGGATTTTATGTACAAATATAAATTTTGCTAGAGGTTTCTGAAAGCAAGCAAAGATCCATCCTGTTTGCAAGCTAAGTCCATTTTGTTGTGTGCGGCATATGTCTCCGCCAGTGCTTACTTTGCATCTTCCTTGCTCCTTTGTTTACAGTCACTGGAAGAGGGACAGAGATGAATTGCATCCTTTTGTGTGTGGAAGGGATGAGGTTGTGAGAAGGAAGTAATCTCCTATAGCCATTGGGACTGCAGGGCAAGTCCTGCTCTCTGTAGCCGATTTATAAAATGATGTATGGTGTGGAGATGGAGATATATATATAATTTCTCCCTGTCCCACAAGAATCCAAGAGTGCTGTATCACTCAGTGAAGAAAGCACCTCTTCACACAATGCATCATTAATGTATGATACTCTCCTGCCCCCAGAAATGATAAAGACTCCTGATTTAAATGGCTTTAAAAGAGGATTAGTCAGATTTCTAGAGATTAGGGCTATCCATGGGTATTTCTTGCAAAGGCTATACAGAACCTCCATGTTCAGAAGCAATATACCTCTGAATGCCAGTTGCTTGGGTACGAATTGGGGAAAGACCTTCATGACCTGCTTGTGCGGTTTCCTTGTGGGGAATAAATGAGAGTTTCAGTGTGATCTAAAAGAGCTATTCTTCTATATTTTGATTTATTAAGGTAGTAAGTTTTTCTAGTGCATCCAGCAGGGCTTTCTCAATGGTGGGGCCAAGCAAGCATCCACACTCTCCCAAGCACTCTCCCAAGCAAGCATCCACACTGCATGTTTTCAGCTGTCTGCAAAAGCACCATAGACTGTATTTCACAAGTTGGTTTTAGCGGTTTTGTGAGTTTAACATGTGAAGGAAGGGCACAGACTACAGTTAGTTTTATTGCTGGTTTACATTATAGTGCATTGCCTCAAGCACACAGTGGCAAGGCAAGGCAGTCATATTTGGAGTAATTCAACCTCGCTCTAAGCTGATAGTTCCTTCGGGGCAAGGCTTTTGGCTTGCCAAATGGAAGGATCCCTCCTCTCTTGCCCACCTCATGCTGTTCCAGGTGTTCTCCCAACTTGCCCTGAGCTACGTTTGGGGGGGCAGAGAGACAGGGCAGCCCTGTTGCACAAGTCCTTGCAGAGAGCTTCCACTGATGGGACTCATTAGCTGAGTCTTGCCCACTGGGTGGTACGCAACTAAGTTTTACTCAGAGTAGACCCATTGAAATTAATGGGCATGACTAAGTTAGAAACAATTAACTCAAATATGTGCAACTGTTGCTTGTGGAGCAGGCAGTGGGGCAGCTTACCAGATCTGCGTGAAAGACAGAAGCAGCAAGCACAGATACTGGCACAGCAGGAAAGGGCGTTGAAAGGGCTGGTGGTGTGGGAATGGATCATATAAGGATATGAAACTCTGAGTCTTTCAAAATTTGGAGAGTCCCCGAGAGATTCAGAACAAGCCTGTCTTAGTCAGGTGACTCACTGCTCGGGCAGGATTCCAACACTGCTGCAGCACATGTCTCTGGCTGGGCAGCAGGAGGAACAGAATCAGCTCTCCAAAGAAAAGGCATACAGCTTCATGGATATAAATGGAAGATCTCTTTAATAAATATGCTAAGAGATGCTAGCAAAATGCTCATTGTTATCAGAAGCAGGGAGGAAGGAAGAGAGAGGCCAGTGGGCACCTGTTAGCCATAGTTAAACCTATTTCCTCTCTCTATTGAACTGTTGGGAAGCAGCTTTTAGTGCCTCGCTGGTAACGTAGCAAATGTCACAGTCCAAACCTGGGGTCCCTTTCTTAGTCACCCTTGCATATGACCAAGAGACAGAGCCCGGGAACCATCTTTAATTGAGATGATAGTTTCACTAAGCACCTTTTCCCACCCCATCTGCCAGTGCATGTATGTCCCTAAGCCTGGGAGGCAATACAGCTACCTGTTGTCTCTAGGCACAAACACCATAACCCCACATCCTCATCCTCCCTTCCAATTTTTTGTTTACCTGGGCAACCTCCCGTTCTGCCTCTTGGAGAACTTGCTTGGCCAGATCCCTCAGAAGGGCCACAAAGGTACGCAGAATATGCCCCAGCCACTGCAGGGCCACCTGGTTGAACACTGGGAGCTCAGACACAAGCATCGAATTCATGGCGAGATAGGTATTCATGGCAGCCTCCTCTTCATACGTCACACTGCCTGTCTCGTTCCTCTTCTCCTCACATTCCTCATAGTCCAGCTGCTTGTCCAAGCGCTTCTTGATCAGTTTTTGAGGCCCTTTCAGAGTCTCTGACAAGTTGACCAGCGGAAGGTACACCAGGTGCTCCAGTCGTCTCCTCTGCAAAGCAAGGAAAATCAAATACAGTTCTGAAATCTTGGCCTCCCTTGACTCAGCAGATGAGAGGCATCTGGGATTGGGGCCCTTCGAGGTTCCACTAGGGAAGTGCTGTGGAATTCTTGCTCCAAAAGGTCAAGGAACATGCTCTGGGTCCCACCACCAGACTCCCCTTGTTATGCAACACGAACAGACCAAGCCCAAAGGAACCCAGCTCCTAACAAAGATTTGCGGCATTTTACAACAATGAGCAACATGGGTCAGAATACAGTCAAAGGCTATGTACACAGCCAGGTCCCCCCCCCCAGTTCGAATTGAAGTTGGTGGGGGGGGGGGAATGCAGTAGGGTAGATATAGAAGAGAGGTGGGTTTGTGGTGAATGCTGTATGCACACTGCTTCCTAAACTAGCAGTGGGAGTGCACTGGATTTAGAGTAAGCAGGAGTGTGTAAACAGCCAAACTTTCAGTGTTTGTAGAATCAAGGCAGATGTTGTACAGCAGTAGGCAGCCATCAAATATGCTACCTGGAAATGGAAAAGCTCTGAAGCAGCCAGGGTGGAGGAAGGCAGATCTGCTACATTCTCCCTCCCCACACCACAACCAGGCTGTAACTAGAAAGAACCAAGACGTTACTTACAAACTCAGCAAAGACAGTGCTGTGGAGTTTTCCTGCAAGCTGGCAATATTGTTGGATAGTCCCTCCTTCTGTTCCTAGTTCGTTCTCATGTGGTTTATAGCTGAGGAACGCCTAAGAGACAAAGAAAAGAGCCTGATTACATGAAGAAGTGATTAAGATATGTTTTTGCTGCCAATACTGAACTAGATGGACCAGTATTCTGACCTGGTAGAAAGCAGCTCCCTATGTTCCCAGAGTAGGGAATTAATTTTCAATTAATTGACCCGTCTGTATCCTGGTTTTCCGAAACACTGGGTAGCTAACAATGCTATGAGAGAGGAACCGTGAGTTATGACATTGATCCAGTAAAGGAAGATTTGTGATGAAACTTTCTTCAAAATGCACTGGGTGGTCTTTCATCTTCAAGTCCAAACATTCTTCTCCTTTCTGTTCTGGTTACATAACCTGCTTAGAGTATCAGTGAAATATGTGACTGAATGGGGCCATTAGTACCAACAAATCTATTTTTAGATGGTGCTCTGAAGTCTCATAACTTATTACTGTGAGGCTGATTGTATACCAATAAAAACTTTCACAATCTATTGCAGAGTCCCCAAACCATAGAATTTGCAAAGCAGCAAATTGTGATCACAGATCACCACTTTGTGTAACTAACAGCAAAGTCAACATATTTTTAGTTTTTCTGATTTCAGCCAGCTTCTACTTCAGACACTGAAAAAGGAGGCAACACGTTGGCCAATCTTGAGTCGATTTAATCTGTAGTAAATTATAATAAATTATAAGACAGCCATCCAGGTAATCTGCTGTTTCGACTGATACTTCGTCAGTTATATAACTACAATAAACCAAACAAATGTAAATCAATAATCATATTCCAATATATTGCTAAATATAACCAGGTAAATAGACGGCACAAGTATACGACTAACAGATCCTATTGCTTACATACTACAGAAATTCAGGAAGATACAGTAATGAAACAAACATACAATAATGAAGAACAATGAAAATAAAAATAAAAATGCAACATACCTAATGTTTGTGAATATTCTGTGGAGCAAGGATCATAATCATATGTAATCCCTGCTACCAGTTGTAGAGAACAAGGAACTTAATATACTCTAGCCCCACAGGTCACGCCCTAGTTGACCAGGGTTTACTGAAAACTTAAAGAGACATGCATCCCAAGATCCTGAAAGTAATCTGATTAAATAAAGCAACTCAAATCAACTCAAATCAAGTTCAGAATTTAACCCCTCCGGATGGAGCGTTTTGAATAAGAAAATGAACTGCGATTCTTTCTGTCTTAATAGACTGACGTGATCCCGTTTAGTGTTCCCCTTCCTCCTATTGACCCATAATACAGTATACAGCATCTCTGTATACAGCTTCTACTTCAGAAACATAACCTGCTCAAAGAATGAGTAAAGCACCCTGTTGTGTGGAGCCATTCACCCCAATTCTCAGTGGCAAGTTTGTTTTTAGATGGGCACACTCCTGTTTCCTCTGCATCCAGTGAGCTCCCACTTCTGCTTTGGGAAGTGGTGTACACACAATGTTAACCACAATCCACATCTATTCTTTATCTACCCTTTCATTTTTAATGAAATATTGCATTTTGATGCATTTTCTTCTGAACCAGCTTCGATCTTGTTGGAAATTTGCAGAAGAGGGATTTGCATGGGTTAAGAAGAGTGAGGGACATAAATATTCCCAGACTATCCCTGTACCTTTAACCTGTCAGCTTACTTCTTCTCTATCCCCTTGTTTCTTAGACTGATATGTTGCATCCTGTTTATAACTTCCTGCTCCTCCTCACACTCCTCTCTTTGACCTCAAGATAAGACAGTCATCTTCCTGCTTTCATCTAAGAGAACAAAGGAGCAGACATGGCTGCCCTGCCCTCCTCTAGACTAGTTAGTTAGGTCAGAACTTGAAACTTTCCCATCCATGTTATGTATTTCCTAAAACAAATAACACTATCATTTTCTCACCTACAAACATCTCTCTGTGTGTGATTGCAGCAAAGATTCACCACCCAAATGCTGCTCACAACATACAAAAGGGTTTCAGTAGGCAATTGGACCCTGCTATCCCAGTGGATCCAAACTGAAAAATGAATGGCCTAGCTGCACTTTTAAGCTGACAATGTGTACACAGCCATTGTGCTCCAAAGTACCCCTATGGGAAAGCTCTGGTGTGGGTGTGGGGATGTATCTATCCTAAGGAAAACAGAGTCTTGTGAAAGAAAGCATCAGAATCAGTGATGAGAATAAAGAAAGTGGGAGTTTCTGGTCACTCTGGGCTCATCCACACTTCCTCTTGTCCTGCAACTTTCCGCCAGGGAAAACTGCTCTTGAGTGCTCAATCGGAGCAAATGGCAATTTGGGTTTTCTGTGGATTGCTACCGGTATTTGCTCCCAATTAGAGCTAAAGAGCAGGTTCTCCCTGGGAAAGTAGTGGGGAAAGAGGAAAAGTGTTTGGACCCATGCTTTCCAGGTATGGGACAAGTGGGAGTGTGTTTAAGCCCTCTGTCTAACCTCTTTCAAGAAGTGCATTCTGAACTCCATAATGTTGAGACTGTGCTTGAGGGTGAAGTCTGGGTTCTTTGTTTGTGGCCAAGGACTGATACTTGCAGATGTATGAGGAAGAGAAAAGCAGAGCAATTTAAAAGCTGTTGTCAACCTGCCAAGCAATGCATTTGGAGGTCAGGTCGTTTCCGCCCTTGGTTCATATAATCCCAGGGGTTTATTCACACCTCCAACAGGATCTTCCCCAGGGCATGAAGCCTGAGTATGTTCGACATGCTGAACCTCAAGAGCAGGGGATTGCAGCTTGTGCCAAGCACTGTTAGCTTTGAGGACACTCTTTCTGATTCATTTTCTTCCTAGCAGAACACCAGAGCAGACTGGGCATAAAGCAATAATACCACAATGAAAGGTTAAACTGTAACACAGCCTATCTCTCAGGCGCAGCGGAAGAAAGATTGACGTGTTTCCTTAAGGTTTGGTTCCCTATCTGCTTTCAAAATCTATACTGGTGGAAACTATCTCAATTCCTACAGGAAGATTACAGCTTCCCTCCCAGAAGAGCATTTATTCATACTTACTCCTTTCCTTTCAATTACCTGTTAATATACCGAAGGAATTGTGGATGAACATCCCATCCACAGATATGAACCTGAAATGCAGATGGCAAGGAAGACCCCAAAGGTGTAGCCAGATGTTTGTGTCAGACTCACATCTGAAAACGTTCTACAATGTAAAGATGTGCATCTGCAGCCATTTTAAGAGCATAAAAATATTCCTGCTAGATCCCTCATGCAGACTCATTTCCCCTAATTGAATTTGGATTAGTGCTGTTTCTCTGTGGCTTGCGGAAATCAGAATTAATGGGCCCAGGCACTGATACAAATGGGCAGACCTCAGTCATGATTCTCCAAGTACTTTCTGACCAGCTACTGAAACTTTGTGAGAGACAATGACGGGTTGTCAAGGGTACTCTAAGAAATCTCCGCTGAGTCCTCTGTGTACTTATCCCATGAGCTAGCTTCAACATGAGATAAATGAATATTAATACCTCCGTGTTGCTCAGGAAAGAGGCCACATTCTCTTTCAGATCGGCTACAGCTGATGACAAGTCTTGGAACTTTTCTTCCAGTGTGTCAAACTCCTTGTCCTTTGTCTAAAGACCAGAGAGAGCAAATTATATTATAGCCCCAATGGACAGCAAAGGGTTAGCCTTAAGTTATAGAATGCTAGGAGAGAAGATGAGATGCTAAATGTGTTGGCATGGTAGCAACAGTACATAGTGATGCCTGTGTACCATTGCTTTACATTTATATTGCAAATAATGGGTTGAATCCAATACTGTGGTTCTGTTCATGTGACAGACTTCTACTTGTTCAATGGAACTTCCTTCTCCTCTCCTCTGCAGCTCCACCCCCCAAAATATGCTCAAGAGGGCTGGGGGTGCCATGGAGCAGATTTCGGGGGTGCACAAGGACAGGAGAGGAAGTTCTCATGCAGTGTTGAACAAAACATTAATGAATTATTATTATTATTTACACAAAACAAGCACCTGTTGCCTCTGGAGTCTTCCAGGAAATTAAACATCATTCCTGATATATGCACACCTTAGATCAGCAGGAAACTAAATACCTAATACAAGACTTGCTATGTGAATTCTTCTTCTGTACCTCTGAAGTGCCCTGGTGCCTGATAACATTTTCCTGTTGTATACCTGCTGCAGTTAGGATATTGAAAGGAATGGTTTCATTTTATTTTCAAATTATGCTAATAAAAAAAATAAGATTAAAAATTAAGAACCATGGATAAGGGCCGTAGCTCAGTGGCAGAGCAGCTGCTTTGCATGCAGAAGGTCTCTGGTTCAGTCCCTGGCTTCTGCAGGCAGGCCTGGGAGAGACCCTTGTCTGAAAAACTGGAGAGCTGCTGCCACTTAATGTAGACAATACTGACTTAACCCAACCAGTGGTCTGACTCGGTATATAGTAGCTTCTTACATTCCTATGACTACTAGGACGTGGAGAGAGGAGATTAAATTTTAAACTAGACAAATTAAAATTGAAATAAAAAGGTCAAGAGGATTTCTTGCAATTCCTGGATTCCCCCCCCCCCAGGATTCTTTCAGTTCATTCTCACACTTCAGAAACCACAAAAACCAGGTTGCAATGCCCTGACACTGCTAATTTTTCTGCTGATGGAAAGAACCATGACTTCATTTCAGATTGCCAGCCCAGCTTCCCATTGTGGTTAATAACTGATTGACTGATTAAGCAGGGTCAAAGGACTTGAGCTTCTGTAAAACAGGAACCATCTTGAGCTTGATACCTCGGCAGGAGTGCGATGAGGACAGGAAAACGCTCTGCGTGTTTACCACACTGCCCAAATTACTGGTGTTGCCGTTAACTATGAAAGAAACACTCCTGGCCAGGTCACAAGTGGGCGCTGTTATGTGATCTCCTCAATGTTGATGTCATGATCCCAAAACCGATCGCATGAGCTCAGAGAGGCTAAAATGTGATAGCTTATTGCTATCTATGAAGCAGCCTGAAGACACCAAGTCAGTGAGTTCAGTCTGATGAAATAGAAACTATGGGTGGCATAGAAGAACGCTTTTCCAACTGCCAGTCTCAGTTTGTGTGTGTCCCCTGAATTCACCCTCCCTTGCCTGGATGCTGCCAGCCCACCATTTCACTGAGATAGTGGAGACAAGACAAGCACAGAGCACTCACCTTAGGCACAATTCCAGCCTCCTGCATAAAAAGGCGGCTCAGTCGCGTGGTCTTCTTGGCAATGGAGTGGGGGTTGAGGCGAGCCAGGCGTTCCCGCAGAGTCAGATACCCAGGCTTGTTATATTTATTTGCTATTCTCATGCCACATGGGTTAGAAGGTAGGAAAACAGGGAAGGAGCGCATTACACAAGGTAGAAATGAATGGTTGAATGGGCATTTGATGATACAGAACACCGTCCCAATACAAAAAGAAGACTATAGTTTCTGAGACATGGCTTTGGTGGTGGAGAAGCACCTTGTTCTGTTTTGAAGTATCAGCTATCTTTCAATTAAAACTGGCCCTGAGATTGCCATGAAGGATTTGCTGGGTTGGCCACTTTCTTTCTTATTTTATTTTATTTATTTGCTTCTCTGTTACAGTTCTTCATTAGTACATCAACATTAGTACAACAACTGTTGCATTCAAAAAGGAATGGTAAGAAAAACATTTCTTGGGTTGGCCACTTTCAAGGAAGCAGCATATTAATTAATTATTGGGATTATCACACACCTCTCGTCTCTTTCCTGTTACCCTTCCCTGTTACCTTTCACTCTGCTTTGTTTACCATCTAGCCTGGTGAAAAGTTCCAGAGGACTCAAAACCTTGCACACTGTTTTGTGAAATTTTGGTTGGCCTAAAAAAGGAATTGCCCTACTGTGGCTTTTTTTAATGAGAGAAAATGGCTGCCTTTGTTTTTTTTAGCACATACTGCATCCATCTTCTGAGACCACAGTTAAGGGGCACGCTTTACCCTCAGAGAGTGTAGATCTTTTCCTGCCCCTTTTGCTTCAGTGCTCCCAGCTAGACAGAGGATACTCAGCCCAACTCCTCAGGTGCAACTGGGCAACAGCTCCAAAGCAAAATGGAAGGATGCTTTCCTCATGTGTTTGCATGATTGTGTTTGTGTGTGCATGGGCATCCATAACACTGAGCAAGAAATTAGCAATCAAGAGATCATGCTGTCTATTGTGTGTCTTTATCTTATGCTGGTCTACTGTAATTGAGAGAATGAGTGTATGTACCCTCTACTTCTGCAGTTGCCTATTGCCTATCTAGCATGTTTTATTTATGTATGGAGGTGCTTTTACTTATGGAGGTCTATGACCGTAATAATGATTTGGATTTGGATGGTTCAGATCCAGATCCAATTGTGAGTATATGGGTCCTGATTCTTAGCCTATTAATTTTCTTAGGGCTGGTTTAGCAAACTACTCTCAGTGCAGAGGTGGAACTGACGTTAACGAGTTACTGAATGATATTCAACTAAGTTTGAAATCAGCACATCCACTGTACTCTTTTTGGTGCCTGCTAAAACATTTTTGTTTAGGCAAGCCTACCAAGATATATAGAATGTTTGCATGTATTTTAATCTGTGTTTAGCTTATTGCTGATTTTAATTATTATTGGAATGTTTCAGATGTCTGTTTTAAACTGTTTTTACTGATAAATTTGTTTCACTCTTTCAGAAAACTGTGAGGATCTTTTTTTCTACACTCAAACTGTTTATAAATTATATTAAATGATTAAATAAAGCAAGTAAGTTTGCCATGTTCATTAATTTCAGTGGGCTTACTCTGAGTAAAACATAGCTCAATACAACCATTTTTTAAAAAAAATATTTTCTTTTCTACTCTGCCTACATGTTTTCTTGTCGTTATTGAGACACAACCATCCTTGGGGTAACCCGCTCAATGTAGACCTCAGGGTCCCACAAGGATCAAACGTATGCCCAGAGTGGCTTCAGGAGAATAAACAAGCCCAAGTGACTGAAACCACCCACACAGTACAGGGCTCCTGGAGGAGAGCAGATGGTGCCCAGAGAGCATCCATTTCCCTCACCTACTTCCTTGCGTCTTTTGTACTCATTGATATTGGCATTGACGTCTGCCATAGCAGCAGCTGCAGCGTGGAGAGCTCCATAGGCACTGGCGCTGTCTGGGGTATTTTCCAATATCTTCTGCAGCAGCAGTGGGTATTTTGTGACCCGTTGCACTGGCATCACCAGGAAGAAGCTCAGGTCTGAAGCCCCAGTGTGAGGCCTGTCCAAGAGATGCAGAAGGACAGCAAAATTTAAGCAGGCTTCAGAACTTACTAGCCTAGTGATTCCCTAGGCTTCTCTAGTAATATAAACAGGCAGGAGCTCATGGGCGTAGCCAGGGGGGCAAGGAAATAAATAAAAATACTTAACTAAAAGTAGAAAGAATCAGAATATTTGAAATTGAAATGTTTGCTGAGGTCACTTGGACGATGCTGTGGCACATTCTAGTGACACAGCTGGCAACCCAACTGAGTGATAGGCCTGACTTCCATGAATTGACCAATCACGTCACAGGTAGCTTGGTACACCTCCCCCCCCCCCGGTTAACATAAAACCTGGCTACGCCCATGCAGGAATTGTACCCTTCTAGTTTGATTTTGTTTGTTTGTTGAAGCCTGTAAGAAAACTGGAACCATTGCCTGGTGCCTAGTTATTCTGTCATGGTGCATGGTGATGGTATCATTGCCATGTTACGGTAACTGGTTACACCATGCAGCAGGGCCTGGAGACTTCTTTTGATGCTGTTACATTGACATTATGAATGAGGCCATCCGTGACCAATGCAAGGCTTCATCTTCCAGCATCTTGTTTCAACAGTGCCCAACCAGATACTTTTAGGAAGCACACAAGCAGGGCACAAAAGCAAAAGCTGTTGTTGCTCCCCAACCACTGGTATTCAGCAGCACACTGCCTTGAATATGGGGGTAGCATAGCTGCCCATAGCAATATCCACTGATAGACATATCCTCCATGATGAATTTGTATAATCCCCCTTTAAACCACCTAAGCTGGTGATCACAACACCTTATGGCGGTGAATTCCACAAATCAGTTAATTGTTATGTGAAGAATTGCAGGAGGGGGGCCAAGAGGCAATGAAGGCTACAGTAGGGGCTTGAACACTGAATGCTGCCACATATGCATGGCACATCATGGATGCTGGGAACTATAAGAAATTAATGGAACAACAGTGGGAAGGTGTTAGACCATATTTGCACTCTGCTCTTGGCCATTATTCTCTATTCATTCTCTTACTGATCCCCCCCCCCCGCCCTCGATTCAGAGCTAGAAACTAGCTAGGGTTAACTAATGTACGCTTTGTTCCATTGACCTGCGTAGACCTTGGCAAATTTCCACTCTCTGGTTTGGGGAGCTTGTCCTTGCTCATTTGCAAAAGAGAACTGTCGCCTCTCACAGCCGTGCTCAGTCACTCAGATAACAGTCTCAGCCAGCTGAAGTGATGGACTGACCCGAAGGACACAGATGCTGCCAGCCACTGACTGATGTCCTTGCCTCATTACACACAGTGTCATGTTTGTTTAGCTAACGAACTCACCCTGGGATTGATTCTTCTCCAACAGATGGAAGGAAGAAGAAGTAACAGAGCCTGGGAATAGCTGCCTGCAGCAGGGCCTCTGAGTGGGCACTGCATCACAACATGGCCATTAACTTTTTAGCCATATCCAGAAACACACTGCTGAATAGGTTGAAAAACAGAAGTTCCTGGTTCGGTTCTTCATTGCCATTGGTGGACCTTCGGATTAACCACCAACAATGACACAGGCAACAGAAGCAAGAAGAGTGTGAGGAGTAACTATACATTGTGGAGGGCAAGTAAACCAGAAATAATGTGGTGCCCTCTGGATGTTGTTGGACTACAACTCCCATCATCCCTCATTGTTAGCTATCCTGGCTGAGGCTGATGGGAGTTGTAGTCCACAACATCTGGAGAGCATCACATTGGCGCCCCCTTAAGTAGACAACCATTCACAAGTCTACTTCTATTTCACATTTGAAGTCTGGGTCACATGTTTCTGACTATCAAGGGAGGTACTTACACTGTGGCAATCAGGGTGTCCACAATCTCTTTCTGCAGCCTTGGCTCATTCCTGTAAATCTCCAGCAGCAGAAGAGCTTGATCATAGTCAGCACAATAAATTTTATAGGCGTTCTCCATCTCCTCTTTCAGCTCTTGGAATAAGGTGCCTACCATAGCAAAGGTACCAGTCACATCTCCAAAAGAGGTGTCTAAGAAAACCCTCAGAACCACCAAGCAGCAGCAGCAGCAATAATTGTCCTCTAAACAATTAATCCTTGATCCTTACCTATGGAACTTAAGAGGCCCCCTTCTCCTTTTAATGAAAAACTAAAAGCCTGTATCCAGAGTTGGCAAGTTAGTTCAAATTAAAATGTAAGATCTTTTGTATTCCATCAGCATCACTTTCCCAGTAAGGAATCTTTGACAGGATATGCTGCTAAAAAAGGAAAGGGGGAATGTTATACAGTGGTTCCGCTCCTTCCTCCTGGGCCATGTCCAGAAAGTGGTGGTGGGGGATGAGTGTTCAGACCCCTGGCCTCTCACTTGTGGGGTGCCTCAGGGTTCCGTCCTCTCCCCCATGTTTTTTAACATCTATTTGAAGCCGCTGGGAGAGATAATCAGGGGGTTTGGACTGGGTGTTCATCAGTATGTGGATGATAGCCAGCTCTACCTCTCTTTCAAATCAGAACCAGTGAAGGCGATGAAGGTACTGTGTGAGTGCCTGGAGGCAGTTTGAGAATGGGTGGTGGCTAACAGATTGAGGTTGAATCCTGACAAGACAGAAGTACTGTTTTTGGGGGACAGGGGGTGAGCAGGTGTGGGGGACTCCCTGGTCCTGAATGGGTTAACTGTGCCCCTGAAAGACCAGGTGCGCAGCCTGGGAGTCATTTTGGACTCACAGCTGTCCATGGAGGTGCAGGTCAATTCTGTGTCCAGGGCAGCTGTCTACCAGCTCCATCTGGTACGCAGGCTGAGACCCTACCTGCCCATAGACTGTCTGGCCAGAGTGGTGCATGCTCTAGTTATCTCCTGCTTGGATTACTGCAATGCGTTCTACATGGGGCTACCTTTGAAGGTGACCCGGAAACTACAACTAACCCAGAATGCGGCAGCCAGACTGGTGACTGGGAGTGGTCACCAAGACCATATTACACTGGTCCTTAAAGACCTACATTAGCTCCCAGTATGTTTCCGAGCACAATTCAGTGTTGGTGCTGACCATTAAAGCCCTAAACAGCCTTGGCCCAGTATACCTGAAGGAGAGTCTCCACCCTCATCATTCAGCCGTGACACTGAGGTCCAGCGCCAAGGGCCTTCTGGCTGTTCCCTCACTGCAAGAAGTGAGGTTACAGGAACCAGGCAGAGGGCCTTCTCGGTAGTGGTGCCCACCCTGTGGAACGCCCTCCCATCAGATGTCAAGGAAATAAAGAACTATCTGACTTTTAGAAGACATCTGAAGGCAGCCCTGTTTAGGGAAGTTTTTAATGTTTGAAGTTTTTTTCTGTTTTTAGTCCTCTGTTGGGACTGGGGAAACCTGATGATGATGGATGAGCTAACATGAAAACATGTTGTGATGACCTGAAGAATTAGTACTGACCATACTGCCCTTTAGACATTTCCCCAAACATGCGGGAGTCACTTGTCTGTGAGCAACTCCTGTGCAGCTGTGAGAATGTTTAGGACCCTACTAGGTTTGGATCACCTTTCTCCTGCCCACCCCAACTCCCAGAATTGGCAACCCTTTCACAGCATTGTGCCAATTCCATGAGAAAGGCGCAGTCCATCAGTCATTTAAACATAGTGGAACCATGTCAACTTTTACCCAGTTATGTGGGAATGCCTTACACACAAGCAGTTCCCATTCAGCTGGGGATATGTATAAAGGGCATCTGTTTTCTCTTCACAAAAGAATGACCTAGAAGCTTAGAAAACAATGCATGGTTGACTCAGGTAGCAGTTGCCTGAGGACTCCTCTTTATGGTCTGCTAATTGGCTGCAACCTTGATTATTTGCCTGCCCTCTTCGCACTTCTTTTTCTGTTCCAACTGTGCAACCCATGCAGTGCAGTTCTAGTTTCCCTTTCTTAATGGCTTGGTGCAATAGCATTACCGGTGAAACCGTGCTATGACCTTTGTCTTGTCCATGATTTGGGGTTATGAATTACATCTTAGCACAAATTACCAAAGTTTGTTTTGCTCCTTGGCCATGTAAACACCTTCAGAGTAATTATTTTCTGCTTCTACAGATGGTATGATCAATATTAAAAACACAGGAGGAATAAATAACAACAACAACAATAACAATCTTTATACCGCATCCATCTGGCTGGTCAGCATCACAGCAATTATTGCTAGCAATAAACAGAAGTTCATATAACACAAAGCATATCACTGATTTAATAACATCTGTCTCAGATGGCTGGTTGTTATATTCCCACTCACTGATACGATAGAGCTGTTCATGCTCCTGGTTCATTGCAGCTTCAAGTCCTTTCAGGAAACGTCTGGAGATGTGCAGGACATCATCTATATTGGAGAAAAGTCCTTCCAGGTCAATCTCAGGTAGCTAAAAGGCATAATAGATTAGGAGAATGCATGAGTTCTTTCTCTGTGTGTCCATGAGTGAGCCAATGATTACTGTTTGAACAGTAATCCAAATATTGCAGAAACAGAGATCACATCTTTGCAGAATGGATATACCAAAGATGATGCTTAATTGTCACCGTCTAACAGGAGAAAACTTGCTGACAACAGGACCCAGTGGTCACCTCTAAATATCCAGGCACACTGCATTGCTGTAGAAGGGACTGGGGAAAAGTATAGCACTAGCTTAAAAACTCTCTTGTCTTAGTCTATAATGTACAGCATCTCCCCAAAGAGATACCACATACTGTTACCTAAAGCATCTCACACTGCAGCCTACACACTGATTATCATGGTAGCTTTTTAGACTACATTCACACCATATATTTAAAGTACTATGATACCACTTTAAACAGACACGGCTTCCCCCAAACAATTCTGGGAGCTGTAGTTTGTGAAAGGTGCTCCCCTGGTGTGGAGGATCTGCCTCACCTGCTTTTTCTGGAGGTGATTACGGATATCTGAAATGCACAGCTGAAGGTTCTGTACATAACTGGTCTCTGTGTTGATGAGCTCCTCCAGCGCCAGCCGTTGGTTCTGCTCTGTTTTGTCCAGGCATGTCACTGTTTCATATATGTGTTCAGCCTCTGGTGTCTCCTCAGCTGTCAGTTCATCTGTGCTGTCATTTGCCATATTGGGAGCTGTAAAGAGAGACGGAGACACAGAGAAAAAGGTGGGTCATGAGTGCACATAATCCACTTACATAATCTTCAGGCCCATTCTAACTCTACACTTCAGTGGGAACATGCCACTGGATTTATTATTTTGCAAATGTCCTAATAATAATAATAATAATAATAATAATAATAATAATAATAATTTGTACCCCGCCCATCGCCCATCTGGCTGGGTCTCCCCAGCCACTCTGGCCGGCTTCCAGCAAACATTAAAATACATTAACACATCACAGATTAAAAACTTCCCTAAACAGGGCTGCCTTCAGGTATTTTCTAAATGTCATGTAGTTGTTGATCCCTTTAACCTCTGATGGGAGGGCATTCCACAGGGCGGGCGCCACTACTGAGAAGGCCCTCTGCCTGGTTCCCTGTAGCATTGCTTCTCGCAGTGGGGGAACCACCAGAAGGCCCTCGGCGCTGGATCTCAATGTCCGGGCTGAACGGTGGGGGTGGAGACGCTCCTTCAGGTATACAGGACCGAGGCTGTTTAGGGCTTTAAAGGTCAGCCAGATGGGTGGGGTATCATTATCATTATTAATAATAAGTCAGTGACAAAAGTTGCCAAGTAAATCTTTTTTAAAGGAGATTTCTGGTTGATTCCATACAATGAGCTGGGACTTTCTTAAGACTGGAGATCAGATGGAGGGTCGGGATTTTGCTGTCTCTTGTAAGATTTAAACCAGGAGCAGCCTGCATAGTAGGACTTGTCAAGGTTAAGGAGTCCAGAGTCAAACCCAACTCCCTAACCAGTAGGCTGTCGCCCTTCTAGGGAACCAAAGTATTTGCAAAGAAACCAATACAGCCAAATAGATCTGAAGCAACTGATTTAGAACAAGGCACATTCCCAAATGATCACACAGAAGTATAGCATTATACAGAATAATACAGAACCCCATAAGATTCCAGTGATCTCCTTCCAAAAGAAACCGAACCTGGGTAAGCGTTGCACTCCTAGAATTTCTCACTGCTTGAAAAAGGTGTAACAATATTTTCACTTGACAAAACATTCATTCTCTGTAAGCTGTCAAAATTTCAGTATACCTTGAGAAAAGATCCTTGGATATCCTACTGAAAATTAGTAACGTGCACATTTTTGTGTGTGTAGCATCCTCACCCCTAAAATAAAACCAGAAGACTTAAGAACTGAATGGAAATGGTCCACATAAATAAACAGACCATAGAGAAGATTTCTGTACACCACAAGACCGTGTCTTTACACTACAGTATTATATTCTGAACAGCGTGCCAGTCTGTGCTATACATCCATAGTGCTGGGTTATTTTTATCTGATTGCTGCTGTTGATCAATTGTATTCACTGCAGGCTAGCTATTGCAAAAGACACTTTAACATCTATTGAATCTAGCAGGGGGAACCACAGATGGCTCGTATGTAGAAGCTTCCTTTCACTTGAATAATTCAACACTATATATTAACGCAACAGAAAGGCAGCAAATAGAAAGCTGGAATCCTGGTCATCATTGTTCTATCCTCCTGGATTCTGACCGCAAAGGGGCTGCTTTACCTGAGAATAGATGCACTTGTCAGGCCTGGAACCTTTTGTTCTGTTTGTACCCCATTATGATCATGGACATTTTGGAGAGATGATATTGGAATAAAGAAGCAAAAGAAAAAAGAAAGAAAGAAAGATGGACTGAGACTGCCCATTTCTAAAATAGGTTAATGTAGTTGAGAACCAGTCCAGGGTTCCTAGGCCTGGGACCAGAAGAAAGGCCCCTGGGGAGGCTCAAGTAATGAGATAATCCACTATCACAAAAATTGAGAATTCCCAATCTATACAGTGACTACAAAGGGGCTGGATCTAGACACATCAAAAATGTGTTTCAGGAAAACGTGTTGTAAACTTTGTTGTGGGAAATCACGTTGGTGAAAGATGGGACTCCACAGCACCATCTGGTGTCATAGTGTTATAACACATATGAAACGCTTTTTCTTTACTAAGGTAGCTGAGTCCAGAGTCTCAGTTAAAAGTTCTGAAGGAGTTAAAAGTTCCAAAGGTGCAGTCCTGCTATACAGTATTTTAGTGATGGGGACAATAGAACTACCTATCAACTGCTTGACTACTGTAACTTGCTCTATGCGGGGCTGCCTTTGAAATTGTCCCAGAAACTCCAGCGGGTGCAGAATGCTGCAGCGAGGCTCCTCACGGGGACCTTGCCATGGGAGCATATTCATCCAGTGGTTTATCAGCTGCACTGGCTCCTGGTGGAGTACCGGGTCAGGTTTAAGGTGCTGGTTCTGACCTTTAAAGCCCTATGCGGCTTAGGGCCCTCGTACTTACAGGACCGCCTCTCCTGGTATGCCCCACAGAGGACCTTAAGGTCCACAAATAACAATAGTTTAAGGGTCCCGGGCCCCAAAGAAGCCAGATTATCCTCCACAAGGGCTAGGGCTTTTTCAGTGTTGGCTCCAACCTGGTGGAATGCTCTGTCCCATGAGACTAGGGCCCTGCAGGACCTGACCTCCTTCTCCTAATGGTCAGGGGTCCCTTTACCTTTACTTTTACTCCTCATCACTGTAATAATACAAGACAACATATGTGACTAATACTATCAACTTTCAAAACAGGTTGGTGCCAGACTTGGTAGGCATATTCCTATTGTAATGAAGGCAGATGACAAAACACAGTCCCCTTTATTTTCCATGATCACCCTAGGCTTTCACCCTATTGTTTTGGGGGTTGTTTTTTTAAGTCACTTGAATATTCCTTCCGTTTTGATGCCAGCCATTTTGCCTTATAGTTGATGCAGAGGTTTAGCTGTAGCTGGAAGGATTAATAGTGATGCATTTCTGGGGAATGCTGGCTTCACTTTAAAGCAGGCATAGGCAAACTCAGCCCTCCAGCTGTTTTGGGACTACAACTCCCATCATCCCTAGCTAACAGGACCAGTGGTCAGGGATGATGGGAATTGTAGTCCCAAAACAGCTGGAGGGCTGAGTTTGCCTATGCCTGCTTTAAACCATAGTTAAGCTTGAATGTGACTGAAAGGTGAATGTTCTGCATGCTGCTGCATGGGGTGAAAATCACGATCACTCCACTCCTCCCCTGCTCCTGCTGTGCTGTCTGAACCTAGGCTTGTGTCTTGTGCCTCTCTCAAAAAGAAACCAAGAACATAACCTAGGTTTGTTCCACTCTTTGGGGGAGACAAACAATAAGCCCATCTTGGCAGCACAAGAGCAGCTGAAGCAGGGAAGGGGTGAACAAGCACAAGTTTCTGCTCCATGTACCAGCATGCTGCACAGTCACCTAGGGTTGCCAGGTGTCCACTATTTGAGTGGACAGTCCGCTTTTTTCCACATTATGTTCACTATTTTTTTTCCACAAAATAGTGGACATTTCCCCCCAAAAAAGCTTTATGATGAAATGGTACATAATCTAAAGCTGTACAGTCTAAGAGAATAAGGATAGGAGAATCGCGTTTTGTCTTTTTTTTCATAAGTAAGAATGAGACAAAGATCGAATATCCATTGAACTCGATTCTCCGAAAAAATTATTAATCATACTCAATTGTTTCACAAGACATTTAAAAAATGGGGGGGGCGCCTCTTGCCAGAGTTCTGCCCCACCTGTTCCTGACTCGCGGGGAGAACAAAAGGGAGAGGCGCGAAAGAAAAAGACGCCTCTTCCTGTTCCTGACGCGCAGGAGCAGCAGCAAACCAGCTACCGGTAGAGGTGCAGGAAAAAAAGGCGGGCTTGGAGGAGACTTGCCCGACGACCTGAGGGAGCGAGAGCCTTGCCCCAAGGATCGCCTCCCTAATACAGGAACGGTAAGAAGGAACCCCTGTTGGGAACTTGGGTAGCAAAGTAAAATGTAATTTAATATTTTACATATTATTATAATATATTTGATGTTTTCAATTTTAAGTAAAGTTTTGAAGTGATTATTTTAATACGTGTTAAAATGTTTGTAAGAAAATATATAATTTAATTTAATTTAACCCCCCCCCCCGCTTGTCCGCTATTTTTTGGAAGCAGACCTGGCAACCCTACAGTCACCTTTAAACCATACCTAAGTTTGACTCTTTTTTAAAAAGCAATGTGCAAACACTGCCACTATATGGACTCCTCCAGCACATAGTGTGTCAGGAATTGTCAAATCTACAAGTCTGATATTACTTAATTTGATTGTGCCTTTTGTCATTGCTGCTATGTGAGCAAATAAGATATGCAGTTGGGTCTGTGGAAGAGACTCATGTGTCCAAATATCTGAAAATATAATATTTTTGCTACTAAGGATTTTAACCCCAGTAGCCTATACAAGGGTTGCCCCTCCCTCATTTCTACAAACTTTGCAGCAGACCTTCTGAAATACATTTCTGAGGGTGAAAGAGGTTGGTTTTGAAATATGTGCCATTTGTTACAGAAAGAGTGGGGAACACTTGTTTGTTGAAAGAAGCATGCCTCCTCCCTTTGTCTTATTTCTTTCCTGCTGGCATACAATTGAAGGAAATGAAACTGATAGCTTCTTCCCTGAACTCTCTAAGTGAAAGCAAGAGAGGCACGGACAAAATGTTCCAACCAGAATCACAAGGCAAGACCCTTGAAAGAAGATCATCAAGAGAAACAACAGTTGAACCTGTGTCAGCTCTCATCACAGTATGGAAGAGTTTGTTTTCCCCTGGAACATCTATTGATTTTGAAGCAATCGTCAAATGCTGGGCCTGAGGAGGCCACATGATGTGTGCTGAAGAAGAAGAAGAAGAATGAACAGAGGGGGGTAATCAAGCAGATCAAAGTATTCTGGGCTAAACAAGAAAATTACGGTGGAAATTTTGAACATGCTGCAGGAATTTTAACTATCTAGTTGTGGAATTAAGGACAAAATTAAGTGATTGAATTTGAGCTTGTTTACAGGCTGCATAAATGTCTGATATAATTTTGATGATTGCCAAAGAGACCTTTGGAGAGGAGACTATGAGGTCTTCTTTTTTTGTAGGAATCTGGAGTTGTAGCCTACTCTTAAAATGTTTGTAAGAACTGTTTTTTCTTTTAATTAGGATTCATGGCAGTCACTCCACAGAAGGTTCAAGAAGCTAATGACATCTCTTTCCTACACATGAGGAAACTGTAAGTGATGGGACAGGAAGAATGAAGGAAGATAAGGAGAACAGTAGGCCTGGGCCAAAATTTCTCATTTGATGTAAAGACAATAGGTACAGAAAGTGAAAAGATAATGATGGTTCTGGTAGACTCTGGGTCAGTGAAACAGGAGCTGTTGGGTCCAGAATCTGGACACAAAGAACTGCATCCTTGCTGCATCCAGCTGTGGCTTCTACTGTCACTGTAGCATTAAGAGCGATCCTGGATCAGGCCAAAGGCCCAGATGGCTATGGAAAGCCCACAAGCAGGACCTGAGCACAACAGCAACTGGTATTCAGAGGCATACTGCCTCTGACAGTGAAAACAGAACATTGTGACATGGCAACCCTATAGGGAGGGCAGCAAAGGGCAAAACGATGTTGGGAAGCTGAATTTCACTTACTGATCTGAACTAACCAGCCCATTTTTGGGCTGAAGGCTTGAAAGTGCATAACTTTTACAGTACTGGAGGTGGATGAAAAGCTAGTAAATATGAAAGAACTCATACTACCTTTCCTGCTGAACTGGTCTGTTATTTTGGGCAAGTCACTGGCCCTACATATACCTGAGAGACGACCAGCTTTATAGAACTCCCAAATTTTCCAATCAACATATGGCAAAAATGAGGGAGAGAAGGCCCAATGCAAACAAGTTACAGCGCTGAATAATGACAGTAAGCTGAGTACTCTGTGATGGGCCCAATAGCAGAACCTATCTGCATGTTCAGAAAATGCATGTGGTATGACTCTTTTGGGACGCGCCACTTCAGAGAATTCCATGACTGAGTGCTCTCACCTGCCTGCAAAACTCTACTGTGTCTGGATCTCTGAATGTAGCCTTTTCTCACACATACTATATTTCCAGATGCTGCTGCAAAGTATGTAAACATGCCACCCCTCACCTTCACTCTGAAGTGGTACAGTTCCAGCAGGGACTTTCTGAACATGTACAAACACCACACAGAAACCAGGCAGGCAGGAGCTTGCATCATCCACAGTCCCTTTCTGTACCTGCTGAAGGAGTCCTGCTGCCACCCAGTTCGGGTTGTTCATTTTCCCAAGCAGGGCTTCTGTACTGTTAATAATTGGGAGGGGGAGATTAAAAACAGACGATGCTTCCCACTACTCAGCTGTAGAATCCCTGCTTACCATGCAGCTGTTAAATACTCGGGGATGCTGCCAGAAAGCAAAAAAAAAAAAAAAAAAAAGTGGCAAACATATTGGTTCTCTAAAAACTATGGGAAAAGCAGCTTTTCCTTTTACCGCCTCCTGTGACAGGCACCTGCTCTTCCCCGCAGAAGTCAGTGAATGTGCAGGATCTGGAATGTGGTTATGCAACCTTTCCCCTCCATCCATGCAGGGAGAGACAGCCCTCCCTGATTAATGGCTGCCCGGGAGATTTTGTGAGACGCACACAATTCCAAGGACTTGGCCCCTGCCCTTTCGGAGGACATCTCCTCCATCAGCAAAGCCCTTGCTGTCCAGCTCTCCTTGGCTTTTTTGCCTCTTAATTCTTACCTGCTAATTAGCTGGGGACTTCTCGACTTGTTCAAGCTGCCTCGCTGCTGCCGCTGCCGCCGCTGCCGCCTCTGAGTTAATGATCAACCCACTGCGTTCCAGCTGCAGAAACACAGGCTTGTTTGTGTGTATGTGCGCGGAGGACTGGCTGGCCCACTCAGCTGTGTGCAAGTAAGTGTCTGTGAGCCAGGCCGGGCTCCGTTCCCTCGCTGCCATTCCCTCGCTGCTCTGTTTACTGCAGCCCCACGGGCTGTGAGCGGGAGTCAGATGAGTGTATTCGCTCACAGTGCTCCAAAACAAGAGAATATGCATCCAAGGCAACCCCTGCCGGGGTGGCAGCCGGCCAGCTGTAGAGATTGCTAGATGGAAATGAATGGGCCCTGCTGCCTGGCAGGGGGGCCAGCTGCAGGAAAGAAGAAACACCTTCACACACAGTAGGAAAATCCTGCGGGGAACAGAGAGCAGTGCAGGCCACAAACAGCAACTCAGCTGACTGAGCTTTGGCTGTAGGCCACCTCTCAGTCCAAGGCACTCCCCCAAAGCCTGTTTACGAACTGGCAAACCCTCAGCATGTTCCAGCAGTGGCACAATGTCCTGTGGGCAGCTTCATTCACTCTTATTAACAAGCATGGTCTGGAGGTTTATGACAGCCATGAGCAAACAGGCTTTGCTTTAAAAAGAAAAGATGCCCCGGAAAGTATATAAACTGCAGCCTGTACTCCTGCCGCCGTGCCTGACAGGTGGGGACATAAGCTCTCCCTAGAGGCTGATTTCTGAGCATTTGGTAATTACAGGTTTTTGCACCATAATAGCCCCAAATCAAAACAGATTTGATTGGGAAGGCGCACAAATTGTACCAGCGGAGGAGGGAGGTTTAATGTTTAATTCATGTTTATTAAATTTCACATCTTTATAATCATGCCGGGGGCGGCACAGGCGATGACTCCAAAAAGCAGCAGCCAGCCAGCCAAGCTTCTCAGATTTGATGGCATGGCTTTCTCGTGGCCTAGCTGGCTCTCTCGGCAGTTTTGCGATAGTGTGTGTGGCTGTTCTGCTAGGTAGGTTTCCTCAAGGTGACCTGGGAAGGTTGAGAAGAAGGAATGGCATAACGGCATATCCCCCAGTTCTACCAGTCAGAACAGTAGAATTCACTGGCTTCGGCATATTTGCCTTGCATCTTCTTCCCAAATTTGTCTTCCTGTTGCTAACAAATCTAATGTCAACAACATTTAACAAAGCTTAGCTTGCATGTTTTTCAGGGGTGGGATTTGCTAGCCTGACACCATCCTTTACTGTATGGTAGTTGTTTTACTTTTTAGGCTGTTGGTTTTCAGCTGTGCTGTTGCTTCTGCTTGCTTATTTTATTTTGATGAATTGCTTTAAGCAAAGGTTTCTACAGAAAGGCAACTTATAAGAACATGTTGATGTTTTAGCACTAGATGCAGCCTTGTACACTGGGATGATGCAAATGGAGGCCTGCAGATTAAAAATTAGATTTGCTGAGGAAATCCCAAAACAGGCCCAGAAGGAGACACTGGAGCACTGTCAACAGGACACAAAAAACAACAACAGCCAAGGGTTGAAAAGTGGACTGGGCAACCAGGAGGGCATACTTTAAAGCAGAGATCGCCAACTGTTTCCCACCACTAGGCACATTTAGAACTTGAGAATGTTCAGTCGGTGCTAGCCATAAAATGTCTGCTCTGCGAGCATGGCATAATGACTTCCACATCTAAAAAAGCAGAAAGATGGGACTTATCCACACCTCCATTTGCCCCACTGCCCACCCCAACCCCAGAAAACCCAATCATTGGTGCTGAATTGGAACAAATGACACTCAAGTTTTCTGTAGATTGCTGTTTGTTCCGATTCAGCACAAAAGAGTAGGTTTTCCAGGGGAAAGCAGTGAGGGAAAGACCAAACTGCTCAGACCCATGCCTAGAAAGCATGGAACAAGAAGAAAACTCAGACCCATGCTTCCTAGGCATGGGACAACCGTGTGGACGAGCCCATACAGGATTGCAAAATGTTTGTAGGCATGACCCTCATCAGCTGGGGTAGGTGGCTCCACAGCAGAGCATATGCTTTGCATGCAGGAAGTCCCAGGTTCAATCCCCGGCATCTCCAGATAGGGTTAGGTGGGAGACACCCTGCCTGAAATTCTAGAGGACCACTGCCAGTCATTTTATAGACACTACTCAGCCAATGGCCTGACTCAATATAAGGCAGCTTCCCATGTTCCATGCAGGAATAGTACAGCCATCTCCTCCCCATCCAAGGCATTGCCTCCCACACTGGTGATTAGATTCCAAGTGTACCTGTTTTTAGCCAACAGATCTTTGAATGAATGCTAAGTAGACAAATCTAACTGAACACAGGAATCCGCAATAGTAAGATATAGTGATTGCATCATTTAACCTCTGGTATGATACTAGAATTGGTTGTCACATAAAAGAACCAAGAGACAGTGCCCAGCAATTGAAGGAGGCTCTAGAGTTGGGTCAAAAAACCTCAGGATAGTCAGTACAGGTAAGTTAGGATAGCCAGGATATGAATGTAGGTTGCCCCACAGGCCTATTTTCTTATTGTATGTTCTTGGGCTCGAAAGAGACCTTGGCTATGCAGGCCAGATGCTGGGTAAGACTCTCATTTTAAACCTTCCAACTTACGAAGCTTGCGCTATTTCCTCAGAAGGCCTAATCTATCACTGTCACTTTTTCCTCCAGGTCAGCTGAAGTTACTTTTTGCCTCTTTAATCACCACCCACCGCTATCTATCCTATTCAGCTGTCCAGCAATTACACAAGGAACAGCCATATAATGTCATAATATTCACGGCTTTTGCTTGCCTTCCAATTTTACTTGCAAGCCTCCTTAGTCACAAGAATCTACATATTTCTTGGTCTTTGCCTTTTCCATTTATTAATACACAATGCAATCTAAAAACTCATGTTTGCGGTCTTTTGACACTCCATTCTCATTATGAGGCCAGATCAATGTAGTCCTCTTTGTTGAGTTATTTATTGATCCTCCCTCGAATTCACAGGCCTTCCATTTAATTTCATAGCTTGTGCCATCTGGTCACCTCACCCCTAATATGTTCCTCAGCTAGCCCATCTCTGTGATCAATCTTTTTGTCCCATTTTCTCATCAACCCAGCATTACTGGGCTCAACACCAAATGAATATTTTTCCTTTATAGTTTTAGTGAGATTGTTCCTGTTATTTCAAATGCTCTTGAGCTTTCCAAAAGCATTAACACATTATCTTATTATTTTTCTTTAAATTTATCTAGCACTGACATTCTTAATATCTCTCACTGATCTCCTTAGTCCTGCAGCGCTAGGTTGCCTCTATGCACAAAGCAATGGTTTTGTTTCAGACTATTCCCATATAAGCTTCAAAGGGAGCATGTAGTATTTCATGCACACCCAACTCAGCAAATGTTTAAAATGTGGTACTTAAAGAAGTTACAGGGATGGATCTTAGCAATGCTATCTGTTTGTCTCCATTAAATTGCTTCTACTCCTGTAAATCATGCTGTTCAAACTGTTATGGTGCACATGATCTAATGGTAAAATAACCAACGATTTGAAAGAACATCAAGATCTTGAGCTGCTTGGCTTGCAAAACGATTGCTCTGAAAACTATTGTTTAAAATGACCTCCCTCACATAGAGATGAGTACATGTGAAGTGTGATAGAAGACCAGTAACTAATCACAGCAGCGAAGTCATTAGCACACTGTGCCCAGACAAGGTAAGCAGGGTCTTAACATCTCTTCGATTATATTCCATTTAATGTTCATTTGGTGTCATCATCCTAATGATGGAATACCATGCCACCACATGGGGGCTTTGATCACTTGCTGTATTCAATTTCCAATGCACTCAAATTTTATGAGACTGGAAATTCAATCTGTTATCAAGCCCATTCAGGAATAAAAACAAACGAAAGGTAAGCAGGAAGAAGGGACAAAAATCAGTTGCCTATAACACACACCAATGGGCAGGTCATTTTTGCCACAGATGTGGAGTTACGGTATTAAAGTGGTGCAGGATATAACACTTCCATTTCCCCTTCACTTTCAGACAGGTTTTAATACCACCTAGTAAAAATGGTGATACATATTGTGTACAGTGGTACCTCGGGTTACAGACGCTTCAGGTTACAGACTCCGCTAACCCAGAAATAGTACCTCGGGTTAAGAACTTTGCTTCAGGATGAGAACAGAAATCGTGCACCGGCAGCGGGAGGCCCCATTAGCTAAAGTGGTACCTCAGGTTAAGAACACTTTCAGGTTAAGAACGGACCTCCAGAACGAATTAAGTTCTTAACCCGAGGTACCACTGTATGTTCAAGTGAGTTGAAACAGAGATCCAATTCACGTGATACTTTGTGTCACCATTTCATTCAAGTCCATTTTCCTATGTTGCACTGCTTACAATGCTAGACTACTTTACTTGCAAGAGAAAGCTTTTTGGTTAATCTATTGACTTAGTCATAACAAGCTTTCACACCTGCTTCTGAATTTTGAATGCGTACAGAACCCTAATTGAGAAATATACATAACTGTTCTGTTTCAATGAATATTACTTAATGCACAATAAAGGCTGTATACACAGAGTCACTGTTATAGCTAGGAATTATCACTCATTCTATAGATAAAAAAATTACTGAAAGACTAGGGGAAAGTCTGTGTCATGTGGTACTGCCTCTCTAACCACCTTAATTGTGTGGGTCACAGCATAAACAGCAAGAGAAAAAAATTTAAGAAGTCAATGAATATCAGCATAGGGGACCTGAGGTGAGCAGAACATATTAAATGTCAGCATTTTAGTTCCAAGAGGTGTATTTATGGGCTGAGAGCCTGTAATAGGCTTGGCTGTTCTGATGTCTGCCCATTTAATATAGGATAAAGGTCTCTTCGGTGATCAGGCCTGCACTCAGCAGAACATTATCTTTCAGAATTTTATGCAACCTTCCTTCTAATTTCACCACCACCCACACAATTCGATCTAGTCCTAATGCATCCTCTGTCCTACATCTCTCTCCTCCCATTTGAACTTTATAAAAGAATGGAAAATTTTCACTGAAAACCTAATTGTTCTCTCCTGGGGCAGAAATGGTTGCTATTAACCTTCATCTCTTGATCCTTTTGAAGGGTCTCAATTGAGCAGTTTAAATGCAGCTAATCAGGGTGATAGGAAATCATCTCTTAACGGTTGCCAGTAACTGCAATGGGTTGTTGCTTCCTGAACAGAGCACCGTCTCTTCTGTTTTCCATTAGCTTCCTCTCCCAATCCAGGGCCTTCCATTTATTTAACTCCCTGCAATTTCCCCAAGGTTATCCTTAAGCAGTCTCACATCTAGAAGGATGGGGGAGGAGGACATAGAAAACAATCCTGGCCTCTCACCATGTTGGCTAACGCAGCCAAAAATAGTAAACACAGTCAATACTGTATGTACCGTACATAAGATAATGCAGCAACGCTGAGAGTCACTCCCACAGCATCCCTGGCAACTGCCGTCATTACCTACCAATCGCAACACTGCACACTGCCCCCAAATTACCCATACAGGAATGCATGATGACATCATGGAAACATTACCTCTAAACCTTAATGCATGGTGATCATACTCCCTTGAAGAGCCCACGGCACCTTGTCTATCAGATCATCCCATAGCTCAGTGTGCAATACAGCAACTGATGCTTTCTGCCACAAGTTCCAGAGCTCTCCATAGAAAGAGGCTTGAACCCCTGCCCCTCCCACAGTCAGGGTTGCCATATTCCCAAAAGTGAAAATCCGGGCAAAGTTGTTGAACAGCTTTTCTCTTTAAAAAATCTCCCTAGTCGTCATACTCTGGGTTTCCCCAGACATTTTACCAATTTGGCAAAAACCTCTTTGACAAAGCCAGATCCAGAGCGGGAGGGTGGGGCGGAGAGGGAGAAAGTGCCATTCAAGTGAGAATAAACAAGCCTATTCCATAGACCAGTAGTAGGCAGATCTGCATGTAAAATCCACAGCTAGTCTCTCCACTCCAGCAAGGGCCTGGATCCCTTTGCTTTGCAGGCCCTACCTATACATTTGAATGCTCACAGGGAGTGATGTTGCTCCATGTCTCTTAATATGTAAAATCTGAGATATCTGTTCTTGGTGTTTTATTCTGTCTGACTCCTGAGTCAAATGAGTTGTGTAGATAAGGCATAGGATTGTGTTGTCAGTAGAAAGAGTAACTGGCGTTTAAAGTTCTTTTTTGAATTCCTTTTTTTAAAGAAAACAAGATGGCACAGGCATAGATGAGGGGCATTTTACTGCTTACTGTCTGTGATGGTATAATAAACACCACGCACAAGCAGTCTGCAACATCAGTGTAACCTTTGTCACAGTAGATGCACTTGCTGGGGTGAAAAATGCTGTTTCTTAAGCAAAGCAGTTTCAGTGCTGGGAAACCCTGATTTTCCCCACAACTCAGGTGCTAGTTGGGGGAAAGACATTTTTATATGCGCTGTAACAAGTGCACATTCATTGCACTGCAAAATGATGATCACCTGGAAAGGTCCATGGAGCCTTGCATTATTAGGCAGTAAGACAGCCTGTCCACTTAAATTAGAACCAGTCTGAGTTTAATGATGAGCAAAAAGCCTGGGAATTATAGGCAGAGCTTGATGATTAATACCTGGAAGCATAAATCTTTTCCCCACTTCCCTTTTCATTTGAAAGTTTTGCTTCTCTCTCAATATTTAAAGCAAGAATTCTATTCTTTAGCAACTTCCGCTGAGCTCTCAGCATCCTCTTAATCACATCTTTTAAAAGATGCTAAACAATGAAAGTATTACTTAGCTATTTTTCTTCCCCTTCTTACTGCAAACTGCATTGCAAAGGATGCAGGTGCTTCTATTGTTAAACGGGTTCCTTCTTTTAATTCATGTATGACATCATTTTAAGCCACAGACAAAGCCCTAAAAGATTCCTAGACTGGACAGTTAAGATACAGTGGTAAAAAGATGCAGAGGCTTTCATCTTCACAACCCTGGTTCCAATCCAAACCTGGTTGGATAGAGGACATTGCTTTTTAAAGTATCCTTCATTCTGCATGAAATGGAGAATTGGATATACAGGCTTTAAGTTCTGGGGCCCCACACACATAAATGAAATTGCGTCAAGTGGGGAACAACCTCTAAACACCCTCTCTGCCACTCTCTCTTCAATCCATGCCCAAAACACTGTATTCACAAACATTCACAACCAGAATTAAAGCTCAGGGCCAGCTGGACGCTGGAGGACAAGTGGAAAAATGGCTGCTGTTGCTGTGCTACCCACATGCCAGCTGTTAGGTGGGGAGGCTGAGCAGCCTAAACAAAGTCCTGCTGCACCTCTGGTCTCTTTGGGGCTTCCTCTGCCCTCACTGATGTCCTCTTCAGGCTTCAGGGAGGGTCTTCTCATGAAGAGGGCTTAATTCATCTGAGGGCTCGCCTCTGGATCCCCTCACCATTTGAATGTAGGTGTGTGTTGATGGGGCCTTTTCAGTTGTGGTGCCCTGTGTACGAAATGCCCTCCCTAGGGAGGCTCACCTGGTGACAACTGTAGTAGTAGTAGCAGCAGCAGCAGCAGTAGTAGTAAATGGAAAAAATGAGGCTCTGCAGTAGGACCTGCAGTATATTGGTAGATCTCTCTCTCTCTGTTTGTCATCCAGACAGCTTATATTTTGACAGAAGAAATAATATTCTATTGAGAATGAGCTTTCCCCTTTCTCTCAACTTCATAAAGTTTTGCAAAAAAGAAAAATAAATTCCTTCTGCAAAACTTGAGTTTGCATTCTTTGACAGCTTAGAATGGCAGTAATAACAGGTATCCTTTGCACATCCAAAATAACAATTCCACTGCTCCTTTTTGTTCATGAAAACACTCTAAACTGTAAAACCCCTAGAGCTGAGCATGTGGGAAATGATGACTCAAATATTCCTTCAATTAACCCTAGGTGTAGCAACACGCTTTAACCACTAAACCAAAGTGCAGTATCATATAAATATGGTGAACAGATTTCAACACTGCAGTATTCCACCCATGCAACATTTCCTTGTTGCGTATGATGATCTTTTTGTATTTAAAAGCCAGGATAATAATGCTAAGTACGAAGTTGGATATTGTCAGCTAAAATGTGTGAACATGATTCCTGTCTATTTAATAAAATTCCTTACTTTTTGATCTGGGGCTTTACACAGTCCCCACCATGCCATCCCCACTTCCTGTCCCACTAGTGTGTTGATTTGTGCCCCAAAGACACTTTCTTCCTTTCAACAGTTTCCACGGCTTTCTGTGGTGAATGCACAAAGGAAAAAGCATAATGGGGTTTCTATGCTACCCAATCACTACCCAACAACCACGCCTGTTGAATCACTTGCTTCCAGCCACTGCTAGAAAGAATGATGCTTAATTGCAAATGGCACAATATCATTCACATTACTCAATGTATATAACAACATCAGGAAAGCAGAGAACAATTTTCTCAGCTATCCAAGAAAGATTATAGGATATAAATACTCAGATTATCTAGAAGATTGCTGGTGCTTTCTGGTAGAGTGGAATCAAGATACCACAGGATGTGAACTATTTCAATACTTTTATGGAGCTCTTCAAAAGAATGACACACACTATTCTATATATGAGACACAGATTGGTGTATAAGTACTTTGGATGTGTTGGGTAAAGCAAATTTACTGTAAAGAAAGGAACAAATCCAAACCGCTTGGCTTATTTGCAGGACACTTGTTTGCAAGTAAATAAGGAAATGTAGCACCGTACATAGATCATTCAATGATATCTGCCGAAAGTTGCTGCCATCTCCAAACTGACATGCGTTCACCCTTGTACTTTGATCTCTACAACAGCACTCCTTACATTTTGCGCGATAGTTGAGGTATGTTTGCACTCTGCATCAGCAAACAATTGCATGATACTGCATATAGCTGAAGGTCAGCAAATTGCTTGTTCAGCCCATGCCTTATCCCAAGCCCTGCCCCTGATAAGTGTTCCACCTCCATGTTTCTTTATGCAAAAGTTGGTACTTTAAAGAACTTTCTAACAACATTCATCTTCCTTGGTCAGGACAAACATTTGCACATATCTGGCATCAAACATTCCTCCTCCACTTGTAATAGCTTTACCCCTTTTTAAAAAAAATAATTATGTATTAGATTTATACACAGTTGGAGCAGTATGGTTCCCAAGTGATCACCCCCTTTAGGCAGTAGCATAGTGAGAAAATCCTAAAGCAGTGATGGCTAACCTTGACACTCCAGATGTTTTGGGACTACAACTCCCATCATCCCTGACCACTGATCCTGTTAGCTAGGGATGATGGGAGTTGTAGTTCCAAAACATCTGGGGTGTCAAGGTTAGCCATCACTGTCCTAAAGTGTAGGCATCCTTCCTGACAACCTCCATAGTCATGCCTCTTCTAAGACAATACAATAAAAATGAACTTTTGACCAAGGCAGACAGTATGGCTTCAATACCAAGGCAAACTTTCCCTCACCACTCTATCCTCCCTATACCACTTACATCCAACTCCAAGACTTATGTTCTACTCAGAAGCTTGCTCACTACTTTTGGATGGTCATAATAAAAGGGGTTTTGGAATTTTTAAAAACAAAAGCAGCAGTGTAATACTTAGCCATGCACACTCATGAAAGCTCCTCCTCCTCCTCTGGTCAGCTTGTCTGGTGAGTTTCTTTCTGAGAAAATCTTATATTGCACACAAAAGGATTGGAATAAAGAACTAGAGATCTCATTTTCAACCACACAGTGGGAAACTGTTTTAACTGATATAACAAGGGTGTATTTGGACCTTGAATTGAGGCTCATACAACAAAAAAACACTATTTAGAATATACTGGACCCCATGACGGTTGTTTAAAAAAAGGGCTATCTAAGGTATCTAACTGCTGGATATGTAATCGGGATAATGATTCTCTAGAATCATAGAATCATAGAGTTGGAAGAGACCACAAGGGCCATCCAGTCCAACCCCATGCCAAGCAGGAAACACAATCAAAGCATTCTTGACAGATGGCTGTCAAGCCTCTGCTTAAAGACCTCCAAAGATGGAGACTCCAAAACATGTTTTTTTCATTTTCCTATATTGAAAGATTTTTGGCAGAAGGTAACTGAAACTATTAACAGAACTGTACGGAACAACCTTACATTTACAGAGCAAAATATCCTCTTGAATTATATACCCAGCACATGGAACCTTACAAAAGGATAATACAAATGGACTCTTCATGCCCTTACCACAGGAAAAAGACCAATACTGGTGAATTGGAAAAATAAAAATGCGGCTCCCTTCTACGATTGGATGGAAGACTGATAAAAACTCGCAACATACGGACAACTTGCATATAAACGCAGACTTGCCATGGACAAATTCATATTTGGAATCGATTCTTACAAATACTGTAATAGGTTGAGATCTGGTGAAGTACAATAACAACTTTGTAGAAAACAAACGAACAAAAAAAGTTCCCAGGTTCAAACCCTGGTGTCCCAAGATAGGGCTGGGGAAAACCCCTGCCTGAAACAGCAGACAGTCTCCACCAGTTAGTTTAGAAAGTACTGTGACTGATGTACCAACGGTCTGGCTTGATAGGAGGCAGCTTCCTACCGTATGTTGTTTATTTGATAGGCAAGAAATCAGCAAATAGCACTCTTGGAAACTTCACCATCATCCCCGCTGTGAAATGCGTGGTCATGTTTCGTCCCTGCCTGCCACTGCACCCAGACAGCTTAGTTTCAGTGGTAGAAGAACGGCATCCCGTGCCGTCAGACCATTCCCTAGGCCAGTGATGGCTAACCTTGACACCCCAGATGTTTTGGAACTACAACTCCCATCATCCCTAGCTAACAGGACCAGTGGTCAGGGATGATGGAAATTGTAGTTCCAAAACATCTGGAGTGTCAAGGTTAGCCACCACTGCCCTAGGCCAATGCCAATTTAATGATTACCTTGCACATGAAGCATTCTCACTCATTTGCTGCAAAGATTCAGTTAATTATTTTATACATTAAAATTAGATAGTCCCTGAAAGTAATGCTTCCCTTGGAAATATATCACATTTCCCCATTGTTCAACTGGCAACATCTTGTTACTGCCAATGTGTTGTCCCCTCCCCAGCTGATGTGTTTGGATAGTGACTGCTGCATGGTATGTGGCTGGGCCAGTTCATTTTGTAGCTATTTATTTTGTAGTGCCATTGGCAGAAATAGGTGGCATAACTACCCAGCTGTGCTCATTAATGTTGAAAGGTTTTTTTTTTCTTTTTCTTTTCAAGTGATGGTTGAACATCTTTAGTCTTTGGAGACTAAATGCTCTCTCACCATGCCGCCTAAGACGGTGAATGCTCATGTAACCTATTAAAAATGAAACAAGTTGGGAGCACCAGGAAGGCTAGCCCCCCCCCCTTCAGCAGCATTTTGCTTTAATCCCACCTCCAGCCAACCTATTTACTGAGCTTCATCCTGATTTACTTGCACAAAGCTTATATGGAGTGGTGGTTAGATTATATCCAACCTTTATTCAGCACCTTTAAAGCCCTAAATGGCTTCGGTCCAGTATACCTGAAGGAGCGTCTCCACCCCCATCGTTCAGCCCGGACACTGAGGTCCAGTGCTGAGGGCCTTCTGGCGGTTCCCTCCCTACGAGAAGCCAAGTTACAGGGAACCAGGCAGAGGGCCTTCTCGGTAGTGGCACCCGCCCTGTGGAACGCCCTCCCTTCAGATGTCAAAGAGAACAACAACTACCAGACCTTTAAAACAGCGTTTCCCAACCGGTGTGCCGCGGCACAGTAGTGTGCCGCAAGACACCGGCTGCTGTTCCGCGGCTTCTTTCCCCCTCCGGGCGCGCCGCTTCCGGTGGGCGCGGGCGGGGCGACCGGCGGTGCCCTGGGCCGCTTCCGGGTCGGTCCGGGTGGCTGGCGCCGCGTCGCCTCGGCTCCGCTTCTCGCTCGCCGGCCGCCGCGGGCTGCCGGGCGCTTCGCCTGCTGCCTGCCGCGGTCGGGGACGGGCGGGAGGTGCCGGTGCCGCCGGGCTCGCTCGGGGCCGGCTGAAGGTGCTGCCGGGGGGCTGGGCGCGGGAGGCGGAGGGGGGGCGGGCGCTTGGCCCGCCGATCTCCCGCTCCGTTTTCGCCCGCCTGGGTCCTTCCCCTCCCTCCCGCCAGGGCGCGCGGACACCCCGCCCCCCGGGTGGTGTGCCGCGAGATTTTTTTCGTGGGGCAGGTGTGCCGTTGCCCCAAGGAGGTTGAAAAACACTGCTTTAAAAGACATCTGAAGGCAGCCCTTTTTAGGGAGCCTTTTAATGTTTAATAGATTATTGTATTTTAATGTTCTGTTGAAAGCTGCCCAGAGTGGCTGGGGAAACCCAGCCAGATGGGCGGGGTATAAATAATAAATTATTATTATTACTATCCGTTCCAATTTGCTTAAAGCGTGGTGATATGACAATGAATGTCCATCCTGCATATGTCCTCATTCACATGTGCAGTGGGGCGTTTACATGTCTCATCTGCCATTAGTTCATCCCACACTTTTCAATGTATTTCCTCTCCACTTTCCAAACGGCAAAAACAACAACAACAACAAAAACCCAGCTCTTTTGAAATGTGGATTTGTTGCCCTAGGGAGACAGAGCACTTTAATTCACTTTAAATGTGCAAACCTAGTTGCAAGTATGCACTTGAATCCCTCTTGCAAAAGTTTGATAGTCTGGAGGCACCCCTCTCCTTTGGTCTTGTTTCAGGATGTGCAGGTGGGAAGTGTTCTGACAGCTCCACACTCCCGATTCCGGGGGGGGGGGGAGCATCTACTCATCCTTTGCTTGAAGCATACATTCTTCCACCACAGCAAGACTGCCTCCCTTGCCTCAACTGTTATGGGGGCCTGAGTCCTTTTTAATGTGCATTCATGAGGCAATCCTGTTTTCCATACTACTTGCACGTGCAAACGTTTTAGGGAAGTCACACTGCTTCATTTCCAGTCAGTACATACCGGTATCCCATAACTTCCTGTTGAAGTCCTGTACTACAAAAGTTTTGGCTTATTTTCGTCCCAGTTTTGTTGTACAATAGCCGCTTCATGCAGCAATAGTGTGATAGCATCACAAAAGTATCACAGAACAAACTGAAGCAGAACAAACCCACCAACAATGGTGTCAAGAACTTTTTGCAGAATACACAACATGACCTTATGTCTGGATGATACACCACTGGTGTTGAATCAACTGTAGAGGGCTATTCTGCAAAAGGTAAAATGTGGTTGGGGCAAAGTTCAACGATTATCTCTATAGGTTTTAAGAAATGCAATGAACTATTAGAACATCCCTGTCTTCAACTCGGATCCTGACAAACATTATTTCACCCCTACCTCTAATTTGTGCAGCTGTCAACATTTCCATCACTACGTGTCACAAATTTGGGTCAATTCCAGATAACCTGCTTATTGAGCATTCATTCTGATTTGTTTACAGGGAAGTTAGATGACGCCATCCCACACTTTTGAGTGCATCTTCCCATCACTTTCCTTATTGCAAAAACTCCCATCTTTAGGGGGAAACAGGTTTGTTGTGCAAATGCTCCCAGTCAGACTTTACTACACAGCCTCAGTTTGCTGGTATGTGACTGAATCCCACCCCAAAAAAGCATCAGTCTGGAAGCGCCTTTGGAGCATTTTATTTACAGCCAAAGCTTTGAAAACACAAATACTGGCAGAGGCTTACCTTAGTTATGCTCTTCTTTTCTGTTATCTTCACTGTTTAACCATCTATGTTTTGCTCCACATTTGCCAACAGGTCAGTCTCCGGGAGTTGCTCTCAGTTTGCAGTATCTGATCTCTGTTTTTCCTGATTGGCTGAAAAGTCTGGAATGGAAAGCTTGCAAAGAAGGCATTATGAAGGAGAGAGAGAAAATCTTGCTGAGCCTGTTTGAGCACAAGCTCTGCTGGAAACATTCCCTCACCTGTGCTGATGCAATTTAAAGATGTTTACTTGTGTCCTAAGAGGCTGTGTCCCTGCCGTACATACAAATTATTGGTTCTTGCGGAGAAGGTGCACCTTAAACCAAATGTTTTGCTTGGGTTACAATGCTATACACACTTGCTCGGAGGTAAGTCCCACTGAACTCAAGAACTTGATTTTGAGAAGGCATGCATAGGATTGGACCACACTTCTAGATATGACAGCATCAAGCAACTAAGAAATGTGTAAAACAAATTGCTCCGGCAAACAAGGAAACAACATCAATTGTTAGAGCATGAGACTCTGAATGTCAGGGTTGTGGGTTTGAACCCCACCTTGGGCAAAAGATTCCTGCACTGCAGGGGGTTGGACTAGATGATCCTTGTGGCCCCTTCCAACTCTATGATTCAGTTGTACATGCTTCTACTGAATTATAGTAAGGCGTGGATACTACCGGTAGTTAGTCATACCAATTCCGTTTTCTTCCTGTAGGCCTACACATCTCCAATGAGCCAGCACTTTCATGTTCCGCATTTGGAACATTTCTTCTCATTTTGTAAGTAGCTGAATTTCCGATGCAGCAATGCACATATTTCACAGCGTCAATTAACCCATTTTGCTCTCAAACTCACTGGGAGCAGTTACACAACAGGGAGGATGTTTTCTCTGAGGCTTGTATCAACACTGCTCCTTTTATTCAGCCAAGACCAAAGGGTGACACCTTACTCATTTGAGAAATGTGAGGTGCATGAAATCTTGGGGAACAGAACAAAAGTTCTGTGCTACAACAGGAACTTGAAAAATGTTCCAACCCACCTACCTGGAAAAGTTGATGCTTTGGACTTGTCTGAGAATAAAATTAGAAGTCTGGGGAGGACTGACTTCAGAAACCTGAGTCACCTTCAAGTTCTGAACATTTCTCAGAACAAAATAGAACACATCGAAGGAGGTGCTTTCATGCATACAAGCTACCTGGAGTTCTTGAACCTCACTGCAAACCGACTGACTCTTCTCTCCAGCTCCATGTTTGATGGGCTTACAAATCTCACGGTCTTGATGCTTGGCAACAATCAAATACTCAAGATTGAACCTTATGCCTTTGCCCATTTGGAGAAATTAAAGGTAATTGATTTATCTTCAAACAGATTGTATACCATGAATGCTATGCATGCTGTGTTTAAAGTGGAATCCTTGGAGGAACTGCACATCAAAGACAATGGTCTGCAGAATTTCTCAACCGAACAGATCATTAGTGTACCTGAGCAGCTTCGTGAACTGGATGCATCTCATAACCCAATTTCTCTCATTGATGTTACAACTTCAGTTTTACAAAGCCTTTCTTCACTTGATTTATCCTTCTCTATCCCTAACATCTCCATTGTATGGTTGATACAAGACCCTTGCTTCTTAAAAGGCTTAAAGACATTATTTTTAGGAGGTATAGCTATGAAACCATCAGCTATCTCAGAGGTGATCCAAATGATCAATTGCACCTGGCTAGAGGCTATCCACCTAAACCAGTTACACCTGAATGAGTCAGATGGACTTATAGAGCAGGTATGTCTAAGGCATGGAACTGTTGAGACTCTTAACTTACAGCACAATTCGTTCACAAGTGTTAACGAAGGAGCCTTTGAAAACTGCACACATCTAAGGTATCTGAATATGGCATTTAACAAGCTGAAAGTGCTGCCAATGACACTGTTTCAGTCCTTGCATTCTTTGAAACTTCTTTCTTTGGCAAACAACAAGTTCACTATGGTGCCAAATGCTACCTCTAGCATGGCATCATTAGAATGCCTGGATCTTAGTTTTAACAAGATCTATAGAATTCTTCCAGATGACTTTGCCCATCTAAATAACTTGAAGAGTCTCTATGCCGCTGGAAACCGTATCTCTCGTGTCCATTCAAATATCTTCGGTGACCTGCACAGCTTGCAAGAACTGAATCTTGAAATAAATCTTTTAACAGAAATCAATGAACCTTTCTCAGGAAGCTTAAAGAATCTGGAAACCCTGATACTAAGGGAAAACAAACTGGATTCGATAACAAAAGACGTTTTTAAGAATCTTACTTCTCTGCTGGTTCTTAACCTGGCAGACAATCAGATTGCTGCTATAGAACCTGGAGCCTTTAAAGGTTTGAGTAACCTGCAGAGCCTTGTTCTTGGTAGCAACAAGATCACCAAAGACACTTTCCAGGAAGGGCTATTTCAAGGTTTAAGCTCTTTAGTAGACCTAGACCTTTTTAACAATTATATCAGTTACAAATCCTCCAAAATGCTTGCCAACCCTCCCTTTAAACTGCTGAAGTCCTTAAACAAATTTAATATAAACAGCCAACGTCATAACGGACTTGAACATTTTCCAGTTAACTTCTTACAAGGACTGGAGTCCATTGTGCAAATCCATGCAGGCAACTTGGCAATATCTTTTTTGGATCCCGAGACTTTTAAATACACCCCTACACTTGAAGAGCTTGATTTGAGTGATAATTCTCTGAACAATGTTAGCAATATGCTCTTCTGGCCTGTACCAAACCTGAGGGAACTGCACCTCAATAAAAACGGACTAAATTCACTCAGCTTTGTTTCCCATGGCAACCTTTCCAAGTTAACTCTTTTCAGAGGAGCTGGAAACCAAATAGACGTTGTCACAAAAGAACAAATAAGAGCTTTGCCTGCCCTTCTTTTTCTAGATCTCAGGCAAAATACGTTTGCCTGTTCCTGTAGTAATGAAATGTTCCTCAACTGGTCACTAAAGGATCCTAAAACTCAGGTGCTCCATTTCTACCAGTACATCTGTGCTTCCCCTTCAGCACAAAAGGGGCAGAAATTGTGGACCTTTGATACGACTTCTTGCATCATTGACTATGGGTTTATCCTGTATATCACAAACACATCTGCAGCAATTTTACTGATGCTCGTCTGCTTCATTTATCAGTGGAGGTTGCACATGATCTACAGTTACCACCTACTACTTGCGTACTTCATTGACAAGAGGGAAAGAAGGAAGGAGCGAGTGGGTTGTGCTTATGACGCTTTCCTTTCTTACAACACACACAACGAAGAGTGGGTGATCAATGACCTCCTGCCAGTGCTAGAAAACCAGTATCATTGGAAGCTCTGTCTTCATCACCGAGACTTTGAGCCAGGACGGTCCATCGTGGAAAATATTGTAAACAACATCTACGCGAGCAGGAAAACCATTTGTATCATAAGTCGCCACTACCTGGAAAGTGAGTGGTGCTCCAAGGAGATCCAGGTGGCCAGCTTTCGCCTTTTTGATGAACACAAGGATGTCCTGATTCTCATTTTTCTGGAGGACATTCCCAGTGAGTACTTATCGCCCTACCACAGAATGAGAAAACTTATTAGGAAGAAGACATACCTCAAATGGCCCCAGGATGAGAAGCAAATTGCATTGTTTTGGCAAAAGCTCAATATGGCTATGAAGACAGGTGAAGGAAAAGAAGAGGAACACCCCATTTTGCCTAGATTTGCTCCGGATGAAGTGCCATAAAGGAAGTATTCTGTGGGGGGGAAATTCCTTCTATGTATATTATGCCTCATTTGACACAACACTTTATACAGTGGCATTACAAACAGATCGCAACAATAGCCCCTGGTAGTGACAGCCACCATTCTGTCCCCATCAGGTATGTTTTACAGGGCCAGTTACGATTAAACTTTTTCTTTCATGGCATAATAGATGTGGAAAAAATATAGCTGGAGAGTGTGACATTCAGTGGTGGTGGGGGAATGGTTTGAGCAGGATACTAGATTCCTCAAAATCCAAACTTGCAATCTGATCCTATGCGTGCTTACTTAGAAGCAATTGCCACTATGTTCAATGGTCTTACTCCCATGTAGTTTGCATAGGATTACAGGCTGCAATTCTGTGCATCTGAGTGTAATCCCCATGAACACAGTGGGACTTACTTCTGAGTAAACCTCCACATCTCTGGGTGGGCAGGCGAGGAAAGGACATGTGTAGCAATAGTCTGGCGACTGTAGGTGGTGGGTAAATAATACTGAAACAATGACACTCCTAAACTGCCATCGTACCATATGTTCCTAGACCATATTTTGTTCTAAAAGGAGACCCACCCACAGATACTCACGAAAGATTGAAAGTAGAATAAAATGGGAGCTTGAGTTACAAAAGAATCATATTGCCAGCCAGCATGACAATGCCAAAATAAAATTAACAAAATCCTTTCTGTTCCTGTACGGCATTATGATATACAGAAGGGCATATGCTTCAGCCTTTTATAAACCTTTTACTAAAGTTATATCTCCAAAAATATTTGGCTGCATGCACCTTTATTTACCAAAGTCTGCTGTTGTTCTTGTTGTTCTCTTCTGTTGAGAGATGAATGTGCCATGCAATTAATTTCTCAGGCATACTAGCATGTTCTCCTTCCCCCCTCTTGTCATCTCAGATACTGTAAGTGCCATTTCCCCCCAGCTAGGGCTATAGTGCCGCCTGCTTTAAAGATAATTGCATGGGATCCATCATGAAGCGCTCTCGAGTAGAAGCAATCCTGAAAAAGGAACACCCAGATGTAATTGTGATACAAAAGATGCAAGCGGGGGTAGAAAGGTAAAACATCTCAAGGGCAAATGGTTAGGCGACCGAACCTATGCTCTGGGATCTTCCAAAACAAGGGGGTGGCAATATTGATTGGAAAAAGAAACTTTGGCTAAGAGTCATAAAAGCTACCTATTTGGATCTAACAATAATTCCTAATCAGCAGGGATGAGAGAGGGGTAAAAATCTCATGCTACTTTCTGCTTATTTGGGGTAGATATATTGCAGGCATGTTCAACAGGTAGATCATGATCTACCGGTAGATCACTGGATGTCCGTGGTAGATCACTGGTAGATCAGTGGCTCCCCCCAAAAAGAAGCTAAAAAACTTTGGCTCCCCTAAATAAACCTCAACACCTTTGCCCTGCCCCCCTAAAATGACCTGAACCACCAAAAACAGGGCTTTCCTTCCTAAAAAAAAATCCTCAATGTCGCTTTCCTCCTTCCTAAAGAAGTTCAACACCTTTTTATGTGAACCCAAAAAAACAGGGCTTTCCTTCCTAAAAAAAAAGCTCAACAACTTTGACCTGAACCCCTGATATATTGCATATACTGTAATCTGTTGCTTCTGGAGGCAGAAAATAGGTCTAGTTGAACCATATGCACTACAAAGCACTTATTCCAAGGTGCTCTGGGGATAAATTCAAGCTGATTGCGCAGCTCCTGGTCTATGGAATTCCCCTCGCACCATAGGAACCAACTCCTAGGGGCTAAGGTCCCTTCAGCCCACCCTAAAATATTTGAGGGGGCCACCCCCCAAAGTTGATGGGCATTGCCATTCAAATGGTGTGGGTGTGGCCCATCATGTGACTGATTGTGCAGGGCGGGGCTTACCTCCCCCCCCTATATTTTGTTCAAGTTGGCACCCCTGCTTCCCACAAAGGTGAATCTGGCACAGTCATTATATAGTTTGGAAACTAGTCTATGCTGAAGATGCACTGCTTTACCTTGGCCTCTGACACTTGAGATATGTGTTTTCAGCACCCAACATATTCCTGTGGCTGTAATTTGTTTCAACTCTTTTTAATATTGAATTTTAAATTGTTGCAACCCACCCTGGGGGACCTGCTGGGGGAAGGGCAGGTAATAACAACTGCTGCTGCTGACTGATTTTGCTGTTTCATATTAACTTTTACCAGTTTCATTTCTGTGTAATGCTTTATGTTTATATTGTGCTGCATTTTAAAAGTTTTGAGCCTCTTTGTCTGTTTCCTTAAAGACGTAACTCCCAAACTGTGGGCTGGGGCACACCATAATGGGAATCTGTGGCGCAATATGCACTACAACTGACAGGCATGAGGGAATCCTAGAAATCACCAAAGGGCAGGACATTCAAACACTCGGTTTCTCATTTTTCCAATCTTAAAGCCAGTTGCCACATTTGCACAACAATATGAGATTATTATTTTTACGTCCTCATGAAAATTTGTCAGCATTTGAGTGCACATTTCTCCTAATGGTCACAATTTTGGATGCGATATTGCCTAGTATTCACATTTTTGCAAGCCATTTCCCTAAACATAGTGTTATTTCCACTAATATATGGAACTTGTGCAAACTTTTGCCTTTTTGTACACATGATTAGTCGATTGCATGACTGCACGGAAAAATATGGAGATCTGCAAATTTTGAAGTCCATCATTTACTACTTAGCTATCTCTGAATTCTGTCCCTACATTTCACTGTGTCCATTTGACTTCTAACAGCATAAACCCTTCTCTTCATCTGCAGCCAAAAGCACAACAGGCAGCTCTAAAGTAGCCTCATAAACAAGCTCCTGTCTCCTGTAGTAATGCACCGGCCAAGGTCACAGGAAAGCCACAGATCTACTTCAGAATGGAAGCTATTAGCAGGGTCTGTGCCCTTGTAGAGAGGGCAGAGTGCTGACATAATGGCATGGCAAGGGGGAGGGGGCAATGGAGAGGTTGTTTGTGCATGCTAGCACAGAATGGGTGTCCTGAAAGCAATATCCTGCAAAGTCTGTGAATCCAGTCACCCAGAGCTAATTTTATAGAGAACTACCCAGCTGCAAGCAGCATGGGAAACACAAGGTCCCACATGCAAAAGCATGTGCATGGTGTTGGTTTTTAAGGTTCCTGCAGTGGCACTGAGAATTATCTCACCCTATTATGCCAGCTCCAAAATGTGAAATGCTGTACAATTTGGTTGCCACAGCAAGGCAGCAACTGGGAGGCTCTTGGTGCTGGGCCAGCAGACGCAGTGCTTTTTTTCTTGGTGTACGCATACCCCTAAACATTTTGTGAATCTAATGGAAGAAGAAACAAAAAATAAAATAAAATTTTAAGTTTCTTCTCTAGCACGGTGAGTCGTCAGTTCCGTTGCTACTCCCGACGGCGGCCTCATTTCCTGTCACGGTGTTTCCTGAGTCTCAGATGGAATGAGAGTACCCCTAAACAATTTTTTTAAAAGAAAAAAAGCACTGAGCAGACGTAATGTACAGTACGCAACTTAGGACACAAGAGCGTTGGCTCAGCTAGACTACCTGGTTTTGCTGCAAGAGGAAAGTTGCCTCTCACCTTTGAACAAAGGAGCGATGTGCTCCAGTGTGTGTGATGGGAAATGCACATCCTTCACAGGAAAGAAAACGCCAGCATACATCCCAAGGAAGTGTTCTAACTTTGGCACAGGCAACAAAGTTGCTTTGGTTCACCCCACTTTTGATGTATTACTGCATTTTAAAGGGTTTTATGAACACCAACCCAGTACAGCAGAAAGGCACTCGTCCTAAAAAATGCTGGGTTGTAGCGAAAGCTGTGTGAGCAGGCTTCTGCTCATGCAGCAGGATTCCCCCTTCCTCTCCTCTCCTTGCAAGTCCCCAAAAGCTGTTCCAGAGGGTTGGTTCTGGGGGGGCACACTGCAGTGAAGAAGAGGGGAAGTTCTGCTGTACAAGTGAAAGTCTCTTGGGTAAGCAGAACAGCAGCGCTGGATGCCAAATCTTTTTTTTTTCCTTAAGAAGAAGTGAAATAAACTATTTAAAAATGCTCAAAACTGTACAAACATGAAGAAAGCACACAGATGCCACTTTTTCTTTAGTTACATTTGAGCTGCTTTAAGGGAGAAGCGCAAATACAATCTGAGATTCCTGCATTGCAGGGGGTTGGACTAGATGACCATAGGGTCCCCTTCCAACTCTACCATTCTATGATCCCATGACTTCTGTGGCTTTTGACCCAACTCTAAGGGTTTAGCAGGGACTTGAATCCGTAATTGCAAACATAGTGATAAATACCTTAAGCAGCACCATGGTCTAGAGAGGAAATAAAGAGCCAGCCCAAACCTGAAAGTCCCTTCTTTTGTTGGTGCTAAACAGACAGAATTACTGTGTGTTTCTCCTCTCCGAGTTTTTCTGCTGCCAGTGCTGTACTATAAAGATGGTAGGCCACTTGCTCTGTTAGGCTCATTGCAGACCTCTGAGTGATACAGCAGAGGTTTGGATATATTTGGCTGTATAGACAGAATGATCAAAGCATGAAAAATCCCCAGTCAATGGGCAGAAATAACTGAATTGCAGCTGGGAGTGTACTGGCACTCCCAAGGAAGCAAGAAAGATGTTTTACTGGGTAACCCATATATCACTTTCCTGATTCCCCCCCCCCAAAAAAAAACAAACACCTAGGAGGACAGATTCTAGGCTAATATTTTGGGATACACAGATTTCCCCCCGCCCCCTCCTCTAACATATTCCCATGGAGGTGACAGTGTTCCATTAAGGTTCTTTAGAAATCTCCTTGGGGGTTCTGTATGGGAAAGTTCCAGAAGTCAGCAGATCAACTGGAGCAATATATGACCACTCTCCTCCAAGTCAGAAGTCAATCATGACTTGAAGGTAGGTCCATTGGTCATGTGTGGACCATACATTGTGTGGGTCGGGGGGGCGGGGGAGCTAGGTCCCAGCTGTATATTGCTCATTAAGGAGGGCCCCAAAATTAAGAGACAGGAGAAATTACCACTCAACTCCTTCTGCGGCTGGTGGACCAAATCATAGGAGCTCTGTGTTTGCTGCAATGCCAGACTGGATGCAACAATGCACACATACACACAAAGAGATCCACTGTGAGACAGGTAGGAAGTAATAGCCAATTCAAGATGTAGCCTATCTTGATTTCAGCAAGGCCTTTGACAAGGTGCCCCATGATATTCTTGTAAAGAAGCTGGTAAAATGTGGGCTAGACAATGCTACCATTCAGTGGATTTGTAACTGGCTGACTGACCGAACCCAAAGGGTGCTCATCAATGGCTCCTCTTCATCCTGGAGAGAAGTGACTAGTGGGGTGCCACAGGGTTCTGTCTTGGGCCCAGTCTTATTCAACATCTTTATCAATGACTTGGATGATGGGCTTGAGGGCATCCTGATCAAGTTTGCAGATGACACCAAATTGGGAGGGGTGGCTAATACCCCAGAGGACAGGATCACACTTCAAAATGACCTTAACAGATTAGAGAACTGGGCCAAGGCAAACAGGATGAGTTTTAACAGGGAGAAATGTAAAGTACTACACTTGGGCAAAAAAATGAAAGGCACAAATACAGGATGGGTGACACCTGGCTTGAGAGCAGTACATCTGAAAAGGATCTAGGAGTCTTGGTAGACCACAAACTTGACATGAGTCAACAGTGTGATGCAGCAGCTAAAAAAGCCAATGCAATTCTGGGCTGCATCAATAGGAGTATAGCATCTAGATCAAGGGAAGTAATAGTACCACTGTATTCTGCTCTGGTCAGACCTCACCTGGAATACTGTGTCCAGTTCTGGGCACCACAGTTCAAGAAGGATACTGACAAGCTAGAACATGTCCAGAGAAGGGCAACCAAAATGGTCAAAGGCCTGGAAACGATGCCTTATGAGGAACGGCTTAGGGAGCTGGGTATGTTTAGCCTGGAGAAGAGAAGGTTAAGGGGTGATATGATAGCCATGTTCAAATATATAAAAGGATGTCATATAGAGGAGGGAGAAAGGTTGTTTTCTGCTGCTCCAGAGAAGCGGACACGGAGCAATGGATTCAAACTACAAGAAAGAAGATTCCACCTAAACATTAGGAAGAATTTCTTGACAGTAAGAGCTGTTCGACAGTGGAATTTGCTGCCAAGGAGTGTGGTGGAGTCTCCTTCTTTGGAGGTCTTTAAGCAGAGGCTTGACAGCCACCTGTCAGGAATGCTTTGATGGTGTTTCCTGCTTGGCAGGGGGTTGGACTGGATGGCCCTTGTGGTCTCTTCCAACTCTATGATTCTGTGATTCTAATTATTGTTATTTTGCCGAGATCAGTGAATGGTAACTTCTCTTTTGTTGCTTACCTCTCAAGGTATAGCATTCTGCAAATAGGAATATGCCATGCACCCAGGGCCGGCGCGTCCATTTAGGCGAACTAGGCAATTGCCTAGGGCGCCAAAATGGAGGGGGCGCTGGCCAGCCTGCCCCCCACCCCCCCGCCAGCCGCCGCCGCCCCAACCAGCGGCGGAGCAAGCAAATCGCGGTGGCGGGGGGGGGGGCGCCCGGCCGGGCAGGGGGCGGGGCACCACTCTGCAATGTGCGTCATATGCAATGACGTCACGTGGCCCGCCCCCTCGCCTAGGGCGCCAAAATTGCCAGCACCGGTCCTGCATGCACCTGCTCACTGATAAGCAATTCAGGAAGCATAATCCTACCCTCCAACATTTCTCTGATGAAAATAGGGATGCCCTATTTCATCATCATCATCATCATTATGTTTATACCCTGCCCATCTGACTGGGTTGCCCCACCCACCCTGGGTGGCTTCCAAAATATGTAAAAACATAATAAATATTCAACATTTAAAAAACCCTTTCCTGTACAGGAGCTGCCTTCAGATATCTTCCAAAGGTTGTATAGCTACTTCTCTCCTTGGATCAGAGGTGGCATAACTCCCTCCATCATTTCTTCAGTGAAAATAGGGGCATCCTAAAGAAAAGTGGGACATTCCGGGATCAAATCAGAAACCGGGATGGCTTCTGTAAATCCGAGACTGTTCCTGGAAAATAGGGACACTTGGAGGGTCTGAGCATAATTTATATCCACATTTCCACAGCAAGTCAGAATCACGGCCACATCATCTCAGTGCTATTTCAAATGTTTGCATGAGCGTGCAGAGGTGTACTGGGAATGCAGGAAGGAGGAAACGTTTTAAGGAAGCTAGTTCCCGAGAAGTGTTTCAATATTGTAAATATAAGGTTATGTGTCGATAATACTGCTTTACTGCTGAACCAGGTGACTGTGATCCATGTGTGGACAAGAATGTGGTTCAATGTCTCCCCCCGCCCCCACGTGTTGTGCTCACTCAATCCATAACAACATTTTGTGGGATCTTTGTCCTCTGGGCTGATTCGTGGGCGCGGGGGGGGGGGGGGAAGCACACGCGCAAATGCTTAACTATTCTGCCAACCTGATTTTGAATTCATTCTCAGATTCACTTCGCTAATATTGCAACATTGACTCCAAAAACGTTGAGATGAAGTGGTTTCTTCATAGTCCCGGTCCCTATAAGGATTTACGTTACTTGGGGTATGGAGGGTTAGTTTCATGGCAATTATATCCCGTTGCTTATCCGTGTATCAACACAAATCATTCAAACAATAATGCAGGTATCCATTAGGTGGCAGCATTATACAACATTGTAAATCTGGAGCAAGAATCTTCGCTGCTTGCTTTTTAATACCCATATATGGTCTACTCGCAGGCACCTAGGTGGAGACCTGTTTTTCCTGATTCTCCAAGTAGGCATGACTCAAGCTTCCAAACGGCTCAAATCTCATAAAAAGCACCCATAAAAGAAAGCTGGAAGTGCTTTGTGTGCTTCTCAGCCATAAACCATTTGCACATCGCAATCCAAAGAAGAACAAGAGGCCATTATGACAAAAGAGCACCTCACTTAGCAACAAAACTATCATGGGAGATTATGTACCAGAGATATCACAGCCATTGCTGAAAAGCCATTTTTGGTGGCTCTTAAAACTCTATTCTTGTGCCAGCTTTCTCTTGGGAGATCAGGGACAGTTAGCACACATGGGAAGCAGGGGGGGGGGAGTACAAATAAATGAAAAATATCAAGTCCTCCTCAGCAACGAGCAATTCTCTGGAGGGTAGAAACTGCTGGAGGGTGAGAGCAAAAGCGAGGACAAATAAAAAACGACAACCAAGATAGTTAGGCTGGAAAATCCTTACCAGCATCACAGTGCAGTGCTAAATTAGAACAGCTGATTTGATAACTCCCAGCAGGAATGCATCTGCAGAAGAGAACTGCGTGGCACGCATATTGCCAGTGCAATTCAGAGAGGCTGGTTGCTGATCAAGGACGTAAAGATACATCAAAGTACATTGGTCTAGACCTGCCAAAGAAATATAAAGTGGTTCTGTATTAAGGAAATTGAGGGGTGGGGGGAAACTCCACCACTCCACTCCACATTCAGCCCATTATGTCTCCGAGGAGAGAATTAAGCAGTCTCAAAATAGCAGGCAATCTGAGGTGCCAAATATAACTCAATGTATTTTTTAAAAGCTGAAGTCGGGCACTTAACATTAATCTCTCTAACAAAGCAATCCCATAACACATCGACTTGGGAGTAAGTCCCACAGTGTTCTTACTCCAACGAAAGGGTGGCTAGGATCGTGGCCTGAGCCTCCTTGATGTACCTGACAAGGTACAAAGAGGAAGGAAGCCTAAATTTAAGTGGGAAGCATATAAGGGTATTTAAAAAGAAGTACAGGTGCATGAACAGATGTTCTATATTTTTATTATTTACTATATTTATTAGTTACTTTTTCCTGCCAGTGCAACTCAGTACAACCTACAAAACACACAAAAAAACGTTAAAATCAAGGGGTGGAAATTTATACATTAAAAACATTCAGCCCCCATTAAGCAGACTAAGATTATTAGACACAACAAGGATATTAAAACTTGGAGCAGCCACCCATAGAAGAGCCTTTACTTTTTAAATAAAGCCATGCAGGAACCATGGGTGTAGCCAACATGGGAGGGGGCAAGGAGCAGCTGCCCCCCATCAAGTAAAACAATAGAAATAACTATCTGACCAATCACATCGGTTCTGCCCCCACTAATAAAAGTTCTGCCCCCCCCAACAAAGTCCTGCTCCCCCCCCTAACAAAAATCCTGGCTACGCCCATGGCAGGAACTAACAATAACCTTGCAAGAGTATGACGGAACAGGCCTACCAGCATGCATGGATATGCACTGTATAAAAATTCAGAGTTACAGCAACATTCAGGGTTACAGCAAATTACAAGTTATTCCTGTTGGAGCTGCTAGCAAAGAATTGGGCTGCTGCCAAAGCAGTAAAAGACACAGCAATATGAAGGGATATAGCAGTACTTGATTACTCTTCAGTTTTCTCCAGGCTTTAAATCAAACTTGGAAAAGGAACATTTTCTGTCTCAGCTTGGAGACCCTGTATCACACACACCCCGTGGTATCCTGTACATATACGTAATATTATGCATTGTATACATAATAATCTCACTTAAAAGGTAAAGGGACCCCTGACCATTTGGTCCAGTCGTGTCCGACTCTGGGGTTGCGGCGCTCATCTCGCTTTATTGGCCGAGAGCCGGCGTACAGCTTCCAGGTCATGTGGCCAGCATGACAAAGCCGCTTCTGGCGAACCAGAGCAGCGCACGGAAACGCCGTTTACCTTCCCACCAGAGCGGTTCCTATTTATCTACTTGCACTTTGACATGCTTTCGAACTGCTAGGTGGGCAGGAGCTGGGACCGAGCAACGGGAGCTCACCCTGTCGCAGGGATTCGAACTGCCGACCTTCTGATCAGCAAGCCCTAGGCTCTGTGGTTTAACCTGGGTCCCTCCAATAATCTCACTTATGTATTTGCAAACATGAATGGTTCTTTTTTTAAAGTAAAAAAAGCTAGCTTCTCAGTTATAGGTAGGCTTAAAAATATTTTCATCACCCAGCAGATATAACTGAAGCCAAATATTTAAGAGTAGCCATAGACTTTGGCTAACCAGGCTTCCCATGCAAACTGGTTACTACCATTAAGTGAGATGCATGGGAGGCAGAAACAATCATGGGTTCGGGGAAGCAATCGTGTTCAGCAGAGCCAGAAGAATTTTCCTCCGCCACTTTGCTCTTGTTTCTATTTTGGTGCTAAAGTGCCAAAAAAAGAAAAATGAAGAACTTCCATGCAAGCATGACCTACTTCCTGCTGCGTGTTCCAGTTCAGCTGGATTTGCTGCAGTGCCTTAAATAAAGACCTGAGAACACCTGACACTGTAGAATTTCGGAAGCTATGGATATGAACCTGGGAAGTGCTTAGATTGGAAATCACCGGCAGCCCTGAGTAAGCTGTTTTGAAATATCCTAGGAGGAACAGAAGTATAGGCTGTGATTCAAAGAGATACCCAGGCTCTGCACGAGAGCTTTTTGGCCACTGCTTTTTAGCACTGCCTCTGTGCTTACCACCCAGGCATAAGCTTTCCCTGCCTTCCAGGGAATCCTTTGGAGTACAATTTTGTCAGGTATGAGGACTTACCTCTAGAAGGGGGGGAAAATGAGCAGATCCTTTGACTAGGATATGGGAGAACTTTGTGGATGTTGACAGGATGCCATAGGAGCCAACTCCTAGCTTCCATATTGGATGCCGCTGTTGATTTTTTATAACTTTAGCCGTAGCTTTAATCTTTCCAAACGTGTGGAAAATAATATGAGACTTTGTGTAATGGGAAAGGGTGTGAACTGAGAAATACCCGATGCCAGAAACTCACTTTGTGGCCTTAGACAAGACATCATCTCCCAGTTTCTCTCTCTCTCTCTCTCTCTTTTTAAGGGCCATAAAATATTTCAGGGGGCTGCCCCCCCCAAGTTGATGGACATTGCCATTCAAGTGGTGTGTGTGTACAGTGTCATTTGATCAATTATGCAGGGCGGGGCTTACCTGGTCCCCCACAATATTTTATTCAAGTTGGCACCCCTGCAGGATGTGGATGATGTCAGAAACATGATGAAGTTACTGTAAGGTCATGTAAATAAAAGCCTTGCTTCTTGCCACTAGCACACAAGAGGTTAGCTATATGCACGAAGGTGGCTGATCTGAACTACCCATATGTCTCCACAGAATCCATCTTGCAGTTTTCTTGTGAGAAAAAAGACAGCAACGTTGTAATGGATAGGGAGAAATAAAATGAAAACGGAATAAAATTAAAGTGGCTTTGAAAAACTAGTTAGCTCAGCGATGAAGCTGAACTCTTTACTATCTGCTCATGAAACCAAACTGCACTTACCTGTACTTAAGCAAACTATTGCTTCCAGTCCAGAGGTTAGTAGCGCCCAAGTTATGATTAGATCAGTAGGCCACCCGGTCATGAATATGAATCACTCGTTTCAACTGGATTTATTCTTGCTGAGGTAATAAAGCCATGTCTGGGCAGTGCTGCGGTACTTCAGACTGCAGTTGAGCTGATATGATGGAATCCTCCACAGTAAAAAATAACAAGATAAAGAAATCCCTACATATAGAAAACTAGCATGTCAGGGAGGAGGCTAGGTTGGAAACCTGCTCCCAGACATCTAGTTTTTTATAGACAGGGGAAATTTTGTATGGAGGAGCATTTCAGTCACCTGAGTCCCCAACTGCAGCCTGAAGTGCTGCAGACACAGGTTTGCTAAGTAGGAGTTTTGTATCAATTCATCTATTGGCAAGCAGTCATTTAAGGCTATGTTACGGTTTGGAGAAATGATGAAGGTGAGGTAAGGGACTGCTAAATCCCCCCCCCCCCGGACTGTTATGCTCAAAATCTCAAAATCTCAAAAGCATTACTGGCAGTGGTATCTTTTCTAGAGCTTAGTCAAACATGTTGGTGAACTCTTTCCCAACCATTCTTTGGGTTGGGGACAAAAGAAAATCCTGCAGTCCCCCCCCCCCAAGGGCTTGGTCATATTGTCATTTAATGTGGCTAGTAACCATCCTGTACCTCCATTAATTCTCTGTTGTCCACGTGACCTGACATTCTCCTCCATTCGCTGCCTCCCACGCCTTCCCTTCCCTCAACCTGGATTTTTTCCCAGCAGCTGAGCAGCTCAGAGTGCCCAGGTAGAGATCAGGTTTACAAAATAAATCACCCCTGTGTTGCAAACAGGAATCAGCGACAATAAAGGCAACACAATGACCAATAAAAGATTCTGGCACTATAATTATATAAACATAGCATACATAACGTGATACGTAAGTACCCAAAGTACGTTCTGGTAAATCTGAAATCAAACCAACAAAAGTCTCTGGAAGCAAAGCAAGTCTATAGATGAGACCATATAACAATGTTCGTCTGGAGATGAAGTAGTCAATCTTTATCTACTCATGGAATAATGTCCAAGTAGTAATGTGCAGACAGTGATCCCGGATAATCAAACTGTTTCGCAGGAGTCTTCTTCAGCACAACAGGATATCCTTATGACCACTGCTCCACAGAAGTATCACTATTTACAGCTATGTGTTCTCTTCAAACTAATGTGTTGTGCTGAAGTACAAGAACGTACTTTGGGTACTTACGTATTACGTTATGTATGCTATGTTTATATAATTATAGTGCCAGAATCTTTTATTGGTCATTGTGTTGCCTTTATTGTCGCAGGTAGAGATCAGGGGCTGAGAAATAATTGAGGGGGGGGCGGGCGTCAGAAGAGGTAAGTTCTCAAAAAGTGAATGACCCCAACTCAAACAAAAGTGAAAGGTTTCTAGAACCTTTAAATGCATGCTGTCAATCTGCCCTTGTGATTTGAGCCTCCAGCCCCAAGTACGGAACTTAGGCTATCCCCCAGAAGCTCTGACAGGCAGCCAGAGGGGAGTGGAATGGGGACTCCTCTCCTGTCTCTCGCCTCCTGCCCCCCACCCCCAATTCTTGGCAATGTGTTTGGTGGCCAGCTCTGTTGGTGGGAGGGGAGGAAGGAGGGATGTTTGCAAACAAACGAAACACGCATGCAGAGTCATTCATGCATGCTCACTTGATCGAAGAAAAAGGGGTGGTGGGTGCAGAGGTGGGCTAGAGGCGGGCAAATAAGAATGAAATAAACACACCTACAAGCATGGACAGGGAGGAAAGTTAGATTCAAGTATTAAGAAAGTGCAAAGCGATCAGGTTTGGACTACAATGGACCAATTAAGATAAGAAAAATGTGGATTTTTAGACAATTTGTGTGATGGTGTGGATGAGTCCTAAACTGGATGAAAGTGACTTGACTTAGTTAACCTTACAAGGTGGCTGAGAGTTTCCCATTATTTTCCTTGGTGGTTTTTTTTTAACTTTATAAAAGGCCTGCCCAGCTCACAGCAGTGCACACTGCAGTTTCCTGTTGCCGCACTAACTGAAATGCCATGGGAATGACGCCACCTTGCATCGCTGCCAAGCCATTCTGGAAAGTGTGGCCAGTGGGGAGTGGCAGTCGGCGTTCAGCAGCCTCCACCCAGCTGTACTTCCTGGAATGCCAAGGGAGTAATGCAATTTGAACACAAGAAAGCGTTGGCTGGATCAGACCAAATACCCATGTAGTCCAGCATCCTGTTCATACAGTAGCCAACCAGATGCTCACAAGCAGGACCTGAGTGGAATCCATCTTTTCACAGCTGCTACACACTGGATCAACATCTTTGAGCTATCCACTGCACCCCCAAGTTTTTGTTCTTGGTCAATCACCATCAGTTCAGGCCTCATTAGCTTACATGTGAAATCAGGAAGATGATAGATAGATAGATAGATAGATAGATAGATAGATAGATAGATAGATAGATAGATATTTGTGCCAATATGCATCACTGCACCTGCTTATGTTGAATTGCATTCACCATTGTACTGCCCATTCACCTAATTTGGTAAGATCCTCTTGATCCCTTTTTTGCTTAACCACCCTAAACAATTTGGTATCATTGACCTCGCTGCTCACAACTAACTCTAGATCATTTATGAACAAGTTAAAAAGCACAGGTCTCAATACGTCTCCTTTGGGGACTCTACTTTCTATACCCCTCCACTGTGAGAACTGTCCATTTATTCCTGCTTCCTGTTACTTAACCAGTTACTGGTCCATAATAGGACCTCTCCTCTTATTCCGCGACAGCTAAACATACTCAGGAGTTTTTGGTAAGGGACTCTTATCAAAAGCTTTTTGAACAAGTATGCAATGTCAGCTGGGTCACCTTTATCTATATACGTGTTGACACTCTCAAAGAACTGTACAAAGTTAGAGAGATAGTGAGAGACTCTTGCAAAAGTCATACTGGTTCTGCTTCAGAAAGACATATTATTCTATGTGCTTGGTATTTTTCTCTTTAATAGCAGTTTTACCAGAACAGATGTTAAGTGAACTGGCATGTAATATTTAAGATTCCCATTGGATTCCTTTTTTTAAATTGGTGTTACCTTGTCCATTTTTCAGTCCTCGGGTATGGAGCCTGATCTTAAGTTACATATTTTTGTTAGAATATCAGCAATTTCACATTTGAGTTATTTTAGAGCTCTCAGGTGGATGCCATCTGGCGATTTGTCAGCTTTTAATTTGTCAGTAAGACCTAGAAATGTGTCTCTTGTCACTGCAACCTGCCTCAGTTCCGAAGACTCCATTCTCTGTAACATTTGTTCAGGAACAGATACCGGTATTTGCCATACATCTTTGGTCGCAAAGACAGATGCAAATGTACTAGAAAGTGATGGGTATCAACAGTTGCTTGATGTGATGTTGTACAGTCTCCACACAAACAAGTCAGAATGAATGCTTAATAAGCAGCCGATATCATATAACCTTCGCACAAACGCTGTGTAAACAAATCAGGATGAATGCGCAATAAACAGGCATTTGGAAGCAGCATGTGTTAGGACTTCCTTTGCAGCTGTCCATTTAGATAGATACTTGCTAACACTATAGACACTGTTTCCAATCAGTTCAACAACCGGATAGGTCAGTTGGTAAAACATGAGACTCTTAATCTCAGGGTCGTGGGTTTGAGCCCCACGTTGGGCAAAAAGATTCCTGCATTGCAGGGGGTTGGACTAGATGACCTTCATGATCCCTTCCAGCTCTACAATTCTATGATTCTACTTACATCTTCCACAAGGTCCTGGGCATTACTTAATACTAAGTTTATGGCTGCCACCCCTCCAGTCAGTTCAATGACCAACTGTACTATGACATTGTCACACTGCATCACTCCAAAGGCATTGCATAAAGTGCAGAGAGCCCTGTGACACTATTAAAAAGCAAGAAACGTGGAAAACATTTGGACTCCTCATGAGGTTAACAAAGATAAGGGCAGCTCCTCCCTCAAAAACAAAATGGGGAAAACTACTTCTGTCCCAAGAAATGAGTAGGAAGCTGGTCCATATTTTCAGCAGGGATGTTTTCGGGAAACTGGGAGGTAAGGATTTTGGCCTAGACTTAATCCTTTCACCAACAGATGGGAAAGCAATCCAACAGGAAAAGGTTACATAGACTCTTCTCTCTATCACTCCTATGATTATATTTGCATCCCACTGCAGCTTTTTCATAAAGAAAAAAACCTAACTCCGGAAACTTGCTAAATACAGCTTATGTATTATACATAGCTCTCAAGATCAAATTAAGACATTTAGTTTGGCTTCAAATACTAGGCCTACCATTCGTTTCAAGATTTTGCTTGTTAGCATATGCATGCAAAATAATGTATGTGCTTATTGTTTACTGTGCATTGTACCAGTCATCTATTGCTTGATTAGGCAGATGTTTCCTGTGTTCTCACGCTTATGAGAGAGAAAAAGTGGAAGTGCAAGCAGACAGAACTTTGAAAGCCAGGTGTTTTTGCTTACTCAAGAGCCACATTAAATGAGAGAAAACGAGATATTAGTTACTTAGGGTAAGAAGGAAGCTATGTGATTATGCCCAGAGACGGTTCAGTTTCACTGAGCTAACTATTAAGGACAACATATATTGTCAACATATATTGAAAAATAAATGCACCAATATCTGTATAGTAATACCCATGAGTATTGTGCTTAAGAAAGCCATGCACAAAAGAGAAGCATTGGCCGACTTGAGGTAAACCTGAGGCATGCACAACAATTCTGAAATATGTAAATATTTCTATATATCTCCAAGCCAGCACATAATAACTCAATGATATGGAATGCTGAGAAGTGGAGAGCTGAAATACTTGGCAGCCAGGTGGTTGTTGTTGTTGTTGTTTAGTTGTTTAGTCGTGTCCGACTCTTTGTGACCCCATGGACCAGAGCACGCCAGGCACTCCTGTCTTCCACTGCCTCCCGCAGTTTGGTCAGACTCATGTTGGTAGCTTCGAGAACACTGTCCAACCATCTCATCCTCTGTCATCCCCTTCTCCTTGTGCCTTCCATCTTTCCCAACATCAGGGTCTTTTCCAGGGAGTCTTCTCTTCTTATGAGGTGGCCAAAGTATTGGAGCCTCAGCTTCAGGATCTGTCCTTCCAGTGAGCACTCAGGGCTGATTTCCTTCAGAATGGATAGGTTTGATCTTCCTGCAGTCCATGGGACTCTCAAGAGTCTCCTCCAGCACCATAATTCAAAAGCATCAATTCTTCGGTGATAAGCCTTCTTTATGATCCAGCTCTCACTTCCATACATCACTACTGGGAAAACCATAGCTTTAACTATACGGACCTTTGTCGGCAAGGTGATGTCTCTGCTTTCTAAGATGCTGTCTAGGTTTGCCATTGCTTTTCTCCCAAGAAGGTAGGAGGGGGGATTAGAATGGAGTGGCTGGAACAGGACAGACAGACACGCATATGTATGGTAGAATGAACCATTGTCTGGACAGGTCATTTCTTGGTTCACACTGAGGAGGATTTTTAAACTATTCCCAGTAATGGAAGTGAGAAATCAAAGATTTTTATATAGCTGGGACTGGGCCTCAGTGTGTCCACTCCACCCCATCCCTCAAAAGAGCACCCCAAATAGAAACAGATATGAATTCCTGCTCTAACTCAGTTCTTATTTAGCATGAACCTGTTTGGCCCTGACACCAAAATCTTTTCAGCACCAAGTTCAGATTTTTCTTTTCTTCCAACTATCAAAATACAGTTTGATCGAGCCGAGTGAAGGGTTTATGCTAGTGCCACTCTTGGTTGCTGATAAATTTCTCACCCCCTCTGTGGAACCTGGAGTTTTATATATTGATTTTCCATTATGGTGTACATTTTAAACAATTTTGCATGTTTTTAACTTGATTGTAGGTCACCTAGACCCTAGAAGAAGGGTGGGGAACTGCTTCCAGCTGGGGGACATAATCCTACTCTCCAGAAACTGTGGAGCCCATTTTGAAAAGTGCACCTGTCAATCATCTGATGTCACAATGACAACAAGTGAAACATTTTCTCAGGTGGTGACATGTTTTCCTTTGCCCATGCGGTTGGAAATCCAACTCTGCAGGTAAAGGCTCTGAGGGTTGCAGATGCTGATGATTGCCAGTGCCTGCGAACTCCGATTCTTTTGCCAAACTGGTTTGAAGGCCCAGAGGTTGGAATAATAATAATAATAATAATAATTTATTTATACCCCGCCCATCTGGCTGGTACCACTAACTTCAAACTCTGCTTTAGGCTGGGAGTCACATCTTTACATGCCCTCCCCCCATGTCACACGTGGCATAGATGGACATGGACTGAGGATAATGTTCTTGGGGCCCAAATTAGGACTCCTTGTGTGCCATAGATGTACACACATAGGTGTACACCATAGGTGTAGAGACCGCTGTCTCAGAAGACCAATACAATAAATACATAATTTCTGCCACACTTTTCTTCCCTGGAACTCGAGATAGGTGTAGATGTGCCCTCCACCTGCATTTTACCCTCGCAATTTGGGCAATTTCCTCCTGCTTTTTCTAAACGTTTTCTGGGTTGTATTCCTGTATGCCCAACATGAGTTGGTCAAACTGCAGGAGGCAGTGGAAGACAGAAGTGCCTGGCATACTCTGGTCCATGGGGTCAGGAAGAGTCGGACACGACTAAACAACAACGCCCATTCACTTGGGCATCTAACATAATTAGACGTGTGGACCCTATGGAAAGTGTGGTGTAGTGGTTAAGAGTGTAGCACCAGGACCTGGGAGACCTGGGTTTAAATCCCAACCCAGCCATAAAGCTCAGACTAACCTACCCCGCAGGGTTGTTGTGGGGGATTAAGTGTGGAGGCGGGAGAGCCACGTTCGCCACCCTGAATTCCAGGCAGAATGAACGCGATAAAAAGCAAACGATCAAGCCCCGCTTCAGCCACTTCGAGAAACCTCCCTTGGACTATATGCTACCGGTATACTGTATTGAACTTTTCTTTCTTTCTTGTCTCTCCACCCTCCCCTCCCAACCCCGTGTGTGGCGTGATGAAAACAGCGTAATTCAAAGAGTTGCCTACGGTACTTAACGGGCGGGTCGACTCTTAAAAAAAGAAGAAGAAAAAGGCCACAATCGCGCCTTTCTGCGCATGCGCCAAACCAGCCGATCCCTTCCAAGCCGTTAAGATCACGCACACTTCCTGCTTGTCCTCCCTCCGGGAAACGCATGCGCAGGGAGGCGCCTCTCCTCCCCTGTTTCCCAGAGTGCTCTGCGCGGTGAAGAAGCGTCGGTCGCGGGCTGGAGGCATTTTGTGTCCTGGATATCAGCAGCGAAAGAGAGAGAGAGAAAGAGAGCGAGAGCGAGAGAGAGACAGACAAGATGGCGGCGGCGGCCGAATGAAGCGCTAGGCGGCGGCGGCGGCGGGAGCCGGATCCGCTCGAACTTCTCCCTCCCTTCCCAGCCCTCAGGGCTACCTTTCCTGAGAGGGCAGAGAGAGCGCTGACAGCCGCGGAAGCGTGTGGAGGGGGACGTCCGCTTCCTACAAAGGGGCCTGGTTGCGAACGGAGCCTCGGGGACCGGAGTCCTCCCTCCCTCCCCCCATCCTCCATACTTTCCCCCCTCCTCTTCTTCTTCCTCCCACCGACAGACCCCTCGAAATCCTGGCTTTTTCGTAGCGGGGGCTCCGTGAGGAGAAACTCGGCACTCGTGTGAACAAGCCCCCCTCCTCCCCCCCCTCCCCGCTCGCTTTCTCCCTCGGTCGCCATGGCGAGCAGCAGCGGCTCCAAGGCCGAGTTCATCGTCGGGGGCAAATACAAGCTGGTGCGGAAGATCGGCTCGGGCTCCTTCGGGGACATATACTTGGCCATCAATATCACCAACGGGGAGGTAAGGGCCGGCGGACGCCCGGGCCTCTCTCTCTCCCGGTCGCGCCAGAGAAGAGGGGTCACTTCTCGCTCCTCCCCCCCCCCCACCCCGCCTGGCAGAACATCAACTCGGGGGGAAAGCGCCCAGGGAGCGAGTGGAAGCTCCCCGGACTCTCTTGCCACAAAGCCTGGCCGCCCCCAGTTCGCCCTTATGTCGAGGGCCGTTTCTGACTTCGCCTTCGCCTTCTCTCCGCTTTAGTCGTTTATAGATATTATCGTCGGACTTTTTCCTCCTCGCCTTTTATTTTGGAACTTATTTCTTAGGTTATTTTTTTGGGGGGTGAGAAGGACACGATCGTGACAAATCATAAATAAGCACCTTCACGGTGTAGGGTTTTGATTTGTATTTTTGTAATAGGGTTTCTATCCTGTCTTGGCAGTGATGAGTCTGCAATGCTTGGTTCAGTTTTGAAAATGCTCTCTCTCTCCCCCCCCTTTAATTGTTAGCTTAGTAGTGTGTGTAGTACATGAAACTCCAGGCTGCCTGGTAATACAGTAGATGGATAAAGAGGCCATTTGTATTGTTTGGGGGGGGTCCTTATGTGATCTAAACTCCACCTAAGCTCATTTCTTGCACTCAGAATTACCTTGTTCAAGAGGCACTGAAGGCACCTTCATCTAAGTGTTTAAACATTTTCTGGGAATAATGGATTATTGTTAGTATCCCTAGGATGGATATTTACAGAAGTCGGCACTGTGTGGAATATGTTTGTGGAGCTTGTCACTTACCAGGATATTCCTGTGGAAGGCTTTCCCATGCCCTCAAATATGCTGTAGTGGAGAAATGCAGTCCTCTTGCTCCAATAGGATCTCTGACCCATATTCCCTCTTCACTGCAGGAAGTAGCTGTGAAGTTGGAGTCTCAGAAGGCCAGACATCCCCAGCTGCTATATGAAAGCAAACTATACAAGATTCTGCAAGGGGGAGTTGGCATCCCTCACATACGGTAAGAATTATAGCTCTTGGGAGATAAAGTAGTCATTATCTCTTTTCCCCAAAGGATGAGTGTATTTTGTTTTTCACTGGTAGAGGAAGTGCTACATATATGTTGCCTGAATAAGCTGTACTATGAGTGGTAGCAAGCTGCATCTAGAAAAAGATCTTGAAGGATTCTTCCCTGCTAGCTGCTTGTTTCCCTTCCCCATCTCTCCACCAACAAAATTATCTAGTACTTGAGAATATCGCAGTAGTTGAAACAGGAGTACTGGTTACTCTGAGGATTGGAATAGAACAGTGGAAATGGCTGCTCCCTTTTGTGTTTTTGTTCCAACATGTCTTCCTCCTCTGCTCAGAAAATGGCGGATGTCAGTACTTAAACATTCCCAAGAAGTGGAATATATTTCTTTAATTCCCCACCTCGCTCCCATTCCCTTCTACCATCAGTATTGTATCTTGAAAGATTGGGGCTTCTGAGGACTGGGGAGGGAAGGAAGAGTGTAGAAAGTGGAAGCCCCTTACAGTTGCTGACGACATATGCGTCACTGAGCTCTCTTAATTACGCACTGCTGCTTAAATCACCTTCCTTCCTTTTATTCTCCTTTGAAAATGGAATTTCATTGTGAGATCTACTTGAGAGGTTCCCAGTCTTGTAGCTAGCAGGAGGGTAAATAAAGTAGCCGCTCGGTCTGCTTTTCTATTGTGAAACTCATAAAAAGCACTTTAAAAAACTTTGTACAAAGGAAAAGATTCTGAGTCAAGACTCTTAGCAGCTCTTTGCTAGTGCTCTAAAACATTAGGCAGTACTTGTATATCTGAAAAAATAATCTGATTGGGTTTTGCTTACGAATATTGTTAGTAATAAGTTTGGCAAGTGGAGAGACTACAGTAAATGGATTCAATTTAGGATGGTTATTCTATTTACCTTTTTTGAAATGGCTGGACATTCTGAACTCTTACATTTCACTTCTGTATGTTGTACTATGACTTCTGGCATTTGCACCTCTTAATCAAAGTGAACCACGTGTAAGCAGAAAATAAACTTAGTTAAGGTACAGTACTTCTTGTAGATATTCCAATTCAATTCTCTAAGTAGCTAAAAACTGGGTTGCAATTGTAAACCAGTAAGAAATGTTGATGCCTTAGTCATAAGAGGCTTCTGCTGCTGAAAGTTTGTGAACTACATAAACTACAAGGCCATGTTGTAACCTACATAAGTCCTTTACTGAATGGATACAGAATTATTCAATGACATACTTGTATGAAGCAACTGCCCCCCCTCCCCCGATTTAATTACATTGTGCAACTGTAGGAAGAAAGCTGCATTTATTACGTAATAGATTTGGCTGTTCTGCATTCTGTTGATGGAGTTTTCACTTTTGATAAGATTCTATTCAGGCCTGTGCTTAGATGCAGAGCATAATCTTATTTAAATTTTTGCTGCTAAGGTTGAAAATTGGATGATCTTGCTTTGAAAGCCAGCATTTTGTTATGAAGAACTGTAGATGTCATTTAAAAACCACTGGATTGTATGAAGTTACATGTTAGTGAGGCTATTTTTTAGTTTAATTGTTTAAATTTTACTTATTGCGTTATTAAACCTGGCAGTTGTTTTTAAATAACAAAACATTAAGGGAAGTATATTTTTAGGAAATGCAGAATATACTTCAGCCACCCAATTCCATAAATGTATATAATGAAGTAATTGGTGACTTTTTTCAGTAAATGAAATTGATTTGGTTGAGTGATAATAAATTATTATGAGAATATGGAATGTTTGCCGAGGCAACTGTGTTCTTCCACCTCAGAAGTAATCACTGAAGTTTTTGTTGTCTTCTTTGTATGCATGTTGCTAACTACACAAGCTGGTTGTGTTTTCATAATGGCTACCTGTGCACAAGCCAATTGTGCCTGATTTTCTCCATTGTGCTTGTGTTGGGTGGAAGCAAAGTATGACCCCCTGCTTAGTGTTACATTTGAATCATGGGTTATGATTCATTGGCACCAAGCAAACTGCAATGATAGGTCAAGGAATGTTCTTGGTTTACTGTGATATTTGTTGGATTACCATCAGTGTTAGAAACTCAGATATGGCTAGGCACCAAATGGCTCCTTAAACCAGGGTAACAGTTGCCAAAACAGAATGCCTAGTTGCAGTTTTGGGGCTAGATGCCTCAAAAGTCGTGTTTTTCAATACAGCTATTTGGTTCCTGAAATTCATTATGATTGTGCAGATAAAATAAAATTTTGCTGGATGTGTTGCTTGTGTGTGAAAACAGTCAAGATCCAAGGATCCCCAGGCGTGCACCCCCAGTCGGTGGAGATGTCAGGTATTATCCTGGTGCCCGGGCATCTTCACTTGGCTGTAAATGGCTGATAACCAGGTGCAAAATGCACCTGGCAAATTTCAAACATTGATTACAATGGCATGCACTTGTGATCATTGCATAATTCAGGGCTTGCTAATCTGTGACTCTCCAGATGTTGCTGGACATCTTCCCTGACCATTGGCTATGGTGGGTAATGGAAGTTGGAGCCTGACAACAAATGAAAGGGAACAGGTTATCCACCCCATGTGTAGCTAATGACTGAAGATGGTTCAAACTATGGTTAAAGGAAGACTGTAATTTTGCATGTTGTCTGAATTGACAAAAGCATGATTTCAGTCAGTTGGCAGATCAGCAGGCCAAATGGCTAGTGGTAATGGATGTGGTATGATGTCTAAATTGACAGTTACCGTTGCTCTGCCTCCAGAGGCTGCTGCACTGTGAATATGAAGTTAAAACTATAGCTGTATGATTCTGAGAGATTAGAAAATGAAATCAAACTGGATGGTGAAGGTTAATGGAGTTGGGTATATTTAGCCTGGAAAAGAGACAATTAAGAGGCAATATGGTATCTCTTAAAATACTTCCAAGGGCTGTCACATGATTGGATTGAGCCTGTTTCCTGTTGCTTCAGAGAGTAGGACCCGAACCAAAGGGTTTGAAAGGCGATTTCAGCTACGGTGAACATTAGGAATAACTGCATGTGCAACTAGATGTTCAGATCATGGTTTGAATTCTGCACCTGTGGTTAGCACAGTTTGACAGTGGAACAGGCTGCCCTGGAAAAAATGGTGGGCTCTCCTTCCACAGGCTGTACTACATGGAATGCTATAGTGTTCATCAGTTCACCAGATGGCCTTAGAGGTCCATTCCACTTCTTTAAAAAACAAAAAGTATATCACCTGGATGAATGAATTTCTGATTTATTTTTACCTCCATTGATTTGGTTGGCATTATGGCTCTGCTTTGTAATTTCTGATTTATTTTATTATCTACCCAAAACACTTTTACTCCATTCTTTAGCCAAAAGTTCTCAGAGTGACTTAGAAGATCAGTAATAAGACAGCTCCATTCCTCGTGTAAAATACATGAAGCACAAGAAATACATGAAGCACAAGAAAGCATATGCACCCTTTGATTATTCTTGCATAGAGAAATAAAACAGAAAATAGTTTGTGTTGGAGAAACTGAACAGGTTTTCCAGTATGGTTTTTTTATATTATTTTTGCAAATGATTGATAGCTTGGATTAAAATTTAGTTGCACTTTGTTCCCAGTGAAATAACTGTGATTTAAGTCATAACTAACTTTTCATAACTTTTCATACAGTTTTCAGTAGGACCCTAATGCAACTAACTTAGACTGGTTTCAACCCAATGTAACACAACACAATTTGAGAAATACCAATACAGTAGTACCGGTACCTCTGGTTATGAACTTAATTCGTTCCAGAGGTCCGTTCTTAACCTGAAACCATTCTTAACCTGAGGTACCACTTTAGTTAATGGGGCCTCCCACTGCTGCCGGTGCGCAATTTCTGTTCTCACCCTGAGGTAAAGTTCTTAACCCGAGGTACTACTTCCGGGTTAGCGGAGTCTGTAATCCGAAGTATTTGTAACCCGAGGTACCACTGTACTTGTTATCTGAAAGATGGCCTCCTGTCTAAAATTAACAGTCTTTATCAGTGACTGTATTGTATGTGCCACCACAATGGGAGGCTAGGTTGAGGGATACCCAGGACAGGGCCTTTTCTATACCAGCACCCAATTGTGAAACTTGCCTTCCTTGGAGCTCAGGTCGGCACCATCTTTTCCTAACTTTAGGCAAACCCTAAATACTGTTTTGCTTTGTCTGGCTTTTGATGGATTTTAAATTCAACTCTGTAGTTTTGTGGTGTTAAGTTTTATTTAGTTTTAACTGATGTCTTTATACTGTTTTTACAAATTATAGCTACTTGTGGGCAGAAAAGGTATTCATAAATACTTTAAAAAATTTAAAAAGTCTAAATCATAGTCTCGTAAAATCTTGTCAAACAAGAGACTTGTCCTTGCATCCCCCCTCATGTGTTTATGTAACATAAGAGAGTGCCTGTAGAGAACTAATATCAGAATGAAAGTCATGTTAGTTTGATTATAGACACTAAACTTTGCTATTAGAAACATTTGTCTCTCCTAACAGCAAACTGAGCTGGTTAATATTGATAGGATTTTAGCAAAAACAGGGCCCATGATAACCAAGAGGGGAGGTATCAGTATGATCAGAGAAACCACAGGGTTTGCAGATGTACAAACAATCCGTAAGGAATACCAGAGGGACAATACACACACATACCAACAGTGCAGTGATGGCTAAACATGCTCACTGGCCACAGAGCATCTTTGGGAGGCAATTGGAGGGGAATATAGTGGAAGAGGGTATATCTGACTGTAACCCTGAACAGGAATACTCCATACAGCAACACTTCTTTTGTTGGTCCCCCTTGTTCTGTCCTTAGGAGCAGCAGGGCAGTTTCTTGCTACATACAGACTTGTTACAGGCCATGGTCAAAAAGGCTGCACAACATACTTTGTATGTATGAAAGGATTTCTGAAATGACCCCACCCCATCCCTTTCTGAAACCTGCTCCTAGCACTGTTTGATAAGTTGCTTTGGAAACTCTAGGAACTGACTTCTGCATGACATAAGGATTTGCATTTTAGGGATTTTGTGTGTGTGTTTAAGCTGACTTTTGAATCTTGGGCCCTGTTCTATGGTTATCCTATTTGCTACCACTTCATCATAAGAAACAAAACTACAGAACTATTTCAAACTGACCAGAGGGAAGGCATTAAACGAACAATTTTGAAAAGGTGGAGTCATGGTATCTAACTTTTGATTGGTTTGGGTTAAGATGCATTTTCATTACAAAAAAATTCTGTGTACCTTTGTTTATGGCAGTTGAATGAAGGCTATCAAAGAATTGTCTTTCCTCTTAAAATAGGTTTGTAAAATAAAAAAAACAATGGTGGGATTGGTTCTAAATCTCATATGTCCATATAATTTTGGAAAATTGTCATAAGGACAACTTGAATGAAATGTTTCAAATTCATTGACCGTGAACTAGTTCTTAAACATTTCTTAAGTGCCGGTGGCAATTTTTTAGGTGGCTTGAAGACTAGGTGCCATTGTTAGAAATAATATATATAAGCTAGGTGCCAAGTATAAGCTAGGTGCCAAGTGATATATAAGCTAGGTGCCAAGTGGCACCTTAAATCTAGGTTACTGTCATCACAACGGAATGCCTTTTCGTCAGGGGGTTGGACTAGATGACCCCGGGTGGCACTGTGGTGTAAACCGCAGTCTCTTGGGCTTGCCGATCATAAGGTCGGTGGTTCAAATCCGCGTGATGGGGTGAGTGCCCGCTTCTTTGTCTCAGCTCCTGCCAACCTAGCAGTTCAAAAACATACCAGTGCGAGTAGGTAAATAGGTACCGCAGTAGTGGGAAGATAAGCAGCGTTTCCATGCGCTCTGGCACTCGTCACGGTGTTCCGTGCTCCAGAAGCGGTTTAGTCATGTTGGCCACATGACCTGGAAAAGTTGTCCATGGACAAATGCCGGCTCCCTCAGCCTGAAAGCAGAGATGAGCGCCGCACCTCATAGTCAAATTAAACTGGACTTGACTGTCTAGGCGTCCTTTACCTTACCTTTACTAGATGAACCTTTGGGTCCCTTACAGCACTACAATTCTATGATCTCAACTACATTGCTTGACTGTAGCTTGTTCTTACAATAATTCACTGTAGCTTGTTCTTACAACAATTTAGCTGGGAGCTAAATGGCACCTTAAACGTAGATTATGGGCACAACAACGGAATGTCTAGGCTTGCTATTTAATAACAAGAATACAAAGCTGAAAATGAATGAACTGCAGCTAAAATATTATGTTCATTTTTCACATGGTCTAGTCTTTTCCCCTGCCCACCCCCCAGTATTTTTAAGAGGGTTTCTTCTCCAGAGAGAGTAGCTGGAAGTGGGGAGGCAGAAAAAGGTCTTCCTTTCCTTCCACTATGCAGTTTTAATCTGAAATCTTAGGTGCAGTACTGTGCCCAGAGCTCAGAAACTGCTCACGCTAATGAAATTCCCTGTTGCAAAATGCACCTAGAACAATGGGAGTTTTGAACACTGTGCATTTTTGCTATTCCAGATTCACCTTAGCAGAGAAGCATGCTCACAAATTAATCATGTTTAACTTCCTCGAGTTACCCTTTTTAAAAAGACTATTTTGTTAAACATATGATGAGCCAGTGTGATGTAGTGGTTAAGAGCAGTGGACTCGTAATCCGGTGAACTGAGTTGATTCCCCGCTCCTCCACATGCAGCTGCTGGGTGACCTTGGGCTAGCCACACTTCTTTGAAGTCTCTCAGCCTCACTCACCTCACGGAGTGTTTGTTGTCGGGGAGGAAGGGAAAGGAGATTGTTAGCCGCTTTGAGACTCCTTAGGGTAGTGATAAAGCAGGATATCAAATCCAGACTCTTCTTCTTCTTCTTCTTCTCTATCATGAATTTCAGGAGTAGATACATAGGGTTACAAAGGTATTATAGGTTACACCGTATAGGTCTTGGATCCAGGTGCTGATCAGACCTAAGCCTGCTTTCTTTGGCAAAGCATTAAGCTACCGGTAACTTCTGAAGGTTTCACCAAGCGTTCACACTATGCCCTCTCTTTCCCCCACTTAGACTTGTATCCAAAGTTGTGCTAAGTCAGTCATTCCATTAGTGGAAGGATTTCTGTTCGCACAGTGGAACTTTTCCCCTCTCATTCCCCCTCTAAATTTGTTCTGGAGTTTCCCCCAGGGTGTGTGTGCGGGAGGGGGAAGTTCTGTTGTGTAAGGCTAAATCCTTTGTTAACAGAGTGAGAGCAGCTGCTCAGTGTATTGGAGGGAGAAAGGGTTGGAAATGCATTGCCTTTTAACCACTCCTTCCTTCCAAGTTAAACTATGGGCTAAAGAGCCACAATTAATATTGTTTCTCTGAATTTCAGTCAGTTCTCTATTTGATGGAATGCATAGGGAAGTTTCATGTGAGCTAGTCTGTAGATGCATTGAGCCAGTAGCCTGCTCTGGTTTATTACTGTGTTTTTTCCAACAGTGACAATGACTGATATCTTATTGTGCATGCATTCTGACCCACAAATGCCTCTTGCTAGATGGTTAGTTGCAAGGCAGAATTTAGTAAAATGAGGTCTGGCTTTACTAGCTTGCATTGCAGAAATATGTGGTTTAATTGTGCAACTACCTTCAAAGGAGGGACGCGGGTGGCACTGTGGGTTAAACCACAGAGCCTAGGGCTTGCCGGTCAGAAGGTCGGCAGTTCGAATCCCCGCGACGGGGTGAGCTCCCGTTGCTCAGTCCCTGCTCCTGCCAACCTAGCAGTTCGAAAGCATGTCAAAGTCAAGTAGATAAATAGGTATTGCTGCAGCTGGAAGGTAAATGGCGTTTCTGTGTGCTGCTCTGGTTCGCCAGAAGCGACTTAGTTATGCTGGCCACATGACCTGGAAGCTGTACGCTGGCTCCCTCGGCCAACAAAGCAAGATGAGCGCCGCAACCCCAGAGTCGGTCATGACTGGACCTAATGGTCAGGGTTCCCCTTACCTTACCTTCAAAGGATTGTTGTCACACCTTAGAGTTTGGGTGCATTTTGTGTTTGACTTCTGACTTTACCTGTCTAGACTTCGTGTTATGTTAAAAGTACAGTATAAGAAAAAGTGTTTGAAGTAGTACTTACTTGAACACAAGTAAACATCACCTTTTCTTCTGCTTTCAATATAATATATATATTTTAAGTCAGTACAGTCATACCTCATGTTGCATTAAGTTCATGTTGCGTCTTTTTGGCTTGTGAATGCGGCAAACCCAGAAGTGTATACTTCCGGGTTTCGCCGCGTGCGCAGAAGCATCCTGCGTGCTATGCGCAGAAGCGTCTTGCGCGCTTTGCACATGCGCAGAAGCGCTCTATTGCCCCACATGCATGTGCAGAAGCGGCACTCTAGTTAATGGACTTTTTGGGGTGTGAATGGCACCCTGGAACAGATCGAGTCCGTAACTAGAGGTACCACTGTATCTGGATAATCACAAGTTTTTAAAAATTCAGTGTTAATTTATGGTCTCAGTTGGATGCATTTTACTTTGACTAGCCCTTTCAGTGTTTTATTTAGGTAAACATGAGGTACATGTAATTGATGCCTTTTAAATATAAACCCATGGTGAAATCACTATTGTCAGTCACACGTTTTGCATGTCTGATAGTTGCTAGAAATGCATTTAAGATGTGAGTATTGTGTAAGTTAAAACTTTCTCTGCATATTATTCCCCTTATCCCATATACTCAAATATTGTGATATGTACAGTGGCAAATCTATCCTCTTGATAACACATGCCACAAATGGAAATGTTTAAGATGTTTTAAACATTGCCTTGAATCCTGAGTTGATCTTCCATGCCCACTGATTTCATTTAGTCCTCACTGGGCTGCTCTGGGACAGCCCACCCCATTTTAGTTTTTTGTTTGTGGAAAGCTGGACTCATGCCCAATCCTAGAACTGATTTATCAATTGATGTCTACAGACAGCTCTCAATTCCATCTGAGACACTTAAATAGTTTATTTTTGTTAACCTGGAAGTGACCTACCCAGAGAATGTGATGGTCTGTCTAACCTTTGCATACTTTGGTGTCTCTACCTATCACCTTTCTTTTCAGTCACTCCATTTCCCCTCCCACCCAGTTGTCTCTTTCCCCTCCCCCAATTCTGTCTCAACATCTTGTGCTGTAGTGGTCTTATGCAGTTATGGGAGGGGGAGTTCCCCCTCTTAAGGTTTTTCCCCGAAGAGTTTCTGAGCATCTGTAAATTTTAGACCAATATCTATCTGTAGTATCTGAAGAAGTGTGCATGAGCTCATACAAGAACAAACTTAGTTGGTCTCTAAGGTGCTCCTGGACACACACACACACACACATATATATATATATATTATATATTTTCTGTAGTACTGTATATGTAATATGTTAATACCTCATGCAATTTTGCATGATACTGAATATAGGAAGTTTTGAATCATTGCTAGAAGCAATTATAAGTAATACCTGTATGAATCCCAAAGGTAATTCCCCCCTCTGCTTCTCTAGATACATGAGCATCTAAGGAGCATCTAGGGTTGAGTGTCTGCATTCCCACAAGACAAAGAGCCTCTTGGTTCCTCAAGCGCCAGCTGCTTGTAAAGGCTAACTTAAAAGTCAATTTAAAAAATTCCTTCCAGTATTTTTTATTTTTTTTATATATTTTGTTTCGACTATGGCAGACCAACATGGCTACCTACCTGTAACTTAAAAGTCAATTGACTGGCTGTATCTTGCCAGTTTTCAAACATACAGCCTTCACATATGTATTTTCCTTCAACTGACCTTAGTATATGTTGTCTTCTGCTGGTGCCAATAATTTTATTTTGCCCATCTTGATTTGTTGCTCTTTCTGTCTGTAGAGGGCAAGTTGAGATAGTGATTCCTGAAATGTTGACCTTGCTTTTATTTTTTACCCATCCATAAAGTCTACGTTGGTGTACCTCCCTGCGTTCAGACACTATTTTACTCTTTCATAGAATTTAGCATTGCATTTCAGATTGGTATTGTATTGTGGTCTTTGCTGTGATGTGTTCCCAACTGTGTGCAATTTACGCTCTCCAAGTAGTTAAGACTCCTCAGTTTTAAAAAATAAATGATTGAAATTATTTTGTACACAGATTTTTAGACTATCAATTGTCTGTTCCCGTTTCTAAGTGACTCTACAGTGTGACCTCTCTGTTTATACCAAATGTTGCTGTCATGGTAGTTTCTCAATTCTTGAGAGTGTTGGAGAAAGATAAAATGCCTGAAGATTGTTACATATGCATCTAGGGCGCTTCCTGAAAGTGATTTCACTGTGCATATGTTGTTGCTTTCTGCAGCAGTTGAAAGGATCAGTGTTTTGATTTGGTTAAACTGAAACCGCTAGATGCAATCTAACTACATTGCCATGATAATTCTAGATTTTAGAGGGTCCTTAAGGAGAGATGCTCGCAGTGGGTCCTCCTTACTCCTGTTGTTGCTGCCCATTCACTTGCTTCTCTGGGCTTAGTCAGCACCATTTTCCAGAGTGGTGTGTGGGAGAGGGAGGCCAAGGTGTGCAGAGCTACTGCTCCTTCTCATTGTCTTGTATTTGCTGGGTTTAACCTTTAAAATCAGTTTAGGGGTCCCTTATCTAAAGGACTGCCTTTACCTAAATGATCATTCTTGTTTAAGATCAACTATGGAGACCTCTGTGAGTGCCCAGACATTAAGATGGTAGACACAAGGAATAAAGCCGCCTTGATTGTGGCCCTGCAGTTAACAGAGCTGCCTATGAATGGGAAAGGGAGCTTTCAGTACAGGCCTTCAAACATACCTTGAGGATTTATTTCATCCAGTCTGGCTTTTTTAAACAATGTTTTTAATGCCACTGAAACCTGATACTTAAGAATATGTGTTCTTTTACATATATCTTAGTTCACCTTGAGTTATTGCAGCATTATGAGGTCTACGCTCCCAAAGCCAGCATATAAATCCTTATGGGCTAGCTTCTGCTGTGCCAGTGAGAAGGAGGAACAGGGCCAGGAGGCTCCAGGGATTGGCAAATTACCCAGCAATGCTGACCCTTGACTGCATTATGTGGCATCGTGTGTGCTTTGTAAACCATAACCAACTGTCAGATTTTAAAACGTTGTATGGAAAAATACATCTACAAAAGTGGGATTCATTAAATATTAAGAAAACAATATTCTTCCCTTGTTGTTTTATTCAAAGTATTTTCTGAAACAAACTATGAACATTACCGTCTTCCCCCCTTTTTAAGACACCGTCTTATAATTTCTTTTCCTCAAAAAAGCACAGGGTGGCTTATTTTCAGGGGGTGGCTTATTTTTATTACGTCAGTATGGTACGGTACAGCCTCCCCCTGCGATGGGAACAATGGCGGCACCACGGCTTACTTTTGGGGTATGTCTTACTTCTCACAAACGTAAAAAAACCCTGCCATGGCTTACTTTATGACTACGTATTAAAAAAGGGGAAACAGGGTATGTTTGGTTACATTCAATCAATCCATTTCTGCTTCTTTATAGGTGGTATGGTCAAGAGAAAGATTATAATGTTCTAGTCATGGATCTTCTTGGACCCAGCCTTGAGGATCTCTTCAACTTTTGTTCTCGAAGGTTCACAATGAAAACAGTACTTATGTTAGCAGACCAGGTATGTAAACCTGCAAACATTACACAGTGGATATTACAGTGCCTTAAAGTGCTATTCGCTTCATTCTTTCAAGTAGGTCAGACTGTATGACTTGTTATTACATGTACTCAAAAGAATATAGAAACAAAAATGATAGAAACGAATAGTGATAGTCACAGATTATTTAATGTATATAACACCATATTAGAATTCTAGAAGCTGTTTAATGGAGCCATGCAAGCAACTATATTGAGAGTTTTGCCTCATATCTTTACTTGCAATCTTCATATTAATTGCATAAGACTGAAGTTATGCATGCATCTTTGGCTAGGAAGATAATCCAAAATAGTGCAGTAGTTCACATTTCTCAGGCCAAGAGCTTATTGTAGCCATATTTCTCAATTAATTGATGGTAACAGAAGCTGAATGAAATTGGAAATAGTAAAGCCAACATTCACAGAACGCTTCAGTAAGATTCATTAGAATCAACAGATTTGCAGCATGGGCATATAATGCAGAGATTTGCAAAGGCATAGATTCTTCCATTTAGAGTAAAATGGCTATTGGATAACAGTTTATTTCTAGAATAGCTTGAACTGAGTCATCTGGAGTGCCAGTGAGCACTAGCCATTTAATATCAGAACTTACACAAGAAACACTCAAATACTCCAGAGTTGACATTTTAACAGTGTCATTTGTTCAATAACTGCTTGGAAGATCACCAGTAGTTTGCAACATACAATGGGAGAAGTAGTTTGGCTCCATAGTAGCTTCATCCCTGCTGAACAGAGCAAGTGAAGTATTCCACTGCTAAAGTTAAGTGTTCTTATGGATTACTCCTATTCAGGAAATATGGACATACTGGGTTTAGTAGACAGGTGCTCAGTTGTATGGCTACATGCTTTACAAGTATTACTGTGCTTCTAAATCTGTTCTTTTAGTATACATTTAAATTGCATGATTAAATAAAATGTCTACAGTATTGTTTTTCTTCTAAGTCACTGGATGAATGCCATCCATGCATGACAAAGCCTTTTAAACCTTTTTAGACTGTTAGGAAGAAACTCAATATCCAATCTCTGTAGAGTAGATGAGACAGCAGGGGTTTTTGTTTGTTTGTTGTTTTACACTTGCTAACATTCAAAAGCATTACTAAACTAATCATCAGTAGTCTTACTGTCTGGTTTGATTTGTTTGTTGTAGGTCAGGATAACTAACCATCCCTCTTGAAGCCCATGGGCCTGCTCTTGTTACCCAAGCAGTTTTTTTCTGGACCCTCCAACAATTATGGCAGCAGAAAAAGAAAGCAAAGTGCTGGGATAGGTGGAAATGTTTCAGCCCTTCTGCACATCCCAGTATCTTGATGGCAGTGCATTTTACAATTCCCCCAATCATTTGATGAACAGGAAGAGGCAATAACTCTCCCCCCCCACCCAAAAAAATCTCATCTGATTTGCATGGATTATCTGAGGACAAACTGTGTGGTGTGTGTTTGTGTGCAGGAGTGTGTGTGTGTGTGTGTGTGTGTGTGTGTGTGTGGTCGCACCAACTCTTGGCCACCAACATTCAGTCTTTGGGCTCATAAAGATTAGCAGCAATGTAGGTAATTGCCAAAATATGCTTAGATTCATGCCTAAGATATTGTTGCTTGAAAAGCTTTGTAATCTTGGTCATTTTTCTTTTGTTCACAGATGATCAGTAGAATTGAATATGTGCACACAAAGAATTTTATACACAGAGACATTAAACCAGATAACTTCCTAATGGGTATCGGGCGTCACTGTAATAAGGTTAGTCTAATACTTTTTTGCATGAAAGAATGGAGGATGCTGAAATGGCAGTTCATGGAAATGCTGTGCAGCTTGAATTAATTGCTTGTCATTGCTAAACATGTCAATTATTTGCTGACATCTGTCAATTATTTGGCAACAGATAGGAATTTCAATCATAGTGCTAAATGCAGAAGTGAGCTATGGCCCCAACCTTTGGCCAAATTTTAATTATGGAATTTAAGGATACAAATCAATATGTTGTCTAATGGACTCATAATTGAGTACGCAAGTTCACTCTGTTCAGTGATACTGTTGATTATTCAGAACCCATGAGTTGCAATAGCACTGCTTACCATAAACTGCAATTTCTTTTTCTCAACTGCATTTAGGCCAGCATGGTGAAGCCTTTACTACCAGCTACCTAGATATTAAAATTGGCTATAACCAATCTATAGAGAAACCATTGACTTCTAATAGTAACATAAGCCTGTTGACTTAACTGCTTCCTTTGCTTTCACAAGCCTGTGAAAGTTCAAAGTGCAGTTAGTGTAGATATAGAATAACAGTCACAGACTTAAAGTATTGTAACTTTTTTTTTTTACTAGAAGGGGATGATTTATTAATTTAGCTGGAGATGCATGTTTTTGTTGGATTTTGTTCTTGACTAGACTGTGGGATTAAAATTCATTAAACTACATTGAGCTTGGACAGACAGGCAGCATTGGCAGTGCATTAAGCATGCTGTTGGATAGAAATTCTTAAGTGCAGGACAAATGTATGTGATTGATTATTTTATTGGGAGCAAGATACCCACCTGGTTCTTCATAGGCCTTCAGTGTTGACTCTTCAGATACTATTAGCTATAAAATGTTACCTTTGTTTGCCTGTATGGATGCCAACTTGGGACCATTACTTTAGAACCAAAAAACAAAACAACCACCATCACTGTTGAATTCTGTTTTAAAGGAGTTACAGTACATCAGTTAGGAACTTTGGGGAGGTGGGGTGAGAAAAAACTGCAGCACTCAAATTTTTTTTAGGTAAAATGCCTTCCTGTAATCCTATTTCTGTTAAATTTTATTTATCTCTAAATTTCACACTTAACATTCTGTTTCCTTAATGCAATCCAATTCTTTAACTTTCTGGCAAGAACTGGAAATATAGCAAGAACAATTAAATCAGTTAATGCAATTTTTCTTCTTTGAGTCCCTTTCTCCACACACTTGACAGTTGTAGTTGGCTGGCATTGTAGCTCCTTGTTTTTCTTTGAAGTGAAAGAATAGCCTGGAAAATGCTGTTGTGCTTTTATTAGGTGAGTTTGTTAGGATCATATTGGAAGATGTAAACTGCATCTCGTTTCTCATTCCCAGGGAGGCACTTGGAGTCTGTACCAAATACTTAAATGGAAAGCAGATGCCTACTATTTAACATTTCAAATAATACTGGACATAGGAGTCTAAATCCCTTGGTTTAATCTAAGCAGAATTTAAATAAAATTTTGCTTTAGGTCTGTGTAAATAGCAGCGCGCGCTCTCTCTTTTGAAATTTGGTTTTGGATACAGTATGCAGTTTTCTTCCTGTAGCAAAAATGGAGGTAAACATTTTGTGTCTTTCATGAATTCTTTCAAAACACACCAGTTGCAGTAGGATAGCTTGTTATGGTAATCTTGTTCCAGTAGATTTTTTTCTTATAAATGAATTTAAAATGTAGTGATTAAAATTGGAATGCTGCATTTCTCAAATTTGTTCTTAATTACATATTTAGGCGTGATTTCACTTCTAGCATAAGATCATCTCTGAGCTGTGCTAGAATAAGCCCTGCATGCTTATAATAGTGAACTTAAGGTGACTAAATGCCTTCTACCTCTTCCTTACTGAAGATTTACTTCCTAAATGTCATTTGGGGGAAGGGCAGTTTGTGGAGTCAAAGGATATTTTTGTACATGATATCCAAATTTTCTTCTTATAAAAGCCAAATGTTGCCATTGCTATCCCTTATTCAAGGCAGTGTCATTTTGAAGTGGCTCATGCTCAAAATTTAACTTGCCACATCTTCTAAATTTTTCCTTATAACATTATCTCTTCTGGAAAACTATAGTGCTTGGTGGAAGAAGGATGGCATTTGGCTACCCTATTCTTTCTCTAACGCCTCGGTGTTGCCTGTCTGCGCCAGCCATTGTTGCAATGTAAGCAATACTGTTTGATGCACTGCCACCCTCTATTGTTTGTTCAGTGTTTAGAATCTCCAGTGGGGAAGAGGAAAAGAAGCATGACTGTTAGTACTTCTCAGGACCCATCTTTCTCAGGATTAAACCAGGTCTGAAACTGTCTCCTATTCCAACCTCAATCCCAAACTCATATGCTTTTTTGTTTTGTTTCGGAAAACATGTAGACTTGCAAAAAGCACCTTTTGTTGGCATATTATTCAGACATACTTGGCAAACATGTAACATTACTAAGGCGTTTTTCTTTTGGCGCTTGTTTAAACTATAAGGTTCTTATGCTGTCTGTTAAAATGTGAACAAAGTTAAGTATCACTTAACTACTCTAATGTTCTTGTTCTTGAGAAATAGCCCTGTGTTCTAAAATGCAGCAGCAAGGAGGATGTGCTGTGAGGGAATCGCATATGCCTGCTAAATGTACATGGTCTGTATCTGGATGTAGGAGGCCTCTTATCCCATTCATTGACAGCATGATGTTTGTTTGAACAAAATGAATTTCGGGTCTGGAAGCTTTCAAGACAAACTACAGTGGGACCACGACTTACGACGATAGTGCGTTCCGACGCAATTTTCGTAAGTCGAAAACATTCGTAAGTCGAATCCCCATAGGAATGCATTGAGCGAAAAAAATTCGTAAGTCGAAAATTCGTAAGTCGAAAAAACCTATTAAAGCGGCCGCGACTTCCATTCGTAAGTCGAAAAATTCGGTTGCGGCGGCCATTTTGTTTCTCCCGGAAGTCATTCGTAAGTCGAAAAACACGTAAGTCGAATCGCTCGTAAGTCGAGGTCCCACTGTATACTTCTTCCTTGTGTATTAGTAGCTCTGATGGTTTATTCAAATGTAGAATAAGTGACAAGGATCATCTTGTTGCCAGTGGTACATTTAAACAGAATTATTTGATCGTAGATCACTGGTAGTTTTGTATTTTTTAAAGCTTTGCTATATCCCAGAAAATGGGCACAAGGTGTCTTAAGCAGCTTTTTCATTTGCTTATTAAGGCTGAACCTTATTCCACTTCTTTAGAAACCTAAGTTTTGAAAATGCAGTAAGTAAATATGGATAGTATTTCTTTTGATGATACCTCTTCTTGGGCCAGCATTAACATCTACTTCAAATGGATGCTATTTTGTTTCTAAAGCTACACTGTAAGCCCTGGGTGTTGTGCAATTTAAGAGTTTTAACTTCTTAACTCTGCTGTAAAATTACTTTAGTTGTTGAAAAGGGAAGGGGGAGTTGGGCCTTAAGTATGGTGCTACTCATGAATATTACTACTTATGACTAGTGATGCTTTTGTGTCAGGATGCCGGCGTTGAACAGGAAAATTTAGCTCTGGTGGGAACTTTTCTTCCAGTGCAGATAGGTGATGTGGGTCCCTGGTCTGGACTGGGACCAGAGAAGTAGACAAAGTTGATTCTAATTAGGAGCCCCCGGCCTGCTATTTCCTCAAAATATAAAATATAATATAATATACAAAATATAAAACATTAAAAATCTACACTATTCATTCAATTACTAATTGTCATGTCTAATTTGGCCCATAGTACTCCACTTGCAACTGAAGCAGCTTGGCTTCCACAGCCTTATTCCTTGCCTGGTAACATCCCTTTTCAACACCCTCCTCAGCAGAGAGGCAAACTTTGCAAACTTGAGCTTTAGAAGGTTTATTGTCATGGAAGAGGGTGTGTGGAAAACAAGTCCATGTTTTTTCATTCACCTGCCTTTTGCCACTGGGTCATACTCTTTCAGAAATGGTTGGGAGGGGATGTTTTCATCTCCAGAATTGGGTGCCTCACATTATCCAAATTGCTAATGTATATTGCTTCAAAACACTGTTAGTGAAAATTATCAGAAATGAAGGAAGGTATTGGAGATGATAAATATGCTGGGTCTCGTATTCCAGTCTGCCACATATTAGTGCACTAGCCTCACTAAAGATTGAGGTTCCCATGAGGGTAATTTTAAGTGAGTTCTCCCCTAAAAACTCACATGGAAATGAAGACCACCTGTTCTGTGCTAGCATGGAAAGAAGTATTTTGGGAAAGCCCCAAACTGCTGGTCTGAAATGGCATCTTCCTTTTAGATCAAGAACATTGCATTTATCAGTAAAACTGTTGTCCAGAAGAAGTTTTAGTAATAAAGTTTTTGATCATTTACATCAGGCACCCCAAACTCGGTCCTCCAGCTGTTTTTGGACTACAGTTCCCACCATCCCTGACCACTGGTCCTTTTAGCTAGGGATGATGGGAGTTGTAGTCCTAAAACTAGATTGTTGTATTTTAATGTTCTGTTGAAAGCCGCCCAGAGTGGCTGGGGAAACCCAGCCAGATGGGCGGGGTATAAATAATAAATTATTATTAAAACAGCTGGAGGGCCGAGTTTGGGGATGCCTGATTTACATCATAGATGCGTTTCTGAAGACCCTATCTTGGTACCTGTATATCACAACATTTGAACAAGTTTTAGTGAAGCTGTCATTTATGCTAGTAGAGAGGAGGGCATTCAGATATCATTTGATATCTGTGGAAATTGCAAGTTGTGACAATTACTCATTTGGCTCAGTAGTTCATTCTATATGTAGTTGCTTCCAGTTACTCATTGGTGATGGATGATTAGAGAACTTTTGTATGCATCCAGTCATAGCTTGAAACAATTCTTAATTCTTTTTAAATGCTGCTGTCCTTATTCTGGGTTCTGTACTCCACAATTGAACTGTGATAAGTGTAGAAACCAAGGAAAATAAATTACAAAGTATATCCATAAAGGCATTGGCAACCTGAAAAAGACAACTGCTTTGAAATAGTTTTTGGGGTTTTTTTTTAGCACAACCTTGCATATTAGTACTTAATTTTTTATCAGGTGTTCTCTTCTGGAGAGTTTTTAGGAGAATTATTTCTCCCCTTTAAACTGCTGCTTACTTGGTATAGAAGTCTGACTTAAAAACTTAGTATAATTTAAATAATTTGCACACTTGAAAAGTTAAGTATGGTTAAACATATATTGATGCAGCTGTATAGGTCTTTTCTAACTTGTTGTCCATAGAGCCAAAGCTGATAAATAATAATAATAATGATAATAATAATTTTATTATTTTTATTTAAATTTCTCTACCTCCCTTCATCCGAAGATCGCAGGGTGGTTTACAGTATAAAAACACAAAAAATAAATGCCATAGTAATACCCCGTTTAAAAGGCTATAGATTGTTTTTTTAAAAAGGGAGCGGGTGGTGCTGTGATCAAAACCACTGAGCCTCTTGGTCTTCCTGATAGGAAGGCTAGCAGTTCGAATCGGTGCAATGGAGTGAGCTTCCATTGCTCTGTCCCAGCTTCTGCCAACCTAGCAGTTCGAAAGCATACCAGTGCAAGTAGATAAATAGGTACCACTGCGATGGGAAGTTAAACGGCGTTTCCGTGCGCTCTGGCTTCAGTCACGGTGTTCCATTGCGCCAGAAGTGGTTTAGTCATGCTGGCCACATGACCCGGAAAGCTGTGGACAAACTCCCTCAGCCCTAAGCAAGATGAACGCCGCACCCATAGTCGCCTTTGGCTGGACTTAACCGTCCAGGGGTCCTTTACCTTTACTTTTACCTGTTAGATTGTTTAATTGGCCTAAGGCCTGGGAGAACAGGAATGTTTTTGCCTGGTGCCTAAATATTGAGCCTCCCTGGGGAAATCATTCTACAAGTGGGGATACATCCCAGAAAAGGCCTGTAGATAAAGGGCCTTTCCCACATACCAGTACTAGTCGAGAAGTCTGTGATGAGATGAATTGAAGTTCAGGAATTTCATCTTGCTTTGGTATAGAAAAGTTGGTAAGAGGTTTATCTTGTGGTAGTCAAATGTTGAAATCTACCATGCATGTATTTAACTACCGTATTTCACCACACAATGGCCACATTTATATGCCGATTTTTCTTTAAAAAAGGGAGGGTGCAACTATTACACAGTGGCGACCTTTACGCGGTGAAATAACGGTAAGAAGCAACAACATGCTATGGACTCCGGTTCCCTTAAGAGGGCAATGGTGCAATACAAAGCAAACGGCACAGACACTGTGCACAAGATCTTCCAATCGAGATCTTGCCTTCTCCCTGTGCGAAGTTCTGTCAAAAGAGGAGGCGGCTTCAGTTGTCAATTAGAGTTACAGTATTTCTTCCCGAGTTTCTCATTACCTTTCAATGCTATTCGCTCGTGCAGAGGCGGAGGAAGGAGTCATGGATGGGTGGTGGAGGTGGTTGCTTGTCCGCTGCTTCCCCTTCTTGGGTGGGGTGACCCCGGGGCGCAAGCTCAAGTCGGTGGCAGTAACAGCAGCAGCAGCCCGGGCCTGGCTTCGCCTCGCCTCCTCCAGCTGGCAAGCCAATGAGGGCCCGGACTCCCACCCTCACCCCCTCAGGAGCACGCTATGCCGACCCTCGGCTCGCATCAGAATTATACCCTGCTACTATTATGCGGTGAATACTTTTGGAACAAATTTTAAGGTACCCAGAAGGGTGGTGCAACAATTATGCAGTGGCGACCATTATGCGGTGAAATATGGTAGTGGTTAAAAAAAAAAAAAAATCCCACTCTTCAGCTAAAAAGGTACCCAAAGCAGCTTATAAAATGACTTTGAAAAGAACATAGTTTCTGCCCTCAAGCTTACAGCCTAAAAAGACAAAACAAAAGGAAAGAGTTGAAGAAACAAACAAACTTAGGTTCAAGTTGTAAACTATAATTTTTAGCAGGGTGGATTTGATTTAAATCAAATTGATTTAAATCACGATTTAAATCACGATTTAAATCACTAGTCAGTAAGGCTTGATTTAAATCACTAGTCAGTAAGGCTTGATTTAAATATTTTCTTTGCAGAAAGACTCCTTGCTGGTATAATCTTAATATTTACAACCATATGAAGGTTTCATTTTTGGAATAATAAATTTTCAGAGTGGTTTTTACAGTTATATCAAAAATTACTGATTTGGTTATACTACTAGAAATACATAGACAGATAATTATGAAATTATGGTGAGGTTTAAGAAGTTAACTGTTTATATTTGGACAACTTTTCTGCTGTACTTTATTGGAAGGAGAAAAATAATCATTTCCTTAATAACCATTTAAACAATTTATTTAACTAAAACAATAACATGATAGCATATGTATCCATGTTTGTTAACTGATGTGGTTAAACATTTTTTTTAAAAAAAACTTAGACTGAGTTTTAGCACACTTGATAAACTTAAAACAAATCCTTATTTCCTGATGAATAGCCTTTGGACTACAATGTAACTTAAAAAGAAGACTATATTTAGAAAGATTTTTCCTCCAAAAGCATTTTATTTTAAAAATCCAATTTAAATCAAAAAAATCAATTTAAATCAAAAAAATCTGATTTTTTTTTTTAAAAAATCATTGATTTTTATCCACCCTGATTTTTAGTGACTGACTGGGAAAATAATAACAAAAACATCAGGGATGCAAATTGAAAAAATTGAGTAGATTAGCTGTGAGCTAATAAGTAAATGGCAGAAAAGCAAATTTATTTGAGAAACTAAAGCCAGAACACAATTGAATAAAATTGTGCCTCTCTTTTTCCTAGTTCATAATTTTTTTACCTAATATCCAAGTTTGAGACCAATGACTCAGTCATATACAGTGGAACCCCGGGTTACGCACACGATCCGTTCCGGGGTTGCGCTACGTAACCCGGGCGTGCATATCACGAACGCACGTAAAAAAACAAACCCGGAAGAAGCGCAATTTGAGCGCTTCTGCGCATGCGCAAAATGCGCAAAACGCTTCTGCCCACCCACAGAGGACTTCCGGGTTGCCGCGGTTTGTATCCTGAACGTACGCAACATAGGGTATGACCGGTCTACTCAGAAGTAAGCACCATTCAGTTCAATGGGGCTTGCTGCTAGGTAAAATACGTGTAGAATCTGCAGCCTAATTCTCACCCTGTATAGTATGAAGTTTTTCCTTAACCGATTTAGGAATATGAGTGTTCTTTGTTTGGATTGGTTATGATACATACGACAGTGCTCCTCTTAGGCTTAATTATAGCTAAACTTGATTTTGTTAGATCCAACATTTCTAACAAATGCATTTTAAAGACATTGGTTTAGTTTACAAGCACTAGCTGGAATCCATTAAATCCATTTCATATTTTTTTTTAAAGTTATTCCTTATTGACTTTGGGTTGGCCAAAAAGTACCGGGACAACAGGACAAGGCAACATATACCATATAGAGAAGACAAAAATCTCACTGGCACAGCCAGATACGCCAGCATCAATGCACATCTCGGCATTGAACAGAGGTAAGGTCCAAGCAATTTCTGTAATGATGCAAGAAGCTGTAAATATTTGGGATCTTTAATGGACACAACCTAAATGAATTTTAATTTCCAGCTAAAGAAATTAGCTAAGAAATGAAGGATCTGGATGACACACTGTAAAATTCCCCAAACCCAGATTCTGTTCAGTAGATTTGGTAAAGTATTATACTGCTAGTATTTGGGTTTCTATGTATGCCAGTTGTTTTGAATGGGTAGAGCTTTCTCTTACTATGTTTAAAACTATTTTGGTTGTTTAAATTTTAGTTGCCTAGTTCTTGCTTCTAGAAAGATGGCTGAATAATATCATCCAAGTAGATTTCTATGACTCATTGAAAATGCTAAACTCTGCTTAGAGCCCATTCCTATGTTGTGGTACTATTCTGCTTCTAGACTTCTAGGTCCTCGTTCCTAAATTCAAATGTAGAATCTCATTGAACCCAAACAACTAAATTTGTATTGCAGACTCTTGAGTTTGTGTTTTAGTTGGTGAAAAATGTAATCTGTTATGCTGTTTATGATGTTCTATGCTGTGTACATAGTTGTAAACCTTGTATTGGTAAATCTGTTCCAAAAAAGGTAAATTTTGAAGTTGTAATGGCTGCATAAGTTCAAAATTCTTCTACAAAGAAGTTTGTTTTAACCTGTTTTGTAACTCAGGTTATGTATTGGTATGTTGGCAGTTTTATTGACCACCAGCTTGCTTTCAAACCATGCTAAGTCCTCAGATGGCAAGTGCTTTTATACCTTTTAAGCATAAACTAAAAAAAAAACCCAACCTGCCTCTTCCTCCACAGTCGTCGTGATGATATGGAGTCACTAGGATATGTATTGATGTACTTTAACAGAACCAGCCTGCCATGGCAAGGATTAAAGGTATGTAATGAAATTTTACTTGAGGTTTATATCCCCCCCCAAGCCATCACTCCCACCAGTGTAGTAGAGAACACTACTACACATAGTACTGCATACTTGGCTAAATTGTTAAAAAGTCCTCATAACTCCATGGTGTCAAATGTTTTCTCCACGTATCTTGAATAAAACATACACAGTATGCTTAATGGGTAAAAGTACCAAATGCAGCCACCACAATAACCATATGATGTAGGCATTAGACTGCAATAAATGGCATTCAGCTACATTTAAAACTTAATACCAGATTGACCTTCATTTCCTTTGCAATGTATTGCGGTACTTGGAGATTTCATATAAAGCCTTGGCCATCAAGGTTCTGTCCATCTGATATTTGCAGCTGTCCTTGTGTCACATATATTTATCCATGTGTCCCACAGGCTGCAACAAAGAAACAGAAATATGAAAAGATTAGTGAAAAGAAGATGTCTACTCCTGTTGAAGTTTTGTGTAAGGTGAGAGAAAAGCTGTTGTTAATAATGTAAACTGCTTTGGCAAGGAGCTATCTTTTCATTAGTAAAGCAGCCAAGAACTCTTAGACACAATATAAATTCTTTTCTTTGTGTTCCCGTTCTTAAAAAACAAAACTTAGAATACTCCAGATCTGATGTCTTGCATTTATGACCTACGAGGATCTTTTCTGTAAGTCACTGTTTGACTGATTCTGTTTGCAGGGCTTTCCTGCAGAATTTGCAATGTATCTGAACTACTGTCGTGGCTTGCGCTTTGAAGAGGCTCCTGACTACATGTATCTGAGGCAGTTATTCCGTATCCTTTTCAGGTCAGTGGGGTTGAGGGTACCACAAAACCTTTGAGCATAACAGTAATAAACTAGCAAGTGCTTAGAACTAGAAAAATGGTTCTGCTGACTTTTTAACAGCTTCAGCAGAAACCTGCGTTCTTGTGAATTACAGTAGCCCTCACCAGGATAGCCTTAATCTCTTTATCTGGTTGAGGATTAGCCTGTCACCAGCAGCACTGAAAAAAAATATAACATGCGTTACCTACAAAAACTCACCCAGATCAGTCAGTTTTTGTTTTGTTTTTTAAATTGAGTAAATGCACGAATTACCTACAAAAGATCAAATCTAGTATTTCAGCAGAAGAAACTACCTTTATTTCATTGATCACTTCAGTTAACTTGATTTGTCAAGAGTGGAAAGCCCAAACAACATTTAAAGATATATGGCTGTAATAAAACACAGTTCATTATGTCACATTTTCCAGGGCAATGGGGTTGTAAGCAAAATTTGCCCCAAATTTACAAGCTGGTTGGATGAACGGAGGCCTTGTGTTTTAGAAAGAATATGGACATATTGGGAGGGGGATTGGTCCTTGTATACTAAAATGGTTTTGTATCTGAAATTTCATATTACTACCCAAGGTTCAAGTTGGTTTCTATGTGTAAGTTGTACATTAATTACAATGTAAGCTGTCCTTGCTGTTTATAAATGTTGAATTGCTCAAAATGGATTACAGCTTTAATGCAGACTATTATAATAGAAAATGACCAAGATCTCAAGTGTCACATGTGATGGTCTGCACCCTCATGCAATTTTTTTCTAGTACTCCAAAAAGCTTTGGGTGGTTGCCTCAGAGCATGGATAGGTAGCCAGATGGAGGAAGGGAGGAACTGGGTGCAGAGATCAATTATTTCATCCCACACTAGCATGTGAAGTGCTTTACACTTCATGTATGGGGCTCTTTGGATCTTGGCCAATACTTTGTAACTGTAAATGACTGCTAAGTGGCTTTCAAGCTTGCTGCGAACAGATTTTTAATTATTAATCCACCACACTACTCAATCTTCAAGTGTTTTACAAAGCATTATTAATTTTAAGCTTCAGTAAAATTTGTCTGCTATATAACGGCAATGTAGGTATTGCATTGCAGTGAATATTCTGCTTTCTTTTTCTGCTCACTAGGACTCTGAATCACCAATATGACTACACATTTGACTGGACAATGTTAAAGCAGAAAGCAGCACAGCAGGCAGCCTCTTCCAGTGGGCAAGGGCAGCAAGCCCAAACCCCCACAGGCAAGCAAACTGACAAATCCAAGAGTAACATGAAAGGTTAGTAGCCAAGAACCAAGTGACGTTACAGTCCAAAAATAATAAACACTAATTTGGATGTCGGTGAAGTTAAGTGTTAGATCAAGGAGGCCATTAAAAACATACATTTGGCTATTTAGTATTAAAGAAAACGGACGTCCTTGGAAAATTTGACTACTAACTTTAAACCAAGTGTCCTTGTTTTTCATATCATTTCTTTGGGGATGTTGGGTCATTTTAACCACTGCATCTTCTGCTCCCGCATTAACCCCTCTTCAAAACTGGCTTGGTGTTGGGAACATGACAAACAGTATGATCCAAAATCCTAGACCTAACACTTTTTAAGAGGAAAGCCTTCTGTTTACTTTTTCTATTGGGTCAGCATTTAGAAGCTTTGGTATGGGTACCTTTATTCTTGCATCCAAAATGAAGATGGAAAACTAGGCATGATCTCACTTGGAGTTCTGCCTAAAGCACTTGTGTGATGGATTTTTATTCCTTGGCATAGATAGTGTTAATTTTCCATCTTCAATTACAAATCCAGGCTTGGATTATCCTGTGGGGTGAACTAATAAGGGGACTCTTTAATTTAAATTGAATTTTAACTGTCCATTACATTAAGCTTTTGTCGAAATGTGGATTCAGATGAAAACTGAATTTAATATGTTTTCAACACTGACACTTCTTAAACTGGTTTTCTATGAAGACCAAACCATGAGAGAAATTCTGTCCCAAGCTTAATAAATACAGCCCAGTACTGTATATCCTGGGCTTTTGTGGCTATAGGTGAGCCATGTCCTCAATCAGGTTGGCTTGTTACCCACAAAGGAGCTCACTCTGCTCCTTCCCAGAATGGGGGTTCCAAGATCTCTCAGGGTGATGCACAGGATGGGGAAGAGCTGAGGCAGCTTCATGAGGTGACATCTACAGAATTGCAAATGGTGGGTGTCACATCTGCAGTATTTCAGGTTTAAATTGAACCCATTTTACAGCAGGAAAGTGGATAGTAAGATAGCTAGGAGCTGAGCCTGCTGCCAGCCTCTGGTGGGAATGGATGGGGTTGTACCTGTCATAGGGGACCATCAAGCCAGTCATTGAATGAAGAGTCTGAAAAACAATCCTAGTGGGGGGAATGGAATACACCTATTCCAGACAAGAAAGAATGAGGTGGAGCTCACAATTTGCTGAAGGAAATAGTAGGAAATCTCTCAAATTTTATTGTGTGCTTAACACATTTGAAGCGTAGCCATTCACTACTTGTCTTCTGAATAAGGTGTTAAAGGGGGAAGGGGGGCAATGAAGGTCTTTGAGTTAGTGAAGACTTCACTCTTCTTGAGAAGCAGAGTCTCCAAAAATGCCAGAAACTGGGGTGTCTGAAGAGAAGAGAAGCCTTCATTGAAGCAGTTTGGGACAAGACCGTGATGATTGTACCTACCTGTACTTAACGTGGAATAAAGTGAACTTACCTGCTGAAATTGGTTTGCATCCTGGTATCCGTGGGGCAGGCATGGTCAAAATAATAGAGTGGAACAAAGAGGTCTGGGCCAAAGGGGCTACAAGTCTTCATAGATTTTAGCATCCAGTTCTTGGCTTTAGCAGACATTAACAGCCTATGTTTTACCATATTCATCCACTGAGTTCACTTGAGTTGCCCTGTAAGTCCTATTTTGTAGTCTCAAGTCCTTGAATACTGCAATTTGCTCAATTCACAAATGGTAAACATTATTACTTTTACCAGCTGAACTTGAATTACTATTTTTCATAACATGGAAAAAAATAATCTGTCCAGTAATAAGCTAATGCTTCTGAAAAGTCGGCTTAATCTTAAAGTAGATAATCTTCATCAGTGCCTTTACATGAGGAGAGGGAGACAGACAGCAGAAAGCACTAATTTCGCATTTCTCCACCAAGTACAAATAATTCTGTAGGGCCAGAGGAATGTGAGTTGAACAAAACTTGAGATTGCTGGCTATTTTGTTATTCTGAGGTGGGGCAGAGGAGTGGATGCAACACAGAGAAGAAACTCAAGGCAGGTAGGGAAAGGACAGCTTTGTTTGCTCTTCTTAGCCTCTAGGGTTGGTCACAATTAGCTGATACATGACTTTCTGGCAAATAGAAGGCTCTTATTGGAAAATAAATTCTTCCAGTGTTAAACAAAATAAGTGGGGGGGGGGCGATGTATTAAATGGAAACAGTGGGACAAAGAAGCAAGGCCTGGTTTTCAGAATGAAATGTTATAAGAAATGCTTCTCAAGAAGAAATGACTTCAAATGATGTGGACCTATGTGAACGCTCTGGATCAACTGGTTAGTAAACATTTTTGCACTTTTCTTATTTATTGTACCCACATATTGCTGTGCTAATATAAGCAGAGCATATTGGGGTGGATTATTTTGGAGTTTCAATGTACAATTAATTACTGAATTTATGGGAATATGTTAATTGCACTCTTGCTGCTGCTGTAGGACTTCTGATATTATTGATTGTTCGGCATAAGCAAATATTCTGGTTGAAGATTGTGCAACACTTGTTATGCCATAGTGAAAAAACCCCACTATTTAATTTGCTTTTGGGAGGGCTGGCACATTGTTAAATATGAGCTTATATTTGGCTTTTTCCTTGTAAATATTTTGAAGTGACAACCACAGCAGACCCAAGCCTCTGAATAAGAATTTATAAATGCAAACATTGTCGTCCTAAAGGGTGGTCACATCCCTTATTCATAGCAAACATTCCTTGTTTTAGAGCACAACAGCTCCGCAGAATGTAATAGTTTCCCATAAACCCAATTCTACGTGCTTTAAGCATATCCCAGTTCTATAGACCAGTGTGTGTGTGTGTTTAAAGAATGGGTCTGGCAAATTTTACAATTAAAGCAAGTGTACTCAATTACAGAAGTTGACTTTTCATTGTTTTTGTTTCAGGGTCCATATAAGAGGTTATAACTATCCGTTTGCAACATCTACAGCTTCATAGTCATCTGCTGGTGCCACCAAAACCAGCAGTGCTGCAACTTAAATACATATTGGACAATAAACTGCATGCTTCAAACAAGATATCTTCATTCAGTTGGAACCATGGATAATTTCATAATAGTAGTTGATAAAAATGCTCTGTTAGTGCAACTAACCCTTTTGTGGGTGATCAGAATAAAATCTTTATTGGCACAGGTCAGTAATTATGACCAGGCTTTTATTTCATAAGTCAAAATAGCCATTGCTGAAAAGTTACTGAATATGAGTGTGAGTAGTATGCAAAAAAACAAGATTGGAAACTTGCTAGCTTGTCTTACTGGGTGGAGCAACATAATGATTCAGCAAAAAGCTGTTTAGCTGAAAGCAGATGTTGGATTTATTTTTCAGAATATCTGATGTTAGGAACTCAACTTGGGAGAGGTAGGGGTAAAAACCTTCTGGCTGTTTGCAGCAGCCAGAAGCAATGCTGCAAATGTACAGTGCATAAGATCTGTATCATGGAGGAAACATGAAACGCCACAGGTTTTATTTAATGGATCTTTTAGGCTACTGGAAATATGCCACATTGAATACAGTAGGGCTTCTGAGCAAATATGCATAGGTTCAGGCTGTTGATGAAAGAGAAGAGTGTTTCTGAGATGAAGAAAGCACTGAAATTTCAAAATACTTCTACAGCCAACTTGCTTTGACTTTAATGAAGAGAGCGGGTGGATTTAAACTAATTCTTCCCCAAGATACAGCTGACGTCAGATAACTGGTCTGACCTGTTGCACAGTTTTTGAATTGGCCTATTCTAATGAACATTTTGAAGAAAACAATTACCACACAGATGGGATTAGCAACTTTTCATCATTTCCTGAAGGAAAAAAGGTAGACTGCTTGGAACCTTGAAATCCAATTCATCACTTGTGTTACACAAAGATTACTGATGCTGTCAAAAATTTGGAAAGAAGACCACAATCTTGAAGAAAAATGTGCCAACAGAATTCAGTTGCAATATAAATCAAGCATTAAATTAACTTAATCTTCCTTGCCTATATCTGAACCCTGAATGCAGGTTAGATGCCTGACTGATGAATAAGACATTGTGACATAAGCTTTCTTCAGTAAACTCGCCTGTAACCTCAGTACTAGAGGTTGGCTATTCAAGGTATACATATCTGATCCATAACTTTTTTAAAGAAGGCTACTCACTCCAGTGAACTGGTGAAAGCTTTTGTTAAGCATCTGGAGACACAAGTCCCCCCTCCCCAAGAACTAAACCAGCTTTTCACAGCAAAGCCGCCTCAGCAGGTAGAGAGAGTGCTATTGGCTTCATTTGAAATTCTGCAGTCAAAGATGAAAAATGACTTAGAAAATTCAAAAGCATTTTTTTCTTTGTTCCAGTCTATAAATGAGTTGATGGTTTTTATTTGGACATTGTAAATAGGAAATTATACACTATTTGAGTTTGTATTTTAATAAAAAATAGTCTTGGTTTTTTATGTTATCTATAAACATTGTAAGCAAAGAGTTAATCTATTAAATAAGCAATGTACCAAAAGCCACTTATTAAAAAGTATAATATGGAAAGTTTCATATCTACCTATATAGTTTTGAAGGTTCTGTTTAGTTCAATATTGCTTAGTTCATCACAGCCACAGGCTTGTGGTTAACTGTATTTTAAGAATGAAAGGATTCCGTTAATATATTTAGATAGTGGAATTGACACAATTGTCAGTTTACCTTCATTCAGGTACATAGAAAGGCAGTGCAAGAAGTAGTTTTATGCTTGTATTCAACTTTGCATTGTGTATTCAGATGAAATTTCTATCCAACCCAGCTCCTAAAACACCTAGACACTTCTGTGGCCACGAAGAGTTGGCTTTGACAGTATTTTTTCATCTCGTTTTGCTTTGTTTCTTGACTAGTAATTGTTTCGACTGGTAAACTTTCATCTCTAAAATACCACTGCAGACTGGAGCTGAATCCCCTTAATGTAACAAAATGTATGCACCTTTGGAGGAGTATTTAGTTTCACTTCTGATTTTGCTAGTATTTAGTTTGGCTCAGTCCCCTCTGTAGAACAATATGAATGTAGCCAGACAAAGATGGTCATGGAAACACAGGAAGCCTGGTTTGCTAAACAAAAAACCTTTTTTGTCTATGGGGACATCAGTATCCTAGATACAAAATCTTAGATACGGTGTTTGTGTTTAACCCCTTTTAGGTCCTGTACAATAGCCACTCCGATGTGATTTGAAAGTAGCTGGTTTACCTCCAAGAAAGTTGTAGGGTTTAATAAAGGTTATACACTATAACTGGAGTATGTCTCACAAGTTCAGTTCAGACTAGAAAGTGAGGCAGTTTATTGTGTGAATATGCACCACCAAGTATATTTAAGCAACCAGTTGAAGTGCAGGGAAGCTTTCTCTAGGTAGAACTAAGGAAACTTGCTTGAAAGTATTGCTCAGTTGAGAAGGGAAACTCGGATGTGCACTGCTCCTTGAGGAAAAGCTAAGTGCAGCAGGAGCAAAGTAAAGGTTGTGCTGAAGTAATGTGTTAAGAGCTATCAGAGTAAGAAAGCTAATAGAGTTGTAGCATCTAACAACACAATAACAAACTCTTCTCTCAATATTACCTTTCTAGACAGTTTTCTTTTTGTGGGGGATTCTGAATGTGAACAGTATGGGGAGGGATATTGAAGGGTGACATCACTTTAACTGCAACATCTCATGATGACATGCACGTGTGCAGTTATAGAAATTGCATGTTTTCTAATTTGACTTCAGACCGTGCTCTTCAATGGATAGGTGTTCACACAGTTAGCTGTAAGCCAGTGATGTGCATACCACTGGGAGTCAGCCTTAATTTGGACATAAATATTGTGCTGCCAGCTACTTTGGTGATTACTTGTAGGCTTCCCTTTGTTTTTCACATTGGTAGTAATGGGAAAGGCAGTGGCAATGCACTTGGGCAAGAAGAAGTTGGAACACTAGTTCTGGTATGTTGCAATGTTGTTGAAAGTCTGAAACTTGGGGGGTGGGGGACGACTTTCTGAAAAGGTAAAATCTTTAAATGAAGGCTTCTATGTACTAAACCACTACCAGACTCTGATGCTTAAAAGATCTAACGTATGGTGTTTTCTACCATATTTAACTTATTAAATGCCTGTGTCTGCAGTATATACTGCTAATTCCATAGTATTCAAGGCCAGGCCCAGTGAGTGGTAATGATGAATTTAGGTCACTCCTTCTGTATATTTACATTTCAGTGGAGGTTTTCTTCTTTCCTTTCAGTAACCTTAATTATAGTACTGTACAGTCAAGAGGTTGCCTCCTTAATTTCAAAATAGAAACCCAGTGGGCCAATTGTTAAGTTTTGGTCAGCATTATACTATCAATTTAAACTTGTAATTGAAAACTGGAAGATTGTCGCCTGAACTATAAATAAAGCTTTTTTCTTTTTTCTTGATATCACTGGGCTTGTGCCTCTGCAGTTTTTCCTCACTGAGTGAAGATGACAAACTACTGTATATATTAAATGCCAGTGTGCCTGGAGCCTAGTGGTCTATAGTCTCTAACTGCATAATGTCAAGTCAAGCATGGGTTATTGCAGAACAATGAGTCGTACAAGTGACATTGACTCTTATCCTGTACCCTCTACTATCCACAGGAGTTCTGCTAACTGATTTCAAGAAGCATAGAAATATTACTTCAAAGCTTTTACTGTGGAGTAAATGCTTTTCTCCTAATGTTAGTACATATAGATGCCTTTGTTCAGAATAGCTTTTGCCTTAATTATTATTTTTGGTTTCAGATTAGCGCAGAGTTCAAGTTTTGTCTTACGTATAATCAACACATTTAAGGTAATTTCATTAATAAAACAATTTTGAAATGTTTTCATACACTTAAGTAGATTTTTGGTTTTAATGCAGTTTGTCAAGTCTTGAGTTACTTTAGTTGTGTTAATTTCTGAACAACAGGAAGCACCTTCTCAAAAAACAAATGTCATAGCTGTGTAACTGTATTGGTGATGGTTCCTCCAGCAGATTCTGTCAAACTAAATTCTGAAGAGCGGAGTTAAAACCGGAAGATTAAAATTGTAAATTGAAACCATCTAACTTATTTTGGAGGGAAGACTTCTATCAGTACTGCTAATAATACCTAGGTATCCCATATCCCTTGTATCATACCTGACCTCTAATGCTAAGGCCTATGAACTGGCTGCATATTTTAAAATGCACACCAGCTATATTTGTTATGCATCCTGAAGCAAGTAGCTTTTTAAAAACACTCCAGTGCCAGTTGTATAGCCTAAAGCAGGCATGGCCAAACTTGGCCCTCCAGATGTTTTGGGACTACAATTCCTAGGATGATGGGAATTGTAGTCCCAAAATACCTGGAGGGCCAAGTTTGGCCACGCCTGATCTAAAGCAATCAGTAGAAATATTAGGATTTGCCCATTTGCCCATCTGCTAGTGGAATGGACTTCTACTCATACAATTGGATTTTCCATGCCTCTCTGCCTCCTTGCAGCCCCCTGCATGCCTACCAAATCTGCTTTAGAGAGTTCAGAGCCCCATGGAGCAGATACAGCTGTGTGTGGAGGGGTGAGGAAATTGAATCTCACAACTTTAGGTATTGCTCATAGTTTTCCATTTCAAAACTTCCAGTGTTCCTACTATGACTACATGCTCTACAGCAAAGGGTGTTTTTTTTTAGTCCTTTGAAGTTTAGTAGTTTAATATTGAGGACAGTCAGAATTGACTAATTCAGACCAACAGACAGTGGGCTTGTGGGTTGCTGCCAACTTTCTGATTAATAGTGATTTCAGGTGTGCAACATGCAAATGTGCAGAAGAGTGGAGAGGGCAAATGATAGAATACTTGAAAACTTCCAAACTCTACTCATACTAAAAGTTTTGTAGGTGGTAGTCTTGAAAGCTATGAAACAATTGCCCCAAATCTTCTGACCTAGATTATAATAATAATAATTACGTTCTGCAGAGGTGAAAGGAATTCTAGTGTGTCATTAGTATATCTTATTTGTTGCACAATCCCAACATTACTGAAGGGAACAGAATATATTAAAAGCTGGTTCCAAAGATCTCTGCAGACAACTAGGAGATCTTTCCACCCACACATGGCTATTAACGATTTTTCTACTGGGTTGCAGCTCCCCAAAGAAATATAACCACAGTAGATCATCTCCTGAATATAGAAAAGTTTCTCAGAAGCTGTGAGGAGGAGCCCAAGACATGCTTATGATGAAAGAAGCTATAAGTTTAAGGAATGGATAGAAAAACTGCCAACACTGAAGATGTTGGGAATGGGGTAGTTAACTATGGCTTACATTAAGACACCTTAACTTAAAATTGATTTTAGTAATTTTTTAATTGTGAATCTACTGGTAAAATGTGACTGTTTATAAGTTATGCTAGAATACTGCCTGAATAAAAGAGAAGGTTATAGTTGCATACTTTAAAATTAACATGCTGAATTCCAGACTATCTAGGAAATACTGAGCTAAAAATTCTTTTAAGAAGCTCTTCCCTCACAAAACCTTTGTGGCTGCATACTAAAATGAGGAGTTATTGGAGATTAAACATCATACTGGTTCGTGGATGTTGGCGCAGTGTCCTTAACTTTGAAAATTGCCACTGAATCCACCTGTGTAGTTGTAGTTTGAAAATCTATTTCTGAGTGGTTTACAACCTTCATATATTACTCAAGATCTGTAATGGAAGTTGGGAGAACAAATTTCCAGCTGTGAGAAAAAACCTTACCAGCAATTTCCAGTCAGTTGTATTTTTCTGGATGGTGCTTTTCTACACTTGTCCTGATCATGTCCTTGCCTGGTTATACAGACTAATGGGAGTTTCTTTGACAACTGCTTCTCAGCCTGTGAAGCAAGATGCTATGCTGTGCAAATGGTGGGTCACCAAAGCAGGCAGTTCTGTTTTGCTGATACTGCTGCTCTGTTTGCTGATACTGAAGTTCTGTTTGCTGATACTGAAGCTCTATAGCAACAGGACACAACATTGCATTCAAAAGTGGGAAAATTCTCTCCCCCAGGAAAGCAGCTAGCATGGGCATGACCGATTCTCCAAACCCAGGGAGAAAATAATAGCCATAGGAAGTAGAGGTCTCCCATTCAGTCCCAGTAAGGAATTGGGGGGGGGGGGGAGAGAGAATGTTACTGACTGCTAAAATGTAATTCAGGAATAGCTTGAAAGAAGTTGCCTCTGAGTAGAACACAAATCCACCTCATTCCAAATAGGAAAAGGCTCACCAAAAAACGTTCAAGGCCTATTGAGAGAGAGAGAGATTTTTGTTTCAAATGAATGTGAGATAAAGTCCTTCCCCAAATGAATGTGAGATAAAGTCCTTCCCGAAACCTTTGTTTTTCAGTAACAAAGTTTGCTGTGCCTAGACCCTGTGTGAGACGTCTCTGCCCCCACCCCACCCCCAACTTCCTCTTGTTTTCTAGAGGAATCTGTTTCTATAATTTATCATTCTTTTAAAAGCCAGACTACTGCTGATTGGTCTCATAATTCACCCTGCTTTTGCACTACCACCCCATCCCTTTCTCTGGAAAAGGAAAGGTGGTTTTTCACTTCCCTCACAGAAGCTGTGTTGTCAGTGTTTTGTGTTTGATTCCCATCAACAGCTAAAATGTAGGTATTCATTCTCTGCCATACCAGCAGTACAAACAGTGGTTATGACAGGAGCTTGTGAATGAAGGGCAACAGTGTATATAGCTTATTTTTTATAAAATAATTGCTGCTTCAATGTCAATGGAGATAGAAATAGAGATTGAGGAGAAATTGGTTTTAAATGGATTTGTACGTGGAAATTGTTTGTTCCAACCTAATTGAGCTTTGCCTGCATCAGATAGTCACAGGTATTGAACACCTGAGCCACTTACCCATTACCAGTTATTTTTAAGGCCTAATTATACGCAGAATTATACACACAAACTTACCGGTATATTGTACTTGCAATGCACACAAGTCCTATGTGGTACCATATTTCTGCAGCATGATTTTATTAACACATGTATTCTTATACAGCTATATGCATTGTTGTATGTATCTCTGTGTTGGTTACTTTAGGAAACCTTGAGCATGTATGTGTATAATAATGCGTATAATATGTGAGAATTGTTCGTATTTTTAGTGGAACTGATAAAAAAGTAACTCATTTATCATCAAGAATAAGCTTAGCACCAGTGTTTTCATAAAATTCCTTCCCTACTCTTGGTATTAGAGTTTGTCTGCTCTTGATGGGTTCCTTCATATATTTGGATTGGGTACATTCCTTATGGAAACTGTACAGGGCATTTAAATAGATGTAAACAATTTGGATTTAGAATAAATGTGATTTAGCAAACATTACTGGGTTTATATGCAGAATTAAGTTTCATAACATCCTAACTTGAACAGCTGCAGTCAAACAAAACTTTGCATCATTTAGCAACTTAATTGTAAGGACTATTAAGCCGAATGTAATGCTGCTAAATGTTCATCAGCAGTCTGCAACTGCCATTCTGTGCTGGTAATCCCAGTAGTGTTTCTTACAATTTGAGAAACCACAAAGCTACATTAGGTGAGAAATCACTATTAAATAAAACTCTTAAATGGGTTGCTTGTGGCCAGACTAAAATTTCTTTATTTGAAACGTTTGTCGAGTACTTTGATGCGACATACCTTCCCTTTCATTCAGAAAAGATATGTCTCTGACTCAGCTCATTGGCAAGGACCAGACTGTACATTCCTTCTGAAAGAATGGACGCTGCTGGAAATTGCTGGATAAATGTGTATATGAATGGTAGAAAAGCAAAAGCATTGTTCACTTTTGTTTTGCTGCAGGCACACACCATGGCTTGATTTTACAGTAATCTGTATTGGTTATGTTTTATTGTAGATGCTGACTGTTTAAGCAAGTCTCTCAATCCTGGTTGCAGGTGGCAACCATCCCTTGAGTCTCTTTCTTAGACCCACATTTTGGATTATTTGTAGTGGTGCACAGCAAAATCTATATATCCACAGTTTCAAGCACAGATAAAACAATTATCCCAAGTGACAATGTTTTTCTTATTTAGAGAGCAAGTACTTGTATGTTTCCAGCTTTTGTACCCACTTCCCTGGGAGTAAGCCCTATTGAACTCAGTGGGACTTGCTTTTGAGTTGACATGCATAGGATTGCATCATAAGCCATGTGACTGCTGCTCTTAATTCTACAGTCTATTCCCTTGCACATTCATGAATCAGGGCTGCAAGCTTCATTCAATGGATAGGCAGCAACTTGAATCAGTTGGACTTCAGTTAAGAATATGCTAGTTATTTCAAGGGGCACTTTTTGTTAATGTAGAGTATGAGAGAAGGCCACTTCTAGTGGCCTTTCTAACAGACCAGTTTCCAGTATCCTAAACATGCAAATCTATTTAAATATAATTGGCTAAAAGAAAAGTGGTTAATGAGCTAAAACCTAATTGTAAGCAGCCCTAGCATGAATGTATCAAGGAATATCATACTTCACTAATGGTGGTTGGTTTATGAATAGCGATGATGCGTTGCTAAGACTGGCGGCCAATAGTAGCATTGCCTTAAGGAAAATGAATTATTGCATGCCTTTCTCTTGGTGTACAAGTAGGACTCTTTTTACATGGGGCAAGGCTGCTATCAAACAAACTCAATCAAGCACAGATTTAAGTCTGTAATTTTGAATTGAGTAGCATTTTCCTTTGAAGGCCATCATGTTTGTTTAAAGCCTCCCACTCAAGTGCCTGTTCTTTATTTCCAAATATCAAAGTGTTCTGTTTGCTTTCCAGGTTTTTGAGCATGAAGAAGAGAACAGATGAAGCAGAGCAGAATGGAGCAGGATCTATCACTCCCCAAATCCTAGGAATTTTAGTTCATAAACACACATGCCAGTGGTTGTGGGCAACCATCTACTTGATGTAAAGAACTTAATTTCAGTATAAACTGGCTCTGGGCAGCGCCGTTGATGCTGCAGCTTTGAGTTGTAGCAGCTGTAATTGTGAATATTACTGAGATAGTGAAACATGGTGTCCAGTTTTCTATTGCATTTTTTCAAGTGGAAAAGTTTAACTGAATGGTTGACACACAAGTGGTGGAAAGAATTGTGCATATGCCAATTTTTGTAACCTTTTTACTTTGAACTACACTGCTTATGAGATCTCATTATTTTGGAAGAATGGCATGAACAAGTCTTCAGGAACAGTTGTGGTAAATTGTAAATGCTCACAATTGTGCACTCTTTCTGGGTATTCCTCCCTGGTTTTGAAAGCTGTACACTTAAAACATTCTTAAAATTGCTGGTGTCTTGAGTGACATAAGCCAGCTGACAATGGTAGTAACCAAAGATTCCAGTTTTTAAGCATATGAAAGACTCTGCCTGCTTACCTGTGCTAGAAGTAACAGCATCTAAAGTGAAGACTTAAGAGAAACTTAGCGACTACTAGATTATCTTTAGGACTCTGCATTAACTCTATAATGTTCTTGGTATAAAAGGAGAAACAGCATATTTGTCACAAATTTAGTTAACATCTTACAACTGAAACTTGTATGTAAGTTGTTTAGATAAATGTAATCACTGTAAACATCTATATGAACGAATTTTGTTTTTATTTTGGAAACGGGAGATTTTTTGTTTACAAGTTCATTAAAAACTAAACTGTTTCTGTAAGGAAATGAGGTTTTTTTAAATTTGCCTTGATAATTTGCAATCTAAATTAGACACCACCCTTTTTTAAAATGGGCAACTACAAGGCCATTTGTTAAAGCAAAAGTCCTATTTCTTAATCATTTTAGATCTAGTGTTGTAACTCTTCCTCACTTTTGTTTTTCAATAAATTTTGTATTTTTTTTCTTGATGGGGAGGGGCGCTCTTGCATTTTTATAATCTGTTGCATCGATACCCAGCCCACTGTAACAAGAGACTGGATAAAAATAAAGGCATCTTTACAGACCCATCACAGCAGCTCACAAGCCTTGCCGTTGTCTTGCATTGGCTGGACTAATTTGCAAAAGTAGCTTTGAAGATTTAAAATGGAAGTGTGTGGAGGATTTTAAAAGGAGGAATTTTCTTTTCAAGTTCTTGTGAAGTGGATATGACCAGATCTACTCTTGTTCTCAGGCAGCATCTCGGTGTGCAGTGTTCACATGGGTTACTGCCTTAGGCTATCCTCACTCTAATCCAGCTAAAAGATACTCTTACTGCTGGTGATTCGTCTAACAGTGTAACTTATTCCTTTATAGCATGTCAGAATAAATTTTAAAAGTTGTCTGAAAATTCTGCTAGATGCCTATTGTGTACATGGTTTTTATGACTTTTGGACCTCTTACGTGTTTGGGTTGCAGTGCATATTATGCGGGACACTGAAGCTCTTGAACAGTTGTTTTTCCACAAATTGAATTTTCAGGTATGTGAACAAGAACATTTTCAAGATGCATAGTCTACTTTTAAGAACAATTTGTGCAATGTTATGTACAGGTATGTTACATGCAGGTTAGCTCAGATAAGTGAATTGGGCATTTTACATTCGCTTTAAAAAATGCAGACTGAATAAAAGCTCCTTAATTGCTCAAGAATTGGGAAATGATTGAAATGGGTTATACTGCAGAGACCATGGGTAATGTATGGTACATCTAGCTGTTGTGATGCATTTTTTCAGCCTCTCTAGGGCAGGCACCCCCAAACTTCGGCCCTCCAGATGTTTTGGACTACAATTCCCATCATCCCTGACCACTGGTCCTGTTAGCTAGGGATCATGGGAGTTGTAGGCCAAAACATCTGGAGGGCCGCAGTTTGGGGATGCCTGCTCTAGGGAATGATAGGAAACGGGTAGAATAGCAGATAAATGTTCAACTTCAAAGCTAGTTGACTTGTTTCGCTACAGCTATCACCTGATTGAAGAAATCTTAGTCTGTTTGCATAACTTTCACTGAATAAATTGGAACAAATTTGTATATAAGTAGCATTAACATCATTTTTTAAGTTTACATTCAGCCTTCAATCTGAAGATTTGCAAAGGGGTGCATAGCAATATATTAAAATTCACAACCCAGTACAGGAACCATAGAACAGATATCAAAACAAAATATCAAGAAATAGAAATTCTGACAATCAAGCAGTAATCCAAATCCACAAGTCGGCAAATAAATGTCTTACATAATGCCTAAAATAGGGGACAGTGCCATATCTGGTGAGGCAGTTCACACCTGGAGTGCCACAACAGAGAAGACTCTGCAGGGCCTCTCCTGCAGATCCTTCCTGCCATCCTGTACTTTAATAGTACTTGTGCCCTAAACCAAAGTCAGCACCTTAAATTGGGCTGGTAGCAAACAGGCAGACCATGCTGATCCTTAAGGAATCACTGCTACAGGATCCTGCTTCGCTGCAGTTTTTGGACTATTGTCAAGGGCAGCACCACACAGAGAACACCATGGTAGTCTATTTGAGAGGATGTGTGTAGTACTACTGTAGCTAAAAAGAACTGTAGCTATGCATAGGTGTTCCTTGTCACTGGCGCCACCTGGGCCTCAAGGTAACATTGACCCCCAAGACCCATCTCTAAGCAAGGATTGCAACTCCATCCAGAACAGGCAATCTTCCTCACTTCCCAAACAGTTAGTCTTGCCAGGGTTTAGCTTCAGTTTAATGGCCTTCATCCAGCCCATTGCCTCCAGGCATCTGTCCAGCACCTGAATCAGCCTCTTCTGATTCAGATGCAGTAGAGAGATAAGGTTGTGTGTCATTGGCATGCTAATGCCATTTTACTTCCAAATTTCCAGATAACAGCTTCCAAGAGATAGTAAAGACAAGAGCATGAGGACAGACTTGTGCCCTGCCAGATTCCACAGCATAACTGCCAGGGGACAGAGCAAGAGTCTCCCAGTGCTACCCTCTAATATTAGTTCTGCAGTTAAGAGCAGATGCACTGTAATATGGTGCCTCCGACTCGCAACCCTCAGAGCTCATTCAGGAGCATACTATGGTTAATGGTATCAGAGGCCATGGAGAAAAAGGGAACCAGCAGGATTGCCCCTTTTCTGGTAAAGGCCATGTGAGATGACCAAGGCCATTTCAGAGCTGAAATAATTTCTAAAGCCAGACTGAAATGGGTCAGAAGCTGGCCAGTCACCACCCTCTCAATCACTTGCCCCGAAAAGACATTTGTGGCTAGGTAATAATAATAATACAGGGACCCAGGTGGCGCTGTGGGTTAAACCACAGAGCCTAGGGCTTGCTGATCAGAAGGTCGGTGGTTCGAATCCCTGCGACGGGGTGAGCTCCCGTTGCTCGGTCCCAGCTCCTGCCCACCTAGCAGTTCGAAAGCATGTCAAAGTGCAAGTAGATAAATAGGAACCGCTCTGGCGGGAAGGTAAACGGCGTTTCCGTGCGCTGCTCTGGTTCGCCAGAAGCGGCTTTGTCATGCTGGCCACATGACCCGGAAGCTGTACTTTATTGGCTCTCGGCCAATAAAGCGAGATGAGCACCGCAACCCCAGAGTCGGACACGACTGGACCTAATGGTCAGGGGTCCCTTTACCTTTACCTTAATAATAATAATAATTAATTAATTTTTATTTGTATCCTGGCCGAGGCTGGGCTCAGAGTGGCTAACATCACAAAAACAACACAATAAGCATAAAAACAGACATCAATTAATTAAAATACATCTTAAGATAATAATTCTTTTATTTGCAGTTATCCAATACCTCCAGCTCCAAGGAGGGTCTCTTGAGAAGAGGCCTCACCACTGCCTTTTTGAGGACTGAGTATGGCCTTCCTAAGTGAAGCATTAACCGCTTCCTGGACCCCACTCAACAAGGCCCTCCCAGCTAGCTTTTATTTGCTATGGTTGACAAGGTAGAGGTGGTAGGCTTGGACACCTATCGGCACCTTGCCCTCGGGCCACAACAACTGAAACTGACCCTAAAATCCCGGCGAGTCTCTGCCAGACTAGCTTTCTACCAGAGCAGTCCTTTTTTCAAAAGGAACAACCTTTTAAAAAGATTCCTCTTCTAAAATTATTCTTGTTCAAACAGGCACCCCTCGTAATCATAATCTTTGTGTCAAAAGGATGAATGCATCTTTAAAGATGGCGCCTATTGTCAACACTCAGAAAAAAGTTTACATAAAATGGGCAATTAATTGTGGGCATCTTTTAGGTCAGTTGGCTAAATGAACCAACCCTGCTATGAACCAAGAATTCTGAACAATGAAGTGTTCAGATAAAACTCTTCACTAAGCTAATGCTGGTGCCTTAATTGCTATCTGTAATAAAGGCAAAGAAGTGCAGAATGTTGAATTAAACTTTCAAAATCTAGACTATGAATTTTTAACAGGTTGTGTTGCCACATTGTTACAGGAATCCACCGGTAACGAGAAATTATTTAGTAACATTGCAGGTCTTTTCAAGCTCCCCCTCCTCCATTTACTTATTTATTTTTAAACAACTGCAACAAACATTAAAGGTCTTTTCAAGCTACCTTTTAACGCAGATGGAGTAGCAAGGCTAGAGGTTCCCCAAGCACTTGCCTTACAATAAAATATTAAAAGTATGCCAGAAGCTGCTCTTGATACGTACTAAGAAAATATTAATCATTACAAATTAATTCCTTAACAATTCACATCAAGACCGTGTAGTTCTCAATCACCTTTTCTTTACAGTCTTTGTGTCCGCATTGGTCAGAATTGCAGTTTGGTGGTCACGTTGGAACCGGAATTTTCTTAGCATTGATAATGAGATTCTGTTGGAGTCTTCAGGAATTTGAGTTGAGTTCAACTTTTCTTTCAAATGTTTCTGGACTACCAAGTGAATAGAGATTGCTAGATAGCAAGTATGCTGAAAATCCGTCAGCTAACTTTATTCTAGGGTTGGTTCCACTGCTGGGTATTAAACTTGCTTTGTACTGAAGTAGTATTGTTCAGAGGTTCTATACTCTCCATGTCATCCTGTTTTTAAGTAAACACTGTTTAAAACTTCCCTAAATGTGTATGTTGTATATGTTCTGAAGTGACACGGAGCTCTTGCAGCAAGAAGTTTTCACATGCCTGTCTTTGAGGAAATAATCCTGAAAGCGAAAGTTCATTGCTCTGGTTGTTCAGATGCCTCCATAAGCACGCAAGGCCAAGTCTTCTTCCATTTTTTGTGTGTGTGCATCCTCTTCTTAATTTGCCATTAATTCTCTTCATTTTATACTACTGTGCAATAGTTTTTTTTCTATTTGTTTAATGCGTCTACTCTTGCAACCTAGGTATGCATTTGAGCAGATTCATCAGCCCTTTAGGATTTTTTTTAGTATTAAAAAAAATACTAAACAGAGGAGAGTCTTTGCAAGAATTTACAAGAGCATCAGAATGGGGCAAGGCATGTTAAAGTAGTTGAAGTTCAATTTGGATTCTTGATTGCCCTGAGATGCACTGTTCTGCCAGTAAAAGGGCAGGAGCAGAGTGTTAGAATTCTAGACTTGGTTAATCAGAGTGATCAGAGTGGCCATTCATAGGTTGGAAATCCTATGTGCAATGAAGGTGGTCCCTTTCAGATTCAGCCTATTGGTCTTCAGCTTAACTGTGTAGCTCACTTGTGTGGCATCATTGGAGTAGAGGTAGCCCTGCATTTTCCCACAAGCCACTGGAAGTGAATGTCTGAAGACAGGTAAGATGATGCTCCCACTGAAGGAGCAACAATTTAATTGTGCTTTCAATGTGGGAAAATTACACAGTACATAAGCTTTTGGGCCAAGCAATGGCCTAAACTGAATTAATGTAAACGTTATAGGTCTTTTAAAAATGTCCTTAATGAGCTCGTTTGCAGTAGCTATTGCTAATACCTAGTTTTTTAGAATGATTATGGTCTGTTTCTGTTAAGGAGATGTCCCAGAGTTACATAGAACGACTGCTCTGTTATTTTTAAGGGTTAGATGTAGAAGGTTGAAGTGTAGCACCTAAGAGAAAACAAAATAAAATAACTATATTTGCTGGTGGGGGTGGGGGAATATACGCAAATACTCCAGGAAACTATTTCATTAAAATGAGTGCTGTCCTGCTATGAAATACAACAACAAAGAGCTAGCGATGTGATGCAATATGTAGAAGTCCTTTTTAAAAACTTCAATATGCAATGTTTTTGCATGCTTTTTGTTCTGTTTTGTTTGCCAGCTAGTAGGAATATCTAGGAGGCTGAAATGGGCTTATTCAATTTGCCCACCTGTTCCTTAAACAGCAGAAGCATCATCTTAGAGCAGGAAAGGTTCGGGAGACAAGTTCTTGACCAAAGTGAAACAGTTTGTTAAAACGTCTGTCTTGAAGCGCTTATTGTGTGCTGGAATTGGATGGTCTTCCTCGTTCATATTTTGAAAGGCTAGCTTTAAAATTCATTGTGCTGCTACCTTAATTCTCTTTTGCTTAAATGCTAGCTAGCATCCCTGGCATTTAGGGACTTGGTGCAAAGCCAGGGATTTCTCTTGAAGGTGCTTTGAAAGCTTCAGGAAGCTGAAAACATTAAAAAATTCATTGTGGAAGTGCTAAAACTGCACTTTGCTTGCCACTTAATGCAAAGTGCCAATCTGGTTTTCATTTAAGGCCTACAAACTTATAAATTATTGATCAGAAATTCTAATTCCTAAAAGCCCGTTTTCATTTTTCTTTTTTTCTTTTTAAAGAAAAGAGCACTTCCCTTCATGCACAGTATACCTGGTGGCTGGGCTAGGCAGTAGCAATGAAGTCTTAAACGCATGGCTACAATTTACAAGTGTTGGAGCATGTGGGTTATAGCATTATATAGTTAAGAGATATTGAGCTGTACTGAGCTCTAGGAGGATGAACTGGAAGCCATACCTAGATCCCAAAGTGGCTAATAATGGCCGATTCACGTTTCCTGGATTGTACCACTTCAAAATGTGAGGTGGATATGGGTTGTATTACTTTCATATGGGAAGAAATTTTAAACAAAGTTAAACCAGTTGTTAGTCTAGCTCAGTATTGTATACATGAACTGTCAATAGTTTTTCAGGGTTTGCTAGCCTTACCTGGAGATGCCAGCGATTGAATCTTGGTTATATGCAAAACATAGACTCTTCCACTGAGCTGTTGTCCTTTTCTGAAAACAGGAAGTCTAAAACCGCCTCCTAGCATGCTTTTGATGGGGATACCTTTGCCCCGATCATTCACTAATGAGGTCACCCACCTCCAGAAGAGCTATATCAGATGCTTCATAAAAATTGGCTCTTAAGATTTTCCAAGGACATGTCTGATAGAGGGATACAAACAACCTTTATTTTTGTGGATACTTCTCTTACTTTTCTGTTGGTGATAAAGTGGCTTACAAGATAATCAAAGCAACATTAAAACGACACACAAAACATTTCACTCAGCCAAGTAAAAGCACAGCACTTTTCTTTTTTATGTAGAGTATCAGATTGTAGCATATGCAGCAGTAATATGCAGTAATAAAATGGGCAAATCTTAACAGCTCTGTGAAAGGCAGCCAGCAATTGGGTTGAGGTGAGAAGGCATTTGACCACTGCTGCAGAAAAGGTAAGTCTCTTGGTACTTACCGGTACTTGCCAAACATTTGGTAGTGGGACAGAGCATAACTGCTAATTGATCTCAAAACATGGGAAGGTCCATATGGAAGAAAACACTGCATGGTATTAAGGTCTCAAATCATTTAAGGCAGAACATGCCAAAAGTAGCATGTGGAGCATCAGTTTGACCTGTGGCCGTCTCGGCTCTGCACTCTGACACAGCAATTAGGCTTAACCCCTGCCAAAAAAACCCCCAAACCCTGATTGTGTGAATGGGTCCATTTTTCTTACCCTATTGTGTGGAACAGGGTGATCTTTGGGAGGGCAGCTGGGGAGGAGAGGGTCAATGTTGTGTTGCTGGCTGCAATGAAAATCCTCTAATGTGGCAAGTTCCCATCTGCACTGGGTGGTTGGCAGGAAGGTAAGGGGAGAAAGGGAACTGTAAATCCAGGGGAAAGGGGTAATGGGCCAGCCTCACCCACTATTGGCCTGAGAGAATGTCAGCCTTGACACACAATATGTTCCGCACCCCTTGTTTAGGGTTCAATTTTCACTGGAAATTCTGTACTTCTACCCTGAAAACTTCTGATTTAATGTTTTTATTTTACAAACTGGTCAGTGGATCTACTAATGTTCTGTTTGGATGGTTTGTGGAAAGGCAACAGTAAATATAAGACAGGCTAACAAGGCTCTGGCTTAAGCCTTTGATTTCATGGCACAATGCTGGTGCAGTCTTACCAATTTTCCCATTTAAAATTCCTCAGTGGCTTGGGCAATTCTCTTCACAGGACTGGGTTTTGATGACAGTGCTGGAGCTGAAGAAAAATGTTATTAAAATATGAGATATATGTGCTTCGATATGTAGAACAAAAATAACTTTTTTAAGCAGTTCACTGAGGTGCTACTGGAAGGAATTTTTGTATTTTGTTTTGAATACAGCAGACCAACACGGCTACCTACCTGTAACATTTTCAATTGGTTTGTGAGGGAATAAAATTTTGAGAACCTCTGCATTAGGTGATTGCTGTAAGCAGGTGCCAAAAACTTTTTATTGAGATAATTTATTTCAATGAGGAACCTTTCTCACCTGGGCTGCCTGATTCCACAGAAATGTTTTAGTGTCTTCATGCATTGTTCCAAAATTTGCATGCTTCAATGCACAGTATGTTTGCAGGAAATACTTCTGTGCGAATCCACCCTGAGAATTATCCCAATCAATTCCTCTTCCTTGGGAATGCTGGGAATTGTACCTCAGCAACTCTCAGCACCCTTAGCAAACTACAGCTCCCAAGATTATATGCGGGGGAAGCTTTGAATGCATAGTGCAGGTGGAGCTGTTTGTACTAAAGCCACAGCAGTAAGGCCAGGCTGATTTGTGGCGGGGAGTGGTCATCTAAGCTATTAACCTTAGATTGTATTTTAAAGTAAGGCACTGGCTGCCAGTAAGTAGCATTGGTGGTGCTCTTCCATTTATTTATTTATTTATTTTTGTTGGGCAGTGGGTTCGATTCCAGAATTGAAATAGCTGGCTCCTAGATATTCTTGCCATTTCATCCTTCAAGAGGGGAAAGGGATTCAGCAACCGGGCAACTTGTGAAAATGGAGCACGCTATCCTTGTGGTTGCTGGGAAACTGGTCAACATAGCAAGGAATAACTCTTAGGGGCAGGGAGATTGTGTTGCACTTTCCCTGCAGTTGGTGCCCAGCTGTTTCACCATCATATATTCATTCTTAATTGCTTTGGGAAGCTAAGGGAGGGAGGGAGGGAAGAGGTCACTGGACCAGGGTCTTCCCACCAACAGTGTCTGGGTGTTGGTTTTCGCTCAACCACAATCCCTGTCTGCATTCAGCAAGGGCACAGGAAGAGAATTCCAGGTTCATCTGTTAAGCAACATGGAAGCAGGCAGATTGCAGAGATACCTAAAAAAGAAAAAATTGGACCTGACTGTCGTTGCTGGCATTCTCTTGATTATTTGAAATTCCACCGACATTTTTCTGAGCCCTTTCTCTGAAGTGCCACTCTCCCTTAAGTGTATGCTGCCTTACGGGTTTTTTGTAGGATTTTGGAATGAAGAGGGGTGCGGTTTGATTCCAAAGACTTGTTAAGGGAACGATGCTGGGAGGGTGTGTGTGTGTCAGAAAGAGAATACCGGTGGAGTTACTGTTTCTCCTGCCCTCATCCCTTTGGGCCCAGTTGGTTGGTCTGTCTCTCATGTTGGGCTGGAGTCTGGAGGCTGTTAGAAGCTGGCAGCCATTCTCTTGGCACCAGCTTATGGAACGAGAGCGAGGAAACGAAGACTTCCCTTGTTTTTGCTGCAATTTAGGGAGTGATTTTGCACAGCTTGTTTTTAGATTTATAAATGACACCCGCCAGGTGGTGAGGACCCTTTTCCCCAACAAAGAATGTGAAGCACTTGGAAAGGGCAACGGAGGGTTATTGGGAAGAAACCTTCCGACCTTCACCAGCTCCTTCCAAGAAGGAATTGTCCCTAGACTAAGATCCACGATGCCAACTGTTGCCAGTTAGAGGTGGCGGAAGCAATCTCTGTTCTCACAGCAGAACTGAGTCAGCAGTTTTGGCTTGCTTTGTACGCTTTGTTTCCTAGCAATTCAAGGGAGAAGCCTGATGTTCCAGGGAAATAGTTGTATCATATCTAGGAGAGATACATGTTGCTTTGTTTTCAGTGATGGAGTTCATTGCTGCTCAGTAGAAGACTTCCTAGTGCACATGGCATGTTGACATTTGGCTAAAGTTGCTTTTTTCCAATATTCAGAGTTGTTTGGAAATTCCAGCTGGAAAACTCAATGCTAGAAAAAATATTTTCCCCCTTCTCTGGTGTTTCCAATCTAGCTCCCAACGAAACCATGGATTGGATCCTGACTTAGTCATACTTGGAGTAAGTACCAATATGACTTAAAAGTTAAGTCATGCTTAGCTAAAGACCTATCGATTTCAATTAGTATACTTATGGCTAAGTCTGGACCCAGCCTTAAAGTTTGAGGTATCTGAAGAAGTGTGCATGCACACAAAAGCTCATACCAATAACAAACTTAGTTGGTCTCTAAGGTGCTACTGGAAGGAATTTTTTTTATTTTGCTTTGTATGCAGGAAATGTTTGTGCTCTCAAAATGTTTCCTTCACCTTCCATTCCCACATTTCTTCTTGGTTTCAGCTTTCCAAATTTGTTCCTGTGTACTCTCACCTTGGTGTGCTTTCCCTTTCCTAAGCATTCCTCTCAGGGTGTGGGTTCAGGTTTGCTTTATAAGAATGCTGAATACATGTTGCCACCCATGCACACTCCAGTTGATTGTGACGTGATATGCAGAAAAGGGCCACACCCTGAGATGTCTCCATGGGATCGTGAAGTTGGAGTTGTGCAAGTTTGGAAACACCTCACTTCCCCCACCCAGAAGAAATGAAGTCAGGTGTTAATATACTGAATGAGTGGAGATACATAAATTCAGCCATGCAACTATTTTTGTTAAAGGTCTAGTACAAGGGTGGGGAAACTTGGGACCCTCCAAATACAATTGGGCTCCCAACACCCCCAGACAGCAAAGATAGTAGTCAAGGATGATGGGAGTTCCAACCACATCTGGAGGGCCAGATGTTTCCTGTCCTTGGACTATGGATATGGAGTGGCTTGGAAAGGGGGTATGATGTGGGATTGGTCAGCTTGCCCTAACAAGCTAGGGATGCTATGTGATGGCTAGTACCTAGAAACAGGAAATAGCATGCTAACTGAGGACAGGACGCTGGACAGACTATCAGTTTTGAGATGATTATCCGTGATTCATCACACACAAACTATTTAGGGCAGAGATAGCCGAAGAAGGCTTCAGGCATCACAAAGAGGATGGCAGCTGCTTTGTGCTGCTTGCCTTCTGTACTTCTCAGTCCCATCAATGATAGAGCTTCCACATTTCCTCTCGTCAAGAGTTGCACAAGATCCTAATGTGGGGACAGCTTGTGCAATTTCCTCTGGAAGAGATAGACGTATTTTGGTTGCTGGTGGTGAAGCACAGACAGGAAACCCATATAGGAAAGGCTGCTTCATCCCCATGCCTGGAACCATGTTAAGATCCATGGAACTGCAGTTATCATGGGTGATGCGATCCCATGGATACATTCTGGGACATGATACGATTTCATAACCCTTGAGCAAAAAGGGGTATTTTTACTTTCCCAAAGTCTCCTGTGGGCTGGGTGTTCCAAAAGCAAACAGTACTGGTAAGTTTACCAGAGGCTTGAGCCTAAAGCCCCAATTCTACAGGAAAAACTTGTAGCTGCTTCATATGAAAGCTCGTTGCTTTTCATAATGTTCCACATGAAAAGGGATGGTTAATTACGAAAACTGCACAATAAGAGGTTTTTGCTTTTAATAATGTCTTAAGTCTCTGTATACATTCATCTCAAGTTTTGGAAAGGATTTAAACTATTAACATGCAATTTTCTTCCCTGTATTCCAGGTTTGTTAGTAGCTAGCCTTACTATTAGGCAAAGTGAGATGTCTTCTTTGGGCAGCTGGCTTTGGATGCCATGAAAGACCAGCAAATGATTGCCAAGATGCATTTGTGGGATTTTTCTGCCTCCAGTGCCAAAATAACTGGCCTTGCGCACCATGTACATTGACTTGTGGGGCAGTCGTTTGCTGATCATACTTAGGCAGCAAAATAACGAGCTGGTCAGGAGCATTGTGTCTAGAAGGGCTGGCCAGACAAAGCTTTATGATGCTGTCAAGGATAACTTGGGGGGCTGGTCTATCTGCAGGTGAAATGTGGTGGTACTGCACTGATGGTTAAAATGATACTCAGCAATAAATCCTATCCCATGCTTGCTTGAACTATTTACTCAGGAGTAAATTCCGCTGAATCCTGCAGAACTTAACTTCCCAATAACGTGGTTAGGATTTGGATAGAACTTGGAATTATAGAATTAAGCAAAGATTAGTCTTGAGTCTTGTGTAGGATGTATTGTTTCATAAACTGGATGCAACACAAAAAAAGATTCATAGTGGATATTTATAATGCCTTTGTCACTATCTGTCTCCTATTGGGGATAATGTTGGCCTACCTCACAGGGCTTTTAGGATTACTTTGATGTATGTGAAATAGTTTGAACATTGGAAGTGTGACATAAATGCTAATTTCATATTTCTCTGTGTCTGTTCAGTTGCCCACCTAGGTATACCAGGTGTTTGCGGGGGGGGGGGGGGGGCTGTGCCCTTGCCATCTTCTGTGACAATCATCTTCAGCTCAACCATAAAGCCTCCTTGTGCTTCAAATTGTTGCTCCTTACTTGGCTGTAGGCGCTGCTGACCCCTCTTCAGGAAAAGCAAGATGAGAGGATTAGCTGTTCTGCATCTGATCAGACCTGTTCTTCTGGGCAGCTGCCATTTGTTGATCTAGATGAGCAAGCAAGCCCAGATAAAAACTTATTACCTTTATAAAAGGCAGGAGACAAATGGCCACAGTCTACTCTATAGAAGACTTCCCTTTCTTTCCCATGGCAGTGCCAAAATCTTACCCCATTCCTGCGCCTCAATGTCCCTTGACCAGTTCCTAATGCAATCTGTCCACTTCCTGTTTTCCTTGTAAACAAGTGGTGCTGCTTTTAGCAACATTGCAACACCAGAAATGTAGCCAATTATTTCTGCTTGGCTCTACATATGCTGGACTTGCCAGTTATAAGCTGCTTCAGGTTTTTGTTTTTAAGCAATTAATCCATGGTGGTGCCGTAAACCTAAGGTGTTGGACATAACACCTGCTTTGGTGGTTCTGTAAGTACAGAAAAGGGAGCTGCTGGATCAGGCCAATGGCCCATCTAGTCCAGCCTCCGGATCTGCCAGTGGCCAACCAGATGCCTGTGGGAAACCTGCAAGCAGGACAAGAGCACAAGAACCCTCTCCTGCAACTTCCAGCATTTGGAATTCAGAAGTATTCCTGCCTCTGTGGAGGCAGAGCCCAGTCATTATGGCTAGTAGCCATTGATGGCCTTACTCTCAATGGATTTGTCAAATTCTCCTATCAGGCTACACTGCATAGAAGAAACTGCCTTGCACCAAGTCAGACCACTTGCCCATCTCGCTCAGTGCCAGCTGTGGCTTTCCTTGCCCTGCCTAGAGATCCCAGGGATGGAACCTGGACCTTCTGCATGCCCCAGCACACCCACCCATGTGTGCCTCCCTCTACAGCCGTGTGACCCAGTTCATTCACGGGCACATGAGGTCCTTTCACAGGAGCTGCTTATGATGCAGGACCAGCCCACACTCTTTGGCCAAGTCGTTTCTCTGAGCTGGCTGCCTTCAAGTCCAATGAGTGTGTGAAGGGAACTTTTTGAGAACTAGGTTATCATGATGGAGTTAGTTCTGTGGAAGGGCACCCTCTTTTGGTTTGGGCCTCACACTGTTGCTTTCCTAGTTGATATTTCGAGGTTGTATTTGCCAGCTTTTAGCTGTAGTCCATTTAGGGTATGGTATGAGAACGCAAGACGTCAGGGTGTGACTTGGAGAGACAGCACATTCTTGGCAGGAGCATATTATGACTACCTCTTGTTTGGAATCCTCCTCCTCCTCCTGTGTCTCTCAGCAAACTTGCCACTCAGTCTAGCTCAGGCCTCCTCCATTTTGAATAGGAGCTCCAACTCAAATCCCATTGCAACCTATTTATTTTCATGGTACAGAAGCTGCCTCTCAGGTCCTGCAGAAACCCCGTGAAAAGAGAATGTTTTCTCCATAGCTATCCACCCTTTCCCTTATAACCCATCACCAAACTCTTAACTTGCTTCTTGTTGTTTTATGAATCTCAACCAATCATAACTAATTTTATTTGGGGGGGGGGTTGATATTATTGTTCCTGTTTAATCCAAGGATGGAGGAGCCATGGTCCTTCAGATGTTGTTGGGCTCCAGCTCCAATCAGCCCCAGCCAGCAAGGCCAGTGAGAAGGGATGTTGGGACTTGTCTTCTGGCAACATGGGGGGGGGGGCGGACACAGCTTCCCCATCCCTATTTTAAGTGTTCTTTCTTGGGGACATTAAGATTCTTGCTCATTCACATCCCCAGAGTTAGTAAGCCATAGCAAACACATATATTGTGTGATTGTAAAAGCAGAAGGTTCAGAAGCCTTTGGCACCAATAGGAAGAAACATTTCGACTGAATTTCACATGCATCAGTATTTGGGAGGGATTTTCCAGGAGTTGTCATCCTTGCCCTGCCTTGTGGATTTTAATCTCTCTGGTTTAAATTAATAATTATTATTTTTTCAATAGATCAACGGTTGCTCGGCACTGCTCAACCAGTTGAACCACTTATTTCTAGACTACCACCTGTCTACAGTTGGTTGTGAGTCTTCTCCCCTCCCCTTCATTACTATGACTACAATAAAGGGGAAACAATTGTCAGTGCTTTTCTGCACAAGTGATTTGCTGTCTTGAGTATGTATCTTGGCAACCTAGGACCCCTTTCTGATATCTCAGGTTTATATCCCCCTCCCCCATTTTTTTTGCAGTAGGTTTCTTCCCAGAGAAGAGCTGGTGTGTTAATATTGAATCTTCCTTGTATGTGCAATGCAAGGTGGCTTCACACACAATTTTTCAGAAGGGAGTTGGTCGTGGGTTATGTTTTAATGCCCAAGTGTTCCAGCTGTATTGAGTGTCATGTCATTGAGTGTTAACCCTTCCTAACAGCAGGGATTTGTTATTTCACTCCTGTGTCTCTTTCTCCACCTGCTTTCTACCAGGTGGTCTCCAAGATGCCTTCTATGCATCTGGCTACATAAACAGAGTTACTGGTTTGAGGACTAAGCTCCGTTCACAATGGCTTTGCTAGGAACCTGCAAAATAATGGGCTAGAGACTAGGGAAGACCAACAATGAAAACCAGCATGATTAAACAGAAGATATATCAATACATGCATCCCCTTTCCTTCCTAGGATTTTGGTAAGAAAGTGGGATACATTTGCTTTGTGTAATGGTCCCTGGTGCCAGTGGGGGGGGGGTGTTGCTGAAAATATTCCCTGTCTAAAACCCTGGAGAGCCACTGCTGGTCAGTGTTGATGGTACTGAACTGGATAGACCAATGATCTGATAAAGCAACTTCCTATCTCATAAAAGCAGAGAATTGTAGAGTTGGAAGGGACCCCCAAGAGTCATCTAGTCCAACTCCATGCAATGCAGGAGTCTCAACTAGAGCATCCATGATGGGTGGCCATCCAACCTCTGCTTAAAACCCTCCAAGGAAACAGAGTCCACCACCTTCTGAGGGAGTCCATTCCACTGTTGAACAGCTCTTGCTGTCAGAAAGCTCTTCTTGATGTTAAGTCGGAATCTCCTTTTTTTATATAACTTGAAGTCAGTGGTTTGGGTCCTCCCCTCTGGAGCATTAGAAAACAAGCTTGCCCCATCTTCATATCCAATTTGAAGATGGCTATCATATCTCCTCTCCATCTTCTCTTCTCCAGGCTAAGCATCCCCAACTTCTTAGGGCTTGGCTTCCAAACCCTTGATCATCTTGGTCTCCTAACAAACTCATGCAGGATCAGGCTGCCAATGGCTTCTCGTCCCAATGGCTATGTGCAGCCTCCAGTATCAAAGGTGGTCTGTCTCTGAATATCAGTGGCTGGGGGACACAAGTGCTGCTGCTGCACACATTTCCTGCTCATGGCCTTCACAGAGGTACCTTGTTGGCTACTGTGAGAGCAAGACACTGGACCTTACCCAGCAGGGTTCTCAAGCTCTTACACATTAAGAGAGGTGCCTGTAAAAATATCGGAATATATCCCCCCTCCCTTGTAAGTAAGTAAAATGTTGCACAAGGAGCTGGGCAGCCTACGGTTTTCTCCAGCCCACCAAGTGGGAAGGGTATGGCTGAGCTGGCCTTGGTTGCAAGCCCAAGCAAAATACCTGTTCAGAGAAGCTAAGGAGACGCTTTGGCCATTGGCTAGGCCTCCTTAGGGAGTTGTCTTACATGACATATAATAATGCTTTGAGGTGAATGAGGGGCAATCATGCATTTGCACAACTGGGTGCTGTTCATCACAATGCAGAAGACTCAAAGCTGGATTTCTAAATGGAAAACCACCTGGGGAAGTGAAAGCAAGCAGGGAGGCACCAGAAGGACTGAGCCCTGTTTTCTGCCAGCTTCCAGCTGCCTAGCCACAGGTCCAGTATAGCCTTATCTGACAGCAAAGAGGGACTGTTTGCTCTGCAAATAGAATAAACCAGCTAAGTGTCAAAATGAGGGTCCAAGGATCATGTGGAGTGTCGGAGTAGATGTACAGGTGCCAATGGGAAATCTGGCCTGTATGCCTGTTTGCAATAATTTTAAAGGAGACAAAAATAGGTTTCCTCCACCCCTATTTTCTCCATGCACTGGAACCAACTCCAGGGGGGCATGGCTGCTTCGACACCCACAATAATATACTTGTGGGGCTGGGCCCCCACAAAATCAATGAGCAAAGTTGCAGCCCTTCGTTGTGGGCACCACAATCTGGTGCAAGATGGCACCAAAGGGTGGAGGGGTGGAAGCTCCGCTAGCAGATGTCCTTACACAGGGCTTCTGTTGATGGGATGCATTAGGTGAATCCTTCTCAGAGAGTCCATTCTTGCCCCTGTAGATGTGTTGTGACTCATGACTCCCCTGTGTGTAGACTTACTTGCTGCACAACCACTTATCCTGCTTTCTAATTGGAAGAAAGCTGTGGTCCTTGGGGGAGCCTGGCAGCAGCGGCTGTGGCACTTATTCGCAGCTGGAGCCTTCTAAGGACTGCTATTCAGGTTTCATACCAAGCATACTGAAAACGTTGAATGGAAGACCGTCCTGCGAATCCACCTCTGGGCTCCCTGTTGACTCTCTTGTTTAATAGAATCACCCCCTGACTCCGCTGCCTACATCCCAAGATCTTTGAAATCATAATCTGGCACCCCGCACTGGAGGCCCAAGAACATAATGAGGAAGTGGGCAAGGCTGCATTGGAAGAAAGGTGCTACAGAAGAGGAGGAGGGGAACATTTCACACACACACCTTTTTTTTGCAATGAATGTACGCTGTTGGAGGGTGGCCTGCTGGCTCCTGTGGCTCTCTGAGCTTGCCTGGCGCACAAAGCGAGAGAGGAGCGCCCCAGAGGTCTATGGTGTACATTTGGCTAAAAGCTTGTAGCAACAGCCCTGGAGACTGTTTCCAATACACTCCGAGCAGATGGATCGGAGAAAGGGCAATTAGGCTATAATTCTCTGCTTAATTGTATGTCTTGCGCTTTTCCACTGTAGGTAGGGGGAGGGAGGCGAGAGCAGCTGAGGGAGCCAAGCTGAGCGCTTATAAAGGAGCTTGCCTTTGCCCAAACACACAATAATCCCTCTGACCCAGCTCTCCCCCCCCCCCACTTCATACAAACTGAACTCGACTCCACTTGCCAAATTATTTACTCCAGGGTCGGTTGGTTTTGTTGTTGCAAATGCTTGACTCTCAGAATGTGTGTGTTTTCCCTCCTCCAGTCTCCTAACATTTCATAGCTAGTTAAAGGAGCAAAGTTCAGCATTGCATGCAAAAGGTTAAAAAAAAGAAGAAGCTATGTGGCAGACTTTGGAAAGAGGTAGGGGAAGCACTCCCTCCCCCTGTGGGATCAATTGCAGGGCAAGCTCTAAAAGGCCAGGGACAGTTAGCTTCCCGGAAGCATGATTGATGTATATAGTCTGTAGGGGGAAAGGCTTTTGGCCTCAGCTGTATGTATGGAAATGTTCGAGTCCTGCCTGCATCCAACCCACTCAGAGTAACCTGATGCAACAGCGAACAGGCCCCTATCCCTCCCTTGTTGCCCCGGACACCTTTCATAGCTGCTGGAATCCCACACACAGCAAGTCGCATTAGAGTGAGGAACCCCCCCCCCCGCAGCTGAAATTCCCTCCTGCCCATCTGCTAAAGGCACAGGATCCCCACCGTCCTCTGCACATGCCCACTTTCAACTCAGAACCTGTCGTTAGTACTTGGCTGCATGAGGACATTGTGGGACAAGACTTTCAGCTGGTGCAGAATCCTGCTGCCTTCCTATTGGAGGGTTGGGTGGCCCCAGTTACACTGTTGGACACTTTGCCTCTGAAAAGTGGGCCATTTAAGATGCTGTTGGGGACACATAAATCCCTAGGCCAACATAAGACACAGAAAAGGTAGCAGGACATTTGAATTACTGTTCTCTAGGTTCCCCTGAAGAGAAGCCAGCTGCAGCTTTTTCCCCTTCCCCAAGCTGGTGCTCTCCAAATGCTTTAGACTACAACTCCCATCAGCCCCTGTCGCCATGGCCATGTTGGTTGGTACTGATGGGAGCTGTAGCAGAAAACATTTGAAGGGGTTCCAGGTTGATCAGGCAGGACTAGATGCTGCATAACTTAGAGCCTGAAGACAACCTGTTTATTTAGCCTCCATCCTGATTTGATTGCACAAAGCTGATGTGGAGGTTAGACTGTGTTCAGTCTTTATTAAGCATTTGTTCAGATTTGTTTACGGAGAGGTCACACAACGAGCATCAATCCAGATTTGCCTGCAGGGTGTTTGCACATCTTCCCATTAATCATTTATCCCACACTTTTCAGCGAATTTCCTCATCACTTTCCTAACAGCAAAAAGTCTGGTTGGTTGGTTTTCTAAAGCAGATTTGTTGCGCTAGGCAACAGAGCACTTTAATCACCTTACCCAGGGAGAGATAAAAATCCAATTTCCCCCCTTACCAGATGCTAGATATCTGTGTTTTATAAAAGAAGTGTGGTGGTATTGTTCTTCTCATGACTCTCTAGTGATATATATCATGTTCTGTCTTCAATTTGAGTAAGGATCAGGAGTTCAAATGGTTGTTCATTTGATACAGTGGTACCTCGGGTTACATACGCTTCAGGTTACAGACTCTGCTAACCCAGAAATATTACCTTGGGTTAAGAACTTTGCTTCAGGATGAGAACAGAAATCGGGCAGCGGCAGCGGGAGGCCCCATTAGCTAAAGTGGTGCTTCAGGTTAAGAACGTTTTCAGGTTAAGAACGGACCTCCGGAACGAATTAAGTACGTAACCAGAGGTACCACTGTATTTCTAATACAGTGAATGTGGAACACGCATTGGGCAGGGATCACATCATTATGATATAGTGTGCTCCAAAAGCGATGGCTGGAGGTTATTGCCTTGCCTAGCTATTGCCTTGGTCATCCTGACTGGATGTGACTCTGATGTCCTCGTGATTGACATTGTGCAGCCGCTACTATCTTCTGTAGCATCTGCCAGATTCTGTGGATACTGCTGTCAATGCAGAATGGAGGAAGAACCCCTGGGGTCCTACCTAAGGCAAACACAGGGAAGTGTGCTCCTTCTCAGTTGCTCTTTGTGGAGAAATGTGCTTCTTAAGTTTTGTAAGGGGCGAGGAAAGCAGGGAAAGGATCTGCTGTCCGTCCCCCCACCCCCCGCCATGATGAGGGTTTAGGACCCATTTGTCTGTCCTCAACTCCCAAACTACTGTGAGGTAGCGATGAGGGAGAAATTCATTTCAAATGCATGTTCCAAAACAGTAGGTGAACCGAAACACAGCCACCTGTCAAAATTCATGCTTCTGCGAATTTTGCAGGCACTAGTGTTTACAGAATGAACGTACTAGGGTAAAGTATGACTATAAAGTACATAAATTAATAAAAATAACATGAAAAATGTATTACATTCGAGAAAATTGCTTTGCAAAAAAGTACCGGTACCTATTTGGTAAAATATCATACAAAAATGTGTATGTTATGAGAAATTTGCACTAAAATGCAAAAGAGGATTTAAAATAATAACAATAATTGCAAACTAATGTTAAAGTGTGCAGAACTGAACTCGAGAGTAACTGGGAGAAACTGAAATGGACAGAATCATCCATCCCTATGGGAGAAATGCAAAATGCCACAAATGTTGGACTGACCCACCCGAAGATACCTTCGTCTCGAAGGGTAGATGAAGAATACCCAGCAGATTTGCAAAGGTCCCATACTTTGACCCAACCCCCATTTCTGTTGTGCAAGGAGGTTGCTGGCAATAGAGCCTGCTGCCGTGCTGTTGACTGTGCCAGGCATGCTTGGGCAATGCCTCGCTCCCCAGGGTGCAGCTTTTTAGCCTGCCTGTCTCCCTTCTCCTGCTACCCTGGCTGGCATAGGCATGCCCTGCTGATAGAAAGCCCTGCCAGGCAGGAGAGGAATCAGGGGAACACCCTGCTTTTTATGCCTGCTGCTGTGAAGGAGGAACGAGTTCAGAGGAATGAGTATGCCAATATGCAAAAGGTGGTGCCTTGCACTGCCAGCTCATACACTTTAATCTTGATTTTCCTCGTTTTGTGGGCTTGTAGAAACCTGAAGTGCCACGTGATACTGAAATTAAGAGCTTCAGATTCCATTTTAAAAATGCTTTTGGTTCTCACAGATGCAGAGAAAAAGGATTAAAAGTGGGATTAAAAGCAAGTGACCTAAATGCTCAGAACACAAAATGCATTTTTTTTTAAAAAAAAATCCTTTATCCATTTTATTCTTAAAGATAATCATCTGATTTTTTAAAAAAAGCCATTTCATTTATACAGACAGACAAACAGAGAGGGAGAGAGGAAGGGTAGCTAGGAGATAAGACTGAAGACCTTTTGCTTGGAGTGGTGGCAGAATGAAGTGAGGTATTATGGGATACATCACCCTTCCCCAACGTGGTGCCCATGCTGGCTGAGGCTGATGAGCTTTGTAGTCCTAAACTCCAGGACAGCAAGAGTTTGAGGAAGGCTGGAATACATTGAAAATGGTAGAGCAGGTTAATATAATAAAAGGAAGAGGACCTAGTCTTCATTTCCAGTTTTTAATTTTAGATTCTATGGAGTGGGGTTTTTTTCTTCGGTATTTTGGGAGAGATTCTCCAACATCAGCTTAGTCAGGTGGGGAGAAACGGCATTGCACCCTGCCCCTTCTGTGCCCCCTGTTTGCAAATCTCTCCCCCCTGTGCTCTGCTTCTCGCTCCTAAGCCCCATCTGGCAGCATGCATTCTCATTCATGCGCACAAGGCAGGCCTGGCAAAATAAGCTTGTGGCGATTCAGCATTTGCATGGTTTCCCTGAAAAATGCTGATTCAGCCCATGTGGAGGAAAGGGGGGAAAGGTGGTGAGAAACATGCCATTCTGCTGGATCGTCATTCCTCTGCTTTGTCTTTGTGCTGCGATGGGTGAAGGGCAGGCAGATGAACCTCTCCAGGGCAAATGCTTGCCTCTCGTGCGGAGGGGCAGGGCATGCGACACACATACCAGCTCCGCAGGCATGTCCTTCCTCATCAATAACAGCTTGTTGCATTATCCGTCCCCTGACCACCCCAGATGTTGCCTCTAAGACGGAGATGTGCAGCCATTTGCTGCTTAAATTTAACCAAAGGCAGGTTTGAGATCACATTGGCCATCTGCAGACAGTAGTTAGCATCGCAAATGTGCAGTTCTCGTTTGTGTTGCAAAGGGCGCTTGGTCGGGGTTTGGTCACATACCAAGAAATTCAGGCAGTGCAATTCTAGTTGATTGGGAGGTCTTGCACAAATGACCCTCCTTCCCCAAAAAGATCAGACTTCTTGCAATAAGGGAAGTGGCAGAGAAGTGCACTAGAAATGCAATGTCCTCTGATCTCCAGAATGAATGACAAGTAGTTAGCTTCATCTAGGTAAAGGGACCCCTGACCATTAGGTCCAGTCGTGTCCGACTCTGGGGTTGCGGCGCTCATCTCGCTTTATTGGCCGAGAGCCGGCGTACAACTTCCGGGTCATGTGGCCAGCATGACAAAGCCGCTTCTGGCGAACCAGAGCAGCGCACGGAAACGCCGTTTACCTTCCCGCCAGAGCAGTTCCTATTTATCTACTTGCACTTTGACATGCTTTCGAACTGCTAGGTGGGCAGGAGCTGGGACCGAGCAACGGGAGCTCACCCTGTCGCAGGGATTCGAACCGCCGACCTTCTGATCAGCAAGCCCTAGGCTCTGTGGTTTAACCCACAGTGCCACCTGGGTCCCTTCATCTGCTTCATCTGCTCCTCTGCAAATAAGTCAGGATGGATGCTCAATATCATGTAGTTTGGGAGTGCTCAGAGTATCCAGACATTTTGTCTTAGGACAGCATTTATGTTGCTGAACATCACATTTTCAAAACACTCCAAACCAGAATATTTTGCTGCTAGGAAAATACCATTTCCCATCCACCCTTCCCCAACCTAGTGCAGCCAGTTACAATTGGGAGTGCTGCAGGGAATGTGACTGAACAAGTATCGCAAGCACCTATTGGACTGTGCCTGTACCATCACTGGCTTTGCTTATTTTTAAAGAGCTGCTTGGAGGCCACACAACCCTCAGCTGTATCATGGCTATCCCTACCTTCACAGAAAGGATGGGCCAGTTTTACCAAACTGCTTTCTGACTCACCCATTTTGTGGAGATGGGATATTGTGCTATTGGCAGGAGATCTGGGTTAATATTTAGTATGGGTAGCACTTAAAGATTCTGGATCTGATTGAGCACGCGGTCTGATTCTATCAGAAATATATTCCCCAGTGTTCAGAGGCATTCCCCCCGCCCCATGTAAATGTGCAGAGGACTGCAGCTTCAGTTACACTTGCATCCTATTCATTTCAGCTAGCATATCTCATTAATTTCAGTTGGTGTTTAAGGATATTGATCTTTCTCTGGATTGAGAGAAATCGGTTTCTGGTGGTGGTGGTTTTGATTATCTTAAAATCGCTATAACTGACCCTGAATCTGTCTTACAATGTGGAATATTACCAGTCCAAACCCACTCAACAAACTGCTAGCTGAGAACGTACAAAGAGGGAAAAACTTTCCCCACAAAATCATGGAGAAGGTAAGATATTATTATTATTATTATTATTATTATTATTATTATTATTATTATTATTATTATTATTATTTTCATTTCTATACCGCTTTATATTTTTAAGAAAAATCTCAAAGTGGTTCACAGCACATTAAAACATCAGTAAAACAATCCAGAATAAAACATTACTGAAGAAAGTCAAATATAAAGTATACAGACAAAGCAACACAATTTACAGAAACTAGAATATTATCTTAAGGATATCAAAATAAAACATTACAAAGGAGGTCAACTACAGAATACATATTTAACACAAAGTTAACAAAAAACCTTAAGACATTTCAAAAGAAAGCATATTTGTGTGCAATGGCAGGTTCCATGCATGTACCGGTATGTGTCTTGAAGAAAGCAGACATCCTTCTTTGCAACATCCAAACATTCCCTGATATCCATTTGCGGGGTTGGGAGTTGCAGCATTCCTGCACTTGCTGCAGGAAATGGGGACACATGAGAGCTCAACCAAGGCTAATTGCCACAATGTGCCCTTCGTCCATTAGCATTTACAATTAGTAGCGGCAAAGACCTCTAGCACAATTGCACCATATTAACTTCCCATTGGACACTGGTACACATTGCTGCAGAGAGTGACCTTTGTGTATTGCGCCAAGCATTTCTCCTCTTGATAAGTGCTGACGGTGTAATGCCAGCTTCTTGCATATCTTCCCCTGCACACACTTCATGAGGATGACCATGCATAAAGTGGATTTATGCAATGAACGTTGGTCCTTTGGGGTGGATGCGTCACTGCGCCACCAACCTCAGTCTCCATTCAGCCAGTCCCCACCTGCATGACTTCTTACTTACAGCCTTTCCACGGGGTGGTCCTGGCTGCCCACCACCTCCTCCTCAGGCTGTTTTGCCCTTATAGAACTCAGCAGGGAGGAAGAGAGTGCTTAGCTCCGCCTGTCATCTGCGCTGGCTCCACCTCCTGTTGTCCTCCCTGCCCTACCAGGCCCAATGGGCAGCAGATACCACTAAATTAACGTGCATCCTCCGCAGAAGACCCTCCACAGTAATGTTGGCGATGGTTCTTTCCTTGACACGGGGGCCATGCTCCATTGTTTGAAGCTGCTATTGCAGCCATACTTGGCTGCCTTCTCTGTGGGCCTTTCCACACTTAACTATTTATAGTGGAATGGTTGCTGAAGGTTTTTTTTTCTTTTAGCAGGGGATGACATGTTGCCACAAGATGCCCGCATCCTTCAGCTAGTATTCCGAAATAATGTTTCCAAAACCCCACTTTTTCTTCTACTGCAAAAATAAAAATAATAAAAATAGACATTTGTGGAAGATTTAGAAAGGATCCTCAATATTTTCATTTGGGTGGCATGTGTCATCCTGCATCATCCTGCCTTTTGTGCGGAGTGGGTCGCTTGGAAGATGGCTGTTTTGCATCACTTCCCTCTACCTGGTGTGAGCTGCTAGTGTGTGAGCTCAGTTCAGAGAGAGCTTTGGCACTGAGTCAAGTATTGCCCATGACAACAAAGCTTAGCTGCAGACAAAATCCCACCTCAGTAACCAAGTTAGCCATATCTCAGGCAGACATGTAGTACCTCTTCTAATCTATTCCCCCACTAGATTAGAATTTCGGAATACTAGGCATTATATACCCCCCCCCAAAAGCCACAAAGGGGCTCATAACTTTGGCATTTGCTGGCACAAGGGCATGTTAAGAATGTGATGACCACCACATAACTTTTCTCACTTTGGGCACAACCCACCATTAGTGTGGAAAGGAAGACCCCACACTCACTATAAGCAGTGCACTCAGATTCACTCTTAAAACGTTGGCTCAAACAGCAACTATGCCACTATGAATACCAAGTGTGCAAGGTCCGTGTGTTGCCAAGAAGGACCACACCAGCCGCCTCAGCGCTTCTGCAGCTACAACTGCTGCTCTTAGTATCTCTACCAAATAGAAAAACAAGAGAGTTCCAGATGCAGGAAGTAAGCCTTGCCGAAGTGCTGAGCACTGGCATATACATCAGCTTGTGCGAGGCAGAAAGCTGTCTGGAAGGAACTCTAGGAGGTGGAGACAGTCCTAGGAGGCTGCAGAGGGTGAAGGCCTGTGTCTGTTTTTGCGCCTGTTTACTCTGATAACCACGGGTGCAATTCCTTCTGTGCTGAGTGCATAGCTTTCTGAGCCGTGTAGGTACTAGGTTGTCACTGGAAGGTTGTGGCCTCTTTTGGGGAGCTAGGACATGGGGCAGAATCAAATATCACACTTGAAGGGTCATTCCGGATATTTTTCATGCTCGTACCCAAATTTAGCTGCACACAGGGATGTATTTCAGGTGGAGTTTGGGTTCCATTTTAGTACCAGCTGACGGCAGTGCACCCCATTTGCTGCTCAGTGGCCTGTGTGACTAATGCAGCTGTTTTTGTTGTGTATTAAACCATCCCTAATGACAGAGCCTTGCATCTGGACGAAGTGGTGCGGGGGTAGCAATGTTTGGTGACTAGAGAGGCATGTATCCAATGCTTCACTTGGACTGGCCTCTTCCTCAGCGTCATCATATCCTTGCAGACAAAAGAGCCAGACTGAGGAGAGATGACGTGTGCCTCTGACGGACAGAGAAAGAACAAGAGAGACAGAGATGGTTGGTGCACTTCTAATTGGGAGCTCACAGAATCATCCTACGGCCCCAGCAAGAACCTCAAGCGGTGCAGTCAGCAAATGTACACTTTTCCTGGCACTGACTCATTCCTCTCCCTCCTGGCAGCTGATGAAGGCTTGACTCAGTTTCTGAGGCTAGTCACGGCTTGCTCTTCCTTTCGCTTTCCCCCTTGCCCGCCCCCCATCCCCCTGTCAGATTCTGCCCTTGGTCGGTGTCCCACTGCCTCATTCCCAGGCGGATTCCTTGTGCTTTGCTTGCTCCGCTGAACAGCCTCTCTCTCAGGCCCAAGAGGCCAAAGGGGGACAAGCGGAGATTAATGGTAAGCTGATTGCTGCAGCCAGTTAGGGAAATGCTGAGGAGATTGTTTGACCATCGTCACTCCCAGCTGCCGGCCAAGTCACATGACACCAGGCCTTACCAGAGTGCTGAAGGTGGGATTAGATACGTCAGTGTCAGATCAGAGATGTGAGGATTGACAAGAGCCAGAAATGAATGCTTCCATCAGCCAGGCTCTTCTGCCTCAGCCTTCCTGCCAAGGAGTCTTTTGGCCCTGCCCAGTGCAACACACATACATCCCCGTTCACAAGTCAAGGACACAAACTATGGTGAAATCACAAAAACTTAAAAGTGCAGAGACCCTCAGAAAACAGTGGAAGCTAAGCCTGGGGCCATTGCACTGCCGTTGGTTTTGTTTGTGCAGGAAGCAAAGTCCCTGGTGTTGAGACCCTGGAAGGTGAAGTAGTGCATTTTTGTGATTAAAACATGGTTAGCAAAGCTGTTCCTGCTGTTAATCATTTCATAAAGGGAGGCGGTCCAAAGCTGTATGATCGGGCCCGGTAACCTTTCCGTTGGATGCATTGCCCTGTCATTTCTTTCTCATAAGAACACAGGAAGCTGCTGCTTATCATTGGGTCTATATAACTCAATATTGTTGACAGTGTTTGGCAGTGGCTCTCCGGGGTTTTCCCTACCTGGAATTACTAAGGGATTAAACCCATTGCCTTCCGTGTGCTCTGCTTCTGAGCAACAGCCTTTCCTTTTCCACCTTTCACTTGGGTTTTTCTTTCCTTTTTTTTAAAAAAATCATTTATTAGAATTAATTTATTTTACTTCCATGGAAACGAACTCCAGGCTGATGGCCCTATTATTCGGTTGCAGTGAAAACCAATAAACGAGAGGAGGAAGCAGATGTTGTTTTTGTAAATGCAGGCTCAGCAAGATAAAGATTGCTTCCAAGTAGGGCCCTCCTAGTGGCCACCATTCGCTGCTTTTCCCATTTGCTGCTGAATGTTAAAAAAAAAGAAGAAAAAAAAGAATAGGGGGAGCAACACACTGTTCCCAGCTGGCAAAAGTTTTTGCTTTTACACTATTGCCAGATGAGAGATTTTGGTTAGTAATGTTTTTGAATCTTTTGACGTATTTTAATTTGGGATTGGTTTTTCTTCTCTTTCAGAAATTGTAAGTTGCTTTGAGACAAAAAATAAAAATAAAAATATAGCAATAATTAAATAGGCAGCACATTCCTTTTCTTTCTTATAATATCTTTCATATAACATGCCCTCTCTCCACGCCAATGGAACATGATGGGATCCAGCCAGGCTCCCTCAGGTTGACCTCCTCTTCCCTTCTGCTTCCTACCCTTCGCCAAGTCCTGCTGCTTTGAAGTGCAGGTCTACATCCACATGCCCAGATATATTTTGTTCTATTTAGCTACAACCCCCTCAACATCTAATGCCACTGCTTGTTCAAGATGGAGCCTCATTCACTTGTCCTTGGATGAAATTCTGCCTCCAGGTGTTGCTTGCTGTAATCCAGTTTCCCCCGACTTGGTGCCCTTCAGAATTTGTTGGACTACAACTCCCATCAGCCTCAGCCCCAGCACAGCCAATAGCCAGGGAAGATGGGAGTTGTAGTCCAGCAATATCGGGCTGTTCCTGTTTCACAGTGTTGCCCATGTGATCTAGAGCAGGCACGTCCAACAGGTAGATCTTAATCTACTGGTAGATCAATGGATGTCCATGGTAGATCACTGGTAGATCACAGTAGCTCTTTCTTCCCCCCAAAAAAGCTTTGGCTCCCCCCCAAAAAGCTCAACAACTTTGCCCCGAGCCCCCCCCCCAAACATGGCTTTCCTCCTCCCTAAAACTAGCTCAACAACTTTGACCTGAACCCCCCCAAAATGGGGGTAGATCACTGGCAGTTTTTAATTATGTGAGTAGATCACAGTCTCTTGGGAGTTGGCCACCCCTGATCTAGAGGAAGGGGGGGAGGATGCAAAGAGGTGCAGCTGCTTTTGCACTGCTGGATTTGGGACTGTTAACAGCGGGTGTGAAGCAACGAAAGCTGCTTCAAAGACCTGCCCTTGGTAGCATTACAGGTTTGATCTCCTATCCCAGGAAGAGCTGCTTTCTAATAACCAAGCCCTGCTGATGCTCAGTCTCACGGGTCACTTTCGTTGGTCCCCACCTCCTGCTTATCAAGGCCTTTGTTGACTACCCTGCCCAAAGACCTCTGCCCTCCCTGGTTTATCTCACAGATCCCCACTCTTGCCTGCAAAATAAAAATGGACCACAGAGGCCTCTCTTTAAGCAAGCACTGCCCAGATCGGTGGCCTCTGCTTCCCAAACGAAGGCAGTTTCCCATTGTTCCTTTCCTGGCAGACCTGCTACCTCGGCGGTGATTCAGCTTCATCTCTAAAAGAACCAGCAGGATGGCTTGGGGTTGGCAGGCGTGGCCTCCATCTGCAATCTTGGGCATGACTCATCCTGCCGAACTGGCAAAGGGTGACGAGCGTGAATACCCCTTGCCAGGTGGCACATTTGGAGAAGGGGGCGTGAGCGCACTCCCGGTGGGATCACAGCCACAGCGTGGCAGGAAGGACACTGAATGGCGCACCACTAACCTGCTTCCTCACGGAGGCTTCTCCGTTCTGTTAGTGTGTGGTGTGCTTCTGCAGCCTCAGCATGTCAGAGCATCCGTGTGCCGAGGAACAAAGAGGGGAGAAAGAACATGAAAGAGCAGGGCAGGCCCAGCAGAGTGAAAGAGAGCGCTTTGCAGAGCCAGAGGCAACGCGGAGACCTTCTCTCCTAGATAGAAGAGATGGTTGAGAAGCTAGGGAGGGTTTCCGTCTGAGCCACAGAGAGGGCAGCACAATGAAAGCATATTGATTTGGGATAATGAGAAGATTGAGGAAGCAGATCGTAAACTAACAGGATATTAAAAGAAACCGGGGCGAAAGCCTATTCAAAACCCCCACGCCTTTTCTTGACAGAGCACGAGCACATCATATATAGCCTGAGGGTGTAGCCGGGATCAGCAAAAATGGACAAAGGGTAAATACATGGATTTAAAGCCTCGAGTGTCTATTTTAGCAGGGGGGCAAGAAAGGACACAAGCTTGTATCATTGTATAATAGATGCAATGTTTTGTTTCCCATGGTCGGGTCACAAATTTGGGCCTAGGATTGAAACCTTTCCTCCCATTGTTTCCGATTTGTGGTGGAGCTGTTAAGCATTACAGTATTTAGAGGCTGAACATATATGGCAAACTCGGAGATCACACGAATTTCTGGGATGCATACATGCAAAACCAAAGAAACAAACAAGTGTTTTCCGTTTGTAAGGAAACTGTGACAAATGAAGCCAATGTTCTCCAAACTTTCTGCTTCGCACAGCAGCCCCCGATGGAAAGAACGTGTTCACACACTGTGCGTGAACTGCTCTCCCAAACTGGGGGTATTTGTCTGCATCTAACGAAACCTAACAGGGTACATAAGCCCCATTTTCCAGGGCTAAAGCCAAATTCTAGCTCTTGAGGATTAGGGGATGAGCTATGTGTGGGTGGCAGATTATAATATGGCATTTCCTGTGCCTCTGCCACCTCCATACAAGCTGATGCAAACATGTTATCAGATGCATCCACAAGGGGAGAGATTCTTTCAAGCCTGTTTATTCCTTTGTGGGAAGATCTTTTCTGGGTCTCTAGTGTTCACTGGAATGCTGGTCACTTTTACCCGAGGTCCCCAGACTTCCCTTGCCTTGGGTCGGTTCCTCGCGTGCACGCGCACTCGCTTTTTCCAGCATGGCGTGGCACCGGAAATAGCTTTTGTGCATGTGCAAATGTCATTTCCAGTGCACTTCTGGCGCGGTGCGGCACCAGAAATAGCTTGTGCACATGCGCACGCCCCCCCCCCGCAGACCCGGAAGTGTACCAGAAATTATGTTTGCGCATGCGCAAAAGCTATTTCCGGTGCCACGCTGACCCGGAGATGGACAGCCTCGCCACACAGTGCCAGTAAGAGCGGGTGGGGGCGGGGGGCGGATAATTGGCTTGCGCCGGCTGTATCCGGCCCGCGGGCCTTAGTCTGGGAACCCCTGCTTTTACCTGTTCCAGGAAACAAATATATTCGATGCTGTTGCAAAACACTGCCCACCTTGTTGTGGGCCCAGATTTCACAACTGTGCAGAAGCTCTTGTTTTGCAACCTTCGTGGCAAGTGTCTCCCTCCAGCTTTGTTCCTGCCACCAACAGGGTTTCCAGTATCTGGGGAAGCCTCCTTGCGAAAAGGAACAGCCAGTGCTTTTTTTTTCTAAAAAAATGTTTAGGGGTACTCTCATTTTTCTACTCATATTGAAATACTGCCCTTCAATGAGGCCAAACTAAGATTCACAAAATGTTTAGGAGTATCCATAACCCTGCGTCCCTCCAGGGGGAAAAAGGACTGGGTACAGCCAAAAAACTTCTCCACCTCAGGCGGTCCCACCATTTCATTTCATTTCATTTCATTTCATTTCATTTCATTTCATTTCATTTCATTTCATTTCACCAAATTTATGTACTACTTGATTGTAGCAAAACCTCTACAAGAAATATTAGAAATATCACTAAGAACAGTTAAAAACCAGCAATTTAAAATGCTTTAAGATAATTAAAACCAACAGCAGGCTAAAAAGAAATTCGAATACTTCAACATATACATGTCCTGATAAAACAAATCCAGATGCCAAAAAAATACAGTGAAGCCTGCTGCTCAATGTCAATAGGTAGGGAGTTTCAAAGTGTGGGTCAGGGGTCCCCAAACTAAGGCCCGTGGGCCGGATAAGGCCTGAGGGACTTGTTTATCCGGCCTGCGGCGACCCCCGCCACCCGCTGCCGCCACCCGCTCTTACCGGCGCTGCGCTGCACGGCTGCCCACTTCCGGGCTGGAGGAGCACCGGAAATAGCTTGTGCGCATGTGCAAACATTATTTCCGGTGCACATCTGGGTTGGAGGAGGCCCGTGCACATGAGCACAAGCTATTTCCGGTGTTCCTCTGACCTGGAAGTGCTCCGAAAATAGCGTGTGCGCACGCGTATGGGCGCGTGCTCCCCCGCCCTCCAGCGCTAGAGACACCGGCCTGAGGCACGGTAAGTTTGCTGACCCCTGGTGTAGGTTCTGCCATCACACTAAACAAATGATTTCTTTCAAGTGTGGAATGAGAATTGTGTGGCACCTGTTCACAGTGCCAGTTCTGCAGATTGAAGAGGTTGAATGGGCACTTATAGGGTAAGATATGGGTGACTGGGGAAGGACGGGAGGAGGGCAGCCCCTGCTTAGGGAAGTTTTTTATGTTTGATGTTTTATTCTGTTTAATATTCTGTTGGGAGTCGCCCAGAGTGGCTGGGGAAACCCAGCCAGATGGGCAGGGTATAAAGAAATTATTATTATTATTATTATTATTATTATTATTATTATTATTATTATTATATTTTAGTTTATTTATTAGACCTAAAGGATGATGGGTAGACTTCAGGGCTGCAACCTCAACTTTTAAGCATAAGGATTAGATTTAAATATTGAATTAAAGTGGTTGATTAATTTCTACAGTATATCACCCTTCAGTATCAATTTCTGGGTGGTTTACAAATAGGCCTCACCCCTGCCTACTCCCTACCCTGCCCCGACGTTGGCCAGCTGGAGCAGGTTACAAAACTGTGGCTTTGGTGGGTGGAACCAGATGCAAAATGGTAGCACAGGAGATGTGGCCAATTCCCTGCTGTACCCCATAAGCCATATATGCTGGGATTTCCAGAAGGGTAGCTATGCTGGTCTATTGTAGGAAAATCAACAAAGTTTTGCAACACCTTAAAGATTTATTATGGTGTAAGTTTCTGCAATTCATGGAATCTCGTGTAATAATCAAAGCTGCCACCCAGCACTCAGTTATATATACTTGGATGCATGTAGAAGAACAAATCTATATCTGCCTTAACACAGATCAGGATTTTAAGCAACCTAATTGAGAGACACATAGAAAGAGATGCTTTTTTTGCTGTTGCTATTGTTAAAAAAGTAGGAGTCAGTTAGCTTTGCTAATCTGTTGCAAATCATCCCATGATCTACTGGTAGATCCCAATCTACCTTCTGTTCACCCCTGGCTAGGGATGGTCAGTTCAGTCAGTGTTGTCCATTCCATTCCTCTGAGTTTGTTATTTTTCCAATCTTAAATTCAGGTGGCCATATTTCAGCATCTGTTTGCAAGGTTCTTTAAAATATCTGCATTTTAGTGTACATTTCTGCTAATTTTTGCCTGCAACTGCCCCTATTTTATCCACATTTTGGCAAGCAATTTTTCCTAACGTGAAACATTTTATATGTTACACGCTTTCCCTGGATATAAGCATTTTTCATTAGAAACCTGCATTGCAAAATTCTTAAACGGCCAAATTTCGAACGACAGGTGCATTTCAGTTAGCATATTGTTTCAGGAAGTGTGCTTTTCTCCCCTTCCTTATCCCCTGTCCTAAAGGAGATCCATATTGCATGCTGTTTCCCACCTCCCACTGAGCTCTGCTTGCAGTTATTAAAATTTTGAGTACCCTGAGACTGTGCAGGAAGGATCCCACCAACACCACGGTCCCTAAAATTTGAACCAGATCCCAGAATGCAAGCGATAGTAGAAATTCCCCGCCTCCCACTGGGCTAGGCTTGTGGTATTTTCCAGGGCCATGAGACTGTGTAAGCACAGGAGGAGTGCCACCATTTCCTGCAGTCCATCAGATTTGATTGCACTGCCTGAGAAACCAAATATCCGTCCTCCGAGGAAACACAAACACCTGGCACCGTAAGTGGAGCTCGGTTTGAGGTGTGTGAAGGGAAGCGTTGCTGGGCGTTCCTAGTTGAAACATACCATCTGCCGACATGAAAGGGCATTATTAACCCTCCCTGTGCAGCCGTTCCTCGCCTGGCTGCTGATCCTTTCAAAGGAGATGATTAAACCCCCATTCCAGTTATTAGCTAGCTATTAACAGCTACCTGACTGCAACACCAGCAATAATGGCCCTGGAAGGATTCCAGGCCAGCAAGGAGCCTTGTTATTTCTTTGGTGTCTCAGCATCAGCAGGAGTGGTGGGAAATAAGCTCTGGGGGCTAGGAGGGAAGGCTGTGCTGATTGACTGGGTGGGGAGGGGCAGTAAACAGGCAATGTCTTCCTCTGCCCCACAAATCAAACTTCAGCCTGGCCAGCGCTAGCGAAGGAGGTTTGCAGCCATATCTGCCCCTTGAAAAGCTTTGAAGCAGAGAGAGAGAGAGAGTACAGCAGCCACCCCCTCCCCACCCACTGATCAACATCGTAATTTATTACTTATACCCCGCCCATCTGACTGGGTTGCCGCAGCCACTCTGAGCAGCTTCCAACATATTAAAAACACAGCAAAACATCAAATGTTAAAAACTTCCTGATACAGGGCTGCCTTCAGATGTCTTCTAAAAGCCATGTTGTTGTTTATCTCTTTGACATCTGATGGGAAGGTTCCACTACCGAGAAGGCCCTCTGCCTGGTTCCCTGTAACCTCACTTCTCACAGCGAGGGAACTGCCAGAAGGCCCTCAAAGCTGGACCTTGGTGTCTGGGCTGAACGATGGGGGTGGAGACGCTCCTTCAGGTATACTGGGCCGAAGCCGTTTAGGGCTTTAAAGGTCAGCACCAACACTGAATTGTGCTCAGAAACGTACTGGGAGCCAATGTAGGTCTTTCAGGACCAGTGTGATATGGTCCTGGCAGCCACTCCCCATCACCAGTCTAACTGCTATATTCTGGATTAGTTGTAGTTTCCGAGTCACCTTCAAAGGTAGCCTCACATAGAGCTCACTTTCCCACTTACCTTTGACTACCTTCTGGCCAGGAAACCCAAGCTGGCATGACTTGCAGGATTTATTTATTTGGACTGACTAATGAATTTTGCTTTCCTCTTAGCAGAATATTTGAGTGGGGGCGGGCTGTGTTTAAGGGAGCAGGAGGCAAAAGAGTTAGTGGGATATCCATTATTGGGTTTTCATTGTAACCTGCCCTGGGACCTTAGAGTGATTGGGCACATAAATATAATAATAATAATAATAATAATAATAATAATAATAATAATAATAATAATAATAATTCCCAGAAGCCCATTCCATGGCTTCTGCTCCATCTTGCTTGAAGTCACCCTCCCCCCATTTCTGTGAAGATACACAGAGACCCACCCACTAGAACCTGGATGAGATAGGTGCAACTCTACAATCTGTATAGGAGGGAGGAGGGGAAACAGCTTGGAGTGAGGCCTTGTTGAGCCTGATTTTGTTTTAGAGAGATCCTGCCCCGGTGAATATATGCGGATCCTGGGAATTCCTGTGGGCCTGACTCGCCCTTTCCCACAGGTGCCTCTCCTTCTCCCGCCCTCCCACACACTGGCTTAGTTTCTGCTCTACTTGCCCTACCCTCAGGGACTGTCACTTTGGAGGCAGTCACAGTCAGTGAGGCAGGGAGTGGGTAGGGATGCCCTGACGGGCTTCCAGGCAAGGGTGCATTGTGGCTCACGTGTGCCACTTTTTTTTTTTTTTTTGCAGTGTCCACATGACATTTGTCGGCCAGTCCTTATTCCCCCCCCCCCCAATTTTATCCAAATTCACCCTTTGCACTGAAAATCCAATACAGTGGTACCTTGGTTCTCAAATGTAATCCATTCCAGAAGTCTATTTGACTTCCAAAAAGGTTGAAAACCATGGTGCGGCTTCCGATTGGCGCAGGCGTCCCGGAAACAATAGCTGACAGCTGCATCGGACGTTTGGCTTCCAAAAAACGTTCGAAAACCGGAACACTTACTTCTGGGTTTTCAGCATTCGGGAGCTGAAATGTTTGAGTACCAAGGCGTTCGAGAACCAAGGTACCACTGTAAATATATTTTAACAATGCTACCAGTGACCTGTTTGTGATATTAAGCCTCTGTCTGGGAGAATCCAAAGGGAACATTGGTGAAGTGTGACTAGAGGCAATGGTCAAGCAGGCCTTATAAGGTGAGGCATACTTTATGGACAGTGCTAGGGCAAAAACAGGCAGCCACATGCATGGAGTGAAAAGCTGCATTCTCCTTCTAGCTCGCCAAGCTAGTCAGTCAAGTTGATCTGGTTGCTTACAGTATTATGGATGGGGGTGCTCAGCACCCAGCTCCTCTAAGAGGACAACGGCTGTCAGGTGACACATGAAAGCGTATGCAGTATTTTAATAAAGTAGGTTGCCACTTCCAACTCATATCCCATCAAGCCATTAGACCATGGTGGTTAAGGTGTTGGACTAGGACCTGGGAGACCAGAGTTCAAATCCCCATTCAGCCATGAAGCTCGCTGAGTGACTTTGAGCTAGCCATCATCTTTCAGCCTAACCCTACCTCACAGGATAAAATGGGGAAGGGAATCAGTTTGTGCACTACCTTGAGCTTCTTGGAGGAAAGGTGGTGTATTAGAGATAGATATAGATAGATAGATGATAGATAGATAGATATAGATAGATAGATATAATGGAACACAGTTGTGTTTGTTCCCAAAACCAATTCCCAAGACAGTTCTTCTTTTGAAACGTTAGTCTTCAGTGTGAAGCTCCCCACAATGATGCATCTGGATAGGTTGCATTGTACAGTCATACTTACAGAACTGTGTTTTTTACAAATACCCTTCTTATCTTTCAGAACTTGTCACAGTATGGCTTGAGAACAAGTTTCAGCAAAGTGTTTTGAAGGCAATGAAATATTTCTCTCTTCTTCCCACCATGCACCTTCCCTCATGCTCTAGGGTGAGGGTAGTCAACTTGATGCCCTCCAGATGTTGTTGGATTCCATCAGACCCAGACAGCATGACCAATGGTCAGGGATAATAGAAGCTGTGGTCCAACAATATCTGGAGGGCACCATGTTGAGTCCCCTTTGTTCTAGGGTAGTAGTAGGAAACATACGGCTGTCCAGACATTGCTGGCCTACACTCCCATTGTCCTTGACCATTGGCCATGTTGCCGGGGTCTAATGGAGTTGAGCAAGATTCTACATGCCACTGGTTCACCATCAGTGCTCCCAAGCAAATAGCTATGCAGCTATGGAGAGTTATCTGGGCTATATTCATCAGTCGCTAGAAGTGCTGAGCCCTTTTCTTGACTTTAGAATGTAAGAAAAACCCTGCTTGATCCTGGTTCTTCTCCCCAATAAGAGGATTGTTTGAACAGAGAAAGAAGACATGACCTTCATTTCATCAAAAGTGAAGTGACAGGAAATGCTGCAAGGCTGTTGGAGTCACAGATAGGAATGTAGGCCTGTTTCAATGGTTCTTCAGTGGATCGTTGGGAAAAGGCCATATGACTATGGTATGAAGCAACATCACAAGTGTCCTGAAGATGGTACGGGAAATATAAGGAGTCAAAACATGGCCACAGGCAACCTGTACTTTGCTGTACCTTAACCCTTTGAGCCAGTTCCTCTTTGTATAAGATGGGATGAATCTCACGGGGGACTGCTAAGAGGCAAAGGACTCTTATCACAGCTCTGGACACAAGGTAGGCACATGTGTCGCTGATGACTGAGAGGAGATTATCGTGCTCATTGTGAGGCCTACAGATTGCTGGGAGATTTCTGGAGAAGCCACAGGTCCCTCCCAATAACAACCAATCCAGATAGAAACATTCAGGCTCTAATGGGGCACTGGAGGGAGATGCGTGTTTCCTCTACCCCACAGTTTCTTTTGGACTTCGTGCTGGGAACGTTTTGTCTGCACAAGGTCACCCTCAATCAAAATGCTATCCCATCTCATTTCCCACCCCCCTTAATCTAGATTTACCATTTCCATGGGAAACCTGCTAAATAGAAGGCCAAAATGCAACATGGGAAGCAGCAAATCCAGATTAAATGGAGGGGAAATGTGGGAAGGCACTTTGATGAGATGGGCACTGTGCGGACACTGCACAAAACAGGCGGACGTCAGCAGCAGAAAACCTGCAAGAAAACTGCTGTGTGGGTGTGCCCGAGGCCAGCACAAACTGCTTGGGATCCAGTTTGAATCTGAAACAAATCGAGGAGCTTGGCAGTCTGTTTGAAATGAAGTGGGAGGGAGGCAGAATGAAGCAGAGATGGTTGGAACTGAAGGACTTGGGAAATGAAGCTTTGTTTGCATTTTGGAAGCTGGTTTTTTCCACCCTGCCTTGCTGATGCTTAATTTTCAGCCAGCCCTGAAGCATTTTTCTTTAACATTTCTTGAAGCATTTTCTTTAACAAAAGGATGTGTGTGTATTTAGGGTGGTGTGGCTGAGAACAAACCAGCACTATAATTCGTGGGCCTACCTGTCACTGGAATAATGCTTGACCTCGCCCCAGCAGTCCTCAAATCTAGCTCTGCTCATCAGTCCTATTTCTTTCGTGTCCTGTGCCTCTTCCAATTAAATAATTTGGGAGGAGCTTTTATATTGCCTGAGATTAAATAGGTGTGTGTGTGTGTGTGTGTGTGTGCGCGCACATAAGATGTAGGCTGGCATTTTGTTGATGATAATGTCCCATGTGTACACTGCCAAGCCCCTGCATACGCATGGGGCAGTTATCGTACAATAAACCCACACCTGGAAGCACCCGTAGATTGACAGAAAAAAATATTTCATTGAGATAAGAACAGGTGCTCCCTTAAGCATAGGGTGGCTCCACCACTGGGAAGAGTGGAGGAACTCTACCACGGCGGCACATTCCAAAAAGACCTGCCTACAAGATGGGATGTTTGCCATGACTTTGCTCGTTGGTCTTAAGTTGTAAATGAGTATATAATGGGAAACATGTGAGGGATAGTTCGCCCTGCCCGCTCTGCCACATCTGTGTCACTCAGCCCTGTTGCCAGCCTTCATCTATTGGAGGAGGAAGTCTGTAGTGGAGAGCCTTGCTGTGCAATTCAGAACCAGGCACAATCAGATTTCTTAACCATGTGGTGGTGGTGGGGGGGCACAAGCAGACAGCACCCTCTCTGCTGCAGACCTTCACTCCTCAGCCATGTGGAAGGAGACAGAACCAGGTGACCGGTGGGGGGGGGGAGAGAAAGGCAGGGCTGGATATAGTAGTAAGCAGGCCCCCGCTTTCTGCTGATGGCACGGGCCCTTTAATGCCTGAATTACTGTCAGGTAAATGACCGTCAGAGAAAATGAATCAATTGCAGGGGTTTTGTACACAAGATTTTATTTTCCTTGTTGAAGGAAGTCTGAGATAAATCTTCATGTGCATACAGTATACAGGCCACAGAATTCGGCAGCTCAGGAAATATATGACATCAACCCAAAGTATACCATGAACATCCAGCTGGCTACTAGTTTGGGCGAAAACAGCTTTATTTATTAATATAGCATCGTGTGTGTGTGTGGCCAACATGGCACTTTACAAATAACAGGTATGACAGGCCTGCAAAATTGAAATACATTCCATGCTAATTTTATAGGGAAAGAGTTGCCAGAACCCACCATGAACGCCTCCTTTGTTCTCTTGTAATGGCAATGGCACCTACCTGAGAGGTGCCAGAACTGAGTTCTGGCAAGTTCCGGCTGAAAAGAACTCCGAATACATACATAATAAATACAACAAATAAATAAATATGTACCTAGCATTTTTGGCACCACAAGATTATTTTGCTAATTTTGCTGCCGCAGACTAACTTGGCTCCTCCTCTGTCCTTCCGGCCAAACACTGAAATGGCAAAGGAGGCTATAAAGCCTGCTTCTTGCTCTATTTATGAACACTCTGATATTATATATACAAAGCTTCTGTATTTTGCTTAATCTAAATCCGTGCGGAGCTTGGCAGCAGAGGAATATATAAGTCCATGAAAACAGTTGGTATTAAATCTCATCTCTGGTATAATCTGTGGCTCTGGGGGCTTTGGTGATGTGCCCAGATGTTGCTTTGGGTGACAGGGTTCATATCCTAGCCCCATTCAACCAGCCCTGGGAGTCCTGTTCAGGGAACACGCCTGGAGCATTCTGGTTCCTAAAGGAAGGGAAATAATTGTCTGTTCTTTTCTGCACAGCGGAGAATTTGCAGCTCCAATGAACTGGGGCTACACTGGCTGTAAGGAGAGACTATACATTCATGAGCTGGGGAAATGCTGGAGACTAACTGGAGGGTTGGGAGGCAGGCAGGCAGGAGGACATGGGGTGGGGCCAACCAGAACTCGCTCTCCCAGGCTTGACTAGCTTTGTTCTTTTCACCTGCGGTGTGTTGCATTCATTCGCCAGCCCTGCAGACACCTCACCTGGGTGTGTCCCACTTGCGCTGTACAAAGTTGAGTCAGCAGCTGCCACTGGAACGCTGATATCCATTAACCCCCAGGATGCTGGCTTTTCTTAGGGTTCTAGTCAAACACAAAGCCATGGCTTTGCAACACCCCCCCAAAAAAAACCTCTCAGGGAGGGAGGGAGGGTGGAAGGTAATATTCCTGGTCAGCCTCAGAATGCCTTCTATAAGATAAGGCCTAAGTAACACACAAGAGTGGCAGACCTGTGCCTGATGTAGTCACATGGGAACCCAGGACATGAGAAGCTGCCTTATATCAAGTCAGATCACTGGTTTACCTTGCTCAGAGTTGGCTACTGGCAGCAGGTCTCAGGGGACTCTTATCCAGTCCTACCCTGGAGATATCAGGGATTGAACTTGGGACCTTTTGGATGCAAAGCAGGTGCTTTGCAGCACTGACCTATGACCCTCAATGTGAGTCTGTTCCAACCACATTCAAACAGAGTGGAGGGTTGGTGTGAATTATGGGAGTTGTAGCCCCAAAGATCTGGAGGACACCAGGTTGGGAGAGGCTGGCTGGCTAGATACATACATAGAGAGATGTATATATGGCCATGAAGGGCTGTGTCCCAAGGCTCTCTTGCCCTTCCCAAAATGGACGTAACCTGGTGAGGGCATTTCTGCTCAGGTGACCTGGGGAACCAGCCCAGCTGGTAATGGCAATGTCTCAGTGTTTCCTGGGAATGAGTCACAAGGAGCCGATCCTTAAAGCCCCACCCCTGGTGGTTTCCCATGATTGTGAAAGGTCCAGGCATAACGCCTTTAATAGGGTCAAACTGAAAATCACAAAGGAGTACACAAGCTTTCAAACTTGACATGATTTTTGTGCTGCCTACAATGGTTAATGTTACAATAAGCCTCCAATAAGTCACCTCAGTGAGTAAACCCGTGTCTGGCCTGTACCATGTAGCAAGAGATAGTGCCTCACCCAGGTTTCAGGTAGGGAATTTTTTTCCAGCCCTACCTGGAATCGTCAGGGATTGAACCAGGGGCCTTCTGCCTGCAAGGCAGCCTATGGTTGGAACTCGCATGTAGGAATGATCATCTATACGAAAAAATTAATCCTGCCAGAGTGAAAGGAATATTCCTGTAACACATGCACTCGAGGTCTCAGGTATACTATACTTCCGAATACTATAGAAGCAGGAGGTGGGAGCACACGGAAGCTACAAACAACTAGAGAAACAGGATTTGCAAAGTGTCACGGTGTGTTTGAGCAACAGGCAGTTAAGTGCAGCGGTGGAGTTAATGTTGCTCTCCGTCAGAACTTCCGTCACAAATCACACATAATAGGTGCCTGCGACACTTCCTGAGTGCATTCTCCCTCTCACAAACTGGCCAAAACGTATGTGGTCTGTGAGCTGTGCATGGCAAAGGAACACACAAGTAGTTGGTTTAGAAGCAACCTCCCCACATGAGAGTGTCTCTAGAGATCTACTGCCCTTTCAAGGCCAGCCTGCATTGCTCTTGTTCCAAGCACCGGAATCTGCCCAGGTTTCGGTTCAGGGCAGGCGGCAACGTCACCTGGTGTTCATGCGATGCCTCTTCAGAGGACGAAATAGCTAGATACCCCTCTCATCATTGACGTGGCTGGGGAAACTCAGCCAGATGGGCGGGGTATAAATAATAAATTATTATTAAATTATTATGCAGAGGCTATGTAACATGAGGACTCAAGCTGCAGTTCCCTGGAATAATTACACTGTGTATTCTTCTCATTATGAATACATGTCTGTTTCATTCTCTTGCACACTGCTCCTCTTTGCCTCATTTGCTGCACTTTGCTTTGGATGCTGATCCTCTTCTCTACAGAGATTTCCCAGAACAGTGTACTCCCTGTGCTGTTCTCTCTGCCCACCCACTCTTTGGGTTTTAATTCCTGTCCTCTTTTCTTCACTTTTGTTAATTCCCCCACTCCCTTTTCTTGATCTGTGTTTCTGCTTTCCAGTTTCATCCAGATTTTCTTTTTCTTGTTGGCTTTTTTTTTAACCCCGAGACTAGAAATGATTACATTTCTCCTTGGCTTTTCCAAATAAGTGAGTGAATTTATAAACAGGCACTCACACCTAAAGGCCGTTGTGGAGGCTTAGCTGCAGTAATGTGTAACTGAAGAGACATGGCTCAGTCTCTGTAGCAAGGTGTCAGTTCTGAAGCAGCATGGGGAACCCCAGTCCTTTGGGGAAAATTAGGGCTGCCAGGGGGCTTACTTGACCCATGAGGCTATTCCTCGCACTCATCCACGCCAAGCTTTCCTGATTGGTCCTAGAACAATAGGATCCAGAATGCAGCAGTCTGATTGGTCCGCAGGAGCCACCCAATCCAGCTCCAGGTGGAACTGAATCCGCAACCGGATTGGCCTACAGGAGTATCCTGGAATTAGCCAATCACGTGGGGCCCATTGTGTAAATAATGTATATAAAGCAGATGTTCTGGGAAAACATTCATTTCCTCGCTGCTATGAGCTGAATAAAGAGCATGAAATCCACACTCGACTCCGAGTATATTTCAGTCATGCTAGCCACATGACCTGGAAGCTGTCTGCGGACAAACACTGGCTCCCTCGGCCTATAGAACAAGATGAGCGCCACAACCCCAGAGTCTAATGGTCAGGGGTACCTTTACCTTTAATCCTTTCACTGGAAGTTAATTTAAAGGCATCATGTGATGGACAAGTGGGCTGTCCTAACCCCCGCCTCCACTGTCAAAGTGGCTCACATGGGGATGGGAGTTCAGGAGCTGGCTTAGATGCTTAGATGTTTCCAATTATTGCAGTATTCACACATATGCTACAGATATGTGTGCTTGTACCATAGGGCTGCATGCATGCAGGTATGCATGTACGCACATAAGGAGATTCCTTTGCCATCCCTTTTTCTCCTCCCCATCATATCTCCCACTCTACCCCAGCTCCACCTTTACATAACAATGGCACCTTGGTATTAATATCTGAACTAGCCAATATGCTGAAGTGGCTTGAATTGGGTTAGGTATGGACAGCCACAATCCAGATCCTTACTTTCCTATGAAGCTCATTTGGGTGACCTTAGGCAAGTCACTGTTTGCCATCCTAACAGACCTGTTAGGGTTATTGTGGGACCGTGATGCATCTCAAAGCTTCTGGCAGAAAAGCTTGGAAGCAGCGAATAATCCCTAATGTACTGTTTACATGGAATAAAGCTTTCCAGTCCCACTCACCACTTTTGTCTTCTCCCTAGTCAATCTTCATTCTCTCAGGTGACATTGCCCCGTTCTAAGGAGACTCTGTGCATTTCTTCTCCATTGCTAGAATACGCACTCCTTTTCTAGCAAATTCTGCAAGCATGGACAATCTTTCTATAGCAAGGCAACCCCTGCCCCCTTCTGTTATGTGGGGATAGCACAGCTGGTGTATACTGTTTTAATGGCATCATTTTATAACCACCGGTGGTGCCGGGATTTCAAAGATTCCTGCAATCCCTTATGAAGCCACTGAGTGCCACTGGTTTTCCATTTAAAACCTCTTCTGCAGTTATGATTTTAAAACAATCCCTATAATATGCCTTATAACTGAGGAAACAGCTGGATGTGCTGTAATCCCCAAGCAGTGTGGTGCTGCTCTATAGATTGATGATTTCCCCTGGGGGGGTTGTATTGAAATCTATTCAACTTTCCCCACTCACATTGGCGAGGTCTATTTTATAGTTGGGTCACGTGAAGCTGCCAGCTTCATTGAGTAGTGAGGTAGACAGGACACTCTGATTTTTTAGATATTCAAGATGCTCACTCTACTCTACCACCAGATTTGTCTTCAGCTGATAGGAAATGAAGGTCACGTAGCTTAGAACCTTATCCCCTTCTGATTTACTATACCATCTGAGGTTTTTATTAAAGAAATCTGGAGGGCCTCAGTGACGTTTTCTATTGGAAGTAATTTGCAGCCTCCAGCGCTTCTCTTCTACTTGCCAGATGGGTTTAGTATTGCACGCGTAGTTGGCATCTGTAGCTCTCTCTGCTCACAAAACATGCCATGCCCAAGGAACGAGCGGAAGAGGGTCAAGATTGCATCCACTTCCCCAGCCCGATGTGTGTTTGATGGAACTTGTGAATAGACCCTGTGTGAATACAAACTATGCATGTAGACCAGGAATCCTACATAATCTGTCCCTCCGTCTCCTCCAAAAGACACAGTGAGTTTTGCTTTTGGTCTTCCGGTGCATGCAACTCTCTGATGTGCTGCGAATTGATCATATAAGCTCACTAACTTAACTCTGCATAGTTTGTAAAAGCGTTTAAATGTTAGTGAAGTGAATGAGGATTAACCACCGTCCAACCGAGATGCACAATTGCCCATAGTATGAAGGGAAGCACTTCCTGCTTCAAATGAGGAATGTGTGCTCTTTCCCCTAACTCTGGCCAGGCCTAATCTAGGCCAGTGATGAGTCTGCCATTGGGATCAAGGGGCTGCCTACTCAGCAGGGAGAGAGAGAGGCTGGTATTGTCTATCTTGGCTTTTGCAGCGGCCCACAAAGTGCCTTTTAAAACAAAAGACTCAATCTGCTGTGTCATGTGCGTGTTGCTATATTAGTCTCCCTTGACTTCAGTCAGCTCAGGTTTCTATTTGCAGCCTGTTCATTTTGCCGCTGTTCTGAAGTGAGGGCGCCTGACTCCACATAAAACAAACACAAAAAGCTCACAGAAGCTGCACAAGCTCAGAGATTTATTGACAGAGGGATGGTTGAATCGGCCATGTTCAGTTTATCTCAATTTCTAATTTTTCCAGTCTTAAACTCAGTTCTACATATTTCTGCATCAGGTTTTGATATTTTAAAGAGTTTTCGTGAAAATCCAGCACTTTAGTGCAAATTGCTCTGAATATTCACACATTGATACGAAAGTTTGCCTAATATACATATTTCGGCAAAGCAATTTCCCCTAATATAAAACATGTTTTTGTGTTATTTTCACTGTTACATGAATTTTAGGCACACTTCACCACAGCATGCATGTTTTGTAGACATTACTTGGCTGGAGAATTGCATTGCGAATTTTGGGAAAGTGCTAATTTCTAAGGATGGCTGTGTTTCAGCTTGCATATTATTTCAGAAAGTGTAAATTAGAATTAGGCACGCTTGCCTTTCAATGCAACCTGAATCAAATCCCCACTGCATAGATGCAGCAGCGCCCAGCTAGCACAGAAGGGGTACCACTCAGGGATTAAACCATGCCGTGTTTACAGTTGTTATGTGGTGGCATTTCCTGGGTAGGATCTGGAGCTAGAGCAGTATTGCTCAGGGCAGAGCACTACTGTACCAAGCTCATCCAGAAGGAACTTTTAATTCACAAAATGTTTTGCAATCCATCAGGGCAGCAGAAACTTTTCACTTGCCTGGTTTTAGGAAGGCAGCCTTTGAGTATGTGGAGGATCATGATGGGACAACACTTTCGTTCAGCACGTCTAAGGAGCAATGATGTTCTTTCTTTACACCCCAACCAGTGCAGAGCTGAGTGGGATAGAAGCCCAAATGCCCTTTCCTGGATGGTGCAATACAGGAAGCTCCTCCAGGGATCAGTGCTGTGAAGGCACAGGTTTCCTTTTAAAAAAAAATTATTTATGCATTTTACATAACTTAATACATCAGTTATACAATTGTCATCGGTTATCTTACACTCTTTGACTTCCACACATCCTTCTGTGGGGTCCTATTTAGTCCTTGTTAAGCTGCATTTCCTTAATTCTAATTATCACCCCTCTTCTACTTCTTTTAACTACTGCTCATATATCTAACACCACTTGGAAGCTCATCTGATTATTATATATTTTTTAATATTTGCCAAAGTATTCCTGCTCTTCTTTTATATCTGACTCATGTTGATTTCTTATCTTTGCAGTCAACATTGCTAGCTGCACATATTCTATTAGCTTATTCTGCCAGAATAGCAGAAGGTACATGTTCCCAAAGTTTGGGGGCTTGCTGGTCTGTGACACAAGGGCCATGATTCCTCCCCATTTTCGAATTAGCCCCTAACCAAACAAACAGTGAACACTGCCTAGTGAACAAATCTTTTTCTCTTTGCTGCGTGGTTACTTTTCTTCACTTCTGGAAGCCTGATGTTATTTGGAACCGCCTGCCATGAGGTCACATAACAGCAGTGACTCTGGTCTGCTGGTGTTTTGGGAGCTGAATGACTGCAGCCAATTCCTTGAAGTCGTCTCCATTTCCCATGTATTCTCAAATGGCTTCTCTGGGGTGAGAAAAATGGAAGACGGTATGGTATCCAGCAGCTGAGCTGTGACCCCAAGAACAGTATTTCCAGGAATCCCCCTCTTATCATCTAAGGGATTCCTGGGAAAACTGGACCCCGAGGACACAGTGTGGGTTGGGCTGACAGCAAGGATAGCCTTCGGTTTGTTCCTTCCCATCCTGCTGCAGGTTGAGCTTTTCTTATGTGATGCTGCTAAGAGAGGCCTTGAATGGAAGAGCTTTTTTGCTTAGGCTCAATGCTCAGTATTGCCACTTGGTGGTGCCTCTGAGGAAGCGCTGGACTGGAGTTGCATTCTGTTTTCCAAAGCATGAGCACTCCAAGAAAAAACACACCGCACACCTCTTGGTAAAAGGCAGCAGCAGCAGGGATTTGTTATAAAAAGCATATTCCCTGTATGCAGATATGAACATATAAGATGCACACTACGACACAAATGCTCCCCAAAGGGATGTTATTCTGCAGACCACCACCTTCTGGGCAGCAACAAAGAGCCCCTCCTCTGCTTATAATATTTCCTATATGCAGTTGTTGTCTCCAGAGTGCTCTTCATGCTTAGCCTTCAGCCCTTGCAGCCACAGTCCAGTTGAATTCTTCTGCCCCCTGGAGTAATTCAGTAGAAATACCTGCTCTCTGGTTCCACGCAGCTCAACCGAGGAGAGGTAAGTTTCCCTTCCGTTGTATCGTTCCTCCCTTCCCGAGCTACAGTGCTTCATCTCAGACTCACAACTGACCAGAGATGCAGCACTGCACCTTGGGCTGGGAGACATCGAAGGTCTTCTTGTTTTCATCCATCTGTCAGGCAACCTCCTCTCACAAGAGCTATCATGAGGGAAGGAAGAGAGGTGCAGAGAAGAAGAAAAACAGGATTTGGGTAGGCTGTTGGTTTGCCACCTTTCTCTACCACCAAGCAACCTTTCCCATATCAAGTCCCCTTCTGAGGGACCCTGAGCATCTATTAGAGCACCCAAAGGATTCTGGGGGCATATTCCAGGGTGTTTTTTTGGTTCATGCAGGGTGTTAGCCTAGGCCTGATCAAACTCTCTCTTGGAGTCAAAGCTGATACAGGGAGATTTTATGGGCCTTGTGTCAGGACTTAGCCACACTTACATGCCCTCCAACAACTTAAAGCCAAAATCTAGGATGCCACCTTCTCAGACACCATCTTCCCATTTTTTATCACAAGACCACAGAGGCCATTTGGGCTGCTGTGATACTGCATGACTTTGCACGGCAGTTTCATCCCCCAAAAGTGCTTTTTTCAGGTACAGCACCCAAAAACAAACTTTTTTTTGGGGGGGGGGTGAGATAGCAGTCTCTCCAAAAGCACTTTTTCAGGGGAAGAAATCACACTATGAAATCACGCGAAATCATGACAACCAAAATGGCCACTGTTCTCTCGTGGAAAAAAAATGGGATGTCCCTGTTTTCCCGGGACACTTTAGTGTCTAAGCATCCTTTTTCACTTTTTTGTCCTAGAACTATGCCCTGTGAAAACCTGCTCTTTAAATGATAGTTTGGTTTTTCCACAAATTGTCGTTTGCTCTGAATCAGCTTCAGAGAGCAGGTTTTTGTGGGGAAAGCTCTGGGGCAAAAAAAAAAAAAAAAAAAAAGAGCACTCAGACACGGAGCTTTAAAGCACGGACCATGCTTGGAAAGAGTGGGTCAAAAGGTAAGTGTGGATAAGCCCTTACTTGAAGCAAGGCTGCAGAGAGATGGTGGAACCTGGACGTCCTGTCAGATGGTGGTGGGGAACCTTTGGCTCTTTAGATGGTGTAAGGCTCTTATCAGCCCCAGTTGGCAAATAGGCAGGGGTTCTGGTATTCCAGCACCCATGCTGCAGGACATCTTATATGGATCTAGATGATGTAGAGCTACTTGGAAAATCCTCAGTGCATCAAGGCTATATCTATCTAGGTGCTCACACACAATTCAGGTATGTTTACCAAGAAGTTCATCTCAAGCTGATTTTTTTTAGGGAGCTGGTGTCGGGGCTAGCACATTGCAAACTGATCAAGGAGCCCCAGTTTAAAATCATCTACCAGCCGGAAAGATCTTATGAGGTGAACTTGGCCCATTTGCTTTCTCTTAGCCTCACCCATCTCTGAGGGTTGTTGTGAGGGTTAAAAGGGGTAACTGTAATTGTTATCCTGAGCTCTTTGAAGGAAAAACAGGATTAAAGAAAAATGTAATGAATAAAATGTCTGCATGGAACTCCACCTACTAGGCTGGAAGGAGTGCTGGGGGCCTTTCCTAAATCCATTGCTGTATTACAGGCCTATCAAGGAACCATTGCCCAAGACAATAATGGGACATTTGGCCAGGAGCTGTTGCTGCTCAGAACAAAAGCAGATTACTGTTGGCACTGTGAATGTTTCAGGCATGAAAACTGAGCTCAGTGGAGATTCTGCCAAGGCAATTACAGCGATTTTTGCACAATCGGCTTTTTGTGCATGTGCATTTGTTTTCCAGTGGTAACGGGCAATCCACTTGCTTTCTCTTAGGATGGAGCTTTTGTTGCAAGGATCTACCTTTATTGGAGTTACTAAAATGCTATATTATAAGCCGAGGATAATGCAGTGCATCTTCTACACAATGCTTTCACAGCTGGCGTGAATTACGCTTGCATTTGGTAGGTTTAGCTTGACATTGATGCTAACAAGCTAGATAATTTATGGTACCGTGTCAGGCTGACATTTCAGCCACCTTGGGGATCCTTAGCTATGCTTGGCTTTGCCCTACAATGGGATAGGAAGTCAGATGTGAGATAACCAGCTGGATAGCTGTCTTCTTAGAAATGAATAAGTCACCATAAGTACAAAAATCTGGTTTACGTAAGCCTTCATAGATGCTCCAATGATGTATTGGTCATGTTGCATTTAGAAGCTATGCTTGACCTCTGGCCATTTAAGGACCAGACGCAAGTCTGGGAACTGATAAAATCCAGGGTGCAGTTAGGAGCTAGTGACACCAAGCTAATATTAAGACCTTTCCACCTTCGGGGGAAATTTGTGAGGGTCTTGTGCCCAGCTGTGAGGTGGGTTAAAGAACTGAGGCCAAATTGGGCTTGTTTGAGGCAAATGCTGCAGTTTAAATGTGTGGTTTGTCCCATAAAAGGGTAACCAAATGAAGAGTTCACTGTCTACTAGACCCAGTAATTCTACTCTGTCATAACTTTGACATAGTCAAAATATTTCTTCAGTCTTTTCATTTAAATAGGGAACCTCTGTTTTATTAAGCAAATTGACTTCCAAACTCCTGTTTGCTAACTCCTGAGATACCTTGAGTGATCACTCATTTGTTACATTAAGATATATCTGTCACTTTAAAAACATTACATATTTATTCATTCCAATTTCATTACAGTTCCATTATACCTAGCTTCACTTTTTCTCATAAGATAAACCAGTCTCTGTAATCAGCCTTTGATCCAAAAGAGATAATTCTGTCTTTCATTCTTGTTTGTAGTAGGATCCTTAGGGGGCTATGATCCGCTTTGCCCAAGAATGGAATAATAGATCAGATGTGAGATAACCTTGGTAAAATCATTAAATTCTAAAATTAACCTGCTCATTCTGATTTCCGACTGACTACAGGATGAGCTAGAAGAAGAAGAGTTTGGATTTGATATCCCGCTTTATCACTACGCTAAGGAGTCTCAAAGCGGCTAACAATCTCCTTTCCCTTCCTCCCCCACAACAAATACTCTGTGAGGTGAGTGAGGCTGAGAGACTTCAGAGAAGTCTCAGTGTGACTAGCCCAAGGTCACCCAGCAGCTGCATGTGGAGGAGCGGGGAATCGAACCCGGTTCACCAGATTACGAGGCCACCGCTCTTAATCACTACACCATACTGGCTCTCTAGGACTCTCTAGGACTTAGCGGAGACAGTGTTGAAAGCCTTTGCATTTTTGCCTATGGGAAAACTCTGGCATTCTCCTGCAGCGATCCATCTGGCTGCAGTGCCAGCAGGAACCAGGAGACTCCAGGGGAAGGATCTGGATCGCTCCTAAGGCTTTGTCAACCACTGCAGCACCTTCCCCAACATTCCCTTCATGGAACTGATCCACATGCAATCCAGTAGCAGCTGGTGGAGTGGAGTGGCATAGCTTACCTGGCTTCCCAAAATGGAGGTCACTGCTGGTAACCAAAGGGTTTAGGGGGAGTGGGGAGGCAGAAAAGAGGTCGGTGTGGATGAAGCATCAGGAGTGTCAGGATGGCTCTACCACTGTGCTTGCAGTGTGCTGACTTCCCCACTGCCTCTTGGCTACCAGCAGCAACCTCCACATTGGGCAGCCAGGTAAGCAACAGTCCCTCATCCCACCAAGCCACCTGCTACTGATGCAATCTGAGAAGGACTCAAGTGGCAAGGAATTCATGGACATTGGAAGAACCTTTATTCATCACTAGAGAAGCAGCAACATGCCTTGCTGTAGAGCAGGGATGGGGAACCTGTGCCGCCCCCTCCCTACGATGTTGTTGGACTCCAACTCTAGTATCTGATTATTGGCCATCCTGCCTGGAGTTGGAGTCAGACAACATCTGGAGCGCCACAGACTGCCCACCCCTGTTGTAAAGGGGAAAATGGGTCCCCAGCTGCGTTGCACCTCGAGGGGCGTCTTCTCCCGTGAGCGAAGGACGACAGATGGAGTGCGGTCTCCATACCTCCCAACGGAGATGACCATTTGCAAAGCACACGCTGGGGAAGGAGGTGAGCAAGACACCAAACGGTGACTTTCCCAGGCAAAAGCAAACATCCTGTGTGATCCTGACTAGGCACAAAGTATGGTAAACAGAGCATCTGTCATAACCGCCTCCTTCTGCTGCAGTCCAGCAGCCTCTGTCACCAGGCAGCCAGGAACAAGCACTTCACAACAACCTGACAAGAAGCAGATGGCAGCTCCAGGGGCTGCAGCTCCATCCGGCTCCTTGGCAGCCTCTCCTTCCCCTCGGCTCTAAGCACAGCCCTCAGAAATTATCTCCACCACCTTTCTCCTCCTCCTTCACCAGGCGGACACAGTACAGGGAGAGGTGTGTGCTGTGTGAGAGAGAAAGGAAGGTTCTGTCGCTAACTCCAGCAGAGAGAGGGAGAGCAGGGCCCTAATCACCCTTTGAGAAGCAAGACACTCATTTCCTCATGCTTCCAATCATCTCAAAACGGACATGCATGAATAAATAAATAAATAAATAAATAGTCCAGTTTTCTACTCAGTAGGAGAAGAAAACAGCAACCCCCAAACATGACACAATTGGTTTCCGCAGCATTTGCCAGACACTGGAAGACACTGCTGTATAACATGCAAGCCAAACCTTTCATCAGGGGTCCTATGAGATTTCTGGATGCCTGTATTTCACACAGGAATACACACTCCTGTATATGCTGATGCATTGACCTTCTCTGAAATTACTGGTGACCATTTTTTTGACAGCTATGCATTCAATATGTGCCACATCTGCATCTTTGCTTGGCTTCCGAAAAGGATCTGAGCATTTTGTCTTTCTTTTGTAGCTCTGATTCCATAGTTGGAGGAAAGGTAGGAGAGACTGGCTTACCAAGTCTTGAGATCATCTGAAATACTCACCAAAAACCCGCAGATCTGTAAAATCTGTGTTTCAGAAACTCTGCCAAACACAACATTATATCCAGACAGAGAATAGATTTGGGTTGGGAACCGAAAGTTATAGCCAAGTTTGGGAATGAGCCGCAATGAGTCAAAGGGACAGGGAGAACGAAAGGACAAGACGTCATTGCCCAAATAGTTTCCAAAAAAGATAAATCTCTGCAAACATAAAATGAAAAGCAAAAAAACCCACAGTCATTTGTGGAAGGTGACATCTAGTGTTTCTTTTCATCTTCCTAACCTTTGAACCATGTCTCCACCCTAACCCATGCCAGCCATAAACCAAAGCTAGGTTAAGCATACTTTAGATCAGGGGTGTCAAACTCCGGCCCTCCAGATGTTTTGAGACTACAATTCCCATCATCCCTGACCACTGGTCCTGTTAGCTAGGGCTGATGGGAATTGTAGTTCCAAAACATCTGGAGGGCCGGAGTTTGACACCCCTGCTTTAGATAATTGATTAGAATGGGCTTAGGCATGCCTAGTTCTGTGTTGGACTGTAGCCAGTGTGTATCTACACTCAACTGGCTCAGAGGCCAGTCCACCACCCCAGGGAACTGTAGGAATTACAGTTCTGTCTGTGAGAAACCCAGCGTAGCCAGGAACCAGTCATCAGCAAGCTACAATTCCTAGGATTGTTTATGGCAAGGTTGGGCAGTGTAACATATTGGACCAATAGCATCATTACCATCATTTCACTCACAATGATATCGTGACCTCACGCTCATTTTAAAAGAGAAGCAAAATTGGCGGAAACTAGGTTCTGATGGACCCTGACACCAGTCACAGTCTTGCTATGAACTAGCGTCCTGAGCTAGCTTGCCATCTGCGACTCTTCGTCAAGATTGGCTGTCCATTGTCCTTTGCAAGGCTTCCAATCCTCAGATGTGTGACTGCTTCCCCCAGTAGCCAATCCTGTAAGAAATGGAGAAAGGAACAGGTATCAGCCAGTGATCCCAAGAGCTACATCAAAAGGGTCAAGGCATATAAAACTCTGTTTTAATTCCCTCCTCTGGACGTGACCTACTGGAGATATCATGGTACTAATTCCCCGCCATGAAGCCATGGGAGAAGCAAGTATTTTTCAGGTATCATACAGCGAGGTACAGCAATAGGAAGCCTCAACAATCCCACGCAGGAAATGACAATCTCACAATCTCTATTCACAACACCATTCACCTCTTCTTATCATAAGACCCTGCTACTTTCATCGTATAAAGGAGCTGAACATGATGAACCATGCAAAACCAACCCTATCTCTTAAGATTTATTTTAAAAATATCAGTATTACATTCATATCCCATCTTTTCTGCACTTCCCCATTTTGTCCTCACAACAACCCTCTGAGGTAGGCCAAGTTGAGGGAAGACGACTGGCCCAAGGTCACCCAGCTAGCTTCCTGGCTGAGTGAGTTGAACCCTGATCTCCTACCTCCTCGCCCGACACTCTAACCACTGCACCACATTAGCCACCCATGGTAGTGGGGGACGAACAGCTCCAACCCAAACCCACATCTGCCTCATAAATGGGAGAGGAGAACTAATTCATGCTCAGGGCAAGATGCTGCCATTCTGTCCCTGCTGTGTGCTATAGTACACGAAACTAGCCTTGGTCCTTCTGCAGAAAACTCGGTAGAGGATACAAGCTTAGCTCAAGAGTCCATCTGGTTTAGCACACCCTTTGCCTTCCACAAAGCTGAACTCAATGTCCCTGTGAAGCTCAGAGACTGAGCAACGTTTCTTGTTGTTTGCCCCAGTATCTGGTATAAAGTCATATATTGTCTCTGAATATGGAGGTAGCATTTAGCTGTGATGGCTGATAGACCTGCTTTCCCAGCTATGATGTAGTTATAAAAGCCTCTACTGCATCCAATAGGTGCAGAATCAGCCACCTCTTTAACATACAATGTAGTCAAGTCCACAGGATTTTCCATTAGCATGTGTTAATACTATGCATGCACATCTTCCATGTATATGTACAATTACATTTCACTGAATAATTAGCCTTGCTTTGCATCCTCTCCCCAACCCCCCTAACTTGTTTTTCTTATGCATGCGGTCAACTAATCTGTTCTGTATCGCGTACAGTGGTACCTCGGGTTACAGACGCTTCAGGTTACAGACTCCGCTAACCCAGAAATAGTACCTCGGGTTAAGAACTTTGCTTCAGGATGAGAACAGAAATTGCGCGGCGGCAGTGGGAGGGCCAATTAGCTAAAGTGGTACCTCAGGTTAATCAGAGTTTCAGGTTAAGAACGGACCTCCAGAACGAATTAAGTTCTTAACCCGAGGTACCACTGTATATTGCATTCACCAGAAAAAACTGCACCCTATTGCACATGCTTAGGGTGATTCAAGGGGTGTGGGTATGGTGGGGTGGCCACCCCCAGGGCTATGCAAAGAGGTATAATAACACCGTCCAAACTGAAATGCAAGATTTGTTAATTTGTTGTTGTTTAGTCGTTCAGTTGTGTCCGACTCTTCGTGACCCCATGGACCAGAGCACGCCAGGCACGCCTATCCTTCACTGCCTCTCGCAGTTTGGCCAAACTCATGTCAGTAGCTTCGAGAACACTGTCCAACCATCTCATCCTCTGTCGTCCCCTTCTCCTTGTGCCCTCAATCTTTCCCAACATCAGGGTCTTTTCTAGGGAGTCTTCTCTTCTCATGAGGTGGCCAAAGTACTGGAGCCTCAACTTCAGGATCTGTCCTTCTAATGAGCACTCAGGGCTGATTTCTTTAAGAATGGATAGGTTTGATCTTCTTGCAGCCCATGGGACTCTCAAGAGTCTCCTCCAGCACCATAATTCAAAAGCATCAGTTCTTCGGCGATCAGCCTTCTTTATGGTCCAGCTCTCACTTCCGTACATTACTACTGGGAAAACCATAGCTTTAACTATACGGACCTTTGTTGGCAAGGTGATGTCTTTGCTTTTTAAGATGCTGTCTAGGTTTATCATTGCTTTTCTCCCAAGAAGCAGATTTGTTAATAATGCAGACCAAAATGCATTATGAGTCGTAATGTCTTTGGGCAATGATGGCTGTTTTTCCAGAAGAGCTGCTTCTAGTGCACCTGGCCCCTTGGAGAAAAAACTGTCTTGTAATGAAAACGCCTTAATAGCAAAGAGGAATTGATCTATGTGATGTTACTCCTTTGAAGCTCTTGCTAAATGATGCCAATTCTAATAACACAATAGGCAGGCACAGCCCCATCACTTTGAAACAAGTGAACATGGGCTAGAGATGTCAATTTCACTTCTCTTGGTTTCTTATTTTTCCAATCATAAATTAGTTATCCACATATCTGCAGCAACTTGCATTTAAAAAATCCTCAGGATTCCCCCGCCCCGCATGTTAGTGGGAATTTCTCCTAATAAACACATTTCTGTATGCATTTTTGACTTATGTACACATTTTTGCAAGCACTTTCTTCCCATATAATGCATTTCTGTATGTAATTTTTCACTAATATATCCAATTTTGTGCACACTTTCCACTAATATATGCATTTTAATAAGCATTGTTTGGCTGGAAAACAACACCGCAAAATTTGGAGGAGTGTGAATTTCAAAGGCTGGCTGTGTTTTAGTTCTTGTATTGAAGATCATGGCCACTGGTCCCATCACCTCCTGGCAAATAGAAGGGGAAGAAATGGAGGCAGTGAGAGATTTTACTTTCTTGGGTTCCATGATCACTGCACCACTGCAGATGGTGATAGCAGTCACGAAATTAAAAGACGCCTGCTTCTTGGGAGAAAAGCAATGACAAACCAAGACAGCATCTTAAAAAGCAAAGACATCACCTTGCCGACAAAGGTCCATATAGTTAAAGCTATGGGTTTCCCAGTAGTGATGTATGGAAGTGAGAGCTGGACCATAAAGAAGGCTGATCGCCAAAGAATTGATGCTTTTGAATTATGGTGCTGGAGGAGACTTTTGAGAGTCCCATGGAATGCAAGAAGATCAAATCTATCCATTCTGAAGGAAATCAGCCCTAAGTGCTCACTGGAAGGACAGATCCTGAAGCTGAGGCTCCAATACTTTGGCCACCTCATGAGAAGAGAAGACTCCCTGGAAAAGACCCTGATGTTGGGAAAGATTGAGGGCACTAGGAGAAGGGGACAACAGAGGATGAGATGGTTGGACAGTGTTCTCGAAGCTACCAACATGAGTCTGACCAAACTGCGGGAGGCAGTGGAAGACAGGAGTGCCTGGCATGCTCTGGTCCATGGGGTCACGAAGATTCGGACACGACTAAATGACTAAACAACAACAACAATTGTTTGAGAAAGTGCAAATTGAACAGATTCAGCTTTAAATGTGAACTGAACTGAATTTATTTCCCATCCCTAACATGAACCAATCATTACCTTTTAGATGTATCTGTTATCTATCTTTGGCCGTTTACATGTTAAAATGCAGCCAGGTCGTTCTTTTTCTGAACTTTGATCAAAGCTGGTTTGGGGGGAAATGCATCAAAAGGCCAAGTACAGGACTGATTAGATAGATAGATAGATAGATAGATAGATAGATAGATAGATAGATTAGATTATATAGAATATGTATAATGATGCATAAATGGCCACTCTATGTGTGTGCCAGATTTGCCTCTTCTAAAATTTCCCACAGCTGCACTACAAAATTCCACTGAATTGGGTTCCTTGTAAAGTTGCATCCCCTGCTATCTGAGGCCAAGCAATGGAGAGGGGTGAGGTGGGTGGAGTGTTGGAGAAGGACACCTTTTTTCCAGGCCTGGAAATCCAGAGTGGATCCAGCATCTTCTTTCCCACAATGGCCACTCAGATGCCTATGTGAAGCCCACGAGCAGGACATGAGCACCACAGCAGGAAACTCTAGGACTTGTGGTGTCAGCAATTAAGGGGTGTGTATCTTCCTTAGTAAGAGACCCACTCGCGCAGTAACTACAACTTCCAGAGGTCTCTAGTTCCTGTTGGCATTTCCTATAACATACAAAGGTAGGAGTGTCAGTCCGAGGGTCTCATTCCCTCACGGACAACCTTCTGGGGTCAGTGTGCCAGTGGTGGATGGCACCAAAAGGAAAAGTGGGTTGAGAAGCAGATGCAGGACCTATATGGAAGGAGAAAGAGCCAACCAGGAGCAGCAGGAGACTTGCAGCAGAAAGAGCAACAAACGGCCAATCGTGAGGGACCTTTGATTCTAGAGAAAGTGAGAGCCACTGCTGCTGCGGCGGCGGCTGCTATTGTTTACTAAGGTCCCTAAAAGTATTCTTGGCAGAGAGGAAGGACAAGCACCATTACATTCAGGGACATCGAGCTCCCAGGAACAGAAGGAGCCATTGCTGCAAATAGGATTTAGAGAGCACAGAATGTATGCAAGTTCAGAGAACAACTAGTCCCAAGGATTGGGAGCAGTATTGAAATGGTGTTTGTTGCTTATGTGTAATGAATACCCACAGCCTGGTGTCACGTCTGGCTATAAATACAAATCAGGTGGCCGGAAATGTAAGGAGCAAAGGGAGCTAAAGAAGCTAAAGGACACCAATCAATCCTCCCATTTTGTTCAAAGTAGATGTTTATGTGTGGGGTGGGAGGGAGGCAGTCTGTGACACAAGGTTGTCCCGGACCCAGATAAGTGATGCTTGGGCCCTGACCCTATCGCATCCTGTCCTGCCTAACCCACAAACCCAGCCATGAACGTGGCCCATGAGCCTCTCTGGAAAAACAAGCGCTCCACATTCTCTCACTCTCTCCCAGGCCCAAGTCAAGTTCTCAGCTCCTGCTTCTGCCCCTTGGGAGGCTGAAGCCGGGGATGGGTTGTCCAGGAACTCTCATGGAATGCCGACCAGCTGAGCAGCCTGCAGTGCTTGTGGGGGAAGAGGGGGAGCATCCTCTGGGAAATAATCCCAACCCCTCATGCTGGATGGGAAAATGAGTGAGATCCCTCTAGGCAAGTCAGTGTGTCTAACCTTTCAGTTATCCCAGGATGCTATGAGAAGACTGAAGAGAGCACACAGTCTGGAACTGTTTCTGTGGCTCCCTCCTGCTTTTTCCCGTCAGTGGTGCCTGCACAAAAGAGCCTTGGGTCTGGGTAAAAGCCTGCCTGCCTGGTGAGCATGCAGAGTTTCTGCTGCAACAGCAGCCTGCCCAGTGAAGAGAGAGAGCTATTTTGAAAGGTACAGAAACAGGCCTATATTGGGAGTGAGCCAAACCACGGTCCCTGGTTCAGACATAATGCTAAGCTAAGGAACATGGTTTGTTTCTTTCCAGCTTTGGCAGGGTGGAATGAAGCAGATGCAATCTGCTCATATATGATAACCTGTGGCTTACTGTGACATGCAAACATAGCTGTTGTGGGCCTACAGCTGATGCCAAAGGCAGCTGGTGGTAAGATAAGAAGAGGCTAGTGAATCAGGCCAGTGCCTCATCTAGTCCTTCTTACACTGGTCATTCATAGACCTTTGCGAAGCTCAAATGCAGGACCAGAGGGCAGCAGCGCTCTCCACTCCCACAGTTTCCAGCAACTGGTATTCAAAGGCTACTGTCTCCAACAGTGGAGGCAGAACATAACCATCAGGGTTAGCAGCCAATGACAGACTTCTCCATGAGTTTGTGTCATCCTCTTATATAGCCACCGTGGCCATTTTTCCTTTGTCCAGATGGGAAATCAAACCCTGGTTTCTATGTAGCAGACACAGAATCTGACAATAAAAGGCAAGTTAAGATTACAAATCTAAAATATTGATTATTAATGAAGAGCTAAACCACACCCCTAATTAAACCATAATTACCAGAATCAACAAGCAAAAGTTGATATGCACCTCCCCAAAGGCAGAGTGAGAATGCTTCAAGGAAGGGACATTTATACCCAATTTTCCCTTTGAACAAGATATTTTTTTCCTAAACTTTCCCAATTATCAAAGAAAAACAAGACTACATTCCACAAAGTATCGAACTACATAAAAGGATATGACAGATCAAATACTGAAATACATCCATTGCGACTTCTGCAATAATTTTGACTAAACATAGACTACTACCATCAAAGCAAATTAGATTTTAGCAACATCTAGTAAAACTACATCAAATACAAACAATAGCTGTTTTTTTTTTTATTAAACAAAAGTGTATCTGGATAGAAGTTACACAGACACGTTATCTGATACAATAATGTGTCTGGTCCACATCTGAGCATACTAAAAGTATCAATGTTAAAAATGGCACTCACTGTGGACACAATTTGTTTAACTCAGTGATTTTCAACCAGTGTGCCGTGGCACCCTGGGGTGCCTTGAATGATGGTCAGGGGTGCTGAGGGAACACGCCACAAGGGAAGGTGTTTGAAAAAAGGGTGAGAAACTTCCAGCTCTGCAAGCAAGGGTGACATAATTGGGCTCCTGAGCCCCACAGGTGTGCCACAGAAACAATGTAGTTGGGTCAAGTGGACTCAAAAAGGTTGAAAACCGCTGGTTTAACTAATCTATAAAGATGAATTAAAAGTAAAGGTAAAGGGAACCCTGACCGTTAAGTCCAGTCGCGGACGACTCTGGGGTTGCGGCGCTCATTTCGCTTTACTGGCCGAGGGAGCCGGCGTTTGTCCGCAGGCAGCTTCTGGGTCATGTGGCCAGCATGACTAAGCCGCTTCTGGCAAAACCAGAGCAGCGCACGGAAACACTGTTTACCTTCCCGCCTGGAGCGGTACCTATTTATCTACTTGCACTTTGACGTGCTTTCGAACTGCTAGGTGGGCAGGAGCTGGGACCGAGCAATGGGAGCTCACCCTGTCTTGGGGATTCGAACCGCCGACCTTCTGATCGGCAAGCCCTAGGCTCTGTGGTTTAACCCACAGCGCCACCCGCGTCCCTTTATAAAGATGAATTAAGTTAGGCCAATTTAAGGCTTTCTTTTTATAACAGGAGACATAGGGATATTGGTTCAAGATGAGGAATGAGGACTCGTGATATACCAGTCTAAAATGCAAGTCTGGCTTGTGGCAAAAACAGAAAGATGCTCTTTATTCCCATTGTAATTTAATTGTGCTGCATCGGGGTAATGAAAATCAGCTATAAGGCCTGTGCCAATGTCTCTTGAAGCAGCAAAAATGGGTGCAGAAGAGGGAATATTTGCCACACCATCTGAATTGGCAGCCTTCATTGCCTCTTGTGGAAGTGAATTCCATTGCCTGGAGATTGTACATTGTTTGGTGCTCAACTACACTCAATGAGCATCCTTCAGACCTCTGCTCTGTAGGGCTTGGGGCTGGCTTCACGCATTACATTTTTGGACAGACCCACGAGCACAAAATAATGAGGCGTGTATCCCGCCAAGTACGAGAGGCGTGTGAATGGAAAATCATTATTAAAACGTGAAAGACTCAGTAGCAAGAACCAGGAAAGTAATGGGACCCCACATCCAAATCGTTTAAAGGGTCCACTTGCTGGATTTCACACACAGGCTCGGGGGGTTCCACGTGTCTTCTGTACTCTCATGACGATACCCAAGTACAAAACGTACCATGTGAAGCCCCCCTACAAAGTGTGGGGTGGGGGTTTGGGAGTAGAGGGAAACAGAAGGGCAGAGAGCACTGTTTATCAGTGCTCCTCCTTTACCCCAAGGCTTTGGTTTTCAAATCAAACGCTTATGAGAAAACAAAGCGAGATCCCAATCTAGTCCCACAGTCGCAGGCTGATTAACCCTGAGTTCAAGCCCAGGCCCCCACGTTGCCTATAAATAGCTCTGCCTTTTCCTTTCCCATCCTCCCGGCAGGGGCTGCGAAATGCCTGCCCTTTTATGGTCAAAATGGAAGATTCCTAGAGCTGAGCAGTCCAGATCTCCCATGTTGGGGCTCAGCCAAGGGGCTCAGGGGGGATGCAGCGCTGGGTCTCACAAGCTGCTGCTGCTGCTGCTTCTCCTCAGCGTGTTCTTGGCCAGGATAAATCATAATGCCAAGAACAAAGCGCAGGTTTCCAGGGCCTTAGAGAAGGGGGTTGGTGGAGTTCAGGAGTTTTGGAAGCCATGGTTAGGAAACGTTTGGTGCTGTCTTCCTCCGCTCTGTCCTGTTCCCTCTCCCCTTCAGGGACCAGACATTTTGTTCTGGCTCCATGCGTGAAAGCTGGATTCTCCCCATAAAGGATCAAAGGCACCTCATTCTCTGCGGTTTTTGAACTATATGGCCAAATCAGGGCCAAATAAAGTGAATTTGTACATGGTGTTCATGGAATACATGAACATGTGTAAATATATCAAGGACACAACGATGAATGATTCAGGTTTGTGATTGTGCCATTATCTTCATGGTGATTTAAAATGCATATAGTTCTTATGTGTGGGTTTCTTTTAATGCTCTTTAAGAAATTTTCATTCATATAACAATGATACACAAAAGGCATCCCATAACGAACAAAAGGGGCATTTGCAAGTGTGATTTCTTTTTTTTTTTAAAGAAGAGGCTTTGCACACATGGCATTCAAACATGTATTGTATGTGTGCTTTAAGACGAAAACCCTGACAGAAATCCACATCCCGATTTTCAATTTGCAGGTGTGGATTTAAACTACAAAATGCAAATTCTAATCATTAAACGTTCCTGTCTCTATTTTCCATTTTAGAGGATGGCATTCATTGTTTAGCATGTATATAAAGGGTGAGGAAGAGATGAAATCTTGGTGACAGCCTTTAAGCGTTAACCCACCCCCTGCAATGGAGTGTTGGAATTCAACTATAAGCTTTCTAATTTTAATTTGTTAAATACATCACCATATACAGAAGTCCAATACTATAGCAGTATCAGTTTCTATGATGGCTACATAGATACATGCCAGCTCCTAGGAGCCGAGGCAGTTTTGGCCCCTAGTGGCTTTCTTGTTGTTTTTTGTTTTTGAGGGGCCCAGCCGCCTCAATGTTCAGAGGGTGTTTGGCTCTGCCCCCTGGCTCATTGTAACGTCACACACATAACATCAGGAAATCGCATCAGACCCCCTCAATCAACTTGAGAAGATGGCGCCTCTGATTATACACATATATAAACTGGTATGCAGATGTGGCATAAATCAAGTGGCTTTCATGACTGTGCATATTTCTACACATTTCTGAAAACTGTCTGAGTGCCATAGGAATAATAGCATGAGTCAGGATTGTTGCTTGGTACTGGGATGGCAGACCCTCCAAGTGTCGCTATTTTCCAGGGGACGATCCTGGACTTACAAAAGTTGTCCCGGTTTCCGATTTGATCCTGGAATGTCCCGCTTTTTCTTAGAATGTCCCTATTTTCATTGGAGAAATATTGCAGGTTATGGTAGGACCTCCTTATTTTGGACAGTATGGAGTTATCCGACCCTGAGCCATCTGAAGGCTTAGGTGGCTTCCCTGCATAGGGAAGTTTTAAAAAAAATGTTTAATGTTTTATTATGTTTTAATATATGTTGGAAGCTGCCCAGAATGACCAGGGAAACCCAGTCAAATTGGTGGGGTATAAATATTATTATTATTATTATTATCAAGGTAGTACATTTCAGCTGTGTCAGGGCAACTGGGCTACTCAAGAAGGTAGCGAAGAGCTCCTGGTAAAAAGGACAAAAAAACGACATACCGGTAGCACAATGTTGGTCTCATTCATGTGGGAGGGCAACTCTCTTCTCATAAGGTGAAATTGAAAATTACATGCAAATTTGTGTAAGGAAACCCTGATGACCACTTTTGTTAGAAAAGTCGGGAGCAGGTGTTTTGGAGTGGAGAAGTCAAAGGGAGAGGAAGTGCTTTCCCCTTTCCCCATTGCAGCTCCTACCCCACAAGCTGCTTAGTCCCACATAGAATTCAAGGCTCATGTTTGCGAGCCACCTGGAAGCCATGGGAATGAAGAATGAATGGGCTGGGTGCTGGTGACGGTTGCAGCATCAGGAAAGCAGCTGGTGGGGAAATGGTCAAGTACCTCCCATCTCCTGCTATGTTTATGTTGCAAATCAACCCCTCCTGGACTTCCCTACAAGGAGCTTTAGTCGGGTTTAAGTGCACACCTTTGTTGGTAACATGTAGTTTCAGCCCTTAGAAAATCCTGTTCGTGCTTCTCTGAAACTGCCCTTAGTTAACATTCTGCAATGCAAATGGGGGCAGCACAGGAGAGGATTAGCTGCTGGTTCTGGAAAAGCCAAGGCCCCCCCACCCCCAAGAGCAATGAAGTTTGTTCCCGAGAGCAATATAGATTTCCAGCAGATAGCGCAGCTCAGAACAAAATGTGCTCTCCGTGACACAGACAGCTCCTTCCTGCATCATCTTCCCAGGCCTTTGTCTCCTCTCAACCTTTTCCATATTCTAGAGTCTCCCCATCCCACATAAATTTTCTTCCCCCCCTCCTCAGTCTTTCCCAACTAGCTTTACACCACATCTTTCAACTTCCCAGTTTCCTGCTTGTTCTCCCTTTCCATACTTTCAGAAATACCCCAATGCTCTTAATATTTTCTTAACTGTTTCCGCCCACTTCAGTCGGCTGAAGGTGCTGATAAAAAGGCTTTTTTCTAGGAATTGCTGCTTTAAGACAATAATAATGAGCTAGTTTTGAATGTATTGCAGGGATGGGGAACCTGGTGCCCTCTACCACTTGTTGGACTCCAACTACTATCAGCCCCAGCCAGCATGGCCAATGGTCAGGGATGATGGGAGTTGGAGTACTAGCTATTTTACTTTGGCACCTGAGTAGAAGAAGAAGAAGAAGAGTTTGGATTTGATATCCCGCTTTATCACTACCCAAAGGAGTCTCAAAGCGGCTAACATTCTCCTTTCCCTTCCTCCCCCACAACAAACACTCTGTGAGGTGAGTGGGGCTGAGAGACTTCAGAGAAGTGTGACTAGCCCAAGGTCACCCAGCAGCTGCATGTGGAGGAGCAGAGACGCGAACCCGGTTCACCAGATAACGAGTCTACCGCTCTTAACCACTACACCACACTGGCTCTCATCCCCACCCCTTACTAACAGCAACAATGCAAAAATGTTCAATAATGAGCAATGTCCTGTCCTTTAATAAGCTGCCTGAGGTGGCCACCTCACTCTGCCTAATGGTAGTGCTGGCTCTGTGTTCCACACAGCGCACCCAGTGTTTGCTGGGATGTAACTGCTATGCAACTCAGTAAAAAAATAAAAAAGCCAAAAGCCGAACAAGACTGCAATAGCAGAAAGAGTTTCAGTTCTGGGGCATGTGAACTGGTAGGTCTGGGAGTGACACCTCTTGATCTGTTTACACATTACATTCCTAGGACAGAGGAAATGGTCTGCAGGATTCCTTCCCAAGGGAGACACAGTCACGTCACTAGGCCTGTTAGAGGAGACTGATCTCTTTTTACTGGCGACATCCATCTGTTGCGAAGCATTTGAGGAAAAGAGAAGGGAATGCAAAGGGGAAGTCCCCAGAGTGACATTTGAAAGGGTGATAAAGTCCATGGCTCTTTGTTTCCTGCATGTGGAAAGATGATGTGTGCCAAGCCTTGATATAAAAGGAGACCACCAGCACTCTCCACTACATGGGAGGGCAGCTCTCCATCAAATACTTCCCCTTCTTTTTATGTCTGACAATTGTGTAAATTGAATCATACGAAGTAGGGCCAGGATTGTACCCCCTGCCTCTGCTCAGAACCTCCACATGTTTATTTATTGATAGGTCCTCTTTTTCCAGGACACGTCCTCTTTTTCATGGGTAGAGTCATCACAGCGATCCATAGTTAAAAGTAGAAGTCGACAAATGTGCCTTCTTTTTTGCTCTTCAAAATATGGCAACCCTATTAACCATTTTAAAAATTCAAAGCAGTTTATAATAATACTTATGCTAGGGGCTCCTGCCTCTGCTCACATTGCTTGCCCATCTTGCCTACCACCATTTTAAAACCAGCCTTCTCTTTTGCGCCACTCCCTCCCCATGACTTCATATAAATCCAATATTGTGATGCAGCACTAGAAATCCTCCAGTGGGAGCTGCACTAATAGACCCTGGACATTTTTATGCATGTAGGAAGATATAATTAAAAATGTAAAAAAATAAAATAGCCATCAACTAACTAACAGAGACTAACTAACTAACTAATAGGGACCCAGGTGGCGCTGTGGGTTAAACCACAGAGCCTAGGGCTTGCTGATCAGAAGGTCGGCGGTTCGAATCCCCGTGATGGGGTGAGCTCCCGTTGCTCGGTCCCTGCTCCTGCCCACCTAGCAGTTCGAAAGCACGTCAAAATGCAAGTAGATAAATAGGTACCACTCCAGGGGGGAAGGTAAACGGCGTTTCCATGCGCTGCTCTGGTTCGCCAGAAGCGGCTTTGTCATGCTGGCCACATGACCCGGAAGCTGTACGCCGGCTCCCTCGGCCAGTAACGCGAGATGAGCGCCTCAACCCCAGAATCAGACACGACTGGACCTAATGGTCAGGGGTCCCTTTACCTTTACCTTTAACTACCGGTAATAGAGAAAGTTGTTTTCTAAATTGCCTGCATAAGCCTGGCAGCATAGAAGAGCTTTCAACAGACATTTAAAGGTTGAAACAGAAGGCACCTGCTGAATCTCTGTTGGCAGAGCATTACACGGGATGGGGCTAATCACACTAAAGGCTCTGTTTCATGATGACGTCCAATGAGCCTCACCAACTCAGGGGACAACCAGCAACACTCTGTGGATTATCTCAGTGATCAAACTGGGATATAAGGATTTAGGTGCTCCCTAAGGTACCCTGGACCCAAGTTGTTCAGGTCTTTGTAAATGAATACAAGGACTTTGAACCTGTCTTGGTAATCTCTGTTATTAGAAACCTCTGTGAACAGATCCCCCATACACACAACATGCATGTATGCAGACTTGCTCTGCACAATTGGGAACCCTGCAAAAAAGGAGGAGAGAGAAAGAGACCCCTCTGCACATCCAACTTGTTCACATCAAGGCTCTGTGCATACCTGCCTTATTTTAAACCAAAATTCATTTGACTATAACTACAGCAGATGGCTCTTTGTTCAAAATGGCTGCAGAACAGGTTCTCCACCAAGGTTCTTGTTTTGAAGATTTAAAGCACAGTTGTATGCATGCTTACATGAAAGCCCACCCCACTGTGTTTATTAGGATTTACTCCCTTGCGAGTATTCTTAGAATTGCAATCTTAATCTGGCAATCCTACCTGTACACACACACACACACACACGAGAGAGAGAGAGAGAGAGAGAGAGAGAGAGAGAGAGAGAGAGAGAGAGAGAGAGAGAGAACTTTGTTATTCTGTTAGTCTGTTCATAAAATGCTGGTGGTAAGTACATGCAAGAACATAAGCATTTACAGGAACACACATAATTACTCAAATTTAGCTGGATTATGAAGTCATAGTTCACTCTTGGTGATGTCATAACTCACCACTGTTGGTTTACTGGGTGAGACGGCTAATTACAATGAACACACTGATAATAACTGTGTGTGTGTAAAAAAGAGAGAGAAGAGAGAGGGAGGAGACGAGGGGGGGGGAGAGGGGAGAGGAGAGAGGCCCTATACCATGTTACACTCAGACCATTGACCCATCTAACTCAGTATTGTCTACACCAGTGGTCTTCAACGTTTCCAGACCCAGGGCCCACCATTAACCCAAATATGTATTTCTTGTTTTTAAACATATATATTTGTATGGTAGTGGTGCTGCTCTTGCGACCCACCTTAGATCAGGCTGTAACCTGGTAGTGGGTTCCAACCTGCCAGCTGAATGGTTTACATTGACTGACAGCAGGTCTCCAGGGTTTCAGACAGGGAAGCTTCCCCAGCCCTATCTACAGATGCCAAGGATTGAGCCTGGGACCTTTTGTGTACAAAGCATGTCCTCTACCACCAGTCTATGGCCCTTCCTGCATATACCCCCCCAACATTTCACAAGTGAAAATACTTGGAATCATGCTCCTATTCTCATACCAATATCGCTGCCTGAACTGCCCTCTCCTCACACCCCCTACACATCACTTTCCCTCTACCTGCTGTAGAGGTCAATTGACTATTAGTAGTTTCCTTATATAATGTCTAGGACTCTAGTTGAACATTTAATCTCAGAATGGAGCTTGTTATACTCATCACTGAAGAGCTGCAATATGGACTAATTCAGCAGAAATTGGATAGGCAATTAAGGCAAGGGAATGAAAGAGGTTGGAGCAGTGCGCTGACACCATGTGCCTGCAAGTTACATGTATGTGCACTAGAGTCAAGATATATCTGCCCCCCTTCCTTTGGAGATTCAATATCTAGGAGACTCAGGTAGGGGGTTGAACCCCCAATAACCACCATGCCCGTGTGTATACATTGTCAAGAAAAAGGCATTCTCCTACATATCCCCACAAGACCGAAATGGGGGGGGGGTGCTTTACCAGAAACTGGAGTAGTTGGAGGTACGGGATTGATTATTTGCCTACTATTATAATCCCCCTTTAGCTTGGCTTCTCCAGTAGGAGCTAAAATGCAACAAAAACGAGAATCCCAAAAAGAAACTGGAAGTAGAAGCAAAAAAAATCCAGTGGGATAGTTAAAAGATATATTTATTGATCCAATGTTTTTCGGACCTTGCTGGTCCTACTTTAGGGAAATCTAAAATCAATTTTTTTAAATATTTTAAATTACAAAACCAATCTGAGATTTCCCAGAAGAAGGACCAGGAGGGTCCAAAAATGCATTGGATCAACTTGTTTGACTTTTGACTACCTTGTTGCTTTTTTTGCTTCTACAGTACTTGAAGTTCCCACTCCAGTATTAGCTGTGCTCAAGAGAGGCCTGTGGATTAAGACATGACTACAGCAAAAATTCTAGATCTAAGTTCTAATTTGGTTTGAATGGAATCTATTCCTTTTTTAAAAAATGAAAACGCCACTGATGGAGGCATGTTCCCTACATACACACTCCACTGCCGCCCCAAAATGCTCTTTCCTCTCATCACTATTGCTTTGTGCTCAGAAGACGGGAAGGAGGAGGCAGAAAAAGAGGAGGAAAGGGAGAGGAGTAAAATGTATCATTCTGATAATCAAAACACTTCCTTTAATGGGCAGTAGGCAAAGCAAAACTGAGCTTTGCTGAGCGCTGGCTTACCCATTCTGCCTCTCGGCTCTGCTGACACTGTTAAATACGGGAAGAGGTAGAGAAGGACACACACCCCTCCCATAATGACCATAAATAGATGACGGAATGAAAATGGGTATCTCAGAGTGGAGTTGCTGGAGCAAAATGTTAGTGGTGGCCTGTTCTGTGCAGTTTTATGAGAGTGAAGTTCTCTTATAAAGGACAATATCTTTATGGGATTTCAGTAGCTGAATTACTAGAAATGCAGGCTATTTCCTCATTGTCTATAAGAATGCTTTAACCCCCCAGGGCTGACTTCTGCTAAGATCCCTAGACAGCAGAACAGACTGCATAGAGAGCCACACTATACCATCCTCCAAGAGGAGACCATGTCAATGCTATCAGAATTGACTTGTTCCCACAGCATTTAATCAAAACCCAAAGGGTTAAGACAGCAGAGAGCATTATTGGCTGCTCACTCGCCACCTTAGAGCAAATTTATACCACCAGGTGCCACAGAAAGGCACTGGACATAGTAGGAGATCCATTACACCCTGGTCACTGTTTCTTCGAGCTCCTGCCATCGAGACTGAGATACAGGACAATGAAGGTGAGAACAAGCCGTCTCAGGAACAGTTTCTTCTCCAGAGCAATTTCGGCCTTGAATGGAAAGTCTGGACTTTGAAGTCATTTTATTTTACTTGTTATATTGTATTGGATTGTACTGTTTTAATTAGTGTTTTGTAGTTATTTTAAATTTATATGGAGTGCCTTATCTGAGTGGATAGAGCAACCAAGTAATTTCATTGTTCCTGCAAAGGGACAATGACAATCAATATTATCTTATCTTATCTAATAGCATCTATGGCAAACAATCATATGGACAAAAACTGCAAAGCAACCTGGCGATGAGCAGTTGCAGGAGTTTGCCTGCGTCTCAGCCCCAGCAGCACCCCATGAAAACAACCGTGTGATTCTAAGGAGGTTCTCTCTCATTCCCCTCGCCTCCAAAGTATGAAAGGCTTGTGTGGAAGTATGGAAGTATTGGCAACTGGTTGGCCACTGTGAGAATGGAGTGGATTGGCACTTTGCCTGATCCAGCAAAGCTCTTATGTTCTGAAGACTTATAAAGTCTTGAGTTTCTCCCATAGAAATTATCCTGTTCTCCAGCATTACTTCAGTACATTTTCTTACAATTAAATCTGTCAGTGTGACCCTGGACATTTTACAGGTCTGCTCCTCCAAAGAGGCTCCTAAAATGACCCACCCTCCTTCTCCCCTTCTTCTCCCACATTTACACATGAGGTTTAAACCATGGTTGAGCCCTCTGATTTATATGAATTTGAGAATGAAAAGCAGGACAGGGAGACTTGTAATTTGAACGAGTATTCTTATCTAGTTTTTTGATTCACATTATGAAGCAATTCAGGTAAAATGTGTAACGGAAACACTGTAAGCCTAATGTGGAAAAATAACCGGAAAGGTGACAGACGGACAGACAGACAGACAGAGAGATAATAGAATGGCTCTGGGGAATAATATGACAGAGCAACAGTTCTGAGTCCACTATTATGGTCCCCACTTACTTTGGACAATACTCGGGTTAAGAACTTAATTCTTTCCGGAGGTCCGTTCTTAACCTGAAACTGTTCTTAACCTGAGGTACCACTTTAGCTAATGGGGCCTCCCGCTACTGCTGCACAGCTGCCACACGATTTCTGTTCTCATCCTGAAGCAAAGTTAACAGAGTCTGTAACCTGAAGCGTCTGTAACCTGAAGCGTCTGTAACCCAAGGTACCACTGTATCTAAAATATCACACAGTGTCCACTTACAGGTTGGTAGCCGTGTTGGTCTGTCATAGTCAAAACAAAATAAAAAATAAAATTTTTTCCCTTCTAGTAGCACCTTAGAGACCAACTAAGTTTGTTCTTGGTATGAGCTTTCGTGTGCATGCACACTTCTTCAGATATACTGAAACAGTGTCCACATCATCCATTTAAAATACTCTGAAGCCACTTTGACACTCATGCCTTCCCACCAAGATTTCTGGGAGCTGTAGTTTAAGGGTGTTGAGAGTTGTTAGGAATCTCATCACCCTTACCAATCTACAGTTCCCAGGATTCTTTGGCGGAAGCCATGACATTCAAAGAGGAACAGAGTGCCGAATGGTGTGGATGTGATCAAATATTTCCATTTAGCCATGAAGAGCTATGGAAAATAGATATGTGTCTGCATGCAGTAAAACAAAGTTGCACTGTCTGCCAGAAACACATGTGCACACTGCAGGCATATGGCACACACCATACGTACATTCATTAACACTGCCTGTGTATCTGAAGAAGTGTGCATGCACACGAAAGCTCACACCAAGAACTAACTTAGTTGGTCTCTAAGGTGCTACTGGAAGGAATTTTTTTATTTTGTTTCAACTGCCTGATACTTTCTGATTAACACACAATGAAGCACATTAACACAGTTATCAATTTGGGGCTGGGTAGACTGGATGCCTGGGCCCCCTTCTAATTCTTGGAATAGCCAAGCTAGCTTCCTGGTGAGATGATAGCCTGGGTGACGGGCCATTAAGGGGAACAAAGGAAGAGGCTTTGTGTGAGAAGACAAAATTCAACTTGCAGGTGGTTAGAAGGACAAAAGCAGAGTTGAGAGCGGAGAGTTGAGTGATGTGAGCTAGAAGCGAGGAGCTGGAAAGAAGTAAGTAGAAACCAGAGAGAGAGAGACATGCTTGATTTCTGCTTGAATCCAAGGCTGTGGCTTGAATCCAAGGCTGTGGCCTCTTGGGGTGTTGATGCTGTGAACCCCTCTATTGTAGGCTTAGGTTGAATGTCTGTGTAAATAAACCATATATCATAAAGATACCACAGTCTCCACTGTCCCTAATTCCAAAGGAAACATGAACCCCTGGTAAGTGCCTGGAACCCCTGGAATCTTGCACCGTTCAGAGATTGGGGTGGTGCGCAACAACTCTGTAGACAATGGGAGAATGGGATCAGACTTGCTGCCTATGCTGTGCCCCCAACACACACTCCGTGTAACTTGTGAAAGAGCCTGTGTGTGTACAACTGTGCAGGCCCAGGTTTTGTATATGCATTTGGGAACCCTGCCTTGCCTGATGAGCTCCATGTGTAGGCTCTTTCACAAGCCATGAATCTGGGCTCAGGGTAACCAACCTGGTACCCTCCCAATGTGGACTGCAGCTGCTGTCGTCCCTGACCACTGGCTACGCTTGTCAGGACTGATGAGAGTTGTAGTCTGAAACATCTGGAGGTCACTACATTGGCTACCCCAATTGGCAGTGGAAATGAAGACGTGGACTGCTGTTCCATTTGATTACCATAACGTGTGAAGAGGGCTATTCTGTAACAAGCTGGTGGGAGCTTCCAGTCTTAAGTTTCCCTGCTCATTCACACACACACACACACACACACACACACACACACACACACACACACATCTTACATAGCATAGCCTTGCAGCGTGTTTGCACAAGACACTAAGTGCTGCTGCGTTTTTGAATGGGACTGTAAAACCTGCGTTTGCATTATCTTCTGCATTAAAGGCTGTTACACAGGACACAAAACCTGCAAGTGTTTTTGAATCAATTCTTTGAATAATTCCTGCCTTTTTCCAGCATTCATGTACCTCAAAGTCACGTTTGACCTGTCTACCGTTTCAGAGGTGCACATTTTCGACCATTTCCTGACTGCTTCAGCTTTAATCCATAAAGTACAAAAAAAAGAAAAGAATGAGCAAAGAGGACCTAACAAATTACCGCAGTGACTCACCGGCAACACACACAAATTCTTTCTATGCCGTTTTAAACACAGTGCTTCTGAAGAGGAATAAAAGAAAGTGCTGGTGTAGAAATGTTGAAGGAAAAGGGGAGGGCAGAGGGCGGTTTTTTCCCTTTCCCCCTTTTTTCTTTTCTTGGACAGAACCAATTTTCCAAGCCTTTCAGTTTTGAAGCTGCAAACGTATTTTGCAAGCTGTAGGTTGTTTCTTTTTTCTTTTTTAAAGGAAGAAACTTAAATCATCTCCAGACAACTTTTTTGCAAGTGGCAAAGGAAACACTGCTCTGTCCAGGAGCAATTCAGAGAAGCAGCCTGTCTAGACAAAGCTTCCCCCTAATTTCCTACCGACAATTGCTTTGGGAAATCTGCACACGCATGTTCTGGAAAAGAACTCCTTACCTACCAGCTGGAAGGCACTAAAGTGGTCGGTCCTCTATGCCCATAGTGCTTTGGAACTGGGTGCCAGAAATGCTCTAAGTGGCTGAAGAATCAGCCACTGCCCTGCCCACCAGTCACTCTTAAATGTCAGGAGACTGCTCTGTTGTCAATCTGACCTGTTGGAAGGCTAGACTTGTGCATATGGGAAACTGCCTGGGCTCCAGGGCAGTAAATTGGCTTATTACCCAGAGTACTTTCTTACCCCCAGAGGTCCCACGGTATGATACTGGGGTGGCCAACATGGTGCGTTCCAGATGCCGTAGACTACAACTCTGAGCATCCTTGACCATGCTGGCCGGGGCTGATGGGAGGAGTAACTCAGAATGTTGGCTACCCCAGTGTTCTACCATGCAGAAAGATAATTCCTTGCCTCCCAGCAACGCTTAAGATACCTGTGACGTCTTTGTTTGCTGCGCCTTTGGCTGGTTGGTGCCAGCTTTCTCCGCTGGGCAGCCCCAGACTGCAGTTCTAGTCGGGCATTGCCACACACTACCAGAAGTGCCTGAAATGCACAGGCATCCCCCGCCCCCAGATCACTACATGCTGGCATGCTAAATTCAGCAACCCAACATCTGCCCCGGGACCACTCCATACTGGTGAGGCACTCCTGGGAGGTCAGAATGATCCATTTGCCATTTTCCACTTCAGGGTGGGAGGTGGGGAGGGCAGTCTAGATTGGAAATTCTTCTGCTTTTTATTTTTTTTCCAACTTGGAACGTGCTTTGGAACAAACAAATGCCAGCAGCTCCCGGAGACATCTGCGTCCTAGAGCCAAGCAGCCAGCCTTTGTAGTGCTGTCTGGTGATTCTGGGAGAAGCAGCCCTTTTTACCTTATACAGGGCAGGATGCAGCACCATTTACTTGTCAGTGTAACTTGCTCAGAGCAAGCCCTGGGGAACTTGGGGGGGGGCACTCAGGGGAAAGAGGTTTCTTAAGTTTCCTAAGTAGGTTCTAATTATGCTTCCCACAAAATGCTGTTTTATTGAAGATTGGCCTTTTCTTTTCCTGTGCTCTGCTACAGCAGTTCTCAACATCCATCGCTCTGCAGCGCTTATGATAACCATCTAGAAAAAGACACCAGGATGCAGAGATGAAAGGGGCTGCAGGGCAAACAGCAGCAGACTGAGATGTCATGATTCTGCTGAAAATGAGATTATTGTTATTTTTTTTAAAAAAACTGACTGCTGTGCCAGATCTTCTGCTCCCCATTTCCAGCCATTGTACACCACATCAACTCTCAAATGTTTGAGGGGTGTATTATGAGGGGAGACCAGTTAAGGTCCTTCCTACAAATGAAACTCCAAAACTCTTTGAGGGTAGAGATTCCCAACCTTTTAATTTCTCCTGTCCATTTGTCTCCATCACTCTTCATTCCTTCCTTTCTTTCCCATCCCAGAACAAGAACCGGTCCTGATGCAAAAATAATTCTACCACCGTGCAGAAGTTAGAAGCAAAGTCATTGCATATGGGGCACACTATTAGCACAACATCTAAGAATAGGGAAGCATTAGAGCCACAGACTTACATTGCTTTTATATGGGTATTATACAATTAGATGTTAGACATTCAACACACAGACCCATGTACCTGTAGAACACATTTGCCACAAACATGCAAACATCCACTCACACCGATGCATCCACAAACAGTAGGTAGGAACGTACCTGTGCTTGCCCACACCTGTCATGCACTAGGCCCTTGGTGAGGATGGGGAAGGTGGGCGCCATCTCCTCTCTTCGAAACACAGAGGGCCACACTGGACGACCAGTGTTGACACTCCTTTTTTAAGCCGCTGGCACAAGGGGTCCTGGGTGAAAACTTTTCCCTCACTGCTCAGAATCTGGAAAACCTTTTACTTTTACCTTATATGAGCTGAAAGACGATGCTGCACGGCTGACGGCCTCATCTGTCAGTGGTCCTGAGGGCAGCCATTGGCTGGGGCCTGGTCACGTGGTCCCGCTGCCTTGACCTGCGACAGTTCGAGCGAATGTTGGTTTTACCCCCTAAGGAAGGCGTGCTTGACAATTTTCATATTTCTTCTAAATTTGGAGATTTCAGACAATGCTCAGAATGCCAGAAGCCCATGTGGAAGTCATTAAGACTGCGAGGGAAAGAGGGAGGGAGACAGGCAGCCAGTAAAGGGGGGGCAGTGGAGGAAAGAAGGAGGGGTGGCAGGGAAAGCTTTGGGAGGTGGGGCAAGGGAGGGAGGGAGGCCTGAGGCTGTTGCCAGCTACATGCCTGGGAACGTAAATGAACTCACTCAGAGAAAGTTGTTTGTAATAATTTACTTCCTCTCCAGTTTTTCCTGCCCCATTTGGGAAAGCAGAGAAGCGCTGAGAACCACATGCTTGGAAGGAATAAATCCCACTTTGCCAATGGCAAATGCCGAATACCCTCTGCCTGCAAACTGCGGGAGATGAGAATAACTAAGGGCAAGATCAATTAATGCACATTATTTACTGATTAACCCCCCACCCTTTAATTGCCACTTTATACAAACAAGATGGACCCCCGCCCCAGCATTCTTTCTTTATATGTTAGCGATGGTGGCTCTGTTGGTGCTATACATTTAAAGAACTATTGTACCGCTTTAAACAGTCACCATGGAAACATTTGGAACACGGCGTACAGTTCTGGTCCCCTCGCCTCAAAAGAAGAATATTGTACGGTTGGAAATGGTCCACAAAGGGGCAACTCAAAGGATGGACTCCCCTATGAGGAAAGGTTGCAGAGTTCGAGACATTTTAGTTTAATGAAAGGGTGAGTGAAGAGGTGGCATGATAGAAATTTCTAAAATTATGCGTGGCAGGGAGAAATTGGAGAAAGAAAAGTTTTTTTCTCCTCTCCTGACACTGGAACTCATGGGCACCCAATGAAGCCGAGTGTTGGGAGATTTGCGATGGATAAAAGAAAGTACTTCACACAGCGCATAGTCAGACTATGGAACTCGCTCCCCCAGGAGGCAGTGATGGCCACCAGCTTGGATGGCTTAAGCAGAGGATTAGACAAATTTGTGGAGGAGAGAGCTGTCAATGGCTACAAGCCATGATGGCTATGCTCTATCTCCAGAGCTGGAGGCAGCAATGCTTCCAAATACTAGTTGCTGGAAATCACGGAAGGGGAGAATGCTCTTGAACTTGTGTTCTGCTCCCTGGTTTTCCATAGGCATCTGGGTGGCCACTGTGAGAACAGGATGCTGGACTAGCTGGGCCAATGGCCTGATCCAGCAGGCCTTTCTTATGTCCTTATGGTTCCCCACCAAAGAATGTAGTTTGTTAAGGGTGCTGGCAGTTGTTAGGAGACTCCTATTCCCCTCATGGGCCTACGTTAGTTTAACCATCAATCCCTCTTCCCAGGGAGTTCTAGGAATTGTAGCTCTGTGCCGAGGAATACGGTTAAAATACAGTCCCTGGGTTCTTTGGGGGAAAGCCATGAAGTCTTTAAAGTGGCATGATCCTGCTTTAAATTTGCAGGGCAGATGAGTCCTTTGTCTTATGCTGGTGATTCTGCTTATGTAGCCAGGCAGTGGTGGTTCTGGATCAGTGAATTTAGAACAGTGATGGCTAACCTTGACACCCCAGATGTTTTGGAACTACAACTACTAGCTAACAGGATCAGTGGTCAGGGATGATGGGAGTTGTAGTCCCAAAACATCTGGAGTGTCAAGGTTAGCCATCACTGATCTAGAACATGTGGAATAGAATGTATCTTGTTCATCATGAGTAACTGCAGCCCAGGACTGTACTGAGGATTCCATGGGGTGGGGGGAGTGGGGAGTTGGAAGAGATCTCGAGATGTTCCCTGGCCTGGCTTAATCTACCTTGTGATTTTCATTACTTTGAAAAGCTTCATCTGACCAGGCTGAAAAGGGTATCTGGGCAGATGAATACACCAAGACTATCCTTCCCTCTCTGTGTTTCTGTATATGACACAGAGAAATACGGTATGGTGAATTGCCTGCTTTTGATATGACCAACCTGGTTGGATGGAGTCTTTTAAGGATAGAGAATGAGATTATTGGAAATCTTTCTTGCATATATCCAAGACCCGGGTCTTTTCCTTCTATAGAAAGGCACTTTCCAGGAACACCATGTTTTTCTATGTAACCTCTGGTTATCTTCCACTTTGGCTGGGGGCCATGAGTACAGTAAATTAAATGGAAGGTATTTTTTTATGGCTGACTTTGCAACCAAACAATATGAGGTTAGTTTTGCTCCCCCACAGCCATGGCTATACTTTTATATGTTGACAGCCTTGTCACAGCCACCTCCATGATCAGACTCCAGGTTGCGCAGGCCAGAGGGAGATTTTTGTTTGAGCAGTCATCAAGTCACAGGTAGAAGCCACACACCCTTCCTGTGTGTCCATCCTGTCTTCCCTGAAATGTTTAATGGCACATGTCAAATAGCATCCTTGTGTTCCTTTCTACACCCTGTTGCCACATACACATTTCCTAATAAGAGGAAATGCATCACCCGAAAAGGGACACAATTTGCATATGCTGATGAACATTTAGAAGGAATTAGAAATACAATGCCACTCACTATAGTGGGGGAAGCCTGTGGCCAGGAGACCTTTGTGCCTACTCAGGGCCAAGCTAAAAAACTGCATTAGCTCTGCATCTGTGTCTCCATGGACACCATTCGGAGACAAAGGACACACCAGGGTTTGTGAATTGGTCCTGGTCTGGAGAAATAAGACAGAGAGACTGGCACCCACACCATATGTTTAGAACACATGTCTTGGCCCAAAGAACCCTGGGAACAGTAGTTTATCCCCCAAAGAGCCATAATTCCCAGCACCCTTGACATGCTACAGTTCGCAAGATTCCTTGGGGGAAGCCATGTGCTTTAAAGGTATGGTGTGGATGCACTGGGCCAACTTTTATGGGAAAAGTTCTCCTTTGAGAACTTAGTCATGAGGCTAATGGGTGCCCTCATGCCACGCTATTAAGCCTAGAATCCTCCTGCTGAGAGACTTGCAAGTACCGCAGTGGGGTAGTCTTTGTTGTGGTGGTTCTCTCATCCTCCCTACCTGCACAGGTTCTGACCTTGGACAGGGTGATACAGCAGCCTCTGGTAGCATCTTTGAGTGCCATTAAAGGTCATACGACCATACTAGGGGCAGGGCCATAGCTCAGTGGTAGAGCATCTTGCTTTGCATGCTGAAGGTCCCAGGTTTAATCCCCAGCATCTCCAGTTAGAGTTATGAGCTGAAACCCTTGAAAGCTGCTGCCAGTCAGTGTAGGTAATATGGAGCTAGATGGACCAGAGGTCTGACTTTGTATAAGGCAACTTCCTATGTTCCTACCTATGTACTTTCAGAGCTGCCAATCAGTGCTGGCAGTATTGCACTAGATGGACCAATGCTCAAACTCAGGAGAAGGGCAGCTTCCTATGTTCCCCTGCACCTTCAGAGGAGGTGGATATTGACCAGGGATGTAATCAGGGATAATGGGATAGAAGTTGGCAACTTAGCTCTTTCTGCTCAGGAGGTTAATAGGCAAAGGTCAGTCCTGACAGTTCCTCCTGCTAACAAAGAAGCCAGTACAGCAGATATGGTTTCTGGTCGCCTGCCCCTGTTGCATTTGAGGAGAGAAACACAAAACTCAATCATGTACGGATGGGAAACATGAGCCCATGTATGGTAGGGTTTGCACTCAGGATGATTTAATTACCAGCCAGCTGAAAACCCATGAAAGGCATTAAGGTTATAGGAACTCTGGATCAGCAGTTCCTTGTGCTTTCGTTCACCTTGTTCTTCTGATCACAGGAATGTCTGTGAAAATCCCACATATAGGAACCGGCTGCTCCCCCTGGTGCTGTTGCCTCCCTTTCCTCAAAGCACTCACAGTGCATAATAATGGCTGTCACGGAAGAGCACGGCTTTTGCATGACGAATAAGACAAAGAGCAGAATAAATGATTTCTAGTATAGTTCAGGGCACAGATTTTCCACCTCCGTTTTATAACTTGGCTAAGTTATGCGTTGATCCGGGCTGCCTTTGCACAACAACACTGGGCTTATTTTTGTCTTCCTGGTGCTCCCTAGCAGGTAATGAGGCACATATGTCAAGGGGTTAATCATCTGTTTTTAGTTACCGCTCTCCAGGTAGCTGATGCATTTTCCAGAGATGCGTTGCTAAAAATAGGTGTGATTATTGACCCCCTGCCCTCCACACACCTTGGCTTGCCAGGTGGGGAGCATCATGAAGACAAATATAGCCCCTCTCCCCAAGGCGGCAACCTTAGGGGTCTAGAACAAAATATCTGATGTCTTGAGCTGATGCCTTTTGCACAGCCATTCCAAAAGCACGTTTTCACATTCATGGGAATCTTAGCAATTCTGTACCTAGAGAGGAGGGGCTTTGCTCCTCAACTGCAATGCAAAGGTAGCTGGGGAAAATAATGTGCTTGATTTTCAAATCCTAAGCCTGATATTAGGAGCACACATGGTGTGTGATAGCCTAGCAGGATGCGTGCAGGGCAGGGCAGTTAATCCGCTGAGATCCACAAGGATCTCTGTTCCAGCAAATAACAACTTGCCATGAGTTCGTAGCACTGATACTGGAACGGTCTGCAGCTCCTTTGAAGGCATGAGACTATTTCACACAGTGGAATTTCAGGAATTAGGGATGGATTATTATGGCCAGGGCTACATTTTTCTTGGAAATGCAGGCCTTTTAAAACAGCCAATATCCTTTAGAGAAATCCCACCAGTCCAAGGGAGAAGGCAGCCTGTTCCAAAAAAACTGGCTTGTTTACACCCTTCCCAATACCTTCAGGAATCCTTAACATACTTCCCTGGGCATTATGGAGTCCAGAAAAAGCCCTTAAGGGCTTCTCTTAGATGACTTATTTGCTGAGCATTCTTCCTGATTGGTTTGCACAAAGTTTACAAGGATTTTAAATTACATCCAGGCTTTGCTGAGCATTTACTCTGATTAATTTGCAGAGTGTTTATACGTTCATCCCACATGTTTCAATGCATGATAACGTCAAGGTTGTAGGTTCAATCCCTGTATGAGATGGCTGCATATTCTTGTATTGCAGGGGGTTAAATAGATTATCCTTGAGGTCCCTTGCAACTCTACGATTCTATGTTTTCACCTTCACTTTCCTAACTGCAAAAAGTCTGTTTCTTTTTTAAAGGTGACTTGTGCAAGGGCGTCAGAGCACTTTAATCCACTTTAATTGCTCAAACCTGAATTTCCTGGTATGGTCCCCACTTTCAGTTTTTCTAGAATGCCAGGGGGTTCATAGATCCAATGCTCTACTCTACCATTCATGCTAGCTCTTGAAAATAACTGTAAAACATCTCTATTGCCCCAAATAGTCAAGGATTGAGGAATTGCCCCCTCCCTGCTCCGAAATCTGCAACCACATCAATTGCTGCCGTGCTGTTTTGGTTGAAAGTACCAAGCAGCCCATTATTAGACCAAATTTGATGCTTAGTGTGACACACCCATCTACGTTTCTACCAGTCAGTCACTGTCCTGGAAAAAGTATATCTACAACTGCCAGAGAAATTGCTGGCTCCAAGTCGCAATTCCCTTTGCGCTCTCTCTCTTCTGCCAGTGTGGTGTAGTGATTAAGAGCAGTAGACTCGTATTCTGGGGAACCGGGTTCGCGTCCCTGCTCCTCCACATGCAGCTGCTGGGTGACCTTGGGCTAGTCACACTTCTCTGAAGTTTCTCAGCCTCACTCACCTCACAGAGTGTTTTTTGTGGGGGAGGAAGGGAAAGGAGATTGTGAGCCGCTTTGAGACTCCTTCGGGTAGTGATAAAGCGGGATATCAAATCCAAACTCTTCTTCTTCTTGTGCATGTGGCATACAATGATACAAAAATGTGGTGAGGCAAGGTTTTGCAGGAGTCAGACATCTTGCTTCTTTGGGGTTTGGTTCAGGCACTTGTCTCAGGACTCTTCCAGACTGTCTTTTGTGCTATTTTTCTAGGCACATCTCTGGCCTTTAAAGTGCCCTGTCCGAGCATTTTACTGCTGAATCAGAGCAAATGGCAATTAAGTTTTCTGCAGATTGCCATTTGCTCCAATTCAGTGGTAAAATGCAGATTTTTCCCAGGGAATGCACCGGGGCCAAAAAAACAAAAGCTGCTCGGACAGAGTTTTAAACCACAGGCCTTTTGCCTGCAGTGCAAAAGGAAGTCTGGATAAGCCCTCAATCAATACCAGGTCTTATTAGCGCTGCCAAATGGATGAGGGGCATAAATGAAAGCAGCCGAGCAAAAGGGACAGAGGAAAGTGTGTGACAAGAGCACAGAGTCAGCAAAGAGGTGCAATGAACCAAATGGCGAATCCAAGCAACAGCTGAACACTCTCTTTACTTTTGCTTAAGCTGTGCCCATTCTGCTCAAAAACTTCACAATTCATGCTATCATGGTTGTTGCAAAGTAGGAGACGTCATTCTCAGGGAGGTAAAGTCTTCCAAGAGCATTGGCCCGCTGTCATCACATAAGTGGGTGGCAAATGGAGGAACGCAGGAAGCTGCTTTGTACTGAGTCAGAGCATTCATCCATCTAGCTCGATATTGACAGCCACTTCTCTAAGGTTCCAGACATTGGGACATTCTCAGCCCTACCTAGAGATGCCAGCAGTTGAACCTGGGACTTTCTTCCTGCAAGGCTGAGGCTCTGCGACTGAGCTACAGCCAATTTCAGCCAGAGCCTTTAAAATCTCAAAGCAGCTCTTTTCTGTTCTTTACAACATGCTTCTCTGCAGAGGAGGTTTCTGTTCCCATCTCGTTCTTGTGTTTGCCCTGTTTCACCTACTCAAGTCACCCAGTCAGATCACTTCTTACAGTGATGGGCTGGTGCTAGCAGAAACACAAATATACTCTGCCATTAAATACCTTCTATAATTAGTAACTCGATTTCTAAAATGAAGTGAAAAATGTAATGTTCCCTCTTGTTTGCTCACTAGATGCTAAAATCTTGTTCCATGACCCGACAGGGCCATGCCCTCTGTTTCCAAGAAGACTTAATAAGGTAATGTTTAGGATGTTACTATCTTTACAGCCCTTGTCTTATTGCAACTGTGTAAAATAAAACAAAACATTCTGAGTGAAGAAGAATTTCAACAGAGTTCATTTTTTAAAAATTTGTTTCTACACAAATGTACCAGAACAAAACTCCATTGTAATCCATCTGGGCTTGGTGTCTCCATCAACCGTGATTGCCTCTCTTCCTGCCTCCATAACCATTAATCTTCCTGACTTGATTGTGGTTGCCTACGAACAGCTTTCAGTTTGAAATTCAGGCATGTTTTACCACTCCCAGTTCCTGGATCCCATAAGAAGCTGCTTGGTTTTTTCAACCCAAAGTCTTGCAGCAATTGATGTGGACGCAGGCTTTGGAACAGGGAGAGAGGGGTCCTCAATTTTTGACCATTTTGGGCAATGGAGATGGTTGTACAGCCATTTTAAAGAGTTAGCACCTCTGAAGACATCCCTTTTTATTGTGCATTCATGATTTTTGGTGCTCATGATATTATCAGGACAGTCCCATATGATTCCACTTTCAATACTATTTGCGCCTGCAAAAGTTTTGTGGCTGTCATATTGCTTCATTTCCAGTCAGTGTATATCCTATAACATCCTGCTGTGGTCCTGTAACTTTTCATACCACAAATGTCCAGGGTTGTGTGTTAATGTGTGTCCCACTTTTGTTGCACTCTAGCCCCTCCAGACAACAATGATGTGGTAGCATTGGGAAAATATCACAGAACAACCCAGGAAGCAGAGTAAATCCACCACTGATGCACTATTATTGTGTCAATAGCATAGTTGCAGAATATACCTGAAATAAAACTTGCCTTCAGAAAGGTGGAATGGCAGAGTAGAGCTTGGCTTTCTGTTGGTTCCCACCATTCACCATGATGTCTCCATCATTCAGCATGGCTGACGATGAGCTGTGTGACCTGTTCAGTCCCTAAGTCTGCACAGCTGGTTTACTAGGCTTCCCATGGAGGGGAGAGATCTGGAGGGAAATGTGTCTCTGTTTCCTGGTGATGCCTTCCAGTTCTGTACCAGGAAGACAAGAAGCTGCCATCTAGATAAGACCAAGGTGGACCATGTTTGCTCTTTATGGATCTGCTTTAAGTCAGTCTCCTTTGGCTTTCCTCTCTAGTCCTGTCAAAGTGAAGCATTACTCCTAACGATAAGCTTCCCGAATGGTTGTGTATCTTGAGGGGCGCTGCTACTGCTGCTGGAATGTCAAGCGCTCATGCTCAGACAGTCTGCTCCTGCTGTGAGTTGGCTCAGAAGCTGTAATGCAAAAAGCCTCCAAGTTGCTCCTGCCCAGTGCTGGAGAGCCATATGCATCTGATTCTGACCTCCTCAGCTAGTGATGTCTGAATATGCTTCAATGCATTAGGACAGGGCCAATCAGAAACTGTGAAGGTGCCTGGCCGTCTGCCTTCATGACATAGCTCTGCCAGTTAACATCTGTCCTTTCATCTACCACCTTGACAACATACTTAATTATTCCAAACTTAAAATGTCACGGCATTATTTTAATATGATTGAGGGCGGAAAGTTTGTTTTGCATCCTTTTCCACGTTGTGCTTGTGGCAGGTGCCCTATCATCATCCTTCCTACGTTATATTACTGGGTAGCTTTGGAGCTTGGCTACATGTTAGAGAATTGCTATGCATTCCCCTAAGGGTGAATAGACTTTCCCTATAGCCTAGCAAAGGATGCAAGTGGCGCTGTGGGTTAAACCACATAGCCTAGGGCTTGCTGATCAGAAGGTTGGCGGTTCGAATACCCGTGATGGGGTGAGCTCCCGTTGCTCGGTCCCTGCTCCTGCCAACCTAGCAGTTCGAAAGCACGTCAAAATGTAAGTAGATAAATAGGTACCGCTCCGGTGGGAAGGTAAACGGCGTTTCCGTGCGCTGCTCTGGTTCGCCAGAAGCGGCTTAGTCATGCTGGCCACATGACCCGGAAGCTGTATGCCGGCTCCCTCAGCCAATAAAGTGAGATGAGCACCGCAACCCCAGAGTCGTCCGCAACTGGACCTAATAGTCTGGGGTCCCTTTACCTTTATAGCCTAGCAAAGAAATGGCATCTTCTAAGCCAGTGGTGGAGAAACTGGCCTTCCAGATGTTGGCTGGCTCCAACTCCCACCAACCCCAGGCAGCATGGCCAATGGTCAGTCCAATAACATCTGGAGGGCCACAAGTTCCCCACCCCTGTTCCAGGTAGATCATACAACTAGCACTTAGAGAAGATTCTACTGGAGGAAGTGCTCCCATTCACTTAAGTTTACACACACAGGCCTAATAAGGAAACATAGCCAATGCTGCTTTATAAAGACTGAAACACAGTTATCTTATTTTGGACAGGTCACTGAATACAAGGCAAGTTATTCTTATTGTGCCCACCTTGCTATTTAATTTAGTGTACATCTGTCTCCAGAGCTGCTGGTTCAGAATTTCCCCCCAGCATACTATATTCAACAGCAGTTACAAAATGCAAAATGTTATTCCTTCCCCAACATGTTTTTGTGTATGTTTTCAATGTACCAGGGCAAGCTTCTGAGAGAGGAGAATCAAGCACAGGATACGTCTGTGTCTGTGCATGCACATTGGTCCTGTGAACCCAGACAGAAACCACTGGCCCTGATAAGGAAAGCCTCCCTCTTGTAACTCCGAGTCATTGTACAAACACATTACACTTGCAGCGCCTGAACCAGCCACGTAGCACCAGCTGAGGGTGGATTGTTTAGCGATAAGCTGGAGTTTCTTGGCCCATATATTACCTGAAGCAGCTGAAACAAGAATCTGGCTTCCCTTTTAAAATAATATCAATAATAATAATTGCATGAGCTGCCAAGATTAAATGAGTGGCGAGTGGCATGATTAATGAGTGCAGCAAGGTCAACACACCCTTGCAAGGTCACATTCAGAACATGCCTGTGGCTGAGTTTTATACTAAATTGAATCTGCACGCGCACACACAACTTGAGTGTTAAGTCGGCTTAAAAAGTATCCCTGTTTGGTCATCTCTTTATTGCAGCACAAACATGAGTGGTGGATAAGGTTTGCCCATGTCAATTTCCTATAGGACTTTCACACCACTGTTATTGACTATGAGCCTTAAATACCATAGAATCATAGAACTGTAGAGTTGGAAGGGACCTCCAGGGTCATCTAGTCCAACCCTCTGCAATGCGGAAATCTCAACTAAAGCATCCATGACAGACGGCTGTCCGACCTCTGCTTAAAAACCTCCAATGAAAAAGAGTCCACCAGCTTCTGAGGAAGTCCGTTCCACTATCAAACAGCTCTTACTGTCAGAAAGTTCCTCCAGATGTTTAGTCGGAATCTCCTTTTTCGTTTCTTGAATTCATTGGTTTTCCCCCTACCCTCTGAAGTAGGCGAAAACAAGCTTACCAGCCCAACTGCTGGACAGGATAGCCAGGCTCACCTTAGTAATGAGACTACCCAGTTTATCCTTCTCTGAAAGGCATTGCTGGTTTTGAGCCAATATGATCCTCCTCATATGCATAGTCACAGCCATGCACAGAAAGAGTTTCTTGTGCTAGTGTTGAGACCGCCAGTCAATAGGACTGCTCCGGAGGAAGATTCCTTGAGGGGTTTGCCTAATAGGGCAGTTGTCAAACATTGCCCTCTAGATCTTTGAAATGGCAGGGCAAGTTGGGTGCAGAGTGTGTCTAGGTCCATTAGCTGCAACCCGTTCCCCAAGAGACAGTGTGATTTGTTTTGGCAGAGGATGACTAAGAGGGGAGCTTAACAATCCATCTCAGAAATCCCTGGGTGACAACTTAATGGTTTGAAGTGAGTGCCAGGTACAGGCATAGAAGTAAATGTTAGGGTTTTGGGAGCCGTAAAATCTTTCTGCAGTCAGAGTCTTGGCTGGCCTTGCTCAGGGTGTGGCCAAGCTCCACTGGGCAGACAGGACCAATTAGGGAAGGATCTGAGGGCTTTGTTTAGACTGGTTTGAAAGCAAAGCTCAAAATGCCCACAAGGCCTACAAGAAACATGTGTAACTTGTGAGTTGACCCATCAAGCCAAAGGTGTCCCACGAGAAAAGGATGGTATTTTTCTGGGTCTTTGGATAAAAGGTGGTATACAGATTTTAATAAAAACAGACAACAACAACAACAACAACAACAACAACAACAACAACAACAACGTGTCTTCATAACTTTCCTGTTTTACTCATTTCTTTTGAACAAAGACATGGGGATTGCCAAGTCCTTGGAAGGTCAGATGGCATCGCTGGTGGTGTGCCTGGGACATGGCGGACAGTCCAAAAGGAAGGCTCTGAGGTGGGTCAAGTCTGGTTGAGCCATCATGATAAATGGGAACCATGTTTCCATGATATTGTCTTCCTTGCTTAAACCTCTGATCAAATGACTATATGAAGTTAGTACAATCTGCCAAGTCCTGTTGATTTGGCCTGAAGTTTCCCATCCCTGACTTAAGGAGAGGAAACTGTTGGTGTGACAAATGGGTAGTATCTAAATGAGAAGGATAGTACATGTATGACAAGGCCAGACCAACATTGCAGCTGAGTGCTCCAGACCCTAAGCATGGCCATGGCTAGTATTTGGCACACTCAAGGACCCATGTGTCTGATGCACATCACAGCACTCTCAAGCACAGCACTACTGTGCACAGATCTGCAAAGGGCAGAACTAGCTTGACTATCATGCTTCTCAATAACTTGTCCATCCATCCATATCTGATCCAATTTGCCTTCCCTCAAATTGCACGTTAGCTTGTCTGTCCAGTATTTACTGTCACAAAATTACGCTGCCGCCTGAACTGCACTTGAGCTACACTTTTGTAGACAAGTCTACAGCTGTGCATGCTTGCTTGTGTCCTCGTCTATTTGATCTTTGATAAAGATCATCAAAGGAAGTCCAACCCCCCATCCTGTATTTCTGCAGCGACAGTGATAATTCACAGGCTTCCAAGCCATTATTTCTGAGCAAATCAAACTGCAACTTCAAAAGGAGAAGGGAGACATAGTCTGGACCATTTCCCTATGTGCACACAAAACAAATACCTATGGACCAGGTTTCACAATATTGCTTGTCAGCCTAATTTGTTTCAGGAACATTACGGAGATTGGCAAAGAATTTTGAAATCTTCTAGCTGTCTGAACATCAGGGCCTAGTCAACTCTGATTCCTGTGGCAGCTGGAGTTCAGGATGTCACACATATCCCTTTTAATTTTTTGCTGAGTGATGTAGGTGGTGCCCATCTTTCTTTGGAAACAAATGTTAAACCACACAGGGAGCACTGGCATGGAAAGGATGCTCTGGAAGGGTTAGGTGAGATGGTTGAATTCAGCCCAGTGTCCCCCGGGAATGCTGCAGCTGCATGGCCATGACACTCTGCAGTACCTTTGCCCCAAAAGGGAATATCTGCAAAGGAGTAGCAGCTGTTATATACTATTGGATCCAGGGAGGGTTTTTCCACTATCATCTCCTTCAAGGCAGCCGGCACCATCGCCTCATGGAAAGATGCATTAACCACACCTTGAATCCACCCAGGCATGCCCCCAACTCAGCTAGCTTTCATCAGTCATGAAGGGCAAGGGTCAAGAGGAGAAATCATTGGATGCATGCTCACAAGCACAGCATCATCTGCAAAAATTGCAAAAACTGCAACTGATTCCACAAAGCATGACTTGATGGGGCATTGAATGATCCCTGCCTGAACCTCTGGAGAGCTGCTGCCAGACACAGAGTAGACCAGAGGTACCCAATGTGGTGCCCTCCAGATGTTGTTGGACTACAACTCCCAGCATCCCTAACCATTGGCTATGAAAGCCGGGGCTAATGGAAACTGGAGCCCATGAAAATCTGGAGGACACTGTGTTGGCTACCCAGTAAACAATACAGGCATAGATGGTTTCACCAGGTACGAGGCAGCATCTTATGAGTTTAGACATGGATTGTGTGCAAGGCACCCCCATTATTGGTGCTCGCTTATGCACATCTTATGCTTCCTACAAGCAAGCATTGTATCACAGTTTTCCTTGGCAGCTGCGAGTAACATGGGGTGTGGTTGGGGACAGGAGGCCAGGAGATGCAGGAAGCAGGACGGAAGTTTCTGTGTGCAATCATTCACACTGGCTAATTTCCCACCAGGTGCTTGGGATCAAGGAACTAGAAACAAAGACACACAGAAAGGAAGAACAAAATGGCTGTTAGCAAGAAACCTGTGCATCTGGAACATGTAAGGGGAGAGGTGATGTAAACAGCATTGATAAATGTGCTCAGGCTACAGCAGCAGGATATACACAACGCCTGGATTCACCATTGCTCTCCTCCAATCCCCACTTCGCTAATTCACTGTTTATTGACAAGGAACGTCATATTTCTTCCAAGAGCTTCATACGCAGATTTGTGTGTCCTTAATGCATTGCCAGGTGTGAGGAGGAATGGGTCATGTCAAGGAGACCAAGGACAGCTGGGGGTGCACAGCAGAGCAGAGAGGCTGAGATTGCCTCATAAGGCTCCCACACACCTCTTGGTGGTGTCCACAGCCTTTTGGTCCAGTGGTTAGCATGCCAGGCTTATTTATTGATTTATATCAATCACTGTGCGCTACTCAAGGCAGCTGGCAGCAATTTAAAATCCTCTGTGTCCTAAAAACCCATTACACCATAAAACTGCATCAGAAATGCAGCATTAAAAATACAACAAAGGCAGAGGCCACAGATAAAACATGGCCTTAAATGCAGCCCATGCTTAGCTGGCAAAAGCTGTCAGAATAAAAATGTTTTTACCAATTGGCAAAGCACCTTTGGGGGGTGAGTGTGTGTCTGTACTTCACAGGACAAGGAGTCCTGCAATAGTGGTGAAGACAGTGAGAAGTAGTGAGAAACGTGGAAATTCTGCAAAGACCATTGGCATAGCGTGGGTTGCCAGTGCCTAGGGTCGTGTGGGAGGGAGAGAAAGGGATGGAGTACGCATGCACATTCAACTGCCTAATGGCATCTGCATCACCCAGGAGATTGCAGCCGCAGAAATAAGAAAAGAATAGTCATTCCGTTGCCTGAAGAAGTCACTTCCTGGATCTCATGGGGAAGCTGTTTTCAACAGAGCCCAGCAATGGAAGTGCACAGCTGAACTGAGGCAACATTGGGTGTTGAAATTTTGTGCCTCTAACAATTATGCACCCGGGGCAACCACCCCTATGTCCCTACCACCACACTATGCCACTGCTAGAAACATAAGAAGAGTCCTGCTAGATCAGGCAAAAGTCCCTCCAGTTCAGCATCCTGTTCTCACAGTGGCCAACAAGATGTCTATGAGATGTCCATAAGCAGAACAACACTCTCTCAAGTTCCCAGCAACTGGCATTTAGAGGCATCCTGCCTCCATCATTGGAGGTGGAGCATAGACATCCTGGCTAGTAGCCATGAACGGTTTAATCCTCTTTTAAGAACATCCAAGCTGGGGGCCACCATCACTACAACTTTTAGGAGTCAGTTCCATAGTTTAACTACATGCTGGGTGAAGAAGTACTTTATTTTCTCTTTCCCAAATCTTCCAACATTCAGCTTCATTGGATGTCCCCAAATTCTAGTATTATGAGAGAGGCAGAAAAACATTTCTCTGCCGCCCACCACCCAAGACATCATGTCCACTTCTCGGATGAGTGCTGTGGTTGATGATGACATAGTACTTCTATGGCAAATGTTATCTGGCTCCGGCCACAGAGCAAGAGACTGGAAAAGGAGGGCTGGTGGAACTCACAAGTCTTGCTTGCTATGCACCCAGACACTAGTTGCTGGGCTGCTTGCACAGGGAAAGAACAAATGTGCAGGTTCCATGCTACAATGAAAGAATGCTTACAGTTCTGTCCGCATTCATTATTTTATGCATTAAAGAGGCACAGAAATTCTAAATCCCATTGGAGATCACATGGGAGAAGCCATCCAGGGATTGGGAACTGGCCTCCCTTCCTGTCCTTCTGACACTCCTGATGAATGTCCAAGAGAGGACATTGACCTCTGCTGGGTGCCAGCAAGAAATCCTCCCCTGCCCTCTCTCCAGATGGGACTCGTCTCCATGTTTATGCAACCCAAGGAGTCAGTAGAATTAGTCCCTTTTCATTTTGCCCTTTTTTGAGGACCGAGAGTTTAATTCCCACCAAACAATGTTCTTTTCCAACAAGCTTAAAATAAGCCCTTTAGGCTGCAGTGGCCTGTGAGTTGCTAGCATTGTGCAAATATGGACTTGTGCAGAGAGTGCCTATGACACAATGAGAAGGCTATTTACTGGTTGGGGGGCAGGGAGGAGGAGGAGGAACGGAGGGGGGAGGCCAGGAAGTTGAAGGGAGGGGCAGCAGGAAAGCTTGCGATCTTCATGCCCCCATATGGCCATTCTCTAAACAGCAAGAGCTTTGTTCCAGCGGACACGGGCGGACGATGAAATGTAATTGGATTTAGTGCATGGGAACTTGCATATTGAACATGGGGCGGAGGTTATGCTGCAGTGGCACTGCAGCTTCATAAACTGCATTCCTATGGTGAAAGGGCAGGGCATAGGTGCACATGTTATACCTCCACAGTTGGGGAACTCAGGCACACATATCCATGCACAAGCATTCACAAACACAGGCACGGTCTTCTAATTTGGACTGTAACATCTCATGTCAATCAATTACTATCTCAGAGACAGGAGTTGTTTGGCCTTTCCCAAGCTGTTGCCCTATGGATGCCCTTCATTTTGCATCAGCCAAAGCCAGTATGGCCAGAGATCAAGACTAGTAGGGACTGGAGTCTGGAGGGCAGCTGGTTGGGGAAGGCTGCTTGGATGGATGGTGGCAAAAGGCAGAGCGGAAAGAAAACAAGGGGGCCATTGGCATTTAAATGTGTGCTCAATGGATGGGGCGTGTGCAGCCGTCTTCAAAGTGTTCCATTCATTTAGCTGGCTATTGGCATACCGATCAAGTCTCTAATCCTCTTCACTGAATCAAATAGATTTACAAATGTTTTCATGTGGAGTGATTAAGACTGCTACATGTGCATGTGATTAAACACTGGAAAAAGGATCCCCGACACCCCCCCCCCAGCCATGAAAACAAGCCTCTTTTCCACTCCGAGGCAATTATCTTAAAATCGCAACCACTGCCCTGTACTACAGCCCCCATACGACATCCTTCACAGTCCTTTCCAGTCTCATACACTTTTGAGGATTTGCCTCTATTGGTCGACTGAACACACTCGGCGGTTGCCATGTGCAGTTGTGCACTATGCGGTTAGAGTTTGCTTAAACTTTCTTTCCCTAGATGGAATTGCCAAGACAGCTGGAGCATGTTGAGAGCACAAGCTGGCTGGTGGCGGGCCAACTGATAGAGCAGGCTGGGTGGGCTTGCTCTCCTATGAAAGTTACTGAAACAATGCACAAAAAGCCAAGTGCCCAAATTCGGTAGGAGTGGGCTGTAAGCTCATTTGTAAATATGTGGCTGCAGGCTCCCCACATGGTCCAAATAATGAGACGATTCAGGGTAAGCCCTACCTGGGTTTGGTTTCCTTTGGAAATGGATTGAGGTGTGGGGTTTTTTTTTGTAATATTTGTTTGATTTATAATCATTCAAGCAGAACAAACAGCAGGCTGCCCTACATGGCAGCAAATCCATTACCCATCATGCACCAGATCTTCAGAGACTTCTCTCTCTCTCTCTCTCTCTCTCTCTCTCTCTCTCTCTCTCTCTCACACACACACACACACACACCTATTCCCTTCCCTTAGCTTGAGGTGGGATGCCATCATCCTCAAGCTGTTATGACTATTTTTCTAAAGACGAGAGAGAGAGAGAGAGATCTCCAGTTCCAGAAGACCATCTCCTACCACTCATCTCTCCATCAGCCAGGCATTCTGTACTATTAACAAGCAATTTCCTCCCAAAAGGAGTGGTTGGCCCATAGCTGTAACCACTGTAATATTTCCCAGTAATCACTGTAAAATTGTACTGAGTATACAGTATGTTAGCCACTGTATAACTGGGACAGTGTCTCTCCCCGCCCGTTCTTTTCTTGAGACCTATCCTGAAGAACCACATAAGATTAATTTGTGCATCGGTATGACGTTGGAAATCAGACCCGGTGCCAACAGTCAGCCAGGTTGAGCAACGGCTAAGGCTTCAAAGGGCTTCTCACTTGCCTGGCCCCACACCATTCAGAACGCTCTCTGCTAGGAATCTGGATGCTTTTCAGCGGCAGGCAGTGGTGACGCTGTTGAACGGGAGGCAATCTCAGCTCCCATCCATGGTGGCCACCCACCATTTTAAATTACCCAAAATGAAATGCCCAAGGCTCCATTGTGTATTGATTTCATAGATCCATGGGGCTGGGGATTGCATTCTGGAATGGTGGGTGGCCGCCACATACTGCAATTGAGCTTAGCTCCCATTCAAAAACACCACCACTCGTCCACCACTGAAGTGGGTTTGGGAGCCAAGTGGAGGATGGGGATAGTGCCACTGCCATCAAAGCAGCAGTGGCAGCGAAGAAAGCACGTGGCAGCCACCACTGTCACAAACAGTGATGAGTCCCACTCAGATTGGGTGGATGTTGGAAGGGCCCATAGTCAGCGCTGTGCCGAAGGTCTCTTGAAATCTGGAGCCAGCCCTGGGGGGAATGTTGGTGGCTAGAGGCACATGGGCTACAAAGTGCCATAAGAGAAAGGGTATCCCTTGCCATGCTAGGCTTGGGAAAGGCTTCCTGCCATCACCCTTTCTGGATCCCAGTTTCTTTCCTTCCTCTCTCTTGTAGAGCCCAGCCAGGTACCTGAAGAGGATGGGAATGATGAGGCCAAGGGCCATAGCTCAGCAATAATCTGCTTGACATGCAGAAGGGCCCAGGCATAATCCCCAGCATCTGCAGGTAGGGCTGGGAGAGATTTCCTCCCTGAGAACCACTGCCAGTCAGGGTAAAAGGTAAAGGGACCCCTGACCATTAGGTCCAGTCACGGATGACTCTGGGGTTGCGGTGCTCATCTCGTTTACTGGCCGAGGGAGCCGGCATACAGTTTCCAGGTCATGTGGCCAGCATGACTAAGCCGCTTCTGGCGAACCAGAGCAGCGCATGGAAACGCCATTTACCTTCCCGCCGGAGCAGTACCTATTTATCTACTTGCACTTTGATGTGCTTTTGAACTGCTAGGTGGGCAGGGGCAGGGGCCGAGCAACGGGAGCTCACCCCGTCGCGGGGATTCAAACCACCGACCTTCTGATCAGCAAGCCCTAGGCTCTGTGGTTTAACCCACAGAGCCACCTGCATCCACCAGTCAGGGTAGGCAGTAGTAAATTCTTGAGGTTGCAAGAGCCATATAGCTATAGCTATAGCCATACAGCTAAGTAAAGAATTCCTTTCATCACTAGCAAGAGTTATCCATGCTGGTACCTTGCCTTAGGAGAGTATTCATTGCCTTAGAAACATGGGAGGTGGGTGGCTTCCACAGCAGGTGTGGAAACCAGGTGTGCCCGGGGGCTTGCTCCAAGGAGCTGGATACAAATCAGGACAAAAGTGGACCAGGCTGAGAGGAAATGAAGCTGCCTATTTGCTATTTATTTTTTTCTGAATTTCTGTGTGTGCTCTTGCAACCCCAAGAATTAACTACTGCAATTCATAATAGATGGAGCTGGTCTAATTAGATTGTTAAGAAGTTTTAGAAGGCACAGAGAGCAGCAGCCTGCCTTATAATGAGGGCAAGGAAAAGGCACGTCTTCCAATCCAATGAAGGAAATCCAAGTGCACATCACTTGATGAACCTGGAACTGCAGGCATAAATTAGGTGCCCCTCCAAATCTGGATCTGAACTTTAAGCTATATCCGTTTTATTATCTTCAATGAGGCAAACAACTCCATTCATGTTGAGAATTGCCAACTCCCTCACCAAACTACAGTTCGTTCCCACAGTTCTTTTTGGGGAATCCATGATAGTTAAAGCAGTATAAAGCAAACAGACACTGTCTCAGCATGCAATACTTAAATGCCCCCACACCATTATTCCTCCTTCCTAAAAAGGACCCTAATCCAACAGAGATCACATGGTGTAAATAATGACATCACTATGCTACATACACTGGCGTAGCGTGAGTTCCCAGCACCCATGGCAGGCAGGTGCGCATGGGGGGGGTCATGTGCCAGTGGAGGGCAGGTGTGTGCGCTGGGGTGGGGTGCAGAGAGTGAAGGAGCCAGCCACAGCACCACAGCCCTTGCTCACACCTCTGGAGTGACCCCCTCCCTGGAGCCAAGCAGGGCTGCACTGCGCTGCCTGCCCTCCCACCCAACCAGGAGGGAACCTGGCCAGCCAACATGGCACTTGGTGAGAGCGAAGCAGGCAACCCCAGCATGGCCTGGCCCAGTGCTCCTCTCCACGAGCATTGGTTCCTCCTAAAAAACCCATGCCCAGGGCCACGGCCCCTCTGGCACACGCACCCCACGCTACACCCTTGGCTACATATAGCCAATCCAATTTCCCCATATGCTGTCGCCACCGAAGCTGAACAAAGCCCATTCAGAGTGAGAGCAACGCTTCCTGGACAAGTGACGTTTCCCTGCCCCCTTTGAAGCAGCCAGTGAAATTTGGTGAAAGGGAGGTGCTTTTTAACGTTGACAAAAATATCGGCAAGAACTTCTGCTCTTAAAACTCAGTACTAGATGAACTTCTCTCTATAAAAATACTGAACTTCTTCGTTTTTCTACAGTCAAATTTTAAGCATCAGAAAGGCTGGTGAGATTTTTGCAGATTCTAGCCAAATTACAAGGAACTGTGTCCCTGGTGTAAATTGCACCATGGTATGTCACTCCATAAGGCGATCCGTTTTGAAACAGAGTAGATCCTATCGTGCTAGTATGTAGGCAGACTCTGAACTGCACGTCCTTCCCTAAAGTTGATGTTTGTGGATGAGAACATTGCTTCTGTCTTTCAAGAAAGCTGGTCCTGAGCACAGAGAATTTACCTGTGATGAAAGAGGTATTTCACATTTCTCTCTCCCCGAAAGAGCAAAACTCCAAGGTTCAAGCAGAGCTGAAGACTCAAGTCAAGTGTAAACAGCATTTTCAGCTGTTGGCAAAACAAAGGCTGCTGCGAAGAATCTCATACACTTCTGTAATACAGACTAGGCCACACTAGACCAATGTTCCAGAGCCTGTTGAGTGGAGGAGGGGAGGCAAGATTATGCCTGTTCAGGGAAAGGGGAACAATGTGAACTTCCACTGGGTTGAAGAACACAAGAAGGCATTTGTTCTTTTAATTAAACAATATGCTAGGGGAAAACACACACAAACACACGTTCTACAATCTGTTACCAACCGTTCAAAATGTGCCTCACCAGCATGTGAAATGGCAGCATCTACACACAGTACCTTCATATACAGGCCTGTGCATTTATATACATGTATAAATGTATATAAATGTACAGGGATGCGGGTGGCGCTGTGGTCTAACCCACTGAGCCTCTTGGGCTTGCCGATCGGAAGGTTGGTGGTTCGAATCCCCACCACGGGGTGAGCTCCCATTGCTCTGTCCCAGCTCCTGCCAACCTAACAGTTCGAAAGCACACCAGTGCAAGTAGATAAATAGGTACCGCTGTGGTGGGAAACGGCGTTTCCATGCACTCTGGTTTCCGCCACGGTGTCCTGTTGTGCCAGAAGCAGTTTAGTCATGCTGGTCACATGATCTGGAAAGCTGTCTGTGGACAAACACCAGCTCCCTCAGCCTGAAAGTGAGATGGGCACCACAACCCCATAGTCGCCTTTGACTGGACTTAACCGTCCAGGGGTCCTTTACCTTTACCTTTTTGCCTTGTGCATGCCTGTGCAGTTATATACATGTATATTAGAGATCAGGCAGATCTACCTCCATCCCATTCAAAGAGTTACTTTTTAGAGACCCTGGGAGTGAAGGAGGTAAGAGTCCCGAACTCCAGGAAGCAAGAGTAACGAGATGTTACAAATACATTCCCAAAAGGCAAAACTAGGGACAGTACAGTGATTTCCCAGAAAATAGGAATGACTGGAGAATATGCAATCAATCTGATGATCATCTTTGCAAGGGATGAGGCCAGGCTGAACAGAGAACGGGGCAATTTCATATTCATCTGCTTTATGCTTATCTCTGTAAACCGTGGGGCATTTGCCAATAAGCTTGTCAAGTCTTCCTTCCCCTTCAGCTGAGGCTTCCCTGCCAGGTTGGCTGCCGTGCTGTGAACCATTCCTTCCAAACTCTCCTATAGGCGGCTGCCTCATGTCTCATCCGCCCAGGGAACGGGAAAGGAATTTTTAAGGTTAAGTACTGGAGCCTTTGCTTTTAAGAACAGTGTTTGGTATCCCTGGTGAGGCATTTCTGGACATGTTCCTTTGTTTTCTGCCATGCCTGACTAGTCGTGGTTTAAAACGGTTTTAAATGACGACATGTTTTGCAATGAGTTTCTAGAGCTTGAGAAGACTGAAATACCAGGACCATCCATGGTGGTGTTGTGTGAGTGTGGGGTGGGGGGGTCACAATGGTGACAGTCGTTTGCCTTTACTCTAGCACCACCCTGTGGCAGCTTTCTGGAAAGGCAGGGGTGACTGATCCAGTCCCACCCCAGCTGTTACCAGTCAGGCCAAGCTAAGCCAAAGTTCCCACAGAGTTGCAGATTTAGAATGTTTTCAGGCAAGACCAGGCATTCCCAATCTCGACCCTCCAGATGTTTTGGGACTACAACTCCCATCATCGCTGGCTAACAGGACCAGTGGTCAGGGATGATGGGAATTGTAGTGCCAAAATATCTGGAGGGCCGAGTTTGGGGATGCCTGACTTAAATCACCTTTGAACCTCCAGGGTGTACTATTTGTATGAATGTGTGGTTGGTTTTAATGTAGAATTGAAAGGGGCCTTCTGAAATTAAGACACATTTCATGACCAATGTAGGTTTAATGTTCAGATTATCGACCACTTTAAGCAACAGCAAAAGCTGACAAGACTCTAAGCTTACATGTGAAAATACCTGCTATTTTTCAATGGGTCAGATGACCATCAACTATCTCAGCCTTTGCCAACTTGGTGCCCTCCAGATGTTTTGGACTACAACTCCCATCAGCCCTAGCGAGTCTATGCTGGGGATTGTAGTCTAAAACATCTGGATGGCTCCAGGCTGGTGAAGCTTGAGCTAACTCATCCACCATATATAAACAGTTAAAATGGGTTTCTTTTCCTTCCACTGATGTCAAACCAGAAATAGAGGCAAAAAGGAGAGGAACAAGAATTGCAAGCCACCGTTGGATCATTTCAAGTTATTCTACAGCATTCAAATGTTAAATCCATCCCTTAGGTATAATTTAAGCTGAGCTTAGAAAGCAAACAAACATTTTGGTCAGGTTTCTGTAAGGCTGCCTAGCTTGTGCGAGAGAAAGAAGAACTCTGTGTGGGCACTCCAGAGAAAAGAGAGTGAGGGTAGGCAAATATAACTCGCTATTTTATATAAAAAAAGCAAACACATTTGTGAAAGATTATGACTTGTTTTCATTTGACTGTGTGTGTCTTGTGGCTCTGGGACCTGTGGAGTTCTTGGTATGCAGACTGCAGCACTGGGGAATGTGGTCATACACACAACCCATCCCAATGTCTTACTTGGGCATTTTTTTAAAAAGACACAAATTTTAGTTATTTAAGGAGGAGGGGTCTTGTATTTCATCCAGAGGCTTTTCTTGCTTAATACATTGCTTGATTACACCCTTCATAACCTAATACACTAACTGATGAAACCAGGGCAGAAGTATTCAGCAGGGCCTGAATGCAATCTGCTGTGAAAGAAAGGTGTGGCAATGTTAGCATTCATTTGGCTTTTGTTGCTGTTGCCTTTTTGTGTGCAGAATCAAATCATTAGACATTTCAAAAGAAAGATTGAGGATGGAGACAATGTATATGTACTCCACGCAAGATAAATTAAAGCCTGGCTTCATGGGATGGTGATTCTCCCTCAGAGAAATATTTGATAAGCAGGAGAAATAAAGAAATGAGATCTGTATTTAAGGTCAAGCAATGGGTCCTATAAACCTGGTCATTTCTTGTTTCTATCTTGGTTCATCCAATGCCCAGACTTACACATATTTCTCTATTAATTATTTAATTATCTATCTATCGATCTATCTATCCATCCATCCATCCATCCATCCATCCCCCCCCAAACAATATACTATATACTTGGGTGCTCCATTAATAAATAAGCAAGCAAAAGGGAGACTTCGTTCTTCTTCTTCTTCTTCTTCTTCTTCTTCTTCTTCTTCTTCTTCTTCGGTGATCACTCATAGCCGAGTAAGATTGTTTTCCATAAACACAGTTTTAACAATGAGTCCGTGGAGGCCAATTCTGGATCCACACATCCTTCCACAGTGGGGACATTGGTTTCCGGGCGGGAGTTGATCACGGTGTGGATTTGCCAAGCGTGCCTTCCTCCTAGCACGTTTCTCCCTTGCGTCCTGAGTTTAAGTGTCTTCAAAGCCCATGACACCTTTGGTAAAGGCTGTTCTCCAACAACAGCAAGTCAATTTATTATGGCATAAACTTTAATGGATTACAATACACTTCATCAGATGCATGAAGTTTTATCCTGCATTATGGGTGTTACACACACACACACACACACACACACACACACACACAGAGAGAGAGAGAGAGAGAGAGAGAGAGAGAGAAATAGTAAACAGTGATGTCAGAAAGAAATGAAATGCAAAAAAAAGTGCAAGTAGTGAGATTTTTCTGCTTTCAATTCTTTCTGATATCACTGTTTATAATCCTCTACCACTCACCATTTTTACTTGCAACTCAGGGTAACACTTCACGCATCTGATGAGATAGACTGTAGTCCACGAAAGCTTAAAAAGGTAAAGGGACCCCTGACCATTAGGTCCAGTCGTGTCCGACTCTGGGGTTGCGGCGCTCATCTCGCTTTATTGGCCAAGGGAGCTGGCGTACAGCTTCCAGGTCATGTGGCCAGCATGACTAAGCCGCTTCTGGCGAACCAGAGCAGCACACGGAAACGCCGTTTACCTTCCTGCCATAGCGGTTCCTATTTATCTACTTGCACTTTGACGTGCTTTCGAACTGCTAGGTGGGCAGGAGCTGGGATCGAGCAACAGGAGCTCACCCCGTCGCAGGGATTCGAACCACCGACCTTCTGATCAGCAAGCCCTAGGCTCTGTGGTTTAACCCACAGCGCCACCTGGGTCACGAAAGCTTATGCCATAATAAATTTGCTAGGCTTTGAGGTGCCACAACACTCTCTGCAGTTTTCATTGCAGACCAACACAGCTGCCCCTCTGCAAAATCATTGTCCTAGGTGCTCGGTACTTATATAAATAAGCAAGCAAAGGGAGACTTTGCTGACTTTCTATTCCTGCTCCTTCACCACACCACATGCTCCTGCATTTCTAAACTGGAGTGCATGCAACCTTTCCATTTTGTCCTTGTCCCTAAGTGGCCTTTGCGCTGCCCCAAAGTCCCTTCTGGGATGCTGGCTATGCTAATTGCTTGACTTTGGGGGATGGGGTGGGACCTATACCTTCCAGCCCTTGGACAAGCCCTGCATTCAACAACCCACCCACTCAAAGCCAGGCCTCCCAGGTAGCACAGAAGGCCCTGCTCTCATTCCTTCAGCCTGGAGAAACGCTCTTCACCACTTTCCAAGATCAACATTCAATGGTCGTTCCTCTTGCCTGAGATATTTGGAAGTCTTTACAATGGAATAATACCTGGCTACCCCCAGCCTTGGGGAAGTCTGCCTTCAGAAAGCTCCTTTTCGCTAGCCACCCTGGAGTCCTCTAAGCAGGTGCTTGAAGCCAGCCAGCCTGTGGCCACGGTTTGCGCTGTCCCTGGGGAAAACCTACATACCTGCTGGGAAATAGCAGGCAGCATTGAGGGCTGTCCCTCCTGGCTGTCAACAACCTAGCTGGCACCCTGAGGAAGTTTCTTGGTGCCAGACAGGCCCACCTCCCTGGCGATGAAGCAATTAGGGGCTGTTGCTTCCCTTTTAAAAGCACCCAGCCCAACTCGCTCCCTTCATTCAACGCAGAGGGAGGGCATCTGCGGAGTCCTCGCTCACCCACCCGCACTGCTATGGAGTGGGCTTCAAAACTGGTAGGTGCTTGGCTTTCTTTTTTTGCCTCTTTTTATTTACTTTCTATTTATTAACAGCCTGTCGGCCTTGTTTGCTTTGGGAAGTGTAAACTTTGCCTGGGTGAACTATTGCTTTCAGGGCCTGGCACCGAAGAGACAAAAATGACCTCCCAGAGAGAGAGAGAGAGGGAAAGAAAGAAAGGATCCCATAGAAGGAAGCACAGTTGGGGACAAAATGGAGAGCAGTTAAGAATGTCATGGGAATGGTTGACTTGTGCATATAAAGTTCTTCCGCTTAGGGTGAGGCATGGGGGAGAAATTCAGTTCACTGCACGCTAAAAGGTGAACCGACTTAATCCACACATCCCAAGACAATATGCAAACCAAAACACAGCCATCCTACAAAATTCGGACTTCTCTGAATTTTGCAGTGCAGTTGTCCAGGCAAGTAATGTGTACAGAGCTGAATATATAGGGTAACACACCCATAGGAATGCATATTCTATTGGAAATAGAATAGAAAAATGCATTGTATTAGGGGGAATTGCTTTGCAAAATGTCTATTAGGCAAGATCACATATAGAAATGTGTCTGTGAGGAGAAATTTGCACTGAAAGTGCTGATGAGGATGCTTTTGAAGAACAATTTGCAAACTGAGATTACCTTGATGGGGGAGCATCCTCTCTTTGGGCTCTTCTACTCTGGTCTTCATTGATTTGTTGCCAGGGAGGTTATATGACAACAAGCATTCGTCCGGATTTGCTGATGGGCATTTATACATCTTCCTAATAACCATTTGTTAATTCCACACTTTTCAGTGTTTCTCCTTGCCACTTTCCTAATAGCAAAATAATTGCAGCCGCACTAGGGTGACAGAGTGCGCTAATCCATTTTAACTATGCATACCTCAATTTCCTTATAGACAATTTCATCTCTCCTACAAAATACCAACAGTCTAGGGGCTCCCCTTTCTCTCCCAGCTTTGACTAAATTACTTGAAAGGGGACAAGTGCTAGTGCAGGCTTCCTCAAACTCAGCCCTCCAGATGGCCTACAACTCCCATGATCCCTAGCTAGCAGGACCAGTGGTCAGGGATGATGGGAACTGTAGTCTCAAAACATCTTGAGGGCCGAGTTTAAGGAAGCCTGTGCTAGTGACTAGCTATACAAGGAGTGGTGAACCTTTGGCCCTCCCAGATGTTGCTGAACTACAACTCCCATAAGTCTTAGCAAACATGGCCAATGGCTAGGGATGATGGGAGTTGCAGTTCAGTAACCTCTGGAGATCCAAAGCTGCCCCTGAGCTGTATGATGGAAAGTACCCAGTGTGCTTTCTTTTCTTCCTCTCCAGATGGTTTTCTGTGCTATCTGCCTTTCCTTCACACTTGATGCCTCCAGAGAGAAAAAAGAGCAAAGCAAGGGAGCTAAAGGAAAGAAGAGAGGATCAGCAAAAGCCAGGGTTCAGCACCTGAAGGCTCAGGAATCCTCACCTGACCCGGTGCTGAGAGTAAACCCAGAGGCTTCCACAGACTACACCCTTGTGGAGGATTACGAGCGGAGCATCCATGAGATGGTTAGCCAGCTGAGGAACAGCTCCGAGCCCCTGGAGAGCAAATGCCAGGTCAACCTGAGGCTCTGGATGTCCAACAAGAGGAGTCTGTCTCCGTGGGCCTACAGGTGAGATAGAGCAGGTCTCAAGGCACTCTGGTTGCCCCACACAGGTCTTCTCGCAAGTCTATCTGCTTTCTATGTGGTATTCAACCAATCTGTGGCCTAGAGCAGTGGTTCCCAATAGGTGGTCCGTGGACCCCCTCCGTGGCACCATTCATATAACAAAAACTACCATAGAGATATCAAAATTGTCAAAAGTAGGGGGTCCATGGCTTGGCTTTTGAAAACCTAGCTAATTGGGAACTACTGACATAGAGCCAACAGCATGATGACTGGTCTCTATGCTATTTGTCTGTGTGGTGGTGTGTGTTGAGGGGGGTATATTTGCTTCTCTTTTGAACTCAGACCCTTCTGCTGGAGACAGAAGGAAGTGGGTTGGCAACAAGTGTCCCCCACCCGTCCCATGCAGGCTACAACCTGCTTCAACACTTGCGATGCCATTACCCATGGCCAAGAGGCACCTTGGACTTCCTAGCAAGGAGCACCACTGGCACGCTAGGACCGTCTTTCCCCCTTTTTAAGACACTGTCTTATAATTTTTTTTCCTCAAAAAAACACAGGGTGGCTTATTTTCGGGGGGATGTCTTATTTTTATTACATCAGTATGCTATGGTACAGCCTCCCCCTGCGCGCTGAGCAGGCGGGGCAGAACTCCGCAAGAGGCGCGTTTCCCCCCGTGCCTCTCACTGGTTCGCTGGCTCCCTGCGCACGCAGGAGGGGCTGAGGAGGTGACAGGAACAATGGCGGCACCATGGCTTACTTTTGGGGTATGTCTTACTTCTCACAAAGGTAAAAAACCCTGCCATGGCTTACTTTATGACTACGTATTAAAAAAGGGGAAACAGGATTTATTTGCAATTGTTTTAAAAACAATTATGTTTTTAAATAACAATTATGTTATCAGCCATTTCCCACCCTATTGTGGCCTATCCAAGGGTTGTGGCATTCCCATATGTCACTCATTAGCATATGCTAATTAATTCCTATATTTAATACTGCCCTAACTTAAGACTCAGCCAAGAAAATGCTAGCGAGGTGGCAGAAAAACTTGGTAGCATTGGTCCGATTTTGTGGCACTCTATCACCGCCTTGTGGTGCTCTTGAAAGTGCATGAATGTGTCACTTTTATGAAGGGCTCAACCGAGACATTTCACTCACCTTTTTTAAGAACCAGAGACCACATAACTCTGGTGGATTCAGCACTGCATAAAATCAATTCCTTTCTGGGCCTAGTGGTTGTAGTTTGATCATGATAGGAGGAACAAGTTGGACCAATGTAGTTTACCACATCAGGTTACCTGGGACCTTTGGCACATGAAGCCACTGTTGTTTCGACAACGACATCTGGTTTCACCAGCTCAATGAACTGCCCTCTGCATGGAGTGACTGAGCAGTTTTCTTGAATAAAGCTATGTTTGTGTCAGTGGGTAGCACCAGTCTGAGGCCTACATTCAGACCAAACCATTTGAAGCAGTAAAGACTTCCAAATTCTTCTGAATATGCCTCTGGCACAGGGACAACAGTAGCATGCATTACAGAGTTAGGATCACATGTGTCTCTGTATGTTTTTGGGTGGGAAACAGATTCTACTACCTCATTTCCAAGCTATGCAGAGTGGGGCTTGGCTCAAACAACACAGCAGAGGCAGTTATAGAAATCTACCCCTGGGGCACAGCATTCTGATTATTTCTGAGGCCGCACTAAATGGTCTTCTGCAAGCCTATGACCACAATGTTCCTCAGGACATGCCTGCAAACATCACTTCAAAGGTGGGTGTCACATTGAACTTTCCCCCTCATACGGCGCAAGGACACCCCCTCTATTTCTCTCTGTTCAGATGTTTTGCTCTGCAGGCACCATTCCTTTCTTGCTATTGTCGTGGCATGAATGCCCACCATTGTATGACCATTAGAAACTGGAGCGTGAGCATGCACCATGGTGCTTGATGCCAAGGTCTCCTATCAAGTAGGTCCTCCTACATTGTATGGGCCTCTCTGGGAGAATTCAGCAAGTCACCTCCTGTCGCACCTTCCAGTGCATGTCCAAGTTAACTTGACTGAGCTAACTTACACATGCACTGGAAGGTGCTACAGTAGATGGTTGTTGCTACCCCCAAATTCTGGGGCACGTCTAGGTATGTATTCGACCTGCCTTCCTATCCTCAGTAGCCCCACCCCCTCTGCCCCCCAAATGAATGCGCTTGTTCTGATGTCAGCATGTTTCCTCTCCAGGATCAACCACGACGCAGCACGAATCCCAGCCAACATCCCAGAGGCACACTGCCTGTGTGCTGGGTGCATCAATCCCTTCACCATGCAGGAGGACCGCACCATGGTCAGCATCCCCATCCACAGCAAAATCCCAGTGCGCCGACTGCTGTGTGAGCCAAGCAACCCTAGCCGGAAGAAGAAGAGGTGCCACAAGGAGTACAAGACCGTGATGGAGACCATTGCTGTGGGCTGCACTTGCATCTTCTGAGAACCCCCGGAGAGCAGAGCTGCTATTCCCGCTCTGGGTTCCCTAAGGGTTAGTAGCGCTCCTGTCTTCCTAGCCTCATCTCCCCCTTCCGTTCTCCCAGAACGTGCTCTTTCTCCTGCCAAGATGAGGGAAGACCCATGCGCTTCCAGAGGCCAAAGCTGCTTTCGTTGGACTCTTTCTCCCCCATAACCTGCAGAGAGGTTGACAGCATCACATGCACACAGCAAGAAATTAGAATTGTAGAATTGTAAAGCTGGAACAGACCCTGAGGATCATCTGGTCCAACTCTCTTGTGATGCAGGAATATGCAGCTGACCCGAATGGGGAATCAAACCCACAACCTTGAGTGCTTTCTGTGTCGCACAAATGGCAATTAACTGTATCCGACCCGGATCCAGAGCAAATTGCTTCATTTCACCCTAATAGCTCTGAACCTACAGTCACTGGTGCCAGTTTTTACTCTTTGCCAGGCAATGCCTGCTCAATCAGGAGTTCAGCAGAAAGGAAAGCTGCTGCAGAGGAAGGAAGGAGATCCAGCGAAGGTGCACCAGCTTCAACCATCTTGCCCTCCATCTGGGTCTCAAAGGCCTTTAGCACTGGCTTGACGGCTGCTCAGTTTGCATGCTGACTCCGTAGCCCATCTGCTGGAGTTCGTGATGTCACCATGCAAAGAGGCCCTTCCATGTCCTCCTCCCTATTGGGTTGCACTACCAAAATGGAGGCTTTGATAGGACACATCTTCTGTGTCAACTGAAGGCCCAAAGCTAGGCCACAGCTCTTTTGATAGTGCCCTGCTGCCTTCTGTGTGGGAGCAGGAGGAGAGTCTGTACTTGCTGTGCTTGGCAGAGGAGGAGGAGGAGAGGCCTTTCAGTCCAAGGCTCCTTGGCAGGTTCTAACAAGGAAATGCCTTATCTTAATACCAAGCAGTTCTAGGAGTCCTGTGCTGGCAGCCCTGTTAGCAGGGCCTGGGTATCAGCAAAATGCTTGACCAGGGATACCAAAGACTAAATAGACTCAGGAGGCAGCAAGAGAGCCTCAGGCAACCCATTATTCGTGACAACCCCGAGACAAGGACCATGGCCGTTTTGGGAACCCGCAACCCTTCTGCACATATCAGAAGCAGCATCCCTTGGGCGCAGAACCACAGCTCGCTGACTTTTCTTGTATGCTCAAAGGTGCCAGGTTCAACCACAGGCAGCTCCGTTAAAATGGTTCTCAGGCAGCAGGGCTGCAAAAAGATCCCTGTCCGAGACTTTTGGGAAAGTGCAGTCCGTGAACACAGACAAGGCTGGTTTTGGTGGGCCAGTGGTCTGCCTTCGTGCAAGGCAGCATCACAGGCTAAGAAGTGCAGGATTAGGAAGGGTGGCAGTGGAGACAGTTCTGGCTTGTGGAAGGCAAGACCTTTAAGCAAAACTGTGCAAGAGAGAGGGAGCCACATGCTAAGGCAGGGGTGGTCAACCTGCAGCCCTCCAGAGGTTGGTGGACTACAGTTCCCATCCTCCCTGACCACTGGCTCTTCTGGCTGGGGTTGATGGGAGTGTGAGTCCAGCAACACCTGAAGGCCACTCCTGAATCTAGGTGGGGGTTGCCTTTGTGCCAGAATGCCACAGCACCAGGGAGAAAAAAATGGGTAGCTTTCCTTTCAGTTTGCTCCAGTTTCCCAGCATTTCAGAGAGCAGCCCCATGCAGGCGCTCAGCTCTGCAGAACTTGATTAGAGAACGATATCAGCTCCTAGTATCCTTGCCCTTTCTGGGAAATGGCAGAACTCACTGGCTGGTAATTTTGCTCAAGAGGAAGCTTTGCTCTTGACAACTCAGCAAGCTATCTCTTGACCACAGAAAGGAATTTGGGGTGAGCAGGGCTCTAGATCAGCGGCACGGCAAGGAGTACATTAGTCACCATTTCGGGAGCTACAGAATCAGCTCAAGGAAACAGCATACAGTACCAAATCAGGAAAGGTTCCAGGTGTTTATACAGCAATTCCTTCTGGTTTGGAAACAATGGAAACCATCTTCTTTTTTTGCCATTAGGGGGATTATACCCGCCCTCCCCCCCAAATCATATGCAGGGCAAGGCAACATCAGCCATTAGCTGCAAGGATTTGAGGCGATCAGGGCAGTGGTTTATGCAGTTTCACATATGTACAGGCAGTCAGAGTCAAAAGGGTGTTAGAACCTGAGCTTTAGCCAATACCAGGAGACCCATCTCAGGGCTCTCTAGCTGACTACAATTAGAGGCAAGTTCATGAAGCTTGGCAACAAAGCCAAAGGAACAACATTGTTTTGGATGGCAAAACAGACACAAAGACACAAAAAGGAGTCACATCAGAGATAGCGCTCTGCCCGTTCCCTTGAGTATAGAGGCCAACACAAATAAATTCGGGGGTCAGGACTGCAGTGGCTTAGGAGGCAATCCATCCATTCTAGGACAGGGTTTAGTTTTGCCCTGAACAGTCATGGACAGTGGCAGTGCACGGATATGGGACAGCAGGTAAGGAGCACTTAGCCTGAAGCAGAAAACCAGCCCATTGAGGCTGGAATCAGTATATGATGCTCCCCATTAACCAGCTCAGGTCCCTTCCAAGGTTATCTCAAGAGGAAGCCTTACTAGCTGGGCACATGTAGATATTGGCTCACAGACTCTCCGAAACATAGCAGGAAGGGGGATGCACTTATTGTAGACAATAGACGGATGGGGATGTATGCCAAGTCTTCTGTTTCTCTCCTTGCTAAACCTCCAGTGTAATCCTTCAATACCCCCCCACCCCTACCCCAATACCCACCCTGCATGCACTAAAGGAGAGTTTCTTGGAAAGTCTTCTCTAGCAGCAACTGCTATAAAGTCACAGCTCGGTCTTCACTTTGTGCATCAGGTCCTTCTGGTCTATTTTCTCTAGGTCACGATTCCAGAAGTTGTAGGCTAAGAGGGCCACATTTTTGGCCGCCACAGCAGCCATTTCCATCGAGCTGGCTGCCCACTCCATGCTGTTGAGGTAGTAGAGGTTATCGTGGAGGACAATGGGCGGGAGGCTCTTGGAAGACCCATAGTCAGGAAAGGCCTGCCATTCCGTCACCTGGACAGAGTAGTAGGAACGGAACAGAGTCTTCAGCTCTTGCTTCTCCAAGGGGTGCTGGGAGTGGACTCGCCATATGGCTGCCTCTTGGGGCTGCTTCCGCCTGAAGGTACTGGATATGTTGATGGGGCAAATGTTGTCCATGGAGCTGAAGAAGAGGACAGGAGCATCTGTGGTGAGGATGCTGGCAAAAGGGAAGAGCTTTGGATCTGGGAAGCCAAAATAAGAGGAGTTGAGGTAGCCATGGATGACGGAAGTGACTGTGGTGTGGAAGGTCCCTGGGAACTCGGCAATGGGAGGGTCGAAGTTCTGGAAGCTGATGTTGCTCTTGCTATTATGCAGTGGAGTAGCTATGACCACAATGTCATAGAAGCTAGAGCCTTGGCCTTCCTCGTCCTCATAGTGCACCTGGTAGAAGGTTTTACCTTCTGGAAAGAGTGGAGAGAGAGCTCAAAACAGCAACTCAAATACACAACAACTACCCTCACATCCTGCTGAAGGTTTTAAGGAGCTGAATGGGGTAAGACCTAGAAGTTGGAAAGCTTCTTCAACAATCTGCTAAGGCTCTGTGGTTCTCCCTGTTCCTTAGTTAACCCCCTCTCCTCTGTTTCTTGTTATTTTCTTGTTGTTGCTGGCTTCAGCTTCCAGACCCTGCCTGGTGAGCTAGACCAGGCACACAGAGTCGATATACATTTTGCACAAGTGACAGATATAAGAGTAAAGAGCAACTGTATTTCTGACTGTCCACTAATAAGCAGGTGGGGGATCTTCTCACCTTCTGTGTGCACAGATGCAAGTGATACTAGGCAAGGCCAAAATATTGGAGCATATGCAAGCGAGGGTGTGTATGTCTACAGATGTCTCAGCCTTGGATACACCATCAAAAGGAGCACTGTTAACTATGAGGCACACCAGATCTGGCTGATAAGCTGCAGGAAGGGGTGGACAAGGTGGTACTTCTCCAGATGTTGTTGGACTCCAATTCCCATCAGCCCCAGCCAGCATGGCCAACGGTCAAGGATCATGGGAGTTTGTAGTCAAGCAGCATCTGGAGGTACTCAATAGCTTGGGAGATAGCAAGCCTGAGACTGTAAGGTTCACAGTGGCATAAAATGAAAGCATGTGAATGCAGCAGCAGAAGAACAATTGTGTTTTTTTATACTGTAATTTTATGTTGCGAACTATCCTGAGATCTATGGATATATGGCGGCATACAAATTTAATAAATAAAATAAATATAACAATGATGTGTTTCAGCAAGCTCTATTGGGCTAAGGCCAACTAAGTCACACTCAAGAGTATACCCATTGATGTCAATGGATTTAAACAAGTTGTCCGTTGATGTCAATGGATATTCTTTGAGTATGGCTAATGCTGGATATTACCTACTGCCTATATAATTTAAAAAATAATGAAATATAGGAAGGGAAGCAGACAAGATGAAAAGGGTGGGAGTTAGCCTATTGTAAGTGCTTAAATATATTTTGATAAAGATTCCTACTGTGAAGAAAACATAGTCTCTTAAGAATTTTTTCATTTTTTAAAAAAAAAACAATCCAGTACTAAATGATCCAGGTTCATAAGGGGAGAGTTTTGTTGCTCCTCACTGACTGCATCACAAAAGAATTCAACTTGTCACACCTGCCTGGCCACATCTACATAAAGCAATCACAACGGTATTGAAAGCACAACCGAGAGAGAACACTGGATTTTCCAAAGTATAAAATATTGTCCTTTTTTAGTGCTCAGAAAACATGACGTCCCTGCAACAGAACAATGGAGAAATGCAGTCTGTGCAGTAAATAAGCATTGTTTATAATTTCTTGTGCAACCAACTGATCATCTGGAAAGGCATTGGGACAAGTGAACAGCAAAGAAGGTCCCAAGACCAACTTCCTGCAGATCCTTGTCTGCAGGCATGTTCTGGCTCCTTCTTTGCAAGCATTTTCAATACACAAGTAGGGAAATGTAAAGTTAAAGTGATCCCTCAACTTCGCCCCTGCCATGCAAGGCCATTGGTGGTATACCAACTGATGTCCATAATAAGGTCTCTTAAGAAAAGTACAACTGAATTGGAAAGTTAGTTCCTTAGGAGATCTGAGCTGGTCTCCTTCTCATCGTTTGCCAAACCCTGTCCTTGCCCAGCCGGCATGGCCAATGGTGAGTGATGATGGGAGTTATGCTCCAGCAACATCTGTAGGGCACCAGGTTGGTGACCCCTGATCTAGCTAACTTGATCTTCAATGTCTCAAGCAAAGGTAGTGCCCAGTCCTGTTACCCAAGATCTCTTGGTTCTGTTTCAGCTCTGGGTAGCTTACCTGAGTTGTGCAGAGAAATGGCTGTCACAGTGGCCTCAATTACGTTGGCTTTCGTCAGCTTCAGCAAGCCTGAACACACCAGGTTGTTGCCACCTTCCACAGACCACATGTTGCCCTGTGCTCCTGCTAGGGACATGGCCCCTGAAGATAGAAATACAGAGGGGTTGTGTGTCAGAATAATAATAAAGTAATGAAGACACCACTCCCTCCGGCAACATCTATCGAGATCAGTCCGTGCTCCACTGGAAAGAGACACCTTTGGCCTTGCTTAGTCGGTCTGCAGCAAGATAGCAAAAGGTGGCACTCACCTGCAAACGCAGGCACCAGTGCTGACTGGCCATAGCTGGCACGGAGAATGGCCACAATGACCTCGTCAATAAAGCGCTGTGTGATGCCCACCTCCAGCAGGGACTCTGCCACAGAGCGCTGTGTCATGTTGACAAACCTGTCCCCACCCAGCGAATGCAGGAGCTCCTCAAGGCGAGAAAACGCATAGCCGTGGGCCTGGTATTTGTAGATCCTGCAGGACACAAAAAAAGAGGAGACAAATCTGGAGCAGTCAGATCCTTATGCCAGGAGATCTAAAAGTTCAGTGCATCTCTTCAGCCTAGCTGGACACTTTCTGGGCTTAAAGGAGAAGGAAGACCACCCTCTTTTCCTCTCCAGAGGTCCCACCACCTCTGTCACATACCTCATGAACTTCTCCATTACCTCCTCCACCCACATCTGTAGGCGCAGGAAGCTCATGCCGTAGTGCCACCAGAGTCGGAAGAGGTTAAGCAGGTACCAGTCTGTCTCCTCTAGGGCAAACTGCTCCCCGCTAAAGATGGCGCTCTTCCCAGCCAATTCTCGACGGTGCTTCAGCCCTAGGATAAGGGGACAATGAGGTAGAAGAGTAAGGCTACTTTCTGCCCTCCTTCATGAGCCAGGGAGCGCAGGCAATGCAGCCTTCTGCTTTTACAGTACTGTTTTGCAGATTTTGTACGGGCTACACTCAGCCCGAATGCAATTGCTTCCAGTGTGATTGTACCCACACTCACCCAGCAGCTTAACAAAGTCCTGCATGTGTAGGTTGAGGGAGTGAATGGAGGCACCACCGATTTCATACTGCTGTTTGTTGACAGTGACCGTGGCCAGGCGGCCCCCAACGGTGTCCTTTTCGTACACGTCCAGTTGCACCTGTGGCCCAAAGTGCTGCTGCAGGAAGTGGGCCACCGAAGAGCCGCCAATCCCAGCTCCCACTACAGCTGCCAAGGCAAAAGCAGAGGGGCGAGGATAAGGCAGAGCAGATGCATGCCCACCTCCGACCACCCGTCCCACTCCCCAAAGGACCAGCAGGTTGCTCATCTTACACACAGACCCTTAAACAATCCTTTGTCCTGCAGGGAGGATGCCACACAATGAAGAGGAAGGTTTTCCAACCCAGTCATTTGGCCTAATTTTTTACCCATGTTCTTCGCCAAATGAAAACTGTTGCTATGAAGCAAGGGAAAGTTCTGCAGGCCACAACAAGCTTTCATCTGAATCTCTCAACATGGTTAACTCGTGAGTGTGTGTGTGTGTGTGTGTGTGTGTGTGAGAGAGAGAGAGAGAGAGACACGTGTGTACCAAGCTGCTGCTTTATGCCAAATATCACATTAATTACTTTACATGACAAGTTGCTGCTGTCTTCATATGCTCAAAAAATGTAGTAGTATTTTCTTTTAATAAAAAAATCCTACAGAGCAAGAAAAATCCCATCATGAATGATTTTAAGATTTTGATTGGTTCCAAAATGGTAGCCATGGAAGCATCTAGCAAAGTCACCCGAGTCCTGTGGCATCTTAAAGACCAACAAATGCTCTCATGATCTTGTGCTCATTAAGTACAGGAAATCTTCATCAAAGTGGTCAGGTACACATTTCCTAGCTACAGAGTTAAGGCACCTCAAGGGTATAATAATGATAATGATAATAATTTATACCTCGCCTATCTGGCTGGGTTTCTTCAGCCAATCTGGGCGGCTCCCAACAGAATATTATTATTATTAATAATAATAAAGTGATAAAACATCTTGTCCAAGCCCTGGTCCATGCAGGAAACCTGCTGCCACAGCATTCCTCATACATGGCCAACCAGCCTTTGCTTAAAAACGTCTACTGAAGGAGAGACCACCACTTTCCAAGGCTCCCTGTTCTGCTCTGTTCCACTGGCAATCAGCCCCTCCCACCAGGAGATCCTTCCTAATATTTAGCTGAAGCCCCTTTCCCATTATCTAAACTCACTCAAGTACAGAAGTCAGGGGTGATGAGTGGCTATAGAAAGAACTACCGTGTAAATCAGCCCCACATGCCTCTCAAAGTCCAGCATCCTCTGGCTACCTCTGAGCAACTTGCCATCTTATTCTTGTCAACAAAGGCTTTGTGTGCCTTTGTTATGGTGGCTGCTATTATTATGAACAACTGCAATAATGACGAATCCTGGGATAAACTGGAGAATGTGTGACTAGCAGGCAAACACGGTCTGTGCTTAAGGGGAAAGGGCCATCACTCAGCTGCAGAGCAGGTTCAATCCCTGGCATGTCTAGGTAGGGCTGGGAGATGTCCTTGTCTGGAAGCCTGAAGAGCTGCTGCCAGTCAGTGCAGACAATCCTGAGCTAAATGGACCAACAGTCTGGTTCAGTAGAAGGCAGCTTCCTATTTCGCCACTACAGAAGCATCCTTAATGCCAATTATTCAGCCCTAGCCTCCTGCACGCCCTGACACGTCCGTGCAGCCTCATCCTCGTGACTATTTGTTTCGTATCTTGAACACTTGTCTTCCCTCACACCCCCGTCGACAACCTCACACCGGATGGACGGCAGAAGCGCTCCGATCCCGCCGCCCGTTCCGTCCAGGAGGCCTCGCTTAGACGCGTAAAAACCCAGGCTCCCCGAGCTTACGCGCCTGTGATTTCGACAGCAGCAGCGCCTACCTATTTTGCCGGGCGGAGCATCCCCTGCCGCGGCAGCGATGGGGGGCTGCATCACCCCTACAGCTACCACGGTGAGAAACAAAAGGAGCCGGGGCGCCCACGGCAGCCGAGGCGAGGCTGCCATCATGGTGGCAGCGGCGGCGGCGGCGCGGGAGGCGGAAACGCAAAGCGCGACGTGAGCAGTTTACATCTCCGCGCATCCGAGCTCCGGCTCGCTCGCTCGCCTGCCCGACGGCTTCTCGGCCGGCGGGGGAGCCTCTCGCCTCCGCCCACTCGCACGCAGCGCTTCCTCAAGGAGCGAGGAGGGAGGAAGGGCTTGGCTTCGGCATTGGCTGCGCCTCTCGCAGCGCCGCCTTCTTCGTGGAGAGCAAGGGGCGAGAGGCGGCCTCCTTCAAGAGACGAGGATGCAACCTCGAGCAGGGAACCCGCGGCCTGGCAGGCTTTCGGACTACAACTCCCGTCATCCCCTACCGTCGGTCATGAAGTGCAAGGGCTGACGGGAGTTGAAGGCGAAACGCACCTGGAGGGCCGCGGGTTCCCTTTGCTTGCAGCACGCAATGGCCTCGAGGGCTCCCTCGTTAGGCTTGCTTCGCGAAGCGCGCAAATGCTTAAACCCGATGCTTTTAGCTCTGATTCCCCTCGGCCCGTTCTTCATTTGCCATGAGGCCTCCCCGCTTCTGAACTACCATTCATCATTTGCTGTTTTTCGAGCCTTAAAACTGGGAACCGTACAGCCGCAAACACGAGCTCTTGCCTTTTGTGGTTTGCCGTGGATCCGTCTTTTACGCTGGTTCTTTTGAACTTAGCTTGCAAAGGGAAGGGCCCCACTCTGCTGTCCGTCTCCATCTTTGCATCTCTGTCCTGCAGCATTAAGAGGAGTGGGCCACCGAGGTGCCATTTTTTGCCAGCCCTGTCTTGGGTGTAACTTGGAAGGGTTGGTTTGCTTTTCACACACTTTGAAGCTTCCCGTGCAGGCATCACTGAATGAATAATAGGATTTCGACATTCGGGTTGCAAGTGTAAAAAGCACGGCCCTGCCAAGTTCAGCAAATGCTGCTGGCGCAGTTACACCTGATGGCGAGGCTGCGAGAGCTGGCTTCAGGCACCTGGACCTTTGGCAGACCAACTCAAGTGTCTGAAAACGTGACATGAATGCTGGCAACATCAACCTCGCCCTGTGGGAATCCCTTGACAACCACAGTGCCTGGAGGCAGTCAGGTCATGTATCCACAGCAGTAACCAGATGAGGCATTATATCAGCACCAAATGGACTCCTCATAGCATGATCTTTCACATGCAAAAAGCTAATAATAATTCAAAGAATTCAGCCAGAGTGCATTTTAGGCTAGCGTGCTCTTTTATTTAATACTGAAGAAATTGAACATTAAATTACCTCCCCCCCCCCCCCAAAGATTCTGGCTGATTTCAAAATGGCAAGAAACCAAACATTTCTAAATTTCTGACTGGGCACGTCCTCTTTAGGAGGTATTCAAAGTCAGTACCACATGTTTCAGTCTCGTAAATGGAACTTTTATTTGTAAGAATATGGTGCAGAGTGATTTCAAGACATTGTTATGTTCCGAACAACTTGAGTTTTCTTCCTCACCCTGCAAAAGCCAAAACTGTTGGTTTAACAAATGCAGCATTCAACTGTACAGATTTGTATTGTACACATAAATAGCTCACCACTTTTTTGAGCAATTCAACAACTGGAAGACAAACACTGTAATCTGTGTTTTCTTGGAAATAAACCCATTGTACTCAGCGGGTCTTGCTCAGGGTAATCGTTCACAGGACTGCAGTTCAAGATGCAATTTAAATCTTAATTCCTATGGAACATCTGAGCAAACATGCATGACTGTGCTGGAAATTTTTTGTTCTTTTGCCTTGTGGGGGAAAAAAAATACAAATCTTAAATCTATTTTAAATTAGAAATGTGCTCTAACAATCTATTATATTGCTCTAAGGATCACTCACTTGTAGCCCAAAGTTGCCCCCCCCCATTTGGTGCTGCAAATAACCCTTTGTGGATTAATTCAGTTCATGTACATCTGCCTGAGAATATGCCAGAGGTGGTTTTAGGGTAGCGTGCCTGGTTTGGTTGCATTGGGTGCCGCCCTGCAGGGGCTACCATACCAATGCTGTAGAATGAAGCGCAAGGAGTGAGAGGGGGCACTGAATGTTAGCATTGCCGCTGAAATCTGAGAGCCCAAAGCCCACTGAATATGCTCTGAATATGCTCATATGAAACACCACTTCTTTCTGACTAACAAACAAACACAATAATGTATATGGTAGGGAAGAAATCCTGGAAATAAATACCGACTTGAATCTTTCATTTTTATAATTTCAGAGTCAAGAGATCTCTCTCTGGACAGTACAGACAAAGCTAACACAAATAACACGGGAGCCAGAAGAGTCTGGAACTTTCAGCTGATGAATTCTAACCAAACCTAGACAAGATAGCAAGACAGGACAAAATTCCTCTGAAAAATAAAGTGGGTGCGAATCTAAAATAAGGCCACCCCCACTGAGATTCATTTCTTTGAACTTTCAACTAGGATTCAGAATGAAGTCAACATGTTGGGTCACCTCAATCATCTCTCAAATAGAGTTAGGATTTTTCACGCTTGCATGTTTAGCTTACCTGTCGCACAAAAACTGATCAGAACCAAGCACCCACTTGTTTACCAAATTATACCAATTTATTCTCTAGCTGGAAGTCACCTCATAACTTTGGCTGAAACTCTGATCTGATAATTTCCCTGCTATTTTTACTGAAATTAGCTGAAGTACACTTCGTTTAGACACTTTCATACACACACACAAAACCGTATATATATAAAAAAATAAAAAACAAATATATTTTTATATCTAATCTAGTAGTCTCTGAATCCAGATTTTTCACTGTGCCATTTGCATAGCAATTACTTGTGAGCTCAAACTCGAAAGACTACACTTCCCTTTTGGAGTACAAAACTATTCCATCTCTTCCAGCATCGATAACATAGCAAATTGCGCTAGAAAACTGTGGTACATAATTTGAGGGAGAATTTATGGCCAATAAACCTGAATCTTCACAAAATGTCTATTTCGTTCCCTTAAACTGTTAAGCTACTGGCCCATTTTGTCCAGTATTTTAAATGGCAATGAGAAAGGACTCATCCATATCCTTATACAGGTGAAACTCGAAAAATTAGAATATTGTGGAAAAGTCCATTATGTAAGCAATTGTTTTCATTAGCTACTGGAGTTTAATATATGAGATAGACTCATAACATGCAAAGCGAGACATGTCAAGCCTTTATTTGTTATAATTGTGATGATTATGGTGTACAGCTGATGAAAACCCCAAAGCTGAAATTGTTAAGTTGGGGTTCTCATCAGCTGTATGCCATAATAATCACAATTATGACAAATAAAGGCTTGGCATATCTCGCATGGCATGGCATGGCATGAGTCTATCTCATATATTAGTTTCACCTTTTAAGTTGAATTACTGAAAGAAAAGACCCTTTCCACGATATTCTAATTTTTCGAGTTTCACCTGTACATACCACAGTGGAGATTTCACAGGGTTGAAATAGCCAAGTAGCCTGAAGAAGATCTCCAACTGCAGAAAGAATTTACAAATTAACACCTCCAGACACACTTCTGCTGGGTAGCAAAGCCCCTTCACACTACTTACATCACTCGTTTTCAAAACACTTTACAGCTGATAAATAATTGTAGCATTTCTGGGAGCTAGGCAAGTATCAAATTCCCACTTTATATATAGAAAAGTAGAGGTTGCAGCAGCTGAACCAAAATTCAAGGAAAGCAGAGTGCATTTGTAAGAATACAGGAAGTTCTAATTTAATCACTTCTTATACCAAGTCAGACCACTGGTCAGTATTATCTACACCATGGATAGTCAACATTTTGGACTACAGCTCCCATCACCCCTGATCATTAGTCATGCTGGCTGGGGCTGATGGGAGCTGTATTCCACAGCATCCTGGAAGACTACCCCTTTGTCTACCCTGACTGGTCTCAGATATTTTGAATCCTGCCTTGAGATGCCAGGGACCAAGATGGTACTTTCTGCATACAACATGTGGTCTACAACTGAGCTACTTCCCTTCCCTTCTTAGAATTATGACCTTTCCCTTATCATTAGGAATTATTAGGAGTCCTCCTTCCCCTCAAAACCCACAACAGAATTTAATGGAAAACCAAAACCAGAAAAGTCACAGCACTACCTCTGTCTGAGAAAGAGCTGGGGGGGGGGGAACAAACACCATTTATGACACAGAACAAGTAATATTAAATTAGCTGTACATCTTGGAAGTGAAGATCAGGCCATTGCACCCCATCCTGAGAGGCCAGCAGGTAACAAATTTGGCTTAATAAATAAAAATCCATGTTATAGCAGCAACAGTCATGTGGACAGAGAAATCAGTCCAGTAAGGTCTCAAGTATTTATAAAATGTGTCCACCTCATTCGTGTGATTCTACTGCCACACCCACATGTGCATGTCTAATAGTGCGGCCGTGAAGTTTATAACCATCCAGAGTCACTAATGCCACAGTGCCTGGCTGCATTTCCTCTGCTGGCACATGACAGACTATTTCATGATCGTAGGGGTCATATTTGCCACCAATGGGGTGCATTTTCTGCAGGCCATGCTTCACAAATATGCTTTGCAGTTTGGACTCTATGAGAGACAAGCCTTCGCATATCTTCTTGAGAGTCAGAGTTGGGTCGTTGTGTTCTCCACCTGTGGTACTCTCGGTGGTCTTCTCCAAGATATCTGCCACTTCTACCAGGTCTCTACAGAAACTCTGGATGCCTGTAGACACATAGATCAGAAAGGTGAGGATGACTGTTCAAAGGGCAGACACAATGCATTAGAGTCTCAGTCCTTATAACATTCTCTGTATAAAAGAAGAATCAAGATCCAGCAAATAGTGAGTCATTTAAAAAAAACAAACCCTGATAGATGTACTGCTGTTTTAATTAACGTTTGTGTTATTTGCTCATTGATTTTATTTGCAACATAAACCACCCTGAGATAAACATTTTGAAGGGAGGTATATAAATGCCTTAAATAAACAAACAAAGCAGAGCACATGGGGTGGTAGGCAGAGCTTGTAGCAAGCTCTGCACAATACCAGCACCCTTTCTACTCACCAAATATCTTAGCATCCTCGACAAACTTCTGCGTCCTCCGCCTAACATTTTCAGAATCTGTCAGGGCTCTTTGGTACCGTTCCTGCACACACAGTAAGAAGCAGAGTCAGACAAGAACATCACCCAAAGCAACAGGGCAATGCGCCATCTATAATGCTGCAAGCCTGGACCAAGAGGGTTGAGCGCAGCTTTGCTTGACAGACACACCCTTCAGTTGCTGCTCTTAGGTAAAACACATTGCCTGTGTGGCTTCCTGCTGAAATGAATGGGCCATATTGAAAAAGACCTAAAGATCTCCCCACCTCACTTCATTACCCTCTTCTACTAACAAACAATGGCAAGGAGTAGCTACAGCAGATGTACATGCATGCATACTTATGTAGCAGAAAGATATTGGGGAAATGTGAAAGCAGCATCTCCTAACATAAACAATGCCTTACTTATTACATTTATTTCGCAAAATGTATATACAGCTTGAGGGTAATAAAACCTCAAAGCAGTGTACAAAAAGACAAAAACCCTAAGATTATCAGTAAAAACACAGTTAAAAGCAACTACTTAAAACATTAAAAAAAAACACCTAATAACTAAAATCAGCTGAGAACTAGATTAAACACACATATCAACACTCTGCTTGTCTGGATAGGCTTGCCTAAAGCAAAAATGGTCTGCTGCCATTGCCCCTCCTTATGCTGAGCACGGGACAGAGTCTAGTGACGGTCTCTAGACACTGTTGCTCATGCTATCCGGAGGGTATGCATGTAGACTTCCCCCTTGCTTACTGAATACTGATGGACTGTGAGTGCACAAACGCATCCCATCACAGTGAGCATTTAGTGGATGACAGGAAGGACAGGCACTGCTACACAGAACGGTGCTTTCCCCCTGTGTGGAAATAACAGTTCAGAGTTGTTCCTTCTGCCTGGTCCCTCTTTAAAGAGCCCAGGCAGGCAGCAGTGATGGTCACTAGAGATGTCTCCAGCTGGGTATCTGCTGTTCTGGAATGTTTCAACTATTGTCCTGCGAGGACAGCTCTACGTTTGGAAAAGTAACGGACACACAATAAATAGCCTGGGTATAAAATGCTTAAGAGTAAATTCAGTGCACGCAATGATGACGGCTGCAATGCTGTACACCAGGCCTAGTGTCAGCTCTCAGCATGGTCAGGCAAATGCTGGGGCTTGCATACCCTGGCAGGGCCTCCTGGAACTGACATCTTGCTGGTATATCTTTGTCACCATCCTCCTTTTTCTCTATCAGGCGGAAGGGACCCAAACAGACAGACACTTGTTCTGATCCGCTTTCACCACCAGCTAGCCTGCCTGGAGGAGGAGGAGGCTGACAACAGTGGCAGGAGTTATGCTGCAGGGGTTGCGGGGAGAGAGCGGCAGCAGGGGATGCTATCTAATTCTACTAATCTGATCTGTTGACTACTGCATGCTGCAGACTTTGGGACTGGGTATTTAAGACACACAAAAGCTGAAACCTTAAAAAATGTGTTAGGGCAAACAGCCAAGTTAAGGACGATACATACTGTTAAGACACGGACTTGTTCTTCCAATTTGGTGGCTTTGAGCTCTAAACTGTTCTCGTTCAGATGTCTAGGCTCATCAGGAGGGTCGTCCGGACCACAGTCATCGCCTGTGCTCCTCTGCTGTGCAGCAGTGCTGAAGGCAAAGGACAAGCCTCTGGAACAATACAGTGGCAAACAATGAGGAAAGAAGCAAGAACACTTTCAAAGGTGTCTGTTTAAAAAAGTAAAGAATCAGCCAGCTCCAGCCTTGTGTTTTCCCACCTGGACTTGGGTGGAGGCAGCAGTGTTCCAGGTCAAGGGAACACAGGCCTCCGTCTTGTGCTATTGGGTGGGAATTTTTATTCACACCTCCTTCCAGCAGATAAAGATTAATCTCTCTCCCAATCCTGTGAAGGAGAAAGACTGAAAAGCAACAGCCTTTTGCATGTAGGTTGGAAAACTTGATCCGGGTGTCGTTGACTAGCGGAACAACTTGCTCCCCGCACCCCCTTTTAAAGCCGCTTCTCTGTGACATTAAATGCTGGTTGGCAAGTAAGAAGAGAACTTATATTGTGCACATCCCTTTAGCATTTACAGCATGTGTGTGATTATGATTACAGAGGGAGCTTGGTGAACCAGCCATTTGCTACACTTTGTGCTCAACAGCATGGGAACCCAGGTCAGGTTTTATGTATCAATGCTAGTTATAGCAAGAATGTAAGAATGTTCTGCAGGACAAAGACTCTTTGAAATCACCTCATTCAGGGTGTTGGCAACATGCCACATATCATAGCAGACGGTGTACACTGTTGTTCAGCTGATCTGAATGCACTCACCTGAAAAGCATCTGGGGCAGTTTTGTAGACATGCAAGCTGTTTTTGCCCGTAAGGGAAAACTCAGAGCTGTGCTGTTGCTAATATGCAAACTATATGGGTGCTATAAAATCATAAAAGAGGGATCTAGCTGGGCTCCCATCAGCCCCAGCCAGCAAGGATTATGGGAGTTGGAGTAGAGTAGTGTCTGAATGGCCTCAGGTCCCATGCTTCTATTATAAACAAAACTCCACTCTTTCCTCTTTAGGTGAACAGGGCTCAATGCTTTGCCAGCATTTTTTAATATGTTGCCACGCTCTGAATGAATCTTGCTGCTCAGTTCCTAATGGAGAGGAACACTTTTACATTAACATTTGTTCTGTCCTGAAGCACTCAGTTTAGTAACAAAACTGAATCAGAAGAAATTGCTTCCTTAAAAGTCACCCTAATGCTTGACTCTACTATCTGAAGCACACGTGAAAAGAGGACCGATGTCTACGTTTGGAGACGATCCAACAGTGCTGTGTTTTGGGGTGTTAACTACAAATTCTGATTTGATACACTGGTACACAGTTGTGGGCAGCAGCATAAAATGTAGGGTTTGTGGCACAAAACAACACAAAAGTTGGCATAGGTTTTGAGGAAATACCAGGTTTGGGGGTTTATAGTGAATGCTGCTTGCGAAGAAGAACTGAAAGCATAAGCTGCCATTGTTAAACTGGTTGCAGGGATTCCAGGGAGCAAGGAGGGATCTGTATGCCTGTTTGCTTGGATGATCTACCACACAGAGGTGATTCATGGAGCTGGATTTGGACAGGGGGAAAAGGAAGTTTCACTTCTTGTTGAAATGCTGGGTTGGGCAGGGAGTGTGTGACTCTGCTACTTGAAATAAATAATCTCCAAACCCAAAGGCAAAGTTCTATTAATTTTTTTTTTTGGGGGGGGGTAAAGAGCTGAGTAGTGCCTTTGCCTTTGAAAAGTGACACACACATTAGGGGATCAAAATGACCTACCTAGACAGCAGAATTGCAGCATTTGAGTGGCATATGTTCCCTGAGTGACATTTTGTCCTCTTAGCTGTGGGTGTACACAAACATTGCATAAGGAAGGAAGGAAACAGCTTCTGAAAGCACTTGTCTGAATGACAACAGATTTAGGAATGATGAGCCAATCTCTTCAACTAGACAATCTGGGTTCTGTTAACAAATCTGTCGTTAAGAAGGCCAAAGCTCAGTGGACAGACCATTCGAATCAAAACCTTCCCTCGTCTTGCAGCCCTTATCACTTCCTGGCTAGACTACAGTTCTGTACCATGCTCTGCATTGGGCTGCCCATGAAGTCAGTCCAGAAGTAAGGTAACATCAGATGGCGTTACACAGATCATTTACCAGCTCCAACAGTAAGCAATTTGCTCCTGGAGTGGGGCAGGTTAGCAGAAAGGTCAGGGCTGTGCAGGTGCAGCAGGAGGTGAACTGCTTTGGCTCCACTGTAAGTAGCAGTGGCAGCACTGTTAGACATATTCACCACACCAGCTGTTCCTGCTTCCCCCTACAAAGATCTGTTCAAGAACTCTACTCCACTTTATAAGCCTTTTTGGGGGGGGGGTCCCTCACTACTGGTTGTACAACAGATAAATGAGGCCTGCGTGAAACATCAACAATATTTAGAATGGCCCCCCCAAGCGAAGAGCACTTCCTGCTTTTCGGCAGACAGCGAAGAAGACCATTTTATTCCAACATGCTTTCTCAACATTATGCTATTAGTTAGGATGAACGTCTGCTGCTACTGTTTCAAAAAGATCGGATCAACATATTAGTGGGTTATAGGTTTTTTAAATGTTGTTCATTTGCATTTCAGTGATGCTTGATAAATTCTCTTTGTTGTAACCTGCCTCACTGAACACTCCCATAGAAAGAATGGTGCAATAGGGAGATAAAAACACCACCACACAGGACAGTATAAAATTGTACTGAGAACCAAGTTACTAACAAAACCAGATGCACTGATGACACCGCTTATGACAGTATTTGAACAGGACACAGATCTATCACATGCTGGTTATTCATCCCTGGAGGTACTGCTCTACAAAGTTCTGCAGAAACTACAAAGTTTAGCTATGGAATTTACTATGAGATCACTTCCTTAGATGGGGTTTGTGTGTGAGTACATGCTCTGAGCTATGAATAGCCAACAAACCAAGCATCAACTACTTGGATGGCTTCTTACTCTTGAGTCAGTGAAGTCCAGCTTCTTCTGCCCACACCACACCCCCTTATCCCCACTGCAAACTATGACCCTTGAAAATGTCTAACCCATGTCTTCATCCAAGGGATTCCAAGGCAACATACATAGACATTCCAAACGTCTATACAATATTAAAACAAACAATAAAAATCAAAGCATTAATAAAATATTCAAAATGCAGGTACTGATCTGCCAATATAACTGCCAGACAGCCAAACTCCAGGACCTTTAAAAGAGGAGTGGCAAACAAGCCAGTTGCTTAGGGTCAAAAGGAAAAAAGTCTGATGATTTTTTTTCTTGTGGCATCCTAGAAATATCTGGTCCAGTGGCTCCCAAACCTTTACCCCCAAAGATCACTTGAAAATGGCTGAGGGCCTTGGAGGCCCACTTTACAATTTCTCCACCTGTTATAGCAATTGTAGCGTGCTAGGTGCTGTATGACTTCTTACTGTATTTTCACAGACAAGCCGCAGACCTCCTGAATGAAGTGGTTCGCAGGCCACAGTTGGGGAACCCCTGGCAGCTCCTGTTTGAAACAGGAAGCTGAACTAAATGGACCTTTGGCCTGACCCCACATGGCTTTCTTATCATCTCAGTAACTGAGAGTATCTCAGTATCTCTCTTATCAGCTGCACAGAAAGGAAATTTCTCCAGGATGCCTTCATTCTCCCTTCACTGGAGAAGAGAGAGACAGAGAAAAAGGCACAAAATTGAGTGCAATCCTCAGAGACGTACTGATCTAAAAATACTACATAAAAAGCACCACGAGAGCCCATTTCGAGCGCCTGGGTGCTGTGGCACCTTCTGAGTGCTAACACAACTCCAGGTGAGGAAAAAACACCTCCAGGGAGGGAATCTGGGAGAGACCTCGCAAATTCCCAAGAGCTGCACGAAGGGGGCGGCAAAAAGGGGAGAGGATCTTAGGCCCTGGTTCCCAACGTGGGGCACACGCCCCACAGAGGGGCAATTTGATTTTTAAGGGGGGAAATTCGAGAATGAGTTGTTAACAGTTAATGGCCTTTTAGGCTTCCTCCACATAAATAGGAGTTCGCTTTTTGAACAATAAGAATTGTATGTCACAAGGGGGGTGGCATCAGGATTTTAGAGATGCTTAGGTGGGGCATGGCCAAAAAAAGGTTGGGAACCACTAATCTAAAGCAAAATGAAGCAGAACCTCCCCAGCTCCGCCAAAAAAGAGCGCCGCCCCGGGAAAACTACACGGCAGCGGCGGCTACACACAGGTAGGTCCCCCGCTACAGATCTTTGGGGGATGGGTGCCTTAATATATCCCCGCCCCAAAAGGCGAGGTTCAAGTGGGGGAAGAGCCAGAAAAAGGAGAGGATCCAATCCTCGGCGGCCTGCGCAGGGGCTCGCCATTGCCCGCCACCCACGGGGGAAAGAGGGTGACGGCTCCAACGAGGAAGGAGGAGGATTGGAAGGGAGCCCATTTCAGCCAGAACCCCCATCCGCCCCCCGTACCTGTCGTTGCGCAAGTGATGGTGGCTAAACTGGAGCAGGGGGCTGAAGCAGCGCCCCGCCGCCCGCGCCGACCTGCCTGCTGCTGCCATAGCCGACGGACGAAGCGTGGCCGACGCTGGACCGCCAGGCGCCGACGGTGGGAGGGGACAAGGGCGGCGGCGGTGACTACAACTCCCGTCAGGCACCGAGGCATCCCACTCCCACCCGCCCGCCCTCCTTGCAGCGAAAAAGGGCTCCGCCTTTCAGAATCGTAGAATCAAAGAATCACACAGTTGGGAGGGATCCCGAGGGTCATCTAGCCCAACCCTCTGCCATGCAGGAATCTTGCCCACGGAACCAGTGAGCGAGAGGAGTTGCTGGGTTCACGTCTGTATAAGAAAGGGCGCTTGGTTGTAGCATCTCCACGCGCAAGGTGCCTTCTCTGCTGTGACAAGCGAAATTTCAGATTCAGGTAGGTAGCCGTGTTGGTCCGACGCAGTCGATATATATTGTCCAGTAGCACCTTATAGACCAACTAAGTTTGTTCTGGGTATAAGCTTTCGTGTGCATGCATCTCCCAGCCTGGAGATTTATTTATTTCTGTGCCTGTGTTTCAAATCTAGTTGAGCATCTTCCAATTCTCCAGGCTGCAATTCTTTATATTTTTATTTTTAAAAAAACTTTTATTTGCAAATTAGCAAAAGGAAAGAATTTACTTAACCAAATTCATATGCTGCTTAGACCTTCTTAAATGTTTTTTTTAAAGCACTGGCAGCTGACATTAATAAGAATATTCTGTTACTCTTCGCTGAGATGTGTATATTAATCTAGGCTGTCCAAATGGGAATGAAACAAGACTGATGTAGAAAGGGCTGCAAGTTCTTCCCAGACCACTGAGTAGTAGATGGTGGGTGTTTGTCCTTCCAGTCTTGAAGCATAAGTCTCTCAAACATCATGAGGGCTTGCAGGATTTGTCCTCAGTCCCCTACCCACACCATATAATTTGAGTGTGTGTGAATATCCACAAATACCAAGGATTTATCCAAGGCAAGGTTAATATGACCAATAATTTCTGACCAGAAAGAAAGCATCATTCACAAATGCCCACATCATATGCTTCACAGAAGTGTTTTCTGTGTTACATCAACATTTATCTGAATTAGCCAGTTCCTTCCTATAAAGGCTCTGTGGAGTCCAATATACCCAGGGGCAGGGGGCGGGGGGATTGTTTACTTAGTCTCAATTTAAAATCTAAAGAAAGACTATATATAAACACTAAAGCAACTTTTCATTGATTGAGCTGATGGGAACACATCAGATTGAGCTGATGGGAACACACTTGTATTTTCCATTCATCTTTAAGATCCTGTACATTCACTTTATAACATTAAAGATCCATTTATTTCCTCCAGCACTATAGGAGATGCAGAGTCACTCAGAGCTAATGATCCAAAATAGACTCTAAAACTGCTGTAGTTGACAATGCAATACTGCCATTTAACACTACCACTATTTAGACTACAAAATTGAAAACAGCAAAAATCCTCCATCTGGTCTTGTTAAGTGATCTAATGTGCAGATCACACTAGAACCCACTTCTTCCATAAGAAGACTGACTCTTCGTTTTCAAATCTTTATGACCCCATAATGTTAACTTGACTATATGGATCAAAATGTAACTGAGAGGACATTATATGAGAACTCTTGCTAGCCACTGTAATTACAGGTGGGCATGGTCCTTTCTTGAGATTCTGGAACTGGGATAAAGCCTTATTGAAGGCAGGGAGATTTTTATATATACATGCATGAAATAATGCTGTTGAACTTAAATACAGAAGTAACCTATTTTTTTCCTAAGATATTAAATATATTAGATAATATTTGAACTTGCAAAAATGTTACTACTAAGATTTAGGTAACATTTAACAGGTCAACATTTAGCAACTTAAATCTGTTACTAACAAGAACCACACACAGTATACCTCTAGATAAGCACAGTCAGAAGAGATTTTTGGAGTTATTTGAACAAGAGAAAAGGCAACTAAGGCTATGTACACATTAACAACCTAAAACACAGCAAGGTAGTTTCCACTCGCTGCCTTTTAAGTTGCATTGTTGTCGCGATATGTCTTCACGTGGTGGGGATTGTCCAATTTGTTTTCCTGTGCATGCATTTTCCCCAAAAAAACTCCTTTTCAGTGAAGCTGTCATCTGTGCATGTGCGATGGCTGTCTCAAATGCTCACACGTTTAACCATGGCTCATGTTTCCAAATCAGAGAGAAGCTGGCTTGAGGGAAAGCACACCAAACACCATTACTTCTCAAGAAACTACAGGATACAGGTGGCTAATGTGGCAAATGGCAGGTATACTGTGCTTCCAACACCAGCAATGGGAGAACATGGGAGCCTGGGGGGAAAATGCAATGTGTACACAGCTTACATTGCAATCTTTAGGACTTCAGTCCTGATTTAGTCACTTTCCTACTATTTCCTCACCCCTCTCATTTACTCCCCCACATGCCCTAGCTTTACAAAATTGCCTTTAGACAGCTCAGGAGTCAAATAACTCCATACCCTCTAGCATTTTCCCAATGAAAATACAGTGGTACCTCGGGTTAAGATCTTAATTCGTTCTGGAGGTCCGTTCTTAACCTGAAACTGTTCTTAACCTCAGGTACCACTTTAGCTAATGGGGCCTCCCACTGCCGCTGCGTGATTTCTGTTCTCCATCCTGAGGTAAAGTTCTTAACTCGAGGTACTATTTCTGGGTTAGCGGAGTCTGTAACCTGAAGCGTCTGTAACCCGAGGTACCACTGTAGGGACATCCTAAGGAAAAGTGGAACATTCCGGGATCAAATCAGAAAATGGGATGCTTTCTCTAAATCAGGGACATCCCTGGAAAATAGGGACCCTCGGAGGGTCTGGCATTATACCTGGTTCCTTGCTCTGTTGAAATCAATGTGCTTATGATTAAGGGGTAGGCTTCCCATACAGATGGTATAGTTTCTACTTTGTCTATTCTAGTTACAGATAGTATCATCCCCCTGTAAACCAGAAAAGGTCATGATTCTGTCTTAAGCTGGCACCATTTTGGAAGCATCAAGCTGGAGCCAAAGTTGTTGTGAAGTATTACAGCCACTCTCCTACCAAAACCTAGGAGATAGATAATGCATGCATACACATTTCTATGTGAACCATAAGCAACAGGCATGTTGCTGCAACTTCTATGTTTACAACCCAAAACTGCCTTGAAATTTAGAAGAAAAAATGAACACACACAGTTCTGTACAAAGATCATATTTTATTGGGGGGGGGAGCAGAGGGAGGAGATCCAGATCTTAAAGTGCAGACAAATCTTAAATAGTAAAAAATGTATGCCACAATATGCACCCACAAAGAGATAAGCATCCTACCCACCTCCCCCTATAAAAGAAAAGTAGGTCACTACAGCTTCTGGTCTGTTGGAATGACACAGCAAAGATGATCACTGCATTTGCTGTAGGGTTCACCTTGGGGCCTCTTCTGAAGGTCTCAAGTTTTAGATTTTGTATTCAATGAATGAAGCAGAGGCTCCTTATACACATGAAGGCAGCTGGGTTCCCCACACTGCAGAAACAAGACCCACCCAAAACACTCTCCCACCCATCCCACCCGTGATCGGAGAGACAGATTTTTTAGAAATGGCAGCATAATGTCTGTTATTTAGTGCATGCACATACTATCTTCTAGTGGCTGACTCACAGAAAGGGAAAAAGTATTCAGCCGCTGTTCTGCTGACCAGAGATGGCACCCTTAAAAAAAATAGCCCTGCAACAAGGAAAATTATTTGCAGAAGCCATTTCTCTAGCCACATCAGTCCATTTATTCACTCCCCTTTCTCACTTGCAAGTGGGAGTCTAGCTCTGCTGTGGAGCAAAGGCAGCCGGGGGGGGGGCAGGGAGTGGGCAAATGGATTTGTTACAACACTTGGGCACTTTTAGAGTCTGTCTTTGGGGGGTGGGCACGGCGGATATTACTCCTTGCCCTCCCGAAGCTATTGATCTTATCCAACACATTTTAAAAGCTTAAATGGCAGCCTGAGAGAGACTACAGAAGTTGACAGGAGTGCTCCGGCACAGGTCAGTATGAAAAGCCCTGAGATTTCAATTGAACCACCATGTGGACAGTGTCTTCTCCCTGTTGGGCCCTTGCTGGACCCTTGCCTCTGGGCCTAAGTCAACAGTAGTTGCCTTGATCTGGTTTGGCAGAGAGCAGGACAGGGAAACAGGCTGACAGTGTCAAGGGCTGCAAATAGCATCTTTCGACAGAATCGATTGCAAGGCACTTCTGTGTGTCATGCCTCAATGCGAGAGAGGAGCTGCAGCAAGAAAAGTTAAGAAGTGACTTGCCCAAGGTCTTTGGCTGACTTGAATGAGTGAGGATCTCCGAACCATCTCATCATCATCTCTCCCCACCAGACCAAAGTATCTACATTCCAATTTTTTAATGGCTCTTCGTTAAACTCATTAACCAAGAGCAAAATCTAGACAGCTGGCATGCCAGATCTACTTGAGGTGCTCCTCACAGGCCACTCAAAGAGGAGAATTCTGGGGACACACTTAAAAAACCCAGCGTCCTTGAAAGGATTTCCCTTACCCACCCTGCTTCCCAAACTCCCCCTTCCCTCCCCTTTTACCCACATCAGTTTTGCTTGGTAATCCTTCATTTTCGGGAGGGTGGGTGCTCTCCCTGCTGAAGAACCAAGTCCCCCAGCATCCTTCTGCAGTTTCCTTGAGGGATGAGAGGCTCTTGCGCTGCTCTAGCCTTTCCCAAATGTGTCCCAATCCTCGAGAGGGGTTCTTCCCGGAGATGGAGGCTCAGTGACCCTTTTATGATTTCTTCATTTCCCATTCCTAGAAAGAGGGAGAAATAGCGGAGCTGATGAGTCCTGGGTTGCAAAGGAGATAGGAAGGCTAGAAAGAGACTGCTGAGCTCTGGATCCCAAGTGGGATTCTGGAGATTTGGGGCCCCAGTTCCAACGAGTCTTGTGGTTTGCCATTAATTGCAGGATTTTACTTTTACAAATAGCTGGAACAGACCAGGAGAGGGGAAGATCTGGATCAGGACTGCAGCAGTGAGCAAAGGGTTAGGATTCCCCCCACCAAGGCCCCCTATCCAGATCAGGCCTCTGTGCTGGGAAATTGTGAAAGGAAGATTATACGCTTAAGGGCAACAACACCCAACTCCAGTTTACACTCTGTAGTACACACTAACATATGGTATATATGTCACAACACCCTCGTCAAAGAATTTAGCTTCCACTAGGATCAGCCTGGGGGCCATATCCCCTTCTGGGTCAGCCTTCTGGGGGCCGTATGCTGGTGGTGGGTCAGGGCAGAGGCAAAAATGGACAGAGCAGTGCATGTGAATTTTACCTTTGCACAGTAAATGGCTTTGTTTCTACACACGTTCAAACATGCCTCTTCACCTTCCATCCAGGTGAGCCAGAGGCATGATCAGAGTATGGAGACACATCCCAGCCAGGGAAAAACACCCAAGATCAATGAGGAGCAAGGCTTATGAGAGGTGTAGCCTGTGCAAAGTGGGTGTGGCCTGGGAAGGGTCTCAAGAGCCAGATAAAGAGGGCTGCATTTGGCCCCCAGGCCTAATGTTCCCTACCCCTGTGTGAGTCCTGAAGATTTTTGGAGCAGGCGAGGAGGAGGGGGGGTGTTTACTGCTGGCGCCCAGCTAGGGGAGCCGAGCCGAGCCTGCTGTACCTTGGCCTTCTGCAGCACATTCCCCTTGTGGGCAGGAAGGAGGGAGGGGCTTCGCTTCCTCATTTCCGCTGCGCAGTTAACCGGGACCAAGTGCTCAGGGGGGCTTCCACTTGACTGGGGCGCAGGCTCCTGCAAAGAAACATAACAAGAAACTGAGAAGTTGTTCAGAGATTCAAGCAGGGGGAGATTCTAGAGAAACCAGGTTGCTATCACTAAAATGTATTTTGGCCGGCATTAATGGTCTCTGTGAAAGAGAAAACGGGTGGAAAGCTTAGTAGGGTGGGTTGCCTTCTCTCACACAAGACAATCTTTAGAGGCCCTTGTGGAGCTGGCCCCAGTCTTCTGAGGCTCCGTGGAAAGGAAGGAAGGGGAGGCACTTTTCAGATGTTAGATTTCTTTTTACACAAGACTTTCTGTAAAACAGGCCTAGCCGTCATGGTGCCCCTTCCAGATGTTGTTGGACTGTAAGTCCCATCATCCGTAACCCTGGTCCATGCTGGCTAGAACTGATTTGCAGTCCAGCATCATTGCGAGAACACCACACTGGCTACCGAACGGATTGCGCTTTGCTCTGCTGCTCCACTTGTTTCCCCATTGCTTATTGTCATCCTGGGAGGAGTGGCAAATGCATGCCTTAAATAAGTGCGCATTGTACCCCCTTTCTCTGGGGCTTGGAGCAAGGCTGAGGGGGTTGGGCTAGATGACCCTCAGGATCCCTTCTAACTCACTCTACAATTCTATGATCCCCTGGGCACCCCCATCAAGGTTAGGTTGAGCAATTACTGAGAAGGGTAGGGCAAGCTCCTTTGCATTCAGAGGATCCTTGGTTCAATCCCTGGCATCTCCAGGTAAGACAGGGAAACATCCCTTTCTGAAACCCCGGACAGCCCCTGATAGTCAGTGTCGACAATACATAACTAGGCAGACTGGTGGTCTGACTCAGCAGAAGTCAGCTTCCTGTGTTCCAATAATCCTGGCTCCCTGGGCTTCTGTGTGCACCCATTGTTGTTCTGCGCTTATGTAGGAAACTACAGTGATCCCTCGACTTACGAATGCCCCGACTTCCGTATTTTTCGAGTTACGAGGGCTCAAAGGGGCCGTGCGCTTCCGAATTTTTTCGACTTCCAAAAGGAAGTCACGGCTGTTTTAGATAGTGTTTTCTCGAGTTACGATGTTTAGATAGGGTTTTTTCCACCGCACGAATTTTTTCTCCCCAATGCATTCCTATGGGGACTCGACTTACGATTTTTTCGAGTTCCGACGCTCCCGTCGGAATGGATTATCTTCGTAAGTCGAGGGTCCACTGTATCATCGACTGAAGCAGCCCTAACCGTCTAAGGCTAAAAGAGGAAGCAGCTGTCTCCTCCTCACCTTGTTTTCAGCTTTGCTGGTCACAGTCAGCCCCAGAGCCGGCCCTCCTGCCAGCGACTGCTTCAGCCTGTCTTTCACCTCTGTGAGCTTGAGCTCAAGGTCCACACGCCTGGCCTCGTTGGCTTTGCACTGATCCTCCAGGGCCGCAACGCGATGCTCCAGCTCTTTCAGGTCTTTCCCTGTTTAACAGACACATGGGAACAAGGTCAGCCTGTGGCTCCAGGCTTGGAGAAGGGGACACATGCCAGGGAGCTTAGAGGGTGGGCAATGGTGAAGGGAATTTTGCCCCGCCCAATCCCACCGCCGAGGAGACATGTGGGAAACAGGAACTGGGTCAGCTTAATGTGTCCATGAGAGGCAAGGCAGCTCACGTTCTTCACATTATCTGCAACGCATCAAAAGCAATAAGGACAAAAAGACCTGGATTCTGCCAGTTTCCAGGCAATTAGCTGTGCAATTTCCATTATAAGAATTATTCCTCCAGTAGATGGCGCGCCTGGGCTTTCCTCTGCGGAAGGAGCCTGCAACTGTTTCTGTGGCTAATTTGAAGCTACTTCTAAGCTGGCAGTGCTGAGCAGAAATAAATGGGTTTTGTAAGTACCCAATATTAGAGATATATCCAGTACAGGACACGTCGGGGCTGAGAAGTAAGATGCAAAACTACACAGCAGTTTTGATGTTGCTATTGAGGGAAATATTTTGCAACAAATGCCTCCTACGTTGGCCTTCTTTATCAGCAGCCATCCTCTTTCATCAGGAATAACAGAGACCTCCTTTTGTTCCTAACTGCAAGGAGTCCTAGGATAAAGGGGCAGGTGCTTTAGCCAAGGCCACTGTGGGCTCAGCGTTCTACTGGCCCAACACATTTATCCGTCTGAGGAGGAAGACGACGACAAGAGGGTGCCTCCCCCTTCCCCCAAATTCAATGAACAGAAGTTGGCAAAATTTTCAAATATCAACAAAGTGGAAGTGTACAAAAATAAACATTATTTTCCATCTTTAGGTTTCATTCATTTTGAAAAATAAAATTTTATTTTACGGTTTATTGTTGTTTATATTTTGAATTAGATATATATGGGGGCATTAAAATATTTTAAGTGCTTAGGGTCTCTAAAGGACTTAATCCGGCCCTGTATACTGGACTGTATGTGGGAGGTAAATGCAACTCAGGAGAGAGGTTTCTGTGCAAAATGGTCAGGGAAAAGGGACGTGGCAGCAGGAGAATTGCTTCTCCAGCAGGGGCATATACCTGAGCTTCCCTTCATAGCCTCTCGGAGCTCCCGCTTTTCCTTCCGCAGGCTCATCAGTTCATTCCGGATAGAAGCTTTTTCTTTCTCCAGTTTGTCCTTCTCAGTCAGGAACCTCCTGGCATCTTCCTCAGCACGGTTCTTGCCGTACTTGTAGTTATTGGCATCTGCAAGGGGAGGGGGATAAGTTAAGAGACACGGCCCTCTGTTAGGCACCTGAGGTGAGAGTGTTTTTGTTTAGCTCTGCCTTGACAGCAGATAATTTTAAATGCAAGCTCAGGGCTGAACAAGCTCAAAGATGCACAACACCAGACTGTAGTCTGAAATGAATTGAATCAACAGTCAAGAACCAAGACACCTGCTTTCCCAACACAGCTTCTGCATTGCTGCCCAGAGATTGCTGATTGTTAATATTGCTGGTGCAGGAGAAGTGGCTTATGGGAGCACAAGCACACATCCAATTATGAACTGGAGCTGCTCAGACTTCCAGCAAAGTTTGGCATTCTTGTAAAATTGATTTAAACTATATTGATACAGTTACAATTTATAGCCACTGGAGAGCTGGCTGTGCAAAACAAAATAATTAAGTGGAACATGGTGTTCTTGTAGCTCAAACTTCAGAGGGAGCTTAATAATAATAATAATAATAATAATAATAATAATAATAATAATAATAATAATAATTTGTTCCCTGCCCATCTGATTTGATTGCCCCAGCCACTCTGGGTGGCTTCCAACAGAATACACAAAAATACAACAGAACATCACACATCAAAAGCTTCCTGATACAGGGCTGCTTTCAGATGTCTATGGGAGGTCATATAATTATTTATCCCTTTGACATCTGATGACAGGACATTCCACATGGCAGGTACCACTACCGAGAAGGCCCTCTGCCTGGTTCTTTATAGCCCCACTTTTCATACAGGAATCCATTATGGATTCAGCTCAACGTTCCTGCAGCATCTTAGGAGATTCTAAAAAGAAACTTGGGATTCTCTACCAAGGTCAAGGAACCTTTTACAGCCTGAGGGCCATGTTTCCCCTTTTGGATCTTCAAGGGGGGGGCAGAAGCAAAGTGGGTAGAACAACAAATGTGGACGTTGTCTTGGTACATCAGGTTAGTTTTTACACACATACAAACACCTTTCTCTAGCCTCCATCCAGGAAAACAAGAATCGCCATAAGAATTCAAGGTCACACTTCAGCCGTGCAAAAAACACAAAGGGTGGAATGCAGAGCCAGTGAAGGATGTGGCCTGAGGAGAGGCCTTGGGGAGATAGAGAGGGTGGCCTGGAGTATTGCATTTGGCTTCCTGGCCCAGAGGTTCCACAACCCTGCCCTGTGCAGAGAACAGTTTTCACAGAAGGAAGGAGACCCATCTCTGCAATCCTAAACACGTGTATTCAGAAACAGTAGATACAAATGGGAAACACTGCCAGTACAGTCGTACCTTGGTTCTTGAATGCCTTGGTACTCTTACGTTTTGGCTCCCAAACGCCGAAAACCCGGAAGTAAGTGTTCAGGTTTTTTAACGTTCTTTGGAACCCAAACATCTGACGAGGCTTCCGCTTGAGTGCAGGGAACTCCTGCAGCCAATCAGAAGCCATGCCTCGGTTTTCAAATGGTTTCGGGAGTCGAACTGACTTCCAGAACGGATTACGTTCAAGAACCAAGATATGACTGTACACCAAATTTTCTATTGAGATTTCCCCCTTCTCAATAAGAAATGTGGGCAGGATAGAATCTGCCGTTTACCGAGTCAAGCCATTGGCTCCATCTAATTCAGTATTGTCTAGTGTGACAGCAGCTCTCCAGGGTTTCGGACAAGGATTTATTTTCCCTCCAACCCAACTTGGAGAGGCAAAGAATCCAACTACAGCTGTACTCAAAAGCCTGCAATTTTATTTCCCTTAGGTTTGGCTGTTTTGGGTTGTCAGAACGGCATGCCAAAACAGGGGCCTGGACTCCCAAGAGGTACAAAAAGCTGATGAAATGTTTTATCAGTGTGAAGCAGTTTCTGTTTCCCTCGCCCATTTGGCTGGTAGTTCTTGCAAGGCTTTTAGCAACCTCTGAGTAGCATTGGGAAAGAGGGTGTGTATGTGTGTGTGTGTAACACACATTGGGAAAGCAGGGTGTGTATGTGTGTGTAACCCAGTGCTGATCGTATATGTTCAGGGCCATTGCTATCTGGTAAAGCTCCAATCAGTTCCCAATAACAACAATTTTGACCTGCGAAGGGGAACGGGTGGAGATCACAGAATCAGTTTTGACGCAGCTCCATTTTGACACAAGGCTTGACTGAGCTTGAGAACTGCATTCAAAGCAAAGGTCCTACCAACAAACAGAGGCTCTTCTTCTGTCAGCCATGTTCTCCTCATTTCATGCCTGAACCTCAGCTAAGAGAGAAGTTGCAAAGGCGAATAGGTAGTACTGTGCATTAAACCCATCCAGACTTTGGCCCGGCCTGCAAATTAGCAATCCTTGTCCCATTAGGAAACAGGACACAAATAAGGAGAAAGCAAAAACCAAGACGCAGGTGGAGCCATCAAGCAGCAACTGAGTGTTGTATAAGCTTACACTACTGGAAATGGCTCTTGACTTTAGGGATTGTCAGCTCGGAGTCTTTCCCCTCCCCATTCCAACTGGCTGATAAGAGAGCCACCCACAAGCATCCCACATCAGGATCCAAACCTACTTGACGCATGGCGCTTGACTTTCACTTGTGGATCCACACGGCGTGATTTCTCGCTGCAAGAGGAGCCATGGCGCTTCACCTGGGACCCCGACGGCCGCCCTGGCTTTTCCAGCTGCACACAGAAAAGCACAAAGAAGCCATCATTTCAGAGGGTGTCAAGGAGGACCAACAATGAAGGCCAACATCATGGGAAGGGTATTTCTAGGATTAAGGTGAAACATTATTTTTGCTCTTGGATGCTGTGTGTTGTTTAAGTTATTGTGTTATATTTATAATATTGGAATGTGGGTCTTCTTTGTTATGCTATTATATTATTAAGAAATTGTTATTGTTGTATTGCTAAATTGTAGCTATGTTATGAGGAAATAGTTTTTGTAGTGTTTGTTTGAGATGCATCCCAATTTCTTTGCTTTTAAGCCACTTTGAGCATTTCTTCTTGTGGAAAAGTGGCATACAAATAAAACTGAATGAATGAATGAATGATAGGCGTGAGCAATAAGTCCAGTTTCTTCCCGTGCAGCATAGCTGCTTGAGAAGCAGGCTTATCCAAGTGCCTCTGCTTGGGCAAAACTGTTTGTCAGTTGCCAAGCACTTGGAAGCACATGCAGGCAGGGAGAAGAGTACTCATAGGGAAAGGAAGCAGTGAAGAGAAGAAGGTTATGGCATTTCTGCTTTTCTTTTTTCAAATACCTCCACCTTCTCATAGGGGACTTCATCGTATAATACACGGGAAGCATCTGTTTGGTTCTCAAGGGAGGAGCTGGCCCACCTGAAGAGGCAGAGAAACAGACAAAACATGCTCTACATCTCTAGTACTGGTTGCAAAATCTGACAGTCTTTACCAGCAAGAACAATTGAGCTCTTCCTGCCACCCTCTGCACTAACAAAATGAATCCAAACACAGGCCCTCCTACGTTGGGTTGATAGATACTATCGCATCATAAAACTTCTGCCAAGCCCTGTATTTTGGGCAATGCAAGAGTGGAGATACCTCACATATGTTGGGTAAAGGTAAAGGTAAAGGGACCCCTGACCATTAGGTCCAGTCACGGACGACTCTGGGGTTGTGGCGCTCATCTCGCTTTATTGGCCGAGGGAGCTGGCGTACAGCTTCCGGGTCATGTGGCCAGCATGACTAAGCCGCTTCTGGCGAACCAGAGCAGCGCACGGAAATGCTGTTTACCTTCCCGCCGTAGTGGTACCTATTTATCTACTTGCACTTCGACATGCTTTCGAACTGCTAGGTTGGCAGGAGCAGGGACTGACCCCGTCGCGGGGATTCGAACCGCCGACCTTTCGATCAGCAAGCCCTAGGCTCAGTGGTTTAGACCACAGCGCCACCTGCGTTCCCATCATGTTGGGTACAAACCTGAAAAATGTTGGAAATGTGGAACACATATATTAAACCAAATCAAGTCAAAAGGTGAAGTGTGCATCTAAGAAGTTAAGAGTGACTGCAGTTATCCAGGAAGCAAGATTGCCTGAGATGTTTGCCAAATGTACACTCCCTGATAAATCTGGATATGCCGTTGCATGGTGTGTGAAATGTTCCTTGGTGCTGTGGAGATAATAGCATATAAATCGGGAATGTTTGCTCCATATCAATCTTTTAAACTCACAGCTTGGATATTTAAAATTCTCTGTTCCATACATAAGAGTGTTTCAGTATCCTTTCTTGATACTCAAAATGGCCATTTAAGCCTTAAGCGTGGAGTGCAAGGTTTTCTTCACTATGCTTCCTATCTTGGAAAGTGGAACTAGTGCTTGCACCACATTCACACCCGTGATATAAACCAGAAAACACAAATGCAGGCTTGCTTGTTTCAGCCTCACATTCAAAGTAGCCTAAATGGCCCACTCTATTCTAGCCTTTCAGGTATTAATTTAGCAGGTTGTCACCTTGATTTGGATCATGGTTTAGAGACACCAAAAAATCTGTCTTGGCAGATTTGTTGCTGGCATAGGTGGTCTTAACAGAAAGTTTTATCCTCAGAGGCTCTGTTGGGGGCAGGGAGAACATAAGGCAGGCATTCTCGCCTGCAGATGGAGGCAAGGTGGTTTCCACACCCGGCTGTGTCACGGAGCGCTAGCGGAAGAAACGCTTACATGTAAGAGTGTCTCACAGCATTGATGATGTTGGCGATTTTCTCCACATCCACATAGTCATAATGCAAGGCTTCTGGGGCTGTCTGGGAGCCGGTTTCAACCAGCAGGAGCCCAAGCCAGCGCCCCAGGTCTTCATAGCTGCTCGCCTGAGGAGTAAGACAATAGTTTAAAGTGAAAGGAAGCACTTATTGCTCTGGGCAACAGCCAAGGCCACACTCTTCCCACAAGGAAACATGGTCAAGGACATGTCTTTCCAGAGCGCATTGTTCCTTTACACCAGGTGCCCCATTTCTCAAATTTACAGCTGTGCCGTTCACCATAGGGATATTTGCAAGGCATCCTGTGTGCAAAGCTCACACTGCTATGTAAGCGAAAGGTCTCTAAAGAAGCCGGGGAGGACGTGAATTCTGAATATATTGTGTGTATTATTGGAAAGGGCCACAGCTCAGTCACAGAGCATTTGCTCTGCGTGCAAAAGGTCCTTGGTCTAATTCTCTGCATCTCCCGGAGGGATAGGAAACATCCTGGTGAGCCACTTCCAGTCAGTGTGGACACCACAGAGCTAGAGAGACCAGTGGTCCGACTCTGAATAAGGAAGCTTTCTATTATTAGCCATATTCCACCAGAATATCTGGCTGTTCAGGGCTGTCCCACATGACCCTGAAAAAGGGTTGTGATTTGGGTTGACAGTGCACAGGCAGAGTTGGGAGGTGAAAGGGGGAGGGAGTACATTGCAATCCTAGGTATGTCTACTCAGAAATAAGTCCCGTTTCATTGAGTGAGACTTAGTCCCAAGTCAATGTGCCTAGGATTGCAGCCATAGTCAGGCTACTGTTGCATCACATATATCTTCCCACCTTCCCCTTCAACACAGGCTGATGTTTTTATCACAGCACCACAAGGGGAAGCCTTTGCAAAAGCGTGACAGAACCTCGGCCCACATTTGAAATGAATAAATCAAGATGGGCACGTGGCCAAAGAATACCATTGCTTCACCGCATGCTCTCAATCTCTCTCTTGGTCTGCTTAGAGATCATGTTTTAGGTATATGTTTTCAGTATGATCTTTATATGTATTCAGATGTCCAAATATCTGCTTGGATCCTGTAAGGTCCAAGTGAAGTTATAGCGCATTAAGTGAAACTGAGGCACATTTAAGCTTTCATCATACTTTATGAAACAAGCAGCATGAAGTAGGTTAATTCTGTTAATACGATAAATAAGAGAAATTATTTTCTGCTGCTGTGAGATACAGTTGTACCTCGGAAGTCGAATGGAATCCGTTCTGGAAGCCCGTCCAACTTCCAAAACGTTCAGAAACCAAAGCGCGGCTTCTGATTGGCTGCAGGAAGCTCCTGCAGCCAATCAGAAGCCGCGGAAGCCCCATCGGATGTTTGGCTTCCAAAAGAACATTTGAAAACCAGAACACTCATTTCTGGGTTTCAATCATTCAGGAGCCAATTTGTTCGGGAGCCAAGGTGTTCGAGATCCAAGGTATGACTGTATACAATCCATACTGCTTTATCAAATGCCTTTGCTGCAGGCTGGATTTCATGTATCTTTGTACCGCACATGAAGGGCTCTAAAGAGTTTTTCCAACATTCAAGGCATTGCTCTTAAATGCTATGTTTTGCAGGATGCCCAGATGCCCAGCCTTGTCTGCCTACACCCTGGTCGTCGGCCAAATCAAGGCCCTGCCAAAGGGACTGCAGCTTCCTCAGCAAAGCCATCCAGAGTGAATCCTCGCTCACCTCCAAGGCAGAGACCTCTTGGCCATTGCGAAGGATGCGGAACGCAAATGGGTGCTTGGGGCCCAGTCCTGGCGCCACCTCACAGCCCCGGAGGACGACGGCATTCACGTGGGTCCTTAAGTCCGTCCGGTCCTTGTGGAAATAGAGGGTGTTGCCTTTCAAACGACACCAGCGCTCCTTCCAGCACTGGTTAACCAGAACATTCAAGTAGCCTGCCAGGAGATGCACAAAGACATTTGATCAGCAATACAGTGACCATTATGGGATAAATAAGAGCCTAAATCTTGTCTCCTAGGAAACAAGGAAATGCTGAGCTTAGGCATGACAGATTTCAAATCAGAAGATCAGTTCCAAGAGCCAAGCATTACTTTAGCTCAATCAGATGTTTGCCTGAATGAGTATCAGCCAAGTCACTTGGGTGGAATCTTGACACATATAAAAACTGCTCTGAAAATCCTTTAAAAAAAAAAGTTTTTAAAAACACATTGAATTCTCCATAAAGCTCACCACCTCCATCTAGTGCCACATTGTATATTGTACTTAAAACACACTTAAAACGTTTTATTTACAGGTCTGGTTTCCTCCCCATAAAATAGATTATGAATGTTAGTGCTCTTGTCTTTGCCATAAAGCAGCTGATTCACTCCTATAAGTAAGAAACGACAGCTGTACAATCAAACACTTAAGATTTAATTATCAGATATGGGGGTGGGCAACATATTTGCAGTGGTGGACTCTGTGCTCTCTAATTTCAGAGGCACCCTATACGATGCTAAAATTCGGCACCCCCCCACCTCTCACGCTCCGTTCTGCAGTATTGTTGTTGCATCCCCTGCAGTGCGGTATTGTATGACATAACACAGTGCAATCGGAAACTGGAACAAGGGAGCCCAACTGGACCCCTCTTAAGGCACCAGCTAATGAATGGTTTGCATTTCAACTGCCCTCCTGCTCCAGTACAAACCACAGCATGGGATGTCTTCCTCCGTAGAGGATGTCTGGGTGTCCTCAGGGGATGGCTTCTTCTTGGAGAAGCTGATTATTCTGGTGATTTTCCTCCCGGCTGCTCGACTTACAGAGCCTTTTAAGTCCGCCAAGCCACTTTTTTTGCCTTTACCTACAGGGAGAAGAAGCAGAGCTTAAAACAAGACATGGTGTATCTGACCAAAACAAAGAAACTGTGAGGTAACTAAAGGTCTGTTCTCCTCCACCTCATACCTCCAGAACGTGCTCTCTCTCTCTCTCTCTCTCTCTCTCTCTCTCTCTCTCATCATAACAGATTGTAAAATGTCATGAAGAGGATAAGGGAGGTCAGGTGAAGGGGTAAATATGAAAAACACTAACTGGTCTGAAATACAACTAGAACCTACAGGCTAGAATAATTCCTTACAGGTATTAAGAGCCGACTGACCATAGCGGCAACCCAAAGCAAATTCAGAAACAGAGTGCTTTAACCTTCATGATACAATTTTCACAGAACTAGCATGTGCAACATGACTCACTAGTCCCAAAGAAAAGTGCAGGGCGACCGATCTAGCAATTCTGGCACAATGGTAACTCTGCTCCCAATGGGAACAGTCAAAGGGGTCATTGTTACACAAGATGGAACCTGGGTTTTGGGTTGTTTTTTTTAAGCCCAGGATCTATTTATTACATTTATCTCCCACCCATTTTCCAAGGAGCTGAGGGCAGCATTTAAGGTCTTTCCCACAACAACCCTGTGAGGTAGGTTGGGCTGAGATGCAGAGACCTGTGTGCATTGTGGTTGAGCAGGGATTTAAACCCAGGAGCTCTAGTCCAAGTGCTGCATTTCTTGCTGCCTCGACCAAAAGCAACACCTGGCTCTTAGGGGAAGGGGAAAGTAACCAGGGACTCACCTTGCTCATGGGCTTCTCTCCGAGTCACGGAAGAGCAGTTTTCTGCAGTTGCCACACTGTCTGAGTCAGATGTCTGTTTGTCCTGAGATGACCTCTGGGCAAAGGATATTTTTGTTGTGAGCATAGCAGGGGAGAAAGGGTTAAACTCACAATCCCTTGGCTGCTCAGGCCCCCTATAACAGCTAAAAGAACAACTGTGCCCACTGATTGTATTCATTCATTAACATTGCCGCTACTTTGGCTCTGAGCGACAAGCTACCTTGTCATGGTCCACCTTGCACGTAAGCAGAGGAGATGTAAGAACTTCTGTTCCGCTCAGTCCTCCTCCACTGGGACTGCTCACTTCCTTTATCACCTGCAGGAGGAGAGGGTTGAGTGTCAAAACAATGGAAACACTGGTAGCCCATCAGCTGCAACTGATGGCTTCTCAGCAACAAATGTGCCACCGAGTCTCAGTTACCGGTACCTAACAGAAGGGAAACAGTAGGTTTCAGCACTGAAAACTAGCAGTCAAAGAGCCAAACTGGACTCCAGCAAGCTATTCTATCGGGCCCTTGGTAAGACTACCAAATTTTTAATCAAGGGTATGGGAAAATGTTTGCCCATTGTGTGTCTTGTAAGCAGTGCTATTTTTCTAGGAAAAGAAGGTGCCAAAACTGAGTTCTGGTGAGTTCTGGCTGGGAAAAAAGCCCTTCTTATAAGGAAATGGATAGAAAATATGTCCAATCTGGGAGAGAGTTATATGCCAACCTTAACTATTCACCTCTCTTTGGGATTTTTTAATGCAATAAAGTAGCCTCTGAGAATACAGAAGCAGGCTATTATCCCTGACCTAAATAAAGCCAGTTTTTGTATTTTGTCCTAATTTAACTCAAGGCCCATTAGCTTCCAAGACAATTCACTGGCTGGTTGTCAATGGCTTTTGCTCTTCCTATCTCTGGTTTCTGTAACATTTCAGCCATGGATGTTGACACAAGATGTCCCAAGGAAACCCAAATGAGGACTGGGGGTACAGGAAGGCAGACTCTCTTTTATTTCTTCCAACAGACCCACTTCCCACCCTGTCACCTTCAGCAATAGGTTGTCTTCAGGCTTCAGAACAGCACTGGGTGAATTAAATTCATCTGCTCAGGTATTCTCATTTCAGAGACTGCAATTTCTAAGCCGCAAGTGGGGTTTAGCCAGCACACCAGAGTGCCTATTGGATCAGTGCCAACAGAGTATTCACATTTCTGAGGAAGGGAGGACCTGAAGAGTCGCATCCCAGGCCAGCAGGGTGGAAGTGCTTTGAGCCAGTGAGTGATATGGAGCAAGGGCAAAGACAGAGAAGTTCTAAAAACAACCAGTACAGGGAGGAATAGACGGTTTTAATAAATGCTGAGGTTCCTGACAGTACTCATGCCAAAGTACACTTGCTCTGCCAAGACGGAAAATAAATTGAACCACAAAATGCACAATCCCTGGACTCAGAATGCCATTATCATAAACTACCTAGCCTGCGTGTTGCATTGTGCTTCCTTCGGTTTAACCTCCAACATCCAAGCATCAATCCCCAAAAGAGAGCCTGGAAAGGTGCGGGCAGCAGGGAGGTGTGTCAAATTGAAAGAGTCACCATTTGTGCCACAAAGCTGAGCTGGAGGGGTTAAATCAATGTGTCTTTCATGGAGATCACCTGCTGGTATCCATGGCAGAGAGCCATGAATGAACAAGCATGGGGCTATCGCGATGTTGTTGTAAACCACTAGCATCTGTTAGCTAGAAATTGCCACCACACTGCGTCCAGATGTCAATGGACTCCAGCTCCCATCAGCTCCAGCCAGCCTGGCCAGTGGACAGGGATGGTGGGAGTTGTAGTCAACTGGAAGGCCACAGGCTTTTGGGGGGGGGCAAGGGGAGGGAAGAGAAAGAGCAACTGAGAAAGCCAAGTATCAGTGATGCAGCATATGTGCACACACACACACACACAGCTGTCAACCCTCCCTTTTTTCGCGGGAAACTCCCTTATTCCAATGCCGTTTCCCGCTGCTATCCCAGATTGTTGATATCCCTTAAATTTCCCGGATTTCAAAGGAAGCAGCTCCTCTCCCTCCCTGCCGGCCAGGGAGGCTCCTCAGCTGCGTTGTTCGGCTGCCAATAAGGAGTCTGAGACTGACTGGGGGTGGAGCTTGCATGCCTTGTGCATCAAGACCCTCATGCCCAACCAGACAGCCAGCCTGCCTGCAGTGTACGCACTCGCTCTTTTGCTCACCCGTTCGTGCGCAGCCTCTGGAGCGCAGGGTGGCGAGGCTACTTGGTGCCATTGCACCACCCTCGCGGCATCCCTTATTTTCAAATCCGAAAGTTTGGGAAAAATCCCTTATTTTCAAATCCGAAAGTTGACAGCTATGCACACACAAGCCCTCACCCACTCTGTGCTTTGGATAGGTAGGAATAGTGGCTTCTCTGAGACACTACCATCAAGAAGCACTGTAAACGCCACCTTTTCCAGACCCTGCCGTCAGGGTGATTTCATCCCGCAGAGCTTCCTACTGAATCTGCAGTGCTTCAGAACAAAGGCAGGAAAGAGTGGGGGTGGGCGGGCATGTGTGAATCAAAACAGCCCCTTTCCTGCAGCCCTGCAATTCCAGACTGTAGGAAGGGGGTGTCAGGGTCTGCCCTGGCTGGCTGGCTATTTCTCTCCTGCAGCCAGGCAGGGGTGATAAGAGGCTGAGTAGGAAAGCCCCCTCCTCCCCACTGGGGAGAACAAGTGCTTTTCCCACAGGGCCTGATCACAATTGCCCAGATCTACAGCGGTCAGGGCAGGAGGCCTGTTCACATGGAAGGGCATTAGTTGGCATTTGTGTTTTGATTTTTTACAACAATGGGCCACAAAAAGAGAGGGTTTCTTTTTTTTTTAATTGGGTGTGTGTGGAATTGAGCTCTCCTGCTGTTGAGGGAAGTACCTTCAGCCACTCCTCGGCCTGCTCTTTGCTCTGCACGGCCAGCACCAGGGCCTCAGCGCCCGGCAGGGAGAAGCGCAGCTCGTGCTTCTTGCGACGCCCGTCCTTCGGCACGTAGACAACGTTGCAAACGCTCAGTGGCACCTCGAGGTGGGGCTGCCTGTGCTTGGAGCTTTTGTAACACTAATGTTTAAAAAAGAAGAAGCAAAAAGCACAGTGTTCGTCACTCGTTCCAAGTTGGGTCATTTTCTTGCACTTTTCGTGGCTTATCTCAGCACAGATAAGAAGCAGTGGGAAGGTCCCGAGTCGTTGTGGGGAGGAGGAGGTGCAGAAGAGGAAAGAAGAGAAACGCTTGGGAACTCCCGTTGCTTAACCAAATACCGTGCCTTAGAATCGTAGATTTTTTTTACAATCAGAACAAAAAACAGAAGTGCTGAAATCTTACCAGTCTCAAAGAAACAGCCCCCCCCCCCAATTTTGGGTCATTACATACAGATATGCGTCCTGTTGCCCTAATGGGTTAAAGGGGGCTGGGAATCAGGAAAACCTTTTTCCAAAGGTTTGATAGGAATCAGAGCAGCAGCGGGAGAGGGGGGGTGTGCTTAACCCTTTCCCCACACCACATAATCATTTGAAAATGTCAGGTGAAGAAAGGGTTGAACTCTCCCCTTCCTCCTGGTGCTTTTCAAATTCCCAATAAAACTTTCAGAGAATGAACACCAATTGGAGCATCAGGCCTGAGTTTTTCACCACCACCTTAAAGAAGGGCCACACTGGGCTTGGCATATAAATCTGCAACAAATCTACAAATACTGTTAGTTACAGACCAGCTATTTGCAAGGACAAAGGATGTGTAAAAACCCAAAAACGGTGACATACACAGTGCACAATATCTTTGACTTGGCCAGCAAAGGGAACTATGCATCTATGTAGATCTGTTGACTAGTCCTTCCTTTTTCATCAAAGTTGCCAACTCTACCAGTCAGTGCCAGGCCCCAAGGAGAGTGGGCCTTCCCAGCCATGCTCATGCACGCAAAGTCAACTGATTTGCCAGGCGTCTTTGGCTCATTAGTAGGACTCTCCAACTTTTCTCCCCAAAACTTTCCCTGCTTTCCTGCATGTGGCCAGGTGCTCCACAAGCCACCAACTCACCAGGAGTTTGTTGTCCTTGATGACCGTCAGCTGCTTGGCCCATTGCCCAAAGCGCTTCTTGCGCAACAAGAAAGCACATATCCTGCAGTCCTTCACCAGGTTCATGGAAGCTTCCTCTGACGGCCATTGGTGTGTCAGTCTCTGACCTTTCCCATCCTCTTCCTCCTCATCGTAGGACTCATAGGAGCTGCTCATGGCATCAGAGTCATTGTCTACAAGGAAGCAGAGAGCCCTTAATCGCCCAAGGTACCACTGCCGACACTATCAACATCGTATAGGTCAGGTGTCAGCAACCTTTTCCAGCCATGGGCTGGTCCACTGTCCCTCACACCATGTGGTGGGCTGGACTATATTTTGTGGGGGGGGGGGGGATGAGCGAATTCCTATGCCCTACAAATAACCCAGAGATGCATTTTAAATAAAAGGACACATTCTACTCATGTAAAAACACACTGATTCCCGGACCGTCCGAGGGCCGGATTGAGAAGGCGATTGGGCTGCATCTGGCCCACGGGCCTTAGGTTGCCTACCCCTGCTATATGTGGATGCCATCACTCTGTCAGTTGGAAGCTTTGCAAGAGGAGGCATTTTCTGGAACACATACGGTTCTGCATTTCCTTTGGCTTCTTTCCAAGCCTGCCTATGACACTGACAGGCTGTTCCAACTCCCAAGCTAGCATTTATGGATCTCAATAGGGCAACTATGGTATATCACTGCTGATATAGGCATGTTAAATTGCAGAGATACAGTTTGTAGTCCTACGTTCTACCTCCACTGGAGCCAGTTTCCCGTGAACTACATAGGCACATGCTTGCTATCATGCCTCAAATATTCTGAAGTCTATTTTTTTCTCCTTACAAGCTATGTTCTGAATTTACTAAAGATTGGGCTTTCCACTGTATTTTCCAAGCTACTTTGTTTTGGGTGGTGGTGGTGGGGAAGGTACTTATAAATGCATTGTGTTTCAGGTCACCGTAAATATATCAGTTCATATTATTTCTGTAATCTAAAGCTCAATGCAGTGATAGCTGTTCTTTACATTTCCTGCAAATTAAGATAAACTCTGACTGAGGCAATTTTAGCGGGCTGTGGGAAAGGCTTTCACTATTAATGCAGACTCTAGAAAATCCCAAAGCTCTCTGTGAGGTGGAGCTTCATTCGGAGTAGCACCTTTTTAAAAATTGGGTATGCTTTTTCATAAAGGCTCTTAAGTGTAAGTGCTGCAAATATCAGATCCATTGGTCCAGCGTGGTACCTGAGGCACCCTAACCCCAGCGGTAATATTTAAAGAGCAAGTTTCTACACCACAAGGTTGCAGGCAACAGTTCCTAAACAGGAATAGAGTGTGCTTACCACTTATGCAAAGGTTTGGTTTCAGGATCCACGTGCAAAGGCAAAATTGTACAAAGTCAGGAAACCCCAGAATTATCCCCTGCATGGCAGAGGGCTGCTTACCTGGATGTGGGAAGGTTGCACGGGGTCCCTTAAATCTTCCCAGGGTCCTCCTGCAACCTTCCCAGTCCCCAGTGAGTGAGGAGGCGGTGCTGCCATGCTTAGTGAGCTTTGGGAAGGCAGTGAGACGGCTGGAACAGCATCCCAGAGCCCTTGCACCTCCTTCCCAAAGCCCAGGACCCTGCTTACCTGGCTTTGGGAAGGTGATGCGAGGGCTCTGAGACTCTCCCAAAGCTCAGTAAGCGAGGAAAATCTGCTGGGTGCATGGGCGGGAGGAAATTAATAAATGCAGAGTGGAGAATGGTGGGTTTTCCCAGCTCTCAATTTATTTATCTCCCCCACCCTCCCATCTGTGTAAGGTTGCGATCTTGTAAGTAAATCAAGCGCAAGTTGTGGGCTTACCTTATTGAAAGTTGTATGCACCAAACCTATGCATATAACCTGCAACACTGTCTATAGTAGTCCACATTAATGGACAATTTGCTCAACCTTACCATGGGTCAGTGTGTGTGTGTGTGTGTGTGTGTGTGTGTGATCTTTTTCATCCCGAGGGCAACATTCTCTCGTGGGCAACCTTTTGGGGACCACACCCCAGTGATGGACAGAGCCAGAGCCTAAAGTGAGTGGAGCCACATTGAAGTCAGAGGTTCCTACACCTTTGACTTCCTGCAGTGTTCCCCATTCACAGAGTCAAGGGCTTAGGCCAAGTGTCCCATTCTACCTGTGGCTATACAACACATGTCTTTGCAGCACTACTTACAAGAGTTTTTTTGTTCTCCATTTATTCTGGTGAGGGGGTAGTTGCTATCTGCATCTTCGTAATACCCATCCTCTATGGAGTTGGGGGGACTGGAGCTATCTGTAGAAGAAGCAGATGACACGTTAGACCATTGCATGAGCACACACACACAGCTCATCCACACTTCTGTTTGTCCGGTGCTTTATTCTGTTTGCCCTGCGATTTCTAGGCACATGTCCAAGAGAGTTTTATTTTGTCCCACCACTTTCCCTGGGAAAACCCGCTGTTGACTGCTGAATCAGAAAACCTGATGGATGTTTGTTCTGACTCAGTGCTAAACAGCAGGTTTTCCTGGGGGAAGTGGTGGGATAAAGGAAATACTTCTTGGACCCGTGCCTCGAAATCATGGGACAAATGCAAGTGCGGATGAGCCCCAGAGGTATCCACTGTGTCTGTTCCCTCTGTGGCACAAAGGCTGTGAGGGAGATTTTATTGGAAGGCAGTGCTGAAATAAGCCGATCAACTTCGAGAAGGTTACACAGGACAGCCTTTACCTCTAATGAAGATAGAAAGAAGGCAGGCAATGGGATTAGGGGGCAACAGGACTCTGAGGGGGAAAACTGGAAGCCGTGTCAGTGGCTCTCCTCTGCCATTTCCCAAATGGCCACCAGATGCCAGAACCCCACCCACAGAAGAAGGGGCATCACGTACGGGGTGCTGAATGATACATTTAATGGCTTCTACTTGGAAAAAGTGCTCTGCTTCCTGACACTCCCTCCAACACATATCCCTCATCCACACACAGGGCGAATGAGAACTCAGGTCTAGCCCCTTCAGTCTGGTTTTTCTTACATCCCACCAGGGCACAAAACACTCCAAAAGAAATAACTTCCCTCCCCTCTAGAACATCTCCTTCTTGTTTTCTTCTGGACTTTGCCAGGAGTGATTTTTCTCTCAGAGTCTTGCATGGCAGGCCTCACTCATTCCTGACATTGCTGGTGGCTTTGATGCCATGAGGCACACAAGAAATCTCCCAATTTTCTGTCCATGCCTTGGGAGCATAACTCAGGGCCCAGTGCAGTGGTGGGTCTACATTTTGGGGGCCCTGAACTGTTATGGGGGCTCCTTTGTAGCCAGTGGTCTGGGCAACCACTGCTATCTTCTTTAATGGGGCTGTTCCACCACAGATCTCCACACCTTTACAACATATGTGGGATTGCTTAAATATATACAGCAAAAAAATTAATTTGTTTGAGTCACGCAACTCAAAAACTGGGTCTACTAGACCCAAAGTTTTTCAGTAAGGTGGACTAAAGTTGCTTCTGGGGGCCCTCCAGGATGTCAAATCCTGAAGCTTCATTAGTTTCATAGTCAATCTGCCTCTGGCTCAGTCTTCTATCAGAGGCAAGGGAAACAAGAGTAGGCGCTAAGTTGATTTCTCTGCTTTTCTCTAACCTATCAGGCAGAGAGAGAGAGATTGCGCAGGCCTTTCACATTCCTGCCACTCAAGGTTTAGCGACACATTTCCAGGCAAGTCTGAGCAAACAACTGCTTGTGACATCTGAGAGTCTGGGGGTGGAGAGGGCAGGGAAGCAGGAAAAGGGAGTGACAGCCCAGCCCCCCTCCCCAGCGCCATTTCCCTCCCTGGGGCCTATAAATTATAAGCCTGTCACTCATCAGACACCTGGGAGGAGCCTTTGTTTTCCTAGGTCGATATGGGAGTGCCAGCACACAAAGTCATGTCAAGATCCAGACAGCTGGCTGGCTGGCTCTCTCATTCTCTCTCTCTCTCTCTCTCTCTCTCTCTCTCTCTAACTCCCAATTAGACTTACTGTGGGATGTGATGTACTCGGGGGCTTTGCCTGGGCCCAGTGGCAGGGCTTCCTCATAATAATCTTCCGGAGGAGGAGTGGTGGGCAATGGTGGAGGTGGCTCCCCAGATACCTGTGAGAGGGAAGAGGTAGCGTGGATGACCTGGAGAGTTCTGTGCTGTTGTTTCTTTCTGGGTTCCCTGTTATAAATCTGGCAACTGGGTATGCCCATGCAGTCCAGTATTCTGTTCTCACACGGACAAATCGGATGCCTATGGGAATCCCACAAGCAGAACCCAAGTGCTGCAGCGCTTTCCTCTCTTGTAATTCCTAGCACCTGGCATTTGTGAGGCACACTGCCTCTAACAGCGAAGGTGGAACACAGCCTTGTCTTCCCCAAAGCACAGCCTTCACTGTGGCTCTTTGTGATGAGTCTGTCTGTGACTCAAAGCAGGGACAGGCTTGCATGATCTGCTTTGCATTTTACTGGAATCCCAAGATCTACCAACTTGAGCCAGGTGCCAAAGACATGTAGATTTAGAATGAGCAGCTGCTGAGAAGGGGGATCTCTTTCTAGTATCAAAACTGAGCTGAGCATAACATGCTTCTACGCAAACACCCATTCCCAGTTACCCTGAGCTTACTTCATTTCAGCAGTCTATTTGAGGGAATGGGAGTCATTTTGTTGTTAAACAACTGAAAGTCAGAAATCCTTGCTGATCTATTGGAAATTATATATTTTGTGTTTTTATTTTGTGAATCACCCTGAGATCATCAGACGAAGGGAGGTATACAGATTTAATAAATAAGTGAAATAAAAATCACCAGGTGTTTCTGGTGCTACCTTCTGCCTATTCCTGACTTAAGAGCACTGAACCGGGAGCTCAGGAATATAATTATGGATTGTATCCAACATTAGACATAGTTGTAATAGGCCCACTGAAATTACTAGACATGACTAAACCCATTGATTTCAATGGGTTTACTCCGAGTAGCACTTTGTTGGAAACAACCCTATGCATCGCTTGCTTTTGGAGATTGCTGAGCAGCAAAGAACCACTCCCATTCGGACAACTGATGGGCAACTTCTGTGTTTCTCCGCCACTTCCTCTCTCCCAGACATGGCAAATTGCCACCAAACCTTCTCTTAGACTGGAGACAGACAATTCCCTTTTTAAAAAAGTTAGAAGTGGTTTGACAGAGGCTGCCCTTCTCATGGTGTAGTTGTTGCACAGACACACATCTTTTGTCCCACTATTGCTTCTGGCCAAACAGGTTTGTTTAAAACAATACAAAATGCTGACAAATCTGTTCCTCGGAGGCAAGAGTGGGATGAGGGAACACACTGCAAGTAGCAACGCCTCTTTCAAACTGCCTTCAGCTCTCCAGAAAAACAACATGAAGAAGACTTCTTGTTGGTCTCCAGCCTCACCTTGTGTCCTCCAGTGACTGCACCCAGGTCTCAGTGTAGATCAGGTGCATTTCTGAAAGGGGATGGGCAAAGATCAAATGCACAGCTAGGATTTTTATCCGTGGAATGCACATGGGAGGAGAAGATGGCACAAAAATGTAAGTCTCCCTTCCTTACTGATCTGTTCCTGCTAACCGCAGCACTGGAAACAACGTTAAGAAAACTGAAATGAATGCCAACACAGCTTTCCTTCATGGTAAGCTGTATTTTGCAGAACCTTAGCAAAGGTGAAAACAAAATAAAAAAAATTCCTTCCAGTAGCACCTTAGAGACCAACTAAGTTTGTTCTTGGTATGAGCTTTCGTGTGCATGCACACTTCTTCAGATACCACACCACACTTCTTCAGAAGTGTGCATGCACACGAAAGCTCATACCAAGAACAAACTTAGTTGGTCTCTAAGGTGCTACTGGAAGGAATTTTTTTTATTTTGTTTTGACTATGACAGACCAACACGGCTATCTTAGCAAAGGTGTTCTTTGTAGTTCCCCTCCAGATATCAAGTGCTCCGCCATAACCAGTCACAGCGTCATTAGAGCCTAAAGTGGAATAGGTTAGCGGTACACCATATGATTTGCATGCAAAATATTTCAAATTCACTCTCCAGCACCTACAGGCAGGGCTGGAAAAGTTTCCCTGACCTGAAACCCTGGAGAACTGCAGCCTGTTAGGGCCACAGATATACAGTGGTACCTCGGGTTAAGTACTTAATTCGTTCCGGAGGTCCGTTCTTAACCTGAAGCGTACTTAACCTGAAGCACCACTTTAGCTAATGGGACCTCCTGCTGCCGCTGCGCCGCCAGAGCACGATTTCTGTTCTTAGCGGAGTTCTTAACCTGAAGCGTACTTAACCTGAAGTGTACTTAACCCGAGGTACCACTGTACTGAACAAGATGGGCAAATGGTCTGACTCTGTTTGAGGCAGCTTCCTATGTTCAGCAGTGGAAAACTGAGGGTTGCAAGGACTTACCGTTTTAGCAGGCTGGCTCCTTGAAAGTTCCAAGTTAATGCCTTCTTTCACCTCCCCATCATCCTCTTGCATGTCCTGAAGATTGCCCAGGTTGCAGTCTGGTAGGAAGGTTGGAAGACAGCCACTGAGCAATGCCACCATCAAACCTCACATGCAATCTCTGTGTTGCATTACAGAGCCCCTATGGACACCCCTCCCTCCCACTGCCCAAAGGAATTACAGGTGCTAACATCTGCGCCCACAATGGTACAGGGCAGTGGAATTGTTTAGCCCCTTGCTCCTGAACCACAATGGGGTATGGGGAAAATGAGAAGGTTTGGGGAGGGACCCAAAGAGGGAACAAGGTCAAGGAGAAAGTGTTAAGTCAGGAAGAACAGCCGCATTCTGGGATGAGGTTTATACAATTGTGCAGTTGACCGCTCTACCCTGATGCTCTGTCTATCTAGGCATTTTGGGGAATTATAATTTAAGGTTCCTAGAATGGATGAGAACTACTGAGCTAAAACTAGCTGCCAATGGAGGATTTCCTTCCAATGGAATAATTAGCTTCCAATGAGTGATTGATTTTATGAAGAGTTAAAACTATTCCCTGCCTGCTGCTAATCACCCCACCCACCCCATGGCTGCTATCTCTCCCCCCCTTTTTAAGTGCATGTTAAATGTAAGGATGGATTTAATGCCAACCACTTATTAATATATTTTGTGAAATTTTCACAGATATCTTCTTAATAGACATATTGCAAAATATGTCTGCACGAGCCCTCAGGTTGCTGAATACTAGGGTAATGTTGAATCACAGGTGTCTTTGAATTCTAGAACAGCTGATAACCAGAGAGGGATGGAAGGCCCCCTTCCACTGCAAAGGTTTAACATTTTACTCATGGGTCCTTATCTGTTCTTTATGGATTTCTACTGCAAGGATTGTTAGGAGGAAAGGTGGAGGGAAGCACCTTGAGTTTAGGGAATCATGCAAAGAGCAGGACACTGCCAAGGGCCACAGACTTGTTGTGCAGGGCTTGGACTTGTAACCAGCTGATCCAGACGGCTGTGAGCCAAGCAGGCATAAAAGGCAGGGAAGCTCTGGGCAAGCAGCATTAGGTTGGAGCAGTTCACTGTACGTACCAAACCCTTCAAAGAGTGACTCCACAAAGCTAGTGCCATTATGCAAGGTCGCTGTATTCACGTACATGTAGCTCATTTCCTTCCCTGCAAAGTCAGAAAGGATATTGTCATCAACAGGAATGATTGCATCAGACCATGAGCTAAACCAGTGGGATCTCTTGCTTTGAGGAATCCTTCCTAGATCAGCATGTCTGGCATGGGATTTTTGCATGTCACAGAGGATTCTGGGAAGTGTTCTAAGGCACATTCGGTTCATGCAAGGTGCCTATTGGGTCTCACCACTGATCTGCATGAAACTGGAAAGATCTTTGCACATGTCAACATTCTTTTACAGTTGTACCTTTTTAGGGAGACAATCAGAAGCAGCAAGATTGAAACCTTCCAGGAAATCTCTCGTCTCAGTAGAGATCTTCTCATGGAGGAAGCCCAGTAAGCTTCCAAGGAATGCAAAGTTACTCCAGAACAGTTTGAGAACCACTGCTCTGGGCTTAGAGGCGAAATGCCAATGATGCAGAAATGCAGGTTCTCACCCCTTTCCTGTTAAGCTGGGTCTGACTCACAAAAAACAAAAGTAGTTTTGGGCTGCATTCATAATATACCTTTAAAGCACATAAAGGTAAAGGGACCCCTGACCATTAGGTCCAGTCACGGCCGACTCTGGGGTTACGGCGCTCATCTCGCTTCACTGGCCAAGGGAGCCGGCGTACAGCTTCCGGGTCATGTGGCCAGCATAACTAAGCCGCTTCTGGTGAACCAGAGCAGCGCACGGAAATGCCGTTTACCTTCCCGCTGGAGCGGTACCTATTTATCTACTTGCACTTTGACGTGCTTTCGAACTGCTAGGTTGGCAGGCGCAGGGACAGAGCAACGGGAGCTCACCCCATCGCGGGGATTTGAACCGCCGACCTTCTGTCAGCAACCCTTAACAGACTACTGTGCCCAGAATTCTTTGAGGAGAAAAATGTTCGTAAAATATGCTTTTAAAAGCATTGTATGTACCCAGCCTCATTTCAACGCCAAATTCACCAGAACAAAAAATAGAGGTTTTATTGACTGAATTTACCAACCACATTTTACACGCCCTGTAGCACTATCTCGTGCCACATGTATTTTGCAGCTCAATGAAAGTGATTGGCTCCCCCTCAAAGCAGCTATTAACATCCTGCACTTTAGCCAACCTAAAATGGTAGTGCTTATATATATATATATATATATATATATATATATATATATATATGGTGGGGATTATTCCCCACCCACACATGAAGATTCAGAAACAAAAGAAGAAATAACTGTTGTCCAAGAGGCACAAAGCAAAATGGAGAAGGCATCCGCTTCTTTCAGAGCTGATTATCCCACAGAATCATTGTGTTCTGGGTCTTGCAGAGGGGATAATAGAGAGGCTTCCCAAGGAGAGAATATAAGCCTTTGGCTCTTCCCATGGAAATCTCATCTCTCAGCAGAAATCAGCCAGCAGGAAGGCTACTGGAAACACATTTCCACAGGAAACACAGGGCAATTCCTGTCCAGCTACAGCGTGGCCAAATATCACTATTCACATTGCCTGCAGGCTTAAGAGCTACAGGTGTCTGCTGCTCTGACATACATACACCCACTCTATGTGGCACTTGTTAGGTACCCCCACCCCATCTCCTGGGGATTCTGGTTATGGAATTTATTCAGTGGCTTCCTTAAAGGTAAATGTGCTACAGCTGCCTTAGAAGATATGGAACACGAAAAAGTCGAGGTGGGGACATTTCAATCTTCAGAAGCCTGCCATTTCACCTGCCCTGCACAGTGAGCTATCACAAATATTGAGAAAGTTTGGGTGAATCCATAGGGCTCAAATAAATCAAAGAACACAATAGTCAGCTTTTGCCAGCTATTGTTTAATGCCTATTTTTCTCTGCTCCTCAAGGTCAGCTGGAGGACTCCTCCTCAATGGGACGCTCCACCAGAGGGAGTCACGTACCTCTAGAAATAAAAGGACGAAGTACAGCAGTGTTATGAAGAATGACTATGGGACACACAGCAGACGTGATGCGGATGACCCAGGAGCTGCTGTGGAGGACAGCAGATGCAGGAAGCATGAAACAAGGATAAACTGCTTCAGTTTGGAGATGGGGGAGTGTAGTTTCTCTTTCTCTCTTTGGTTGCTTATATCAGGTGTGGGGAAGCTGTAGCTCTCCCGGTATCACTGGACTCCAACTTGCATCAGCCCCAGCCCAACTGGCCAATGGTCAGGGAAGATGGGAGCGATAGGCCAACAACATCCAGAGGACCAGAGAATCCCCACTCCTGGTTTATATAAAGGAGGCACAATGGCATGTGGGTTCCACCTGTGAAAATGCAGGGTCTACATATGGCACATCCTCAGCTCACTTTATAGGGCCAAACCAAATGAGTTGTGGGAGATCAATGAAAAGGCTGTGGTTTTTTGTTTTTAAAAAACAAAACATAAAAACTACTCATTGATGTGGGCAGAGGCAATTTGGATCAGAACTGTGGCACTGGGGGAATAGGGTTTAATCTACTCCTGCCCAACCCAATGCTGATTCCCTGGAGTTAGACTGCTCATTCCTCCAAAGTGGCTATTTACTGTACTTCATAAAGAAAAACACACACATTGTTATGTACTGAGCTGAATCCTAGAACAATAGGATCCAGAATGCAGCAGTCTGATTGGTCTGCAGGAGGCACCCAATCCAGCTCTAGGTAGAAGTGAATCAGTGACCTGATTGGCCTGCAGGAGCAGCCAATCAGGCTCCTGGATGAAGTGAATCAGCAATCAGATTGGCCTACAGGAGCAGCCCGGAATTAGCCAATCACGCAGGGCCCATTGTGTAAATAACGTATATATAACAGATGTTTTGGGGAAAGTTTCATTCATTGCTACTACGAGCTGAATAAAGAGCATGAAATTCACACTCGACTCCGAGTATATTTCACACATGCTCTTTGGTTTTGTATTTATTGCAACTGCTGTCCAGCAACATCTCCTTCCATGCTAAGAGAAAGTCTTCAAGTAATTTTTCATTAATAAGTACAAGATGACACAGCTTTAACTTAACTTTTTTTGCCTCTTTAGAAGCCCTTCAGAGCCTGCCGGTAGGGACATTTTTTAAAAAAGGCAAGAAACAGGCCCTGCTGGCTATACAACTTGTGACTGTCGCTACTGGAGTCAAATCAACCAGGACAATTTTTGTGGTCCACCCTTGTCATTCCCTCACACTGAAACAGAGGAGCCCTGCACAAACAAAAGCATGTACAGGCATGTCAGCAGCCAGGGACGTGCCACAATACAGCAGGTGGAGACGTGTAATGTACCTTAAGTTTGCCTCAGCCTGAGGAATCACACAAGGAACAAATAAAGGAAGAAAAGGGGTCAGCCTGAAGGGCAGGGGTGAGAGATGGCAGCAAGGGCTTTCTGACCTGCAGGGGGCTGCAGCTTCTGCAAGATATTTGAGACGGCTGTTTTCTTCTCCATTGTGGTGGAGCTCAAGTATTCATGGTCCAAGAGCTTGAGCAGTACGTTAAGCTCAGGGAGGAGCTGATCCAAAACTGTGGGCAGAAAAGGAGAGAATCGAATTAGGGTAGGGGTCTCCAGCTCAGCACCCATGGGCCCCAGCGTGCCCACCAGTTCCACCTATGGCACCCGGAAAAGATCTCAGTACGGTAATTATCCACTAAAAAAATCCACCAAGCACAAGAGGCAGTTTGCTCTTCCTGTTTGCACTGCATTGGCCTCTCCCACACTGAACATGGCTCCTTAAACATGCCCACAATTCATTATGCTGACCTTTAAAGCCCTAAACAGCCTCGGTCCTGTATACCTGAAGGAGCGTCTCCACCCCCACCGTTCAGCCCGGACACTGAGATCCAGCGCCGAGGGCCTTCTGGCGGTTCCCTCACTGCGAGAAGCAAAGCTACAGGGAACCAGGCAGAGGGCCTTCTCGGTAGTGGCGCCCGCCCTGTGGAACGCCCTCCCAGCAGAGGTTAAGGAGATGAACAACTATCTGACATTCAGAAGATACCTCAAGGCAGCCCTGTTTAGGGAAGTTTTTAATCTGTGATATTTTAATGTATTTTGATATTTGTTGGAAGCCGCCCAGAGTGGCTGGGGAGACCCGGCCAGATGGGCGGGGTACAAATAATAAATTATTATTATTATTATTATTATTATTATTATTATTATTATTATTATTATTATTATATGCCAGGATTGGACAACTCTCCCTCCCTTGTGAACAGAGGAGCAGTGGCAAAAAGCTTCTCTCTGTAAGTGAGTGTGGTAGTGTAGAAGTTCATTTTCCATTGATGGGGGTCTGACAGGGAGCACACCCACATGATTTTGTGTTCCTGTTTCTTTTTCTGCTCCCTTAGACGTGGCAGTCATTTTGTGTTATGCCACCATTTTGTGATTAGTAACCGCGGCACACACTCAAAATTCCAGAGGTGCCCAGTGGCCCCAAAGGGTTGGTGAACTCCAAGTTAGATTCCTGCTGCTTCCATCAGCACCGTATGGAATATAAAAGATGGGCCAGATCAAGTGTACCAAGGCGAGCAGGGAGAGGGAGAAGCAACACATTCCATGATACTGGGAAGAGAATTGTCAGTTCCTCATGGCCTCCTCACCTGGAGAAGGTGCCTGCCTATACCCTTTAACACACTGAGAGAGGATACAACCAAAACACTTCCTACTCCATCTCCACAGGGCATTCTCTTTCCCTTCTCCCACCGGCTTCAGTCAACCTTATTCTGATTTTGCCCTATGGCAGGCAGGGAAGTGGTACTTGGGTTGCTGGATGAACAGAGCATGAGGTGCAGCCATTGCAGCCTTACTCTGCTCATATCAAAATATGGGTACTATCTCCAGAAAAGGATCTTATATCAAATGTAAACAATGGTGGGTAGGGGGGAACAAGATCAGAGATTGACTTTTTTTTTTTTTTTTTTAAAAAGCATCTGAACATACACAGCAGTTACCGGTAAATGTTTCAAAAGACTGGTCTGATAGAGATCTCCAACCCTCCGATTTTCAGAGGTCCTCCACCCACTATTAGCATAAGTCAACACTCTGGCCTATGTTAGGTGTCCACAAGTATTAGTACCATTACTACCATTAATGTACCGTAGTAATGATTCTGTTTGGGATGTGGAATGCTAGGGGCAAAACACCTCCCAACGACAACACAATATATTTGCTGTGCTGGTGGAGGGTGCTTTAAAGAGGTAAATACTCACTTTAATCTCAACACAAGAAGCTTCCATTTGGTGAGGCAGGGATATAATTTTATTCTGATGAATTATGGGGCTATCACCTCAAGGTAGGTACATATGAAGAGGTACCTCAGGTCCCCCTATTTTCATGGAAAGGTCACTCCCATACACACTGAGGCAAAATGCCTCATCAGAGCAGTCACCACAGCCTGAGAGCACTGCTTTTGCTTGCTTTGTACAAACTAGCTCTCCTCGAGGATCGCATTCACATGCTCCTATCTCAAGAGCTAGCCCCTGAACGTAGGATGGGGGAAAGCAATCTCCCAAAGACAATTCTGCAAGACTGTCAAGCTCCATGCAGTGGCACATTTTCTTGTGCTGCCCTCTTCACTGCTCTGACAACTTGCACCCTTTAACTATCATGTTCCTTTTAAAAGGCTCTTCCAAATAATGTTCCATGGCTCAATGATGACTGACTATGCACTCAGCCAGGGCTCACTTGCTCTTTTGAACATCCCGTGGGAACAACATGCAAACTACAGCACACAACATAGTTAACCCAACATTAAACAGCACCATTTTATAAATGTTTTGCAGTGGCGGGGGAGGGAAGCAGTTTCATACAAAGAATAAAACGAGGCTACAATTAAATTTCTTAAACAGCTCAGCTTGTTTTAACTTGACACCCAGCTGCACACCAGGGTGTTGTTTAAGAGAAGTCACCTCACCCTCAGAAAGTGGAATGAAGTGCTTCTCTCCCATCATAGTTAAGAAATACCTTTCCACTTTTAAAAGTCAGCCTTTTGATGGGGAATCGGCTTGTTTGGAAGGGTTGCTGATGAATTCAGAGAAAGCGGTCGCCATCTGCAATACAGACAGCAACTGCTTTGAAAAGGAGGGCTTTGTATACAGTGTACTCTGCCTGAGTCAAGAAAACCAATGGCTTGCATAAAATGTACCAATGAAGCAGATTATTTGCTTCTGCCAATCATAAAGAATCAAGGGGTTGCAGGCCACTAAAGCCCTTGTCAGTGGAAATCTTGGCATCTCAAGCCTAACTTTGCAATTCCAAAGGGCCATAAACTTAAACATAAAAACAAAACAGAGATTCCCAGGATGCTGAACTCTGACACCAGGAGCACATTCCACATTCACTGAGTAATAACAGGATTGTGGGTTCTCCTTTCCATTGCAGGTTCTTATATGTGACTCCTCAAGGCTCCAAATGCTGCATGGAATGCAAGCAGATGGTAACAATGATGGTAATAGCAGACATTTGGATAGCACCAAAACCCTGCATTTGCAACATCTATTTGTAATCCTTACAAGAACCCTGAAAGGTAAGTTATTATTCCCCTTGTTGCAGAAGGGTGGGGTGAGGAAGTAAGCTGAGGTCAAGTTGCTTGCTTGTGAGTGCAAAGCAGAGATTGAAACCTGGGAGTTCCTGATTCATAGCTAAGTCTGTTTACCACTGCATTGCATCACTACCCCAGGGAAAAAGCTGGGTAATTTCTCCAGAGCACAATCTCTCATGCCAACATGGCACTCTTCTCAGTGGCTTTTGTCTCCTCGCATCCCCAACACTATTCAGACGGATGGTATTACATATATTATCTACTGCAATGCAATCTACTAAGCAGCTGGCTCAGTGCCTAATGAACTCTTGATGCATTACGAGGCTCCATATTTGAATAGCTCGGAAGCAAGATACTCATCTGTTTCTTTGAGATTATTTGAACAGCACCATGCACTGTCCAGATGCTTGTTATATCAAACGTTTCACAAATTAGCTAAATAGATTCCTAGCAAACTCGCTGAAGACAACTAAGCAGCGAAATGAGTCCAGAAGGGAAGAAAGGCCAGAGTCAGGAGAGGCAGAATAATTTTTCAGGGATACAGTACTGGTTTCAGAGACACTTGTTATATTATTCTAAGGGGAGAGTCTTACAGCAGTCAAACACTGGCCTGCGTTTATGCAAGTTGTTCTCATGTATAACACACTTCCAGATTGCACATTCCATCCCATTGTTATTTTCTTAATGCAGAAAATAGATGCTAATCTTGATATTCCTTTTTGCCATTTTAATTTAAAAAGTAATCCATGTCTGTTATGCACTTCCTCTTGTCCTGCTGCTTCTCCCCTAGGAAAACTGGTATTTAGTGCTCATTCGGAACAAGGACAATTGCCATTTGCTCCGATCTATCGCTAAAGAGTGGGTTTTCCCTTGGAAAGGAGCAGGGCAAGTGGAAAACACCATTCTAGGCACAGGACAAGCAGAAGTGTGGACAGGCCCCAAGAGATGCCTCATTTCCCCAATTCTGCCCTCTTTTGTTCTTGTTGCCCAAGGCATTAAGGCAATGATACATTCAGTATTCTTACAACAGGTGGGCTGATGCAGCCTTAAGACTCAAGCATCACACACTATTCCACACCACACCAGAGATCCGCAAGCAGGCAACTCTTTGCTGACTGCCAGAGAAAAAAGAAAAAGACAGACATATGTCCTTTTTTTTTTTTTGACAAAAAGGAAAAGAAGACAGGGTGCGTATCCCACCTTATGGGATCGCAACATGCATTTTATGAAGCAAGAATTGTTACAAAGTTGGGGCCTCACTCAGCCAAAATGAAGTGCTTCACCCTTTCAAGTCAACTCCCAACATGGGAGAGCCACAAACATGCTTAACATGGGTGGAGTTTAATGGGACTTAGAAGTGCTTGATTTAGGCTGAGTGGAAGTGGGAGCATTACACTTTCTTGTAATAATTCATTCCTCATCCCTGGACCACTCTATCGAGACTTTATTTCTATCCAGCACAGGATAGCCATTCCTGGTGGCTAAGAGGTGCTTGGATTTAGTTAAAAAGAAGAACAAGTGAGAACTGCATCAAGCCATTAGGCAAGATCACTCACTCAGGTTTCTCTAAAATCTTCCAGCCTCAAGGCCCACAAAGCACAGAGTGAACCCTTTGGAGTTGGATATATCCTGACAATCTATCTTTATCTCTTTCTTCAGTGTCATTACGAGGATACTGGAAGTGCACAGCCCCAAGGCTTCCTGTAAGCCAAGATTCATAATTTATAACATGCATTTGCCATAAAGAGGATGTGATGCGGTCCTAATTGCAACCAAGGGCCTACTGAGTGTCCCAGGGGACAACAGAAGCCATTGTTCTACCGTGGGGGGAGGGTTAGTATGTATTATGGGATGGAGAGCATCTCCAAACACTCTGGGATATATTGTGGCCACAAGTCAGGGATAAGCAGTTGCCACAGAACTCCCTGGCACATCCCAAAAACTGTCTGGATACACAAGCCCCCTCTTTATACTTGAGGGCACTTTGCAATACAGAAGCCATTTTCATTAGGAAAGTTTGCTTGTTGTGTAAGCCTTGGCCTTACCCAGATATCCAGTCATTCAGGTCTAAGCAATGCATCGCTGTTCCTATGAGCAAAACCGTCCAAGTGAGAATTTGGCAAGTAGCACAGATGACAGTCCTCTAATTGAATTCCTTTGTTGAAGTTCAGTTTGAAGACAAAGAACTATAAGTAGGGAAATCAGGGGCCCTGAAGTTGGCCACCAATAGTTAGCAGCTGGCCAGCTGATTGAGCAGCCCCTCAATGGAGAAATGTATTGTATTTCTATTCAAGTTATAGTAATTTATTTCTACACTTGCATCTATAGAAATAAGTTAGCAAATGCAATTTTTGTGCAAATCAGAGTCCTCCTTTGTCCTCATTTTTGGATGATGGATTTTGTTTATTTCCTCTCTTTTTCTTTTGCAATGGGTATGTGGCCAGTCAGCTTGCAGCTGGAAGCTGAACAGAGGTTGACTCCATACCCTGGCAGCCATCTGCCGAGGAAGAGGTCCTTCATTTCAGCGCTATAGTTAGCATGCAGAGATTCTGCATCAGTAACAAGCATGAGCCACATAAGCTTTGCTGTGAGTCACAATCTGACTCAGGTAGCTTCACCGCAAAGCTCCAGCTTTTTATGAGGCAAATTCTTGCCGCAGGGAGCAAGCTCTCAGCAGCACTGGCCGCAAGGTGAATTCCAAAGTGCTGACTGATGGCGATGGCGAGTAAGGTGGGTTGTTCAGACACACAGTGCACATTTCCATACAAACATCAGGAGAACAAAAGAACTTCAGTCCTCTTGTGAATATATGTCTTGTGAGCGGCAAGTGAACCCACACCCTGCAAAACTATTCACCCATGTTGCGCTGCATAGCTTTCCAATATCCTCAAGGAGGGCACAACACAGGCCTTTTCATAATGGAGCCCACGTGTATTTCCCAGAGTGTGGACTGTCTTGGGAGGTAAAAAGGGACCCTGGAACACATTTGGGGATACAGCAACCCCTATGAAACAGGAGAACTCATTTTGTTCAAGGACAATACATATGCCTCCCTCTCTTTTGGTCTGTCTCCCTCTTCATTATTTTAGTACATATTTTAGTGTAGTCCCAAATCAGACATGTCCAAAGTCAATTTCAGGGACCTAATTTGGCCTGCTGCTCAGTTTAATCTGGCCCCTGTGGCAGTTTATCCTATAAAAAGCTCAACAACTTTGGTTGACCCTTTGGTTGGCCCTCACACATGTTCACTTCATCAAATCTGGCCCTCTTTGAAAAAAAGATTGGACACCCCTGTCCCAAATAGTCAAGAGCCTTTCCCATCTCATTCCTGAGCAAGGTCTAAAACAGAAAGCCTTGATGGAATTTGGGATCGCAAACTACTAAATGCTAGGGGTGGTATTCTACTAAGGAGTTCTGTCAGTGCAACAATTTCTGCTTCCACAATGGAACTGTTCCCCCTCCTCACCCTGCACCCTCCCCAAAGGTGCTCCAGAGGAATAGGAGAACCCCTGGAACAGATTTAGGGGGCACATGGGGTGGGGAGGACAGAAGGAGACTTTCCATTGTGCAAAGAGAAATCCCTGCGCTGATGGAACGTTCACCATAGCACTATGTTGGATTCCACCCTACATGCTAAAAGGGAATCATTTATTATTACTCAGTATTCCCTCCCACCACTATGCTAGGCTATATCTAAACCCCCACTGGCTTCATATGCACATCTGAATGACCTTTCCCACTTGAGTGGCGCTGTCCACATAGTCCACATTCTCATGTGCTCCCTTTGAGCATGGGATTCTACCATGTGGATGTAGCTCTTTCTCTGTGTGTGTATGCGCACATGTGCATGAAGAGGGCCTAAGCTAGAAGGTTATTTAAAGAACAAAGCACCATAGCTCAGTACTGGATACTCATAGGAAAACTGAGTATATATCCAGGTACCCCTCAGTTTTCGTCTTGTCCCCCAGCTCACAATCTGTATCCACAAATTCTAGGTCTCCCGTTGCTGGGAACAGGTTCCTAATCCCAGTTCACAGCATGTTCAGGATGCAACCACCATAAGCCTTTTCCTGCCACCTCCGCTGATGCGCTTTTATCTTCACAAGCCTTCTGTTTCCTCCTCGCTCGGCGGGGCCAATCTAAATATGAGATTTTCAGCTTAGGTGGATACAAAGCAAAGGGATCTGGGCAGCTCCAGTGTGAGGTTTCACCTAGTGTCACCAACACTGGGTTTCAGGAATACTGGAATGAGAAGCAGGTGGGGAGAAGGAAAGGGGTATGAGTGGAGAACACCAGAATCTGGCTGGCCAGGGTGCAGGGTGAACAGAAAAAGTGCACCTAATGTGCATGGCTATAAGCTCTCGTTGCCAAGCAGTACCATCAGTGCATGAGATCAGCACTGAACATACCCCACATGCTGTAAATTGGAGTGACCTGCACATACACATGCATAGTTCCTTCAGAAGGGTCTATAAGAACAAAGGTCTATTCAACACATATACTATAAACCCACAATAAAGGCTGACATCATTTATTAATCTTTTTCATCTCCCAACCAAGTTCTTGCAAGTAACCACCAACATAAACTATTCAACCTTGATCTGGGTTAGAAATTATGCGCTTTAGCTGCAGCAATATTTAGCACCAATTCTGCCTTTAGAATGTTCAAAGAACTTCATATACATTATTTCAATTAACACAAAAAATGATGTTTTTAAGGGCTTTCCATGTTTACTGAAGCTCCAAAATGCTAATAAATTGCAGCCTCACCATTAACAGACATTTTATTTGGGCAACACGAATGTGTTCACCACTACACTGCAGCTGGATGGCGGTTGGGAGCAGAGTGATTTGCTTCTGTAAATGCTAGATACTTAAACACACCCAACTGGGTCATGTGGCAACCCTCTCAAATAGTCACTCAGCCATGAAGCTCACTGGGTGATCGTGGGCCAGTCACCACCTCTCAGTCTAATCTGCCTCACATGATTGTTGTGAGGATAAAATAAGGAGGGAGAAAATCATGTATACTATCCTTGAGATCCTTAGAAGAAAATAGGGATATAAATGGAATAAGATAAACTTTTATGCCTCTGTCAACTTCTCTCCCCCCCCATCCCAATTTATTTTCTGCCCCCTTACAGTGCCACAAAATGTCACTTCACAACACTCCACTCTCTGTGTGTCACTTTTGCTCAGCATTCTCAGAATAGGTTCACAATGAGCATGTGTTGGGCACATTCCCTAACACTGGCTACAAAAATACCGTTCATAAAAATGAACATTTTAAACAGTTCATAGGTCATGTCACTTACTAGGTGTTCCACTTGACCTAACGCAACAAAAAAATTCCCCCAAAAGGCAGTACAAGCACAAAATTTTCCTTCAAAAATCAACCCGGTAAAGCCAATGGAAGAAAAAATGGAACACTACTTGTTAATTTCCAAGAGTCACTTGTCAAGCATTTAGCTCATTCATAATACGCCATTTCTTATTCTATCTACCCCATATTTGGTATGAACCATCCTCAAACGTATCTCTCCTACACTGCCAAGTTTCAAATCAATTTGTTAAACCTTTATCTAACTATAATCCACAAAACCTACTGCACTCCCTCCTCCACCCACCAAATCCCTTTTTTGCCAAATTTTTCAATTTACGAATGAAAAAAGTGGCCGCACGCCTACGAATTTTTCGACATCTGAATGGAAATTGTTGCTGGTTTTAGATGCGGTATCCTCGACTTATGAATTTTAGATGTGGTTTCCTCGACTTACGAATTTTTCTGAATATTTTTTCTCCCAATGCATTCCTATGGGAAATCGCTTTTTTCAACTTACAAACTTTTCGACCTACGAATGTCCATTCAGAACGGATTAAATTCGTAAGTCGAGGGACCACTGTATTACTGTATTGCAATGAGAAATTTAAGTCCAGTAGTGTCTTCCATTTCTGGGCTAAAGAAAGGTAAAGGACCCCTGGACGGTTAAGTCCAGTCAAAGGCGACTATGGGGTGCGGCGCTCATCTTGCTTCAGGCCGAGGGAGCCAGCGTTTGTCCACAGACAACTTTCCGCGTCATGTGGCCAGCATGACTAAACTTCTGGCACAACGGGACACCGTGATGAGTACCAGAGTGTGCGGAAACGCCAAAGAAGTTCTCATTGCAGCCAGCACCCATGGAAGTTCAGAAACATGAGGCCGATTTCTCGTTTATAATGGTGGGCTGTGATTTAGCTGACTCGCCCTCAACATAGGGCCACAACTCTGGCCCTATATTCAGAGGAAGTCGGATGGAATATATTGTATATATAAAAAGAGGACTTACAGTGGTTCCCTGGGCTGTAATGTGAGCAGAGCTTCCTCCTGACTTTGCAACTGAAATGACAGCTGTACATACCAACAAACTGAACAACAGTTCAGCCATTCGCCTTGCCCCTCACCTCATGCTTCTAAGCAAGATGCCTGGTCTTTTTTTTTTTTTTAAATAGCTACATGTATATTCATTCATTCATTTGCCTCCTACTTAAAAAGCGTTGGGGGGGATGAAATGGAAAAACTCATCTGGGGATTGGGGGAAGGTTGCTTTAAAAAATATATATTTATTTATTTGGTTTTTCAGATTAAAATTTTACAGTCACATATCCAACATACAACATAAAAACCAGATTCCAAGGAATCTCTTGGACTTCCATCCTCCCCTTTGTGGGTCCTATTGTTAATCATTTCCTCCTGCATCTTTTATGATAATCCAAATCTTTTACCTCTCCATTGCGTCCAAAATTCACCATTAATCTCCAAGTAATATTCCAGTCCTACTAACGATTTTAACTGTTTACAATGGTTTTTAAGATAAGTTATAATTTCCCCCCATTCCTTATTAAAAATTTGGTCTTCCTGATTTCTGATTCTTCCAGTCATTTTAGCCATTTCGGCATAATCCATCAACTTGGTCTGCCATTCTTCTCTGGTATGGACTTTATCTTCTTTCCATCTCTGGGCCAATAACATCTGCGCAGCTGTGGTTGCATACACAAATAGACTTTTCTGCTCCCTTGGGATTTAATTGGGGGAAGGTTTCAGTGTGACATCATGGGTGGCCAGTCGGGCAACCAGTGCCACAAACACACACACACCTGGTTTGTGCTGCATGCTTGCAGAACACTTTTCTCCCCAGAAAAGAGATCCTGGAGAAGAAACTGTGTTTAGACTGAATGCAGCGAGGTCACGTTTGAAACAGCCATCCTGCTGTAAAGATGATGAACATCCTCACCCTCAATATTCCTTACAACTATCTGGCCCAGACTGAATGCAATGCTACACCTGGCACAGCCAACAAGGTGCCCTCCAAAGATTGTTGGATGACAGTTCCCATCATCCATGCCCATTTTGTATGCTGCCCATGGCAAGGAAGAGCACAATGATGGCTACCCCTGTAGCTCAACAGGAATGGGCCTACTTCAGTCTTGGACACAGTCCTCTGGTGCAGCCACGAGAAGAAGGTTGTAAGAGTTGCTACTTCCAAACTGGGAACTTCAGCCTGTTTACTGAACCTAGGCCAGGGTCAGAAACCACAATTTGATCTTACCTTGTTTCAGCAGCCCATACTTTAAACTAACCATATGTTGGCCTGGTTTGGGTGTAGCAGTGGTTAGATTAAACCAGGAAACAGATGCTTCCAATCTCCTCACAGCCATGTCAGAAGGAGAGGAGGAAAGTGCTTGCACCCAAGGCTCAAACATGCTCTTTTCTGTAATGCTAAACTATGGTTTATTACAGCTGAATCAATTTTGCAATGTAAATCAGGACTATCATCTCCATATTGCAGTTGCAGCTGAGTAGGGGGTACATAATAGTGGCTTCACTAATGCCACATAAAGAGTTCATACCAGAGGGAACATTTGAATCAGAGATCTGGTTCATGTGCCAGTCTCTTCTTAGCCACAACATGATGCTAAACTAGAAGTGCTAAAAACTAGAAGTGCTATTCTTAGCTAGCTCTTCTAAATCCCTAGGTGTCAGAAATAAATGTTTTGGACCGAGCACCGCACAATGCCCAGTTTGTAGATACACAGAGACCCAGGCATGTGAGACATTCTCATTCCTGAGTAAGCAGATTACCAAGCATCTTAATGGGGCAGATTTGCTCATCAGCTTCAGAGTCCCAACAGACTGGGAAGGGTCATCTGCAAGCTCATCAAGCGATGGCCATAAAGCAGGCAACAGAGTGGGCAAAGAGACAAAAATATCCCCAAACAATCTGCCAGTCTTTGGGCTGATAAGGCCAGCTTGTTGTGACCAAAAATTGCAAGCCAGTGAGCTCATGCAGTGCCGCATCGATGGAGAGCTTTGGGAGTTGGGATGTGAGCAGCTAGGGTATCAACAGAGTCTAAAAGCGCCTTTGTTTTACCTTCCTTCCTTCCTTCTGTCTGCCTCATTAAATGCATATGCAAAAATTAAAGAGGAGAAAGAACCACTAATCAAAGAGGCCTGTGATCCGACATGGGGCACCCGGTTGCTGAGTAGAGGCCACCCAAGAGAGAGGAGAACAGGAAGGTCTTAATGTTTAAACTCATTCGGCTTCAGTCCCAATGTGGCAGCTTCAAGGAGCAAGCTAACTAGGCACCTTAAGCCCCTTTTCTTCCAGCATCTTGGGTTCCCCAAAAGTTTCTGCAATGCTGAGGCTCCTAAACATATCTGAATTTGTATCCTGCCTAGGTCAGCTGGGTCATGCAGCAAGAGATGTGGTACTGGGATGGAAGCGACATGGTCTGGTCCCTCCTAGACCTCTAAGGGGTATAACTATACGATCCCATTGAGAAACACCCATCACTAATAGCAGCGGGTCTTTCCAACCCATCAATCTCCAAGGCATTTTCTAAAGTGAAATATGTATAATGTAAATCCATCTAGCTGAAAACCACACTGACAAACAGACTTGTGGTTTATTCCTGTTTCAACCCCTTTCTAAAGAAGGGTGAAATTCAGAAACAGTTTCCCAACTATATATTTTGAAGCAATTCCCTTATGCCATTAGGGTGCAGCTCATGACAACTGCAGCTTAAGGCAACATACACAATGTCAGCTACACCAGGGATATTGAATGTCGCTTGTGCTAGCTTCCTGCAAATACACACACTTAAATAATTGCTGCCAATGATATGCCCAAACATGGTAACACGTGCTGTTTCTTTGGGCAATGTGTCAACTAGAACATCCTTCCTCCAATTTTTTGGCTTATTAGCTGGAACACCATTCCCCTCTTGTCCCTCTATCACTGAAGTGCCGGGTGGGGGCCCCCATGCTGGCCTTGTCTCTTTGGCAGAAACATCATTTCCTACCATCTGTTGCACTGAGATTCCTTGTGCATAATGAGTGCTCTTCTCCTACCTAGTGTGCAGAGGTCTTTTGGATAGAAGGAAGGAAGGAAGGAAGGAAGGAAGGAAGGAAGGAAGGAAGGGCTCATCTACACTTCTGCTTGCCCTATGCCTAGAAAATATGGGTTTGAGCAGTTTTCCACTTGCCCCACTCCTTTCCCAGGGAAAACCCAATCTTTAGGGCTAAATCGGAGCAAATGTGCATCCGAAGAAAACTGAATTGCCCTTTGCTCCTATTGAGCACTAGAGAGTGGTTTTCCTTGGGGGAAAGCAGTGAGACAAGAGGCAATGTGGATAAGCCCAAGGAAAGAAAATGAGGAATCCTGTCTCCATCTTGGGCACACTGAATAACTATCAACAGCAGCACGTTGACCTTGGCCCACTTTAAGCACAGTCTCCATGCTTATGTCTGTGAACTGCCTTAGATTCTGAGCTATGAACTATGAAGTTCAAATCTCACATTTATCAAGAGTTCAACAGATATCGTAGCTTTCTCCAAGGCTACCTCAACACACAATGCGGGGATGATAATACTGATCTACTTTACATGGTAGTTGTGAGGATTTCTGAGACAAATGAATGTGCACTGGTGTTTTGAACTTTGTCTGAGATCTACAGATGAAGGGAGGTATACAAATTCAATAAGCAGAATAAAAATATATAAACACCAAGTTATATATATGTGAACAAGTTACATATCAACTTGGCTAATTTATTTGTATAATGATAATTTGCTTTAAACTATTCTATGTACATCACTGATTCCTTGATTAAATAGTTCATAAATTCTTCTAAACAAAAACAAATCTATGGTATTCCTGAAAAGCAGAATCAGAGGAACTATTTTGTACATCTGAATAGGTACATCAGGTGGGATTCAAAGAACTATGAGTGAAAGGGAAACAGCCTCTAATGTGTCTTAGCTGAATATTATTTTCCCACGACTTTCTTACATAAGTTGGCACATGTCTGTATACCAAGTAGTTTTCTGTAGTGGCCCTTAGACTATACTTCCCTAATGAGTAACGCCTTAAGCTTCTCTTTGAGGATTTCTCTCCTGCCCCCTTAGGCTGAAGAGCTGAAAGAGCATTGGCTTGGGGGGCAGGGAAGTAATGTTAAAGGGATCACCCCATGGTCTGATGTCGGAGGAAGAGTTAAGGTTCCAGGAACCCAGCCAACTCAAGCTCTCCGTGAAGGATGCGAGAAGATTGTATGTCAATAAACAATATTAGCCATAGCAGCTTAATCAGCTGTGGCTGTGAAGCCACAAAGCCCTCAAAAGGGGAAAACAAACAAACAAACATCAAAAGGGATCTATCTCTGCATCCTTTTAGAGAAACTGAAAAATCCACATCAAAGTGGACTGAGGAGATGGTGGAGTCTGAACAGGTGAATGCAAGGACCCCCCCTCCCAGCTTCTTAGTTCAGTGAGCAGGTTTGTGGACTCCCTCACCTACTTATAGTATTAGTGAACATTTCTCACTTGCTAGGGTTGCCATATGGCGTTTATTTTTAAGCGTTCACACACTAGGCATAGCCTAACCGTAAGGGATGTTTGGTTTTTTAATGCTAGCCTTCTAGCTGATCATTTCTCTAAATTTGTGAGTATTTTTTAATGTTTGGGTGCAGGAAGTATTAGGGCCATTTTTATCTTGAACTCTGCTGAGATGACAAACATTTGGGAAACGGTTCTAGCCCACGATACTGGAAACCTACGCTTAGTACCCAGTTAAATGGTGTGCACCTCCTTTACCTCTTGCCTACTTTGAGATCAGAAAGCAGACCCTGCTGTGGTTTGCGCAAAAGTCGGATGTGCCATGCTTCTTGTTCCATATGCTCAAATGCTATCCTGTCCAAAAACCCAACAAATAACACCAACACAAGACCCAAGGAAAACACAGAGGTACAAGAAGTTTTTGTCACTTCCCTTTTACCAGGACATGTTTCAGTGCTTGAGCATGGAATGTTATATAGAGCAGCCAGACTTTGCCAGCCTGGTGCCCTCCAGATGTTTTGGACTACAACTCCAATCAACCCTAGTCAGCACAAATGAGCTAGCTGAGTCTGGTGAGAGTTATAGTCCAAAACACCTGGAAGGTACCTGGCTGACCAGAGACCAACCTTCCCTGAGGAACCGTGCATCCCTATGCATGTCTATTCAGAAGTAAACTCCGTAACATTTAATGGGGCTTTCTTCCAGGTAAATGAATAGAGGATCGCAGTCTCAATTCTTTCTTTCCTAAAATAATGAGGGATTGGATCTTTCATATCTAAATTCAGATCTGAGGAAGGAAGTACAGAAGATTAGTTTGGGAAAGGCCTAGTACGTAATCATTCCCAACCATGTATCCATAGTGCCTTCATCTAGCTAGCATCTCTATTTGCAGGCTTCTGGATATAGAAACTTGCAAGTGTGGGAGCCTCTGACGCCCTGTCTTCCTTCCTCATTACAAGCATTTCCTTCCAGTTCCAGGTGAAGGCCAAAAGGCGGTGGGGGGCAGAGAATAACCATTGTTTGTAGCTTAATACAAAGCACTTCCTGTTGCTCAGACCCCAAGGCAATCAGCTGCCTGAAAGTAGAGGACTTATTGAGGAAGTAAACAAAACAACCCTTCAGAGAGCACTTTTCCCTACCCCATCTTGAAACTCATAAATAGATGGACATATCCAAAAACAGAAAAGGAAGCGAATCTTGAGAGGACTTGATTAAGGGATAGTATGCTGAAGGTACAAAATGTACTCCAGGAGATTTGTATGCACTGGCTACAGCACAACCAATTCAACACCTACTGTTTTCCTGGCAGATTATTAGAATGAATGATGTAGAAAGATATGCAACCTTTCAAGATGTCAAAATCGGCCATACGCATGGAGGAAACAGTGCATATCTATTCTACACACCATGTGAAGCTACCTTAGACCGTTAAAATATGGGCCAAATTTCCTCTTCTACCCACCTACCAAACTTGCAGGAGCCCTTGTCCTCTTTTTCACCTGGCCCCTCTACCTGCTATCTGATTCCTTCCCTCTAGAGACACCAGGATCCTGCTATTTTATGCATGCAAAGCATGCGTCCACTTACCCTAATTTTTACAAGCATGCTAAGGACTCAACAACCTAAACATAGTCAGTCTTCCATTTCCTTCCCTTCAAAATGATCTCTAACAGCTTAACTTTGCCATCATCTTATGCCAGCATCTCAGCTACTTTCCTGGCCACTCGGTGCTTCAGCCTTGGTACATCCTATGGATGCTGACCACAGTTTTCTCTCTTACAAGCCAGAGTTCAAGTACCACAGGCATTCATTGTCCCTTTTCAACACCACTGCAACTGTTCCAAAAAGCTTTGTACAATTTCCATTCATAACTTATTTTCAATGGAAGTGAGGAGTCTGAAGTCTAGGCCATCATTTCTGAGGGGAAACACAACTCTCTCATAATTGTTCCTTTGTGCCTACAGTTTTCAGGTTGACAGGAATTCCAGCTAGAAATATACCTCCCTCTCTACACCCCTGTCTACCGGTTCATTGTCTCGTAACACACACTGAAAGCTCTATAGAAATTGTAAGTGTGCGACTGTTCTTAATTCATGCATCTACTTGAGTTGCCCAAATACTGGTCACCACAGGAAAAATAGGCTTAACAATCTAGAAAGCGAAAGCAAGAAAGCAATGACCAAGAGGCTCAGCACTATTTTTCATAGGCAAAACATACCTGCCTGCAGGTATTGGGGAAGGTACGCCCTCTTAAGTACTTGGGCCTCGTCATACTGGGCTTTGTACACCAACACCATACCTGACAACTGCCCTGGAAAAACTGGGACATCCTCCTTTTTTCCCCACGAGAGCATGGCAGCCATTTTTGGCACCTTGCTCTCAGGTGCTTTTGGGCAGCCTTTTTTTTGGTCCACGATCTTGTGCAGTGTCCCAAAACACACGTTTCCAATTGCCGTGGCAGATAAAAGCGCTTTTTTCCAGGTCCACAATCGTACATGGGTCACATGACTTGTGCAGGATTTCAGACCTGGAAGATGGTGTCCCAGATTTTGGCTGCATCACGTTGGAGGGTACTGAATTTGGTCCAGTGGTTAACAGGCAGGCTTGACAAAGTTTTACGGTTTGGTGTAACCATCACAAGTTATAGCCTGGCGTTAGCAGCAACCTTCAGACCATCTTGAAGGGTAGCCCCATGTACAGCACATTAAGCCGTCCAAATGAGTGGTTATTGAAGCATGGACTGGTGCCAGGATATGCCAGTCCAGGAATGGCCACTGCTGGCACTCACCGTAGCTGGGCACAAGCACTCCTTTCCACTGAAGGCAGGTGAGCCTCCAATGAGGACTTTGAATCAATGAATGCTCCCAAGCTACACACTTGCTTTCTTCATAGCAAAAGTTGCCCCATGTAATAATGTTCATTAATTCCATTGAGTATAACTCAATTGAACACCTATACTCCCATAGCAGTTGTGCCATCAGATGAGAATTATTAGGAGCGATATATGCTGGTCAGAGTTCACAAAAAAAGTTTACAAACTCTTTGTCCTGATAGGCATGGCAGTTCCACTCCACAACCCAGCCGCATTAGTGCTCCACTCCTTTAACAAACACACACAAAACCAACTAAGAGTTCATAACAAATTAACCAGACCTGCTGACCCCTTAGTATTACCACAAGGAAGCATTAACCTGCTCCATCCATGCATCAATCTCAGAGATCAAAGACCAGCACGCCTCATTTTTCAGCCCAGATTAGCAGAAGAGAGGAAAGAATTCCCATCATGATGAACTCACTGTAAAACAAGAAAAGATCTATGCCTCATGGGGCTTTTATCACTATAAGATCGGGATGATTAATGTTCTCTTTCTGATAACCCTACAAAATCAGCCTTGAAAGATGAACATAAAATCCAGTCATTTCAAAGAATGGAATTAAAATGCAGCGGGGGATGGTGGTGATGGTCTTGCGTTTCCATTGTCTAGCTGGCTGGTTTCATTTACAGTTTCTTAAAATAAATCTGGATAACCTGTAGAGTAAAAACAAAAGGTCAGACTTCTTAGGTTAGCCACAGTCCAGGAAGTGTTCCATAGGATAGGGTTCGCCAACATGGTGCCCCCCCCCAGAGTTTGTTGAACTACAAATATCAGCATTTCTAACCATTAGGCTATGCTAGTTGGGATTGGTGGGCATTGGTGTATATGCTCTGTAGTGCACCACATGGGCTACCCTTGTTATAGGTAATGTACTGAGGGTGGTGGCTTTGCTGCTGGTGAAATGAGGGAGGGGGAAGAAAAATGAGAGGACCAACAAGGGAAGGACGGGGATCTTTTTCATCCCAAGGGCCACATTCCCTTCTGGGGGCCACCTGCAAGTGGTAGGTAGGGCTAGAGCAATCAATATATGTGAATTTGAACTTTGTACATTTTGCTAGTTTTGATGCATGCTCACCCAACACTCTCTGTCCCTCCATCCAGGGGAGCATTGCTCCCCTTGATAAATATTCAAGCTGGTGTTCAAGGAAACATTGCAGCAAAGCGAAAAACACTCAAAGCAGGGCCAAGCAGGAGGTGTGGTTGGGGAGGAGGTGGCAGCCTGCAGAGAGACCCGGGAGCCAGATCAGAGTGACTTGTAGGACCAAATTTGAGTCCCCCAGCCCTGCTATGCAGGGGAAAGGTAAGACCACTGACCAGGCTTTCTTCTGTGCAGCAAAAGCAATCGTCTGAAGTGGTTTCAAGAATGCAAAAGACCAGGGAATGGAGTGGGAACGACCCATAAGACGGCTTACTATCACAAAGAAAGTAAACATTCCTTTAGAAAGCAGAACACCTACCAACTGTTTGATCCTCAGCTTATTATTCTGACACTATTCTTGGCCAGACCCCTAAGTGGAAAAGGCTTAACTTAAAAGAGGGAGCAAACAAAATACAAAAAAAATCCCTCAAAGCAGGAGTTGCTTTAGGATGCTCTTCCTATAAAAGTGGTGTTGTCTTTTGACACACCCTCAACCCAGTTTGGGGCAATAAAGCCTCACAGTCCTCCTTGCTTACATGAAATTACTCTGGTGTGGCTCTCTGAAGTTCAGAAGTCTCTCCAATTTCCACAGCTCAAGATGAGCATTCGGCATCAACTGGAGAAATAAAGAACATGTGTGTGTACTAAGAACAATTTGTTCCAGCACCACCAAATGATAAATATTCAAGCTGGTGTTTGTCCTAAACCATTTATCAGCCCGTAAGGCCAGCATAACTTCTACAGCATCATCAATGGGTCATCTCATGTGACAGAATGGCATCTCATGCCTGCCTATACAGTATTTAAAATGTCTCCATCCAAGGGAATCATTCCTCGGCCAAATGTATAGGACCATGGAGAGACCGAAGGTTGAGAATTCAAATTCTGTACTCAAAGGGCAGTATTATGTAGCACGGCTGTCAAATATGACACCCAGAAGTATGATCAGCCTCTTTGGGCGTCCCTGAAGCCGCCTGCAACACCCCACACAAATTATATTCCCATGTAGGAAGGAGTGTCCTTATTAGGACAAAGGAAACACCTTATCACATTCATCTTCTACGTGCCTCAACACTAGCCCCTCTTCCATTCCATTTAAATAAACACTGCATGTGACACACTGCATGCAATTCCCAATTTGCCAGCATTTGCAGTGAAGATTTTTGAATGGGTTCAGGATTGCAATACCTCAAGGTCTGCCTCTCCCCATATGAACCAACCCTGCGATCATCACCTGAGGCCCTTCTTTGTGCCCCTTCAACAGGTGGTCTAGAGGGTGGCAACTCCCAGTCCTTGTCAATGATACTGAACTAGAAGAACCAATGGCCTGACTCTAATGTCCATATATTGATTCACATGAGTTTTGCCTTTCAGTCCTATGAGGTGGCCATTCCTATTATACAGAGACAGCATTAGTATGATGCAGTCAGTTTATTATAAAGGGTGGAGGCTTTAGTTCTATCTTTCCTGCCTACAGCAACCTAGGGGCAAATAATGCTTTCCTCAGTGCTGAAGACATCGGGGAAGAACCCCAACATGGGTCTAAATTTTCCTCGCTTACGGCTGAAGGCCAAGAGAAGGGAGAGACCAGCTTCTCCCTAATTGCCTCCTGCATACAATGACAGTGCTACCAAATCATATAAACAGAGACAGGGTGTTTTTACAGACATTGCTATTTCTGATCTTTGTTTGTTTGCTCTCTGGCCGCTTTGTAGATGCGCCTAATTTGACGTTTCACATTCTGTGCACGGAATTGCTCATTTTGAGGATACAATAACAGGTTGTTTTAAAAGTTGTTGGGGGGTGGGGAGGCAGTTGAAACTAGAAATAAACTTCTGAATGAACATATTCTCAAGTATACAAGGAAAACGCCAATTCTTTGAATTTCCTCAAAGAATTAGGCAAGAGCCTGTGCAAAGATTCGAAGGAAATGCATCGTATGTCTTATGCAGTACAAAGCATTATTGGGACTAACTGCATTGAGTCAATACCTAAGCATAGGCTGATACTGTCTACTTGGCTCCAAATCAATGTGACCAATAAAACATTTGGTGTACTTCTCAAAGTTAAGCATATATTTATCTGCCTTTAATCTTTTATTATTATTATTTATGCTTTAGCACAGAACTAAATTCAATGCAAATATTAGGGGAAAAAATGGAGGAATTGTGTGCTCTGGGGAGGGGAAGAGGAAAATAGCAGGATTATGTGACTCCCTAGAACACTTTAAAGTTTACAACAGGAAATTCCCCTGGAGAAGCAACTATCTTGTTTTTAAGATAGAGAAGGGTCCTACTGGTGCTAACTCCACTATTACACAACACATTGTCTGAATATGGGAAATATATGTAAATCATAAAGAAGTACCAATGAACTAAAACACAGGAAGCTACCTCAGATCAATTCACTGGCCCACCCAACTCAGTTTTGTCACTACAATGTCAGCCTCTCTCCAGGATTCCAGCAACGAGTCTTCTCTCTCAGACCCACCAGGTAATGATGGAGGTTGAACCTGGGATTTTTGCATGCAAGGTACAGTGGTACCTCGGAAGTTGAAAGGAATCCATTCCGGAAATCTGTTTGACTTCCAAAATGTTCAGAAACCAAAGCATGGCTTCTGATTGGCTGCAGGAAGCTCCTGCAGCCAATCAAAAGCCACAGAAGCCCCGTCGGACATTCGGGTTCCAAAGAACGTTCGCAAACTGGAACACTCACTTCCAGGTTTGCGGCGTTCAGGAGCCAAAACATCCGAGTGCCAAGGCGTTCGTGATCCAACGTATGACTGTATGCACTTTACCACTGAGCTACAGCTCCACTAACTGGCTAAGCGGTCAAATAGTAAGGCTGCATACACACATTTAAAGTATACAGAGTGCAGCAGAACCTGGCAGCAGAATTCAGTAAAGGTTGCCTCCAGTGTTTGCTGCTCTGATCAATCTGTATAACCCTAGCTTTCAGCAAGTGTGTCTGATTTTTATTTTTATTTAGTGCATAAATACCTGCTTTGGAAAGGAAGAGTTAAACTGCACACATACCATACCTTTAAAGCACATGATGCCCCTCCCAAGAATCCTGGAAACTGTGGTTTGTTAAGGGGACTTGGATTTATAACTGTGAGGGGATAAACTGAAGTTCGCAGGATTCTTTTGGGTTTGTGTCAGGTGCTTTAAAGGTATTGTATTGATCAGAGCAGTGAACACTGGAAGTAAGCTTTGCTGGATATTATTCAATGTTCTGCTGCACATCCACTGAAATATAGGACACTGATGTCCTATGTACACAAACTTGTCTCCCACGGAAATTTAAATGGCGTCCCTGCCAAAATTTAGAAGCAGAAAAGAATGAAGTTCATTTTTGTGATGTCCCCATATCCATGAGGATGATAAAAATAAAGCCAAGAAAACCAGACTAGATGTGCTTCTATTTGCATTCTTGGATATCACATTTCCTAGTGTTCTGCGGTAAAACATGAGCCCGTTTTAAGTCTTTGTTATTCTGTTCCGTTGGTAAATTCCATTCTACACATTTCTTACTGGCGAAGGTGCAAGGAGCTCCGATTTGGTCTACCAGTTCTGATTTTGCAAGGCTTAGATAAATAAGCTTGGAAAGGAACTGAGGTCTGGCTGCGGGGCATGCATGAACTGCGATTGCTAGATAAAAGCAGCATTTAATTGCCAGCAACATTGCACAGGAAGGCTCAATCAAGGAACCAAATGCTTAGCAGCATGTTTGGCCCAACTGCTCAACACAAAAACAAAGCCAGTAGATTTTGAACCTAATAGAAGTGCGATCAGCCCTAAATGTGGGAGGGTGGCCGTACAGCTCTACCACTGGGTCCTTTAAATGCTACCATAGGATGTCATGGAAATATAAGAATCTGCCCTTCAGTGAGTTCAGATCATTAGTCCATCTAGCTCAGTACTGTCGACATGGACTGTCAGTAGCTCTCCAGAGTTTCAAGCAGGGAACATTACCCAGCCCTACCTGGAGGTGCTGGGGATTCAACCAAGGGCTTTCTGCCTGAAAAGCAGACGCTTTGCCACTGAACTACAGCTCCACACATGTCCAGCATGTACTGAGCCCATGGCCAGAAACTGAGTGATCAGGGCTCATGGATGGTTGCCCAGCTGTTTGGAAGCTGCTCATGGATAAACAGCTGCCTACAGCTAGAGTGATGTTTATTCCCCAGGGGTGGGGAACCAGTGGCCCTCTAGAGGCTGTTGGACTCCAAATCTCATCATCCCTGAACATTGGCCATTCTGGACATGCTGATGGGAGTCAGAGCCCAACAACATTTGGAGACCCACAGGTTTACCATCCCTGGCTTAAAAATTACCCTTTAAAGGGGCAATGCTAAACATACTGTACTTAAAGGTAAAGGTAAAGGGACCCCTGACCATTAGGTCCAGTCGCGGACGACTCTGGGGCTGCAGCGCTCATCTTGCTTTATTGACCGAGGGAGCCGGCGTACAGCTTCCAGGTCATGTGGCCAGCAGGACCAGTGCTGGCAATTTTGGCGCCCTAGGCGAGGGGGCGGGCCACGTGACGTCATTGCATATGACGCACGTTGCGGAGCGGTGCCCCGCCCCCTTCCCGGCCGAGCGCCCCCCACCGCCGCGGTTTGCTTGCTCCGCCGCTGGTTGGGGCGGCACCAGGCGGCGGCGGGGGGCGGGGGGAAGGCTGGCCAGTGCCCCCTCCATTTTGGCACCCTAGGCAATTGCCTAGTTCGCCTAAATGGACGCGCCGGCCCTGGTGGCCAGCATGACTAAGCCGCTTCTGGCGAACCAGAGCAATGCACGGAAACGCCATTTACCTTCCCACTGGAGCGGTACCTGTTTATCTACTTGCACTTTGACGTGCTTTCGAACTGCTAGGTTGGCAGGAGCAGGGACCGAGCAACGGGAGCTCACCCCGTCGCGGGGATTCGAACCGCCAACTTACAGTGAAGTAAATCTTATTTAGCCCAGTGGAACTTCACGTCATGTTGTTTACAGCCATGCCCAGTTGTTTTAGGCCGAAACCAGAGGTGTGCATGTATACTGAATAACAGGTGCTCATGACTTTGGCTCTAAATCTGGAGTGGGAAGTGGGTTCTTCTTATACTTCGGGAATGTGCAGGGGAAGGGAGCAGAAACTACCAATTCTCCACCATCTTACAAACCTAAGCTTTGCTACTTTAGCATGTTTCTCCAATGCAAAAAGGAAGCAGGGAAGGAGAACAAGTCTTAAAAGCAGGCCATGTACATGGAGGCAAGGGAAGCCAAACCTGTGGTCACATGTTTGTGATTTTTTAATTATTACTTGCATTGCACTTTTTGCTACTGCTGCTAGGCATGTGCCATATGGAGAATGATGGAATACGCATGGAAATATATATCCTACACATACACACTCATCTTGGTCCTAAAGTTGCTCTTCTTTGCACCCCATTCCCAAAGCATTCACAGGTGAAAAATGGGAGGGGGCACCTGCAGGCTTGTAACACCCCTATTCTCACACCAAGGATTGTTTTCCTAACTCCCCAGCACCTCCAGCCATTAGACATTTCTGCTCACTGCACATAACATTCACTTACTTCACAAGATAACATTCGCTGATTTCATAAGGAAGTCGGTCCAGCAACAGATTCCGGAGAAGGGTGTGTTAGTAGTAAACTGACCATAACCTTTTCTCTTTGACACACACATTAAAACTGTTTAATATCACAGTGGATCTGGCTGGATTTATTAGATAATAGCCGCTACTCAAACATATTTCGCAATATTTACTGCAGGGATAGGAAGTTCAGGGGGTGGGTGGGTGGAAGGAAGAGAAGCAGGTCGCTGGCATTTTTGTGTTCATGTGCATCGTTGTGTACATTCACACACATGTGTGCTGGAGCAGAGATGCATCTCCCCTACTCAGAGATAATTCTGGAGGCCCCAACAACATGAACCCGAGTGCACAAGCATGCATTCAGTACCCGTGGGTCCTGAAGGAGCAAAGGGGGTCTCAAGAATGTGCAGGCCAACCCGACCCCCAGATACCGATCACACACCCCTGGTAGCAAGTGATCTGCATCAGTCTGAAGGGAACCATATGTGCATAGCTGGGACTCTCCTTGATGGTGAGGAGTTTCCAATCCCATGGAGGGAGCCTTACACACATACACCTGCTCTCACGTTGGCGTCCGTCTGAAAGAAGACTATCGCGTGCTGGGTTTGTGTGTCTGGCTAGCACATTTGTGTCAGCGTCACTCGAATGAATGAGGCTAAGCTAGGCATTCAGTATCTACAGGTAATAAACACATTAATAGGGAATATACTCTAGCAAGATACTCCCCCTCCCCCCACCCCAAGAAAAATCTCACCAAAAGATGGAACAGGAACACTGTGGCATCTTAAAACAGGGGCCATCTGGGAAGCTAGGGATAATTGGCGAGTATGAAAGCATGTGGAAGAGCCCAACTAGACAGCATAGATTTATAGCAAAAAAATTGTAAACCCTACTTCAGTTCCTGTGTATAAACTGCAACATCAAGATAATAGCTTCTTTTGAAGACTGTGTTGCAATGCTTAACAGCATTCTGGGATAATAAAAGTTAGTTCTGTTGAAGGGTGAAAAAAACATGTTTTGAAACTTCAAAACAGATGCAGCTTATTATTTCCCCCTCTTTTTATTGATTTTACCCCTTCCAAGTTAGAAAAGAGCTGCTAAAGTCACCACTGAAGATTATCCATTATCAACTATGCCCCATATCATTATGCGGGTTTGGGATGGGTTTTTGGAAAATGCCTGTGCGTGAATTTGTTTTATGTGTGGATATCAGTGCACGCTGACCAACGCAGTCTTCGCAGTAAGGCTCTATTCCGATGGCATGATTATCACGACAACGGGTAGATTCTTATCTGCTGCAGCCTTCATCCGCCTTCACAGCCATTGTAACATACCGCTTGTTATCTTCCGCCTGTTTTGCCATTGAGGACTTCTTGGAAGTTCTCGGTCTAACGTTGGGAAATGTTCACTTTTCCTACCTGGGCAGTTATCTTTCCACAAGGGCTGACATGGATGCCAAAATCCAGCATCGCCTGAGCTCTGCAAATGCAGCTTTCTCCTGATTGAAGTGCAGAGTGTTTGAGGACTAGGAAACCAAAATGCTTGTTTACAAAGCCAATTGGTTGTATTACCAATCTTACTGTATGCGTGTGAAACATGGACCACTTATAAATGCCATCTCCAACTGCTCAAAAGATTTCATCAATGATGTCCCCGAAAAATTTTACATATCACTTGGGAAGACAGCAAACTAATGTCAGTGTACTGGAAGAAGCAAAGATCACCAGTGTTGAAGCAATGATTCTTCAACATCAACTTCGTGTTGTTCAGATGCCTGATTATCGTCTTCCAAAGCAACTACCGGTACTCTATTCCGAACTAAAAAATGGAAAGCATAATGCTGGTGGTCAACAAAAGAGGTTTAAAGACTCTCTCAAGGCAAATCTTAAAAAATGTAATATAAACACTGACAATTGGGAAACACTGGCCTGCGAGTGCTCCAATTGGAGAACAGTCTTTACCAAGGGTGTCATGGACTTTGAAGAGCTCAGAGGAAGGCACATTTGGCAAACCCTCACTGTGATCAACTCCCACCCGGAAACCTATATCTCCACTGTGTGGATCCAGAATTGGCTTCCACAGTCACCTATGGACACTTCTGTGTTCATGGAAGACAATCTTACTTGGCTATGAGTGATCGCCGAAGAAGAAGAAGAAGAAGAAGAAGAAGAAGAAGAAGAAGAACATCATTATGCAGGAAGATTGATCCATACCGTAAGTCATGATATAAATATGTTTGCCATATTCATTACAATATAATGTCTCAACAATATCTGAAGGGCCACAGGTTCACCATCCCTGCAGTACACATTGGTGTAATCAGTGGTGCTTTACTGAGTAACACATGAATGAATGAATGAATGAATGAGCGAAAAGCTTATAATCTAAGCTTTGATAATGCAAAGATACAAAGGAAGGCAAGGACCAGAGCTGAAAGTAAACAAATGGCAACTATATATTATTAGTAAATCATGTTTTTAATTAGACAAGTTCTAATATGCTTTGAAAAAAACAACAACACTGAATGAATTCAGCAACAATTACGGTAACATACTGGTACCTGGAAATGGGCAGCTAGGTAACATGGCCTGTTTCTTCAGCACCGGGGATCAGTCTGTAACTTTTTACATATAATTATCCTAATGTGCAACGGATGCCACATAAAAGAGTGTTCACAAAATCCGACACAAGGGATCCATCTGGTTATTTAAACAAAACATTTACCCAGGAGGACAAAGCCCTACCCCCAGCAGTGAGATGTATACAAAATAAGTTAGATTCACACCACCGAGCCACACAGCTGGGTATCAGTGGCAACCACTTATCATTGACTGTTTTAATGGTTTTAATTGTTGCTTCAGTGCTGCGTTCTATGAAAGAAGCCTTGAACTGCAATAATGAGGAAGCAACAGGGAAAGAAAATATTATTGGGTTGTTTAAAGGAATCTCCGAAAACATTTTTGTGGTCGGCTAACCAGAAAGGAGCAAATAGAACTGAAAGCTTTCCAGCTGTTTAGCATACTAACAGCCCCAGGGCTTTTGAACTAGGTATGGGGGGTGGGGCAAATTAAAACATGCCACACTATGTAAGATGCCTGTTCTGTACCTTTACTAATAATGGGCTGTGTGAAAGGTTGATAGATTAAGTAATTTAATCAGGCCAATCATCTCCTGGCTGCGCTCTCAGCATCATAAAAGGGTCCAGAGGTTCATCTGTTCCCCTTTGTTTTCATTGCATTTGCCTGTCATGTTACACCTGAGCAGCCCACCACCACCCCTATTTCCTTATTCCACCTTCTATCCTTTCCTCAAAGCCTGTAATGTCTTCTCTAAAGCATCATCTCCCACCACGATTATTACAGGTTGAGCATTCAGTAGGGAAGGCTCAATATGCTTCATCGAATTCACATCCAATCCTCCTTATCCTTAAAAAAAAAAAACATGTAAACTCTCCAGGCAAGGACTAGCATCGCTTCTGTGTTCCAAATATAATCACTGATAATATGAAGTAATGGCTATGCATTCCTAAAGACACCGAATTTATGAGTCCTGTGAGTTCACTACGCCTTGCCACAGAAGGAGAATTGCTGAATACTTCAGCCTTCTTTTGCTAGAGTCTGCCGCACAGACCGTTTCAACTCACTAGCACTTTCCATTCATTGGTAGGGGATAGGTGGGTAACCAGTTGTACTTTCCTCACTCCCTTTGTTCTGGGTTAGCCAGTATTTTTACACAGTTAACTCAGAAGGAGCCATATACTTTCCTATCTCCAGCCAAGGCACAGAGGAGAGGAATGGAATGTTGGGTGGGCTGCTGAATTATTTGCTGTGACCACCAGGAAGATAAATTTGGAAATGAGACATGGCACATAGATACCTGGGACTTCCTAAACCACACCCTTCAGCTCTGAGGGGGGCAGGGTAGGAAGAGTGAGTTTTCCAGGGGGCAGCAAGGATTGCTATCTACACAGACAGAATGCAGGCTGCTTTAGTAATACACACACTATGTACATGTACACACAGGTGATATGGAAATTTAATTCAGTGTGTGGCCTCTGGGTTTTGGGTCGAAGTACTCTTGCAGCCCACTTGGTCGCAGAGGTGGGATGGCCCTGTATTGAAGGTATATATGGGGGGTGGGGAAGGAGGGAGGGTCTACAGCTGCTTTGACATCAAATGTTATCAAGCCACACCAGCAGTGTATGTTCGATGTCAGCAGAACCCAGAACCCGGGTGATTTAGATAGGCATCTATGAGTATATTACAGCAGGAAAGCTCTTTTCTGGCGCATGCCATGACATTCTGCATAACAAAGGGAGCATCAAGGGGCTTGCAGAAGAGAGGGCCAACATGTCCTTTTAAAGAAACTGCCAGACCTGCTGAGTAATGTATGAAAACAAACTTTTAAGACCAAAGGAGAGAATGTTAATATTACTCACAATCTAGAATAAACTTGCTTTTCAAAGCCAAGCTCTGGTGCGGGCCTCTTCAAAACAATCACTGCGGAGTAGAGAAAAGCAGCAGGTTTTGCAGGGCTTTGGCGCCCTGCCCTGCCCAGAGATACAGGAGATTGAGACACAAAGATAGGAGTGCCCAGGGGAGGTTGGAGAGCAAAGCCCAGAGCCGCTCAGTGGGCCAGAGCTGAAGGAGAAGCCAGTGCCGAAGGACAGACCCCTGATGGAAGGGGGAAATGCCATCTCCCCCTTTGTGGTGTTGTTTTCAAGCTCCCCCAGCTGAAGTTCCCCCCACAAGCCCAAGGGAATGGCATTTCCTGCTCTTGTGCCCTCTCTCTTTCCCGAACTGAGATTGGTTTTGGGAAATGGGACAGTGTAAATAGCTTATGAATAAAACCCACAGACTAGGGGGGAAAGGGCCTTCGAAGAGCCTCCGGGAAACTGTGGCCATCAGACAGGAGAGGCATTTATATCGACAGACAAGCTAAACAGGAATGGTCAAATGAAGATGCAATCCCACCCCCTCCCCCCAAAAAACGACAGAAGGAGGAGACAGTTTTGAGACCCTTTCTGGGGAGGATCATGATTCCCCATCCAAGTGAGAAAGAGAAACTGAGGCAGCCTTCAGTATGGGTAATATTTTATGCCTCCCAAAATGGGGTTGTTTGGCTGGCGAGTACATCATTTCATATGTTCTTCCATTATTTTTTCCACCAGCTGAGACAGAGCCAAGGACTCTGGGCCTGGGAGCTGTGATCCAGGTCTGCAGATGATGCAGAATCCTAGGTGAGATACCAAGGAACAGGGGGCCACAGAACATAAGAGGAACCTGCAGGATCAGGCCAGTGGCCCATCTAACCCAGCATCCTGTGCTCATAATGACCAACCATATGCCTATGGGAAGCCTGAAAAGCAGTACCTGAGCACAAGAACACTCTCCTGTGTTTTCCAGCAACTGGTATTTGGAAGCATGATGCCTCTGACAGTGGAGGTAGAACATAGCTGTTATCGTGGCCAGTAGCCACAGATTTTTTGGCAGGCCTTGATCATGGGGACATGGTCTCTTTCCTTCAGTTCAACTGATATGCATGTTTATTCTGAAATAAGGGCCATTCTCTGCAACGGTCCTTCCAGCTAATTGTCTCTGCAGAACTTGCACCACAACCCTCTGCTCCTCTCCATAGCTCCAAAATTCTGAAGCTGGGGAAGGGGAGCAAGGAATTGTTTTGATGTTAATCATCTAAGATGCTCCAAGCACATCAGTGTCCCAGCACCAAAATAGCCAGCCCTAACCTTCTGCTCTACCTGACGACTGGAGAAAGGGCGCAAGGCATTTTCCACATCCCAAAGCTCAGCACAGGATGATCCCTGCTCCCTCCAGAGCACCAAGCTTGAGAGGAGGGGCTGGGACTTTTTGCAGCACCCTCACCAGTAAGCGATGAAATGTCCGGGTGAAGAGTGGGACCCCGACACGGGAAGAAAGGAAGTGGCAGGGACTTGAACCCTTTGCTTCCTCCTGTGGTCCCAGCTGAGTCCCCTGCACCTGCAATTTGCAATGCAAGGGGCAAGAAGAGAGAATCTCTCATAGGAGATGTTTTAATCCATGCAAATTGCAGGCAACGGGGGGGGATGCAGACTGGGACCTCAACAAAGGAAAAACAACAACAGCTAAAGTCCTACTCTCTGAATCCCAAATGCTAGGTATTTCTGCCATAAAAAAATCCTGCACACAAAGAGCACATGATGTAGTTGGTGCCATGTGTTGCCTGGCCCTTTCAGTAGCCCTCCAGCTTTGAAGCATTGCTGCCCTCTTCAAAGAGAAGGGCACAGCAAGAGCCAAAGAGCCACAGCTTCCAAGAGTTAGCAAGAGCTAGAAAGCCCTCCAACAGCTCCCAAGACACGAGTGAAACATCTTTCCGCTACAGGAAGTGCAAGAACCTGGATGCAATACCAGGAAATCCTGCTCCGGCTGATGCTTCCTCCGAGCATCTAAAACAAGAGCTCCACCCAACTCATCAGGATTACTTTAGTTCAGCCTGCTTCCCCCCCCCCCACCACCACCACCCAAAAATGCTGTTGCCGAATTGGTATCTTAAATGTTATCCAGTACCACCAGAAACCTGAATCAGAGGTTTGACTTGTGCAGTCTTCGGCTAATTATACTGACTTGTTGCATTCTAGCAGTCTTATCCCATGACTCTCCAGTACTGCTATAGTATGAGCTGCAAACATATACAGTGGTACCTTGGTTCTCAAACGGCTTAGCTGTAGAACAAATCGACTCCCAAACGCCACAAACCTGGAAGTAAGTGTTCCGGTTTGCAAACGTTTTTCAGAAGCTGAAGTCCGACGCAGCTTCCGAGTCGAACAGATTAAGTTCGAGAACCAAGGTACCCCTGTACTCACTTATTTGGGAGTAACTCCCGCTGAATTTATTCGGGCCCACTTCTGATTGGGCATGCATAGGATTCCACTGGAAGTTCAATTGATTTCAGCTGGACAAGAGTCAAGTACATGCCTAACTTTGGAAATGGACCACTTTTAAAAATGCTTCATTTTGACTGGATCATGCCCCAGGTTCTAGCTCTCATGGCTGTGAAAACAGGTGTGGAAGTGTACAGTCAACACTAGGAGAAATCTCTGAAGCAATCCATATTTTTGACTGCTTTTGATGCAGGAGACTTCAACAAAAAGTACAATGAAGTCCAGACACCCCAACCCAGAAGCAAAGTCTAGTTTGACAGCATGTGTGCATGGATTAAACATCTGCATGGGTTAAACCACTGTAGGAAGAGTCTATGATCAAAAAGCATGCAGAGTTGAATCATGTTTACATTTAGATTCTCCCCCTCCCCCCAGGTAAATGAAGCCCAAGGAATGTGGGGAGATTGCTTAGGTTTCAAAAGGTTAAAGAAAACAGAACTCTTTTGTGGCAACACAGGCTGATATGAAGACCACGCAGAAGATAGTGAGATAGTGGAAGAACTGGAATGAAGTGCTCAGCAGAAACTAAATGCTTTTGTTGGGGTAGGAAGCAATGTATACACATAGACCCAGAATCTGAGCATAACAGTATAGGAGACTCACAGGATGTAGTAAGAGTATCCCATCTTTCTTTTCTTCTTTTTAAAAAAGTTGGTTTCTAGTTCTCATGCTGTGAAAATGGGTTTGAAGGTATCTGGGCAATGTCAAGAGTTGTGGGGGGTTATTAAGATTTCTATCGGTGAAAGGCATCAATGCCTCTTTTAGCTCATGGTCTGACTCAATATAAGGTGGCTTCCTAAGTCCCTTCTGTGTGTGACAGAAGACTCGGGACAAGGCAGTCTCAAACCTCAAATAGTGGCTGGATATCCAGGCCAACCAAAATTCAAGAACCCCTGTTCAAAACACACCCTTTATTCCATAGTTTTAGGGAGCATCTGCCTGAGGGTTACTCTTTCCACTTGCCCCAATTAAAACACACTCACAAACTTTCTGTCAGAAGTGACTTCAGTTCATTCTCTGCCCCCAAAATCTCCATTTCCCCCAAATCCCAGAAGGAATAATTTTGGAAACTTATTTTGACATAGTATTTCAAGTTAGGGCAATGCCACATCTTCAAGATCCTTGCCTTTTCCATTGCACAGATTACTACCAGGAGTCCAAAACCTCCTTATCTTTCTTTTCTGCTATATATGACTGAACAGCATAGGGCACCCCACACAGAGACCACACGTTCCACATAGCCCTTTTGTCATAGCAACTTGGGAAAAGGGTGTGAGCTGCCCTATGGCTACCCCCTTGGCGCTGCTGGCTCATTGTAATGTGATCTGTTAAGAGAGGCTCTCCACACAGAAGCCTGGATGGCTGCAACAGCTGGGTAGTAACTAGAGACTTCCCCCTGCCTCACCATATGGTGGTGGAGTATGCAAAGAGAAGGAGTGCTCAAGTCCATCAATTGTGTTCCAGTTGGTAATTCCAGACTCAGCTGAGTGAGAACAGGACAAGAGCACATACACAGTCTCTCTTTCTTAAGCCAAGTCCAGCCCTTCCATTTCCACCCACTGCTGGATATTCAGGTGCAGCACCAAGGCCACAGGTTGTGACGGCACTTCCTGTCAATACAGCCTGTCCTTTGCTAGGGAGATTAGCTTCTAACCTCTCCACAAGCAGTTACACTGGAAACTTGTGTGCAGATCTGTTGAACAAGGTTATAGGAATTTTCCCTGGATGGAAATCTAGTGCCCTAGAAACGTTGACTCTGGTTGAGTACCTGCCCTGCATATCCCATTGTGGACCATCTTCTTGCCCACTTTCTCCTCTAAGGAGGGAGCTCAGTGGTGGTGCGTGGGCAGGCTAGCTAGCTGAGCCTTAAGAGGGATGCAAATCTCTACGCTTCCTCAGTCATGGTGCTTCTGATGATACAAGACCACATAAGAATATTGCAGTACCATCCAGAAAGGGTTGAGTCCCAGCACTTTAGCAACCATGCCATTTTTGCTCCAGTTGCAACAGTGCACATGCAACAGTTCATAGGATCAGTCCCAGATCTATTAAAGTGAAGAGCAAAACACATCTGGGATGTCAGCTGCAGAAGTCTAGATATTCCTGGCACATTGTCGTTCAGCATACTTCCTTGGAGTTTTATGCCTGGCACTCATCACTGAACACAACATGCGAGAAGCCCATTCAACATACATTTTTGGTTGCCAAAAGGGCCTATTGCAGCTGTTCAGTAAGCAAATCATAGAACTGTAGAGCTGGAAGGGACCCTGAGGATCATCTAGTCCAGCCCCCTTGCAATGCAGGAATATGCAGCTGTTCCATATGGGGATCGAGCCTACAACCTTGGTGCTATCAGCACTATGCTCTAGCCAGCTGAGCTATCCTGTTTATCAGGAGATGAACAAGATGGGAAACAGTCAAGTTCATCAAGCAGTGTTAGAAACTGGGATAGAAAAGCTAGGAGCCAAATGGCTCCTGGGACCTGGGTTGTGGGTGCCAAAACAGAATGTCTAGTCGCCATTGGGGGGGGGGATCAGCAACATTTTTTATTTATTATTTTGATAAGCATGAACTAATATGCAATTCACATAAGAGACACATTGTCAATATCATATTTTTATCAGAAACTGTTGATACATGTTTAATTTGGTGTTTATAATAAAAATATTGGTACCGTATGCAGGGATTTATGTTATGCAAATTGAACCATGGAAAGAGAAGAAGGGAAGTTTTTGATATTTTAAGGTTGTTTAAATGAATATTCTAAATTGTAAAACAGAAAATTTAATAAAAATTATATTTTCATAAAAAATGAAATGCTTGCAAATTGAGAATATTTAGGTGCAAAATGCACCTGGCACCCTGCCATCAAGCCATATGTTTCCTCTGGAAACTCTCGTTTCCAAGTTACACAAGCTCTAGAGATCAAATCCATTTCCCCCTACTAGATTGCGCAGCATCCTGAGGGAGAATGAATCAGTCACTAATGGCCTGAGTGTGGAAATAGAAAGGGGGTCCTGGCTGGAGCTTTGCTGACTGGTTTCAATTCAGTGATTTCCACTGCTAAAAAGTCAAGCTACTGGAAGCTCAAGCGGCGGCTGGTCTGTTTGACAAGGGAGCAGCTACAACAATAATCAGAAAGCAATGCTTGAGCAGCCCACAAGTTCTCTCCCTCCTCTGCCTATATCTTGACACTGGATTTTCAATTATGTCTGGGCTTATTTCCATATTTCCTTTGTTCCTATCTAAGCACAGCTGATAGCAAAGATAAATTGCTCTCACGTATAAATGACTATAATTTGCACCATGCTCAAGCGTTGGTGGAAGAATGCAAAAGGCAGAGGAGGGGCAGAATCATGGTGATGTGACTCATGTCATCTGCACAGCGGTGATGAAGGTTTGGATACCCTAAAGTCTGCAGGCACAGTATCAGAGGCAAAAGCTGAATAGGAATTCTCTGGCAGGTCTTTAAGGAAGGGCGTCACAAAATCTAGGGTCTGTGCCAAACTTGAGGAACCTGTGACTGTCCATGTGTTGCTGGACTACAATCCCCATCAGACCCTGCCAGCATAGCCAATGATCAGGGGCGATGGGAACAGCAACAACAACTAGAGGGCCACAAAACCCCCAGGCTTGGTCTAGGCAGTAGAGATGCAGTGTGCTGCAGTGGTTGGACTAGGTAGGGCCTGGGAGATGAGAGTTCAAATCCCCACTCAGCCATGAAGCTTACTAGGTGACCTTGGGCCAGACACCGTCTCTCAACCCAACCTGCCCCACAGGGTTGTTGTGAGAATGAAATGGGGAGATTAAGAGCCCACCACTCTGAACTCCCTGGAGGAAAGGTGAGGTACAAATGTAACAACAAATGAATTAAAAGCAAACAGGGTTGTGCAAGTGGTAGCCCATCCACGAGGATGTGAGGCTGGAGGGAAGCAAACACTTTGATGAATCTGGTCTCCATTTAATGCTCACCTTCCTCCACAGGACCTGGGTGAGCACCTTTACTCAAAACCCCAAACCCCACAATAAGGTAAAACAGGGATCGGGGAAATGCTCTCAGTTCCTTCTCAAAACAAGAGCTTGCTGGATCAGGCCAGTCTAGAATCCCAGGATCCTGTTCTCATAGTGGCCAGCCCGATGCAAGGAGGCCCCAAGCCCAAGTGTAGTCTCCCCTCCTGCAGTTCCCAGCAGCTGACATTCAGAAGCATGGCTGCCTTCTCCTTCTTTGCCATGTATTATAAAGAGCTGCCCCTGTGTTGATTCTCCTTCCATTGCAGTGACTCAGTTGCCAAGAGATAGAATTGCAGCAATGTAGGGGAGGGCTGCTCTCCGTAGCAGCTGGGGGTGCGGTGATCCTATCCCCAACCCTCTTTCACAACACACACCCTTGAATTTGGCTGCGTTTTAGGAGAGGGTGGAATTCCCAAAGTGGATTTTAGGCAGAAGATCAAGAATGATTCAGGATTCCGCCCACCCAATCCAGTGTCACCCTTTCTCTGTGGCAAGGCAGGCCCCACAGGCTGCATACTGGTCTGAAGTGATCACACACAAGGAATTGAAGGGTTCCCCGTGTTACGTCTCTTGGCTCTTGGGTTAAAACACACACACGGGACTTTGCAACAGGAGGAAAATTTGTATGCAATATATTTTTTAAAAACAACTGAAATAATAAAGAGCCTGATTGTACAAGCAAAGGGTGCTGTGGACAGGAATACAACTTTTGCAAGTCTGTTGTTGTACAGACCACACTTGACCACACTGTGGGTTCCATCACATGCACCCATGGGAATCAGAGGGTGCATTGCTAACACACGGAGTGTTCTCTACTGTAACTCACAGCACCTTGGGGGAGAAATTAGGTTGAGGAAATAGTGGTGAAGGAGGATGAGTTATCTCTTCCCTCTCTGCATCAAGATGGCTAGTCATGGATCTCACCCCTTTGGCCCTTAGACATCTCACACAAGGGCTGCATTCCAAAACTGAAGTGACAGGTAGCCAAGCTTTGGAATCAGCTTGCAAGCACCTGCAGGGAGTCTGGGAATAATGTTGGCCAGAGTAGCCACACTAGCCCTGGCTTGATGCTAAACAGGTCGCCTTCTTTCCTAACATGTTGGGTGTTTAAGCACCCAAGGAGTCCAAATGCACCAGAGAAGATTTTCCATAACCTATGGTCACATGCTTGGGGCTGACCCAGGGGCGTAGGAAGGGAGGGTGCAGGGGTGCGGTCTACCCTGGGTGTCATCCTTGAGGGGAGTGACAAAATGGCACACCACGGGGGTCAGCACTTACTGCGGGGCCTGGCCTGCAGCGCGCCCGAACCACGCGTCTCTCCTGGGAGTGATGTGGTGGCTCAGGCCCCTGAGCTGCCTGAAATGGCAGTGTGGGGCTTGCGTCCACTACGCAGACTCCGTGGGCTGCGCACCACACCGTGCCGCCCCCCCTGGGCGGATTGCTGCAGCACCCCCGTGCAGCGCACCCGTGCGCCGATTGCTCCGCCCCTGCCGCTCCGAGTGCCAGAGCAGCTAGCTACACCCCTGGGCTGACCTTTCAACTCATACAAACTGGAGCGGGTAGTTGTCTCCACTCTGCTACAATCTATAAGTATGCTCAGGAAGTGAGTGACAGCTGGCTAGCAGAACCAGGACTGTAATGGACAGATCAATATTCACGCCCAAACATTCTCAGCAAAGATCTGCAAATGCATTCGCTATAGCCACCATTCAACAAGCATCCCTTCCCTCACCTCTGACTTTCTGCTGTACTTTGGATGCACTCAGAACTTCTAAAAAGATCAATGGACAGGTAAAACGGCAAGAGAAATCCAGCAGGATCAAATCCAAGGTCCATCTAGCCCTGCATTCTGCTTCCCAGTGGCCAGCCACATGCCTCTTGAGAAGCCCACAAGCAGGGCATGAAGGAAATAGCCCACTCCCACCATAGCTCCCCAGATGGAATGTTGCTTCTCACGCCAGGCCTGCTGCTCAGGCAACAGAGTCTCATCACCAACTTAATTCTGTTCTGCAGTTTGGAGGCACCACATCCTCTGTGCACACCAGAGGACTCAAGGGAGGGACAAGACTAATGGTGACCACAACATGTTGGCCAGATGCCAAGGCCACCCAAAATATGTGGGCCCCGACCTCTTTGTCAACATCAAATAAAAATATATATGAAAGTCTGGGCACAGAAGGGTTTTTAGGGGGTGGCGGAACCTTGGGCTGTTTGAAGGCAAGTAAAAGACAATGGGCTGCTCTAGTTGTACTTTTCATTGTGCATTCATGATGTTTTGTGCTCATGATGGTATCTGGACAGTCATGCATAATTGTGCTTCCAATACTGTGTGTGCCTGCAAAAGTTTCAGGTCAGACAATTTGCTTCCAATTGGAGCATTCCCCATAGTTTCCTGCTAAAATCCTGGAAGAAGAAGAAGAAGAAGAAGAAGAAGAAGAGGAAGAAGAGTTTGGATTTGATATCCCGCTTTATCAGTACCCGAAGGAGTCTCAAAGCGGCTAACATTCTCCTTTCCCTTCCTCCCCCACAACAAACACTCTGTGAGGTGAGTGGGGCTGAGAGACTTCAAAGAAGTGTGACTAGCCCAAGGTCACCCAGCAGCTGCATGTGGAGGAGTGGAGACGCGAACCCGGTTCACCAGATTCTGCTCTACAGTCTACTGCTCTTAACCACTACACCACACTGGCTCTTTTCACCACACTGTAACTTTTCATACCACAAACGTTCCAGGAGTGTTGTTGCTTTTGTTCCATTTTTGTTGTGCTATAGCAAAGAGTGCTCCTGTGGATGACAATGTGCTAACCTTGGGGTGCACTGGAGAACAACTAATAAAGTGGAATGGCTCAGTATAATTCCACTATCATCACATCAACGACATGTTGCAGAATACACACATATCCCCACCAGTCTGGAGGGAGCCAACAGCATTCTGCAGAAACTAATGACTATGGCTAAGTGAGGTCCATTAATTTTAACAGATCTACTCTGAATTAAACTTAGCTGAATAACCACCCACAGTGACTTATCATCAGGGTGTACTATTAAAAGATGCCACAGTCTATTCTTCTGAATGCATGACTTTCAAAGGCGAGGTCTGCCTGTTTCAAATGCTTAGCTCATTCATCCCCAGTGATGCCAACTGGCTTCTATGGAAATGGAGATACAATTAAGTACACAGACAGCAAAAGCTGTGATATTTTAGAGGGAGGGGAATATCTCTCAGGACTGAAGGGATAATGACCCCAAAATAAATAAATCTGACTTTGATTTAACAGCTATCCCACCCACCCCAGCCATTTTGAACAATAGATTTGTGGGTTCTGGTAAGACTATGGAATCCTTTTTCCTGTCCTGTAAATATTTAAATAGCTGTCAGACAAGATGGGACAGCATAGTCTGAAAAGTATTAAGACAATAGATTTCAAGAGGTTATAAACTGCATCACAGGCTACACGTCTGCACTCTGGAACTCAAGGGTCTAGGAGTCAATAAGGGCATTTTAGCCAAGATTAGCACATTTGGGTTACTGGCAAAAAAACCCTCAGTCAATCCCCCCACCCCCACCCCCACTGCACTTCTGTTGACAACCATCACTTGGGAGGTTAAGGTGGTGTGCAGGCAAGTGTAGGGAAGCAGGATGAGAGTCTTCCTGCTCACTCTGAAGAACACAGTCCTGGAACCTTTTCTTTCCCTTCTTTCTTTTGGAAGATCATTAAGAAATCGAGAATGCTCAGCTGCACTCCTCAGTTATTCTCCTAGCTCCAGGATTGTGAGACCCTGTCAGAATATAACACTTCTGCTCAAAAGATCTGAAGTGGTTGCTGTTTAGGGAGGCTTTTAATGTTTTATAGATTATTGTATTTTAATGCTCTGTTGAAAGCCGCCCAGAGTGGCTGGGGAAACCCAGCCAGATGGGCGGGGTATAAATAATAAATTATTATTATTATTATTATATGATTTGTTATTGCACCAAGTTTAAGGTGCGACAATTGGTAACGGTTTGCTTGGGAGCAGTTTGCTTTACTCCACATGTGCCCATTCAACTGTCCCCCCCCCCAGAACTAGAACTGTTCTAGGTGCCCCAACATACTCGTTCCACTCTTGTAAGATATGGGTCTTTTAGTGGGGCAGCACCTAAACTTTGGAACTCCCTGTCTATTGACATCAGGTAAGCATCTTCACTGTTTTCCTTTTGGTGCCTGCTTAAAACATTTTTGCTTAAGCAAGCCTAGCCAGACACGTAGATATTGACATGCTTTAATCTCTTCTTAGTCTGCTGTAATTTCAATTATCTTTTAAGTGCTTTTATAACTTGTTTTAAGCTGTTTTTGCTGATAAATTTAGTATTTCTCCTAAACGGCTTGCAGGTTTTCTTAGGATCAAGTGTTACGTAAATTTTGTTTAAAAACAAAACAAATTAGCACGTGCAAATTTATGTCTATGGGCCAATGCCTCAAATCTCTTAAGTCCCCAACATTGCTCCTGCATCTTGCCATTATGAAGGGCATATTCAGTCCCATTTTACAGATGAAAGCACCAAACCTAGGCCACTCTTTATGTTCTTCGGCGTTTATATTTCATGAAGTGGATCATGCATTTCAAGATTAAGATTTTTCTCCGAGGGCTGGCTCCACTTTCTTCATGCTTGAAGGGACTCGCTCCGCAAGGGCACTAAGTGTACCATGTCTTAGCTGCGCTTCGACAGCCGACCTTTTTTTAAATATAAAAAAAAATGAACAATATATGCACATCAGGTTCATTGCCTCTAAGCAAAGTATGCACATGATTATCTGCAGACTTGGCTCATGATATTTCAGAAGTGGCTTTCAGCACTCAACAAGTTCCCCCACTGGGGAAGCAAGGCAGTCAGAATTCCCAAGAAAAACATTGCAAGAGGCATTCCCTTATCAACAGTCAGCAGAAATGCTTCCTGCTTCAGGAGGGATGCGAGAATGAAGCAGTGCCAAGCCTGTTGCCCAGCCTCAAGAGCTGGCTGAGTAACAGGATGCAGGCCCCAAGCAGAGCATGGGTTGGCCTCCGAATGCTCAATCACTTACAAGTGGGGAGGAGGAGATCACTTTGTTTCCATAGAGGAAGCATCACCCATCCTTTTACATGGAGGAAAAAGGAGAACCCTTGACCTTCAGAGGATCTGCAATGGGCTGATGAGTTTCCACTACTCTTTAAAACATTGCAGGTCCCAAGATCACACTGTCACTTCTTTCGTAGGGCAGATCTGGAAATGGGGAGTTCACTCTCCTTCCTGCTTCTCCAGCCATTCTGCGCCACCCCCTGCCCTGCAGGCAGGATGGTACTGGCATTCTCCCTCCTGTCTAGTGAGGCTTCTCCACCCTAAAAAAATTGCAGCCCTCAGCAAAAGCCTATGGTGGACAAGTGCAGAAGAGGGTTTATTTATAGCCACAAATCATAGCAAAAAAAACCCCAACAACTTACTGAGACTGCCCCAGCTGCCCAGACTGCTGCTGGAATGTGTTCGCTGTATATAGAGGAGATATACATAGCATTTCCAGACACAAACAGTTGAGATTCCACTCTACACGAGTGTCCCACTTCATCGTGAGAGAGAGAGGTGAGAAGCAGAGAGGCATTGCTGCAGATGCTCTCCAAAGGAGGGGACAAGATGAACACACTTGTGACACAGCACAGAAAACGCATTACTATCATTATTGTCCTGCCCTCCCAAGTTTTCAAAGCAAAAGTTATAGTTCACTTCATTCCACTAACTGTGGCAAGCAAGACACTTTTAGCTTTTCTTCCAAGAGAAGCCGGGCCGCAACACGTTAGCGCTTGCAAAGCAATTGCACCTGCAAATAAGTTTTGTCATGTGCTGTGTCTCCTGCCATGACTCCTTTCCTGCTTTGTTCCTCTGCTTATCTTTCCCTGCATGTACTGAAAACAGGTAAAGAACTGCACATGAATAAGCAAGGACCATGAGACGGGCACGTTCAGGACAGTAGCCACTGCAAGCACCACAGCCACAGTATTCACTGGGTGGAAGCTAATGGGAGGCATGAGCACAGACTTCTAGAAAGCCACACCGTGAGCCCTCCAAGAGCCCCTCCAAGTCAAGAGCAGTGCTCCAGAAGTCAAGTCTCACTGAGTTCAGCCCACACAAGTGTCTCTCTGCATAGCACCAACAGCTCGAATGCCATTCCTTATGCAGCTACCACAAAGGTAGCATTGAAAAACCAGCCCAGAGACAGAGAGGAAGAGAGAGGGACTCTGGCCTGTGTTAGAAACTGAGATATCAAAGCTAGGAGCTAAATGGCACCTTAAACCGAGGTTATGGGTGCAACAACGGAATGTCTAGGTGTGCTTTTTTATAACAAGAATACAAAGCTGAAAATGAATGAAAGATGTTGCTCATTTTTCACATGGTGTAGTCCTTCCCCTGCCCACCCCCCCTAATATTCTTAAGAGAGTCTCTTCCCCAATCTTCAGAGAGTAGCTGGAAGTTGGGAGACACACGTCAAAAGTCGAATCTTGTGCATCATCAACTGACATGGTGTGGTGACCACCACGTGATCGAGTCTAGACAGATCAATTAAGAGTGGATTCTTGTGATTTTTGGTGCTACCAAAAACAAGCTCATCTCCAACATGACTCTTGTGCACCCAACAGTTACTTGCCGACTTTTTATTTATTCCATTTTTACTTTGATAATTCCTCCTAGCAGCTCAGGGTGGCTTGCAAGGCTGTTCCTCTCCCATTTTATCCTCACAAGCAACCTTGTGAGGTAGGCTAGGCTGAGAGAAGGAAGGGGAGGCTGACCCAGAGTCACCCAGTGAGCTTCATGGCCAAGTATTTGAACCTGTGTCAACTTGCTCCTAGTCCAGCAATTTAGCCACTAAGCCACTATAAGGTGAGTAATGCCTCTCCAAAACAGGACATAGAGATTTTAAAAGCACATATGTCCTGATATAGTCTATTTAAAGTGATTCATCAGCTCTCCCTCTCTCCACCACATCGAACAGAAGAGGCTTCTCTCAACAGAATACTGCCTAATAACAGAGAAGGCTGCAACCCAGGGCGCGCTGATTTGGGAGTAAGTCTCCCTGAACTCATGGGATTTGCTTCCAAGGATGGGGCACGAAAGCATGCTGCTGATGTGTGTGTACAGTTCACAATTAAACAGCTCGCGGTGGTGTCTTGCACATGGGGAGTAAACACAACAATCCCTCCTGGCCGAGATCGTTCTTACATTAGGTCTTAGGTCATCCTCTCTAGCGGTGGAGTAACAGTGAAGAAATAATGAAGTCTGGAGGGAGCCAAGCAGATTATTCCAGCGCAATTTGGCAACCGCGCGCGCCCACCTCCAAGCGCCCGGGTTACACAAAGCCCCATTAAGACAATGCCATTTACTAACCATTTTGGGCGCGTACATCTAGCTTGTGTTATTTCTTTTTTTTTAATGTCTATCTCACGCAAAAGCGCTTTTCACCATAGATCTAAAGCTGTCCTACGATTATTCTCACACGATTACTTTAAAATATATAGATCAGAATCCCATTTGACCACCCACGTTTGAGCTTTCCAAATACTACTCCATGGAAACAAAACTGCGATCACGTCCCCCGCCCTACCGATTTCTAACCCTGTCTCCGCCCCACCCCACGTTGAGGCACACAATGGTACATCCCCACGCGGAACGTGCCGTGAATGTGAGCACGCGTGGGCGTGGCACGCTTCATCTTCTGATCAGAATATCGACCGAGGCACAAATCAGCAGCGCGCGAAGCCGCCACGGATAGCATGAATTAATATGGCACGCTCCGTCGAGCGAGGCTTTCTAGAGAACTGAGCGGGTGCAAACAGGTCTTATTTGCATGGGGAGATCAGCCCTAGGAGCCGGGCAATCAGGAGGAGCAGCTGAGGCTACGGGGATAAATAAACCGAAGATCTCGCCCCGCCAGGGATCCCTCGAGGGCCCTGCCCTCGCCAGCTTCCCAATTACGTGGCAACAAGTGTTCGCCCCATCCGGAGCAAGCGGGCCCCGTTCCCCGACAATCCGATCAGACGCCCCCCCCCCCAGCATACCAGCCCCACACTCCAGATCCAAACGACCGGATCGATACAGGCAGCCGCCATCTGGGCGCTGGCCCGGCGTTCTGCTTACCGCTGAGCCGGTCCATGGTCCAGGGCATTAATGGGCGGCTGTTCTCGTGGCGCCCGTTTCGCTCCGCGGAGAAGACGCTCGCTCTGCGCCCCTCTGGCGAGCGCGCTCGGCTCAGGCGCGGATCAGCCAGATGGATGCGCCCGGCTCCTACGGCACACAAACGTCAACCTTTAAACCGGCTCCCGCAGATCGCGCAGTCCCTCCCCGCCGCTTCCTCCGCGTCAGATACAGGGTCTTAGCGCCCTTCCAGCAGGACGCACCGCTCCTCTCCCTTTGCTGGGCGAGCCTCCGCTGGGACAGGGGGCTCGGCTCCAGGCGCTCACCCCGCCCTTCCGGATCAGGTGCGGCCATCGGCATACAATGACAGCAGCCTCAACAGCGATACTGAAGGGAAAGGCCCGCCTTTCTCTCTCTGGCTTTCCCCAAGTCCTTTGCCACAGTAGCCTCGCAGAGTCAGCTGCTCCCAATTCCAGCTCTGCGCTCACGTGGGCACCTCCCTGGTCTTCGCTTGCCCCATCGATTGGTGCCCCCGAGACAGAGTCGCACACTTCACTTGCACCTTTCCTTGTCTAATTCTCTTTCTCCCCCCCATGCAAGGGTTGCCTTGCATCCCATCAATTTCTTTGGTTTTCTTTTAATGGGCAGCCAGTCCCCAAATAAGAAAAATAGGCAGTCCAAAAAGTTCATTCGTGCTGTTAAATTTTTTTTGCATGATCTTCAATCAGTGATTCTCAAACTGTCTGATGCGGTGGACTGGCGGTGAACTTATTGAGGGAAAGCTACATAAAACATTCAAGCCTAAACGTGTCATCACAGCACTTCTTAGGTTTTCTTCAATATCCCTCATTCCAAATAAAGCCTTGTTGGAGTTCGTGATGCCTCTTGTGTAAATCTTGACCATAACACAGTTCCACATTGGTGCTGTCAAATTCTCAGCTCTGAGGATTTTCTTCCACTCTGTATAGGCTTCTGAATGTCATGGGATGTGTGACTCTAAGCAAAAAGGCATTGTGCACACAGGAGGAAAATGCACAGGGTGAACTGAACTACAATCACTACTGGGCAGTTCTAAAATTTCCTCTTCTCTCCAGATGCCTGCTATATAAAGTATGTAATAAAGAGATGCTATATTTCAATAAAAGGGACTCGGGTGGCGCTGTGGTCTAAACCACAGAAACCTAGGGCTTGCCAATCAGAATGTCGGCGGTTCAAATCCCCGTGATGGGGTGAGCTCCCATTGCTCGGTCCCTGCTCCTGCCAACCTAGCAGTTCGAAACCACGTCAAAGTGCAAGTAGATAAATAGGTACCGCTCCAGCGGGAAGGTAAACGATGTTTCCGAGCGCTGCTCTGGTTCGCCAGAAGCGGCTTAGTCATGCTGGCCACATGACCTGGAAGCTGTACGCCAGCTCCCTCGGCCAATAAAGCGAGATGAGTGCCACAACCCCAGAGTCGGTCACGACTGGACCTAATGGTCAGGGGTCCCTTTACCTTTTATGACTGTTCTCAGTGGTCAAATTGTCAAGTTAAAAGTTCTCAATTGCATTTTTCTTCCTTTGCAATAGTTTTATTCACCATCCTGTTTAAGTAATAATATATTATATTACACAAAAAAAAGATGTATTACACGAGAAACTGGCTTTCTTAGAGTCTTGCTAGCCACTGGTTTTTGGATTCATTTTGCTAATGTTCCCAGCATAATGAGGATTTCTCAGGAGACTAATATTTTGATTCAAGGTGCTTGTATGCAAACCCTAGAACTAGCAAGGGAAGGTAGGGTCTTCGGCTGTGTACACATTTCCACCACCACCCCTTTCCCCTGTGCTCATACCGCTTGGTTTCAAAACTGTGCGCACAACATTAGCCACATTCCAGATCTCTGCTGCAGTTTCTGGGGAAATACTGCTGTTTGAGGCATTTTCCAAACCGGCTTTCATCCAATTGAAAAACTTCAGACACATTCACATTGCAATTAAGCCAGGGTGTGTATGCATTTGAGACGGCCATCATGCAAAGATCACATTTGCACCTGTTGCTCTGCTCAGTTTTGCCTCTGGTCCCACCCAGCACTGGCATGTGGCCCCTGGAAGGTTGCCCAGAAGGGAATGGGGCCCTCGAAATGAAAACAGTGTCCCATCTCTGGCTTATTCCATTCACCATGGCTTAATAAGCCCCATTTAGTGCTAATTTATCTAGTAATCAATGAGTAATATATATTGCCTTGCTTCTTAAGCAACCCTGTTCCGCTGATGGGGCTTGTTATCCTGCTTCGTTTTTGTCTTGAGTGCAGGAGACTCCTTCCATGTATTGATCCATGTAAATCTTTCCATTCTGGGTTGAAGCTAAAGGGAACAGAGCAAAAATGCTGCAGCAGAACCTCATCCCTACAGTAGAGCTTATGGTATGGGAGTGTGTATGAGTGCATTCAGGGGAGGTATTATTAGAGGGAAGCAGCTCTTATCTAAAATGAAGTTGTCTTTCCCCTTCTTATGTTTGTAACATACAGCAGATCTTTCTGATGAGATAGCATTTAGAAATCCTTTGTCCACACACTTTGCAGTATGCCATCATAGCTGCTACCTGATAATTTGCAAAAGGAACCATTCTCGTGATTTTTTAATAAAACATCGTGGAAATGTACAGCACTTCAGAGCCCATGTGGTTAATTCAAGTTCCAGTCCAGATCTCAACAAAGTAAATAACAATATACCCAACAGTGCTTTGTGCACAAAGTACCTGTGCTATCCATATATTTAAGAGAAGAATTTTTTAGAACAGCAGTGCAGTCCTATACTTCGTTCAAAGTAAGTCTTGCAGAGTTTAGTGAGGCCTGTTCCTCTGTTAATAAGAGTTCTTAGAACTGCAGCATCAACAATGCTTATATTTCCAGGTCATAGGAAAAGTGTGCAGTATACAGCTTTGGAAATGTGTGCGAAAACACTGTCTTGTCTCAGTATCCCAGGACCACATCACTTGATTTCTTAATTCTTCATTATTTGCTGCTGAACATTGTTACCCAAGTCCATGGAAAAGTGTTTGCATTGTTTTATTTATTTGTAACCCTTCATCTGTAGAGATCACAGGGAAGTATTCAAACAACGCAGCAGTCCAATCACATCTGGAGAGCCACAGATTCCCCCATTCAAGAAGTATTAAGCACTGTTACAACTTGAAGTCCTTTTTGTGGAAGCTCTAAATATCCCTGTTGCTGTTGTTTTACATATCAGTCTAGTTGGGAACCTTCAGCCCATGGGCCTAATTAAGGCCACCAAGCTTCCACATTTGGCCTGTAAGGCTGTTTAGACTAATCCACCTGCCCTGTATCTGACATCATCAGGTGTGGGGTGGCTAAAGATGGGCCTTGGCTGAAAGGGGTTTTTGTAGGCACCATCAATCATTTGATCAGTAGGGCCTATGAAATCCTATGCTTTACTACTCCTCTCCTCACACCCCATACACCCCACTGATGCAATTACTGAGCCAACATTTATGATTATCAGGTCGTTGCATGACAGCACTAAAGCTGAAGGATCCATTGTTACTTCCTCTCTTTTGATACTTGCTACTTCCTGATGAGAGATTTATGTTTGTCCTCCCCTTGCGCTTTTTGCTAAGGGTTACCTAAGGTAGGCAGCATCAGAGAGCTTGATAAATGATCCCTAAGCCCAATGGGGTAACAAACTACTAATCGCTTTCTCAGTTCACATTGGTTATCAGTGCAATTTCAATTTGCTGTGTAATGGGTTTGCTCCTTCTTCGCTAGGCTGGAACAGGGAGATAAATAATGTGCAGCCAACAACTCCAGTCCCGTTCCCCCCACCTACCCAGAACAAAAAAAGAGAGAGATCTCTCTCTGTTACCTTGAAGCTTAGCTGAAATTCTAGCATAGTAAAAGAAGGATCAGTCAACATGAATGGACATGCAATTGTTGATCCTGCTCAGAGTTTCAGGCTTTGTGACCTTGCCATTACATTCCAAAGACGGGGAATGCTAATCAGGAATAGAATAATAATAATAATAATAATAATAATAATAATAATAATAATAATAATGTGTTTTAATTATTTACTGTTTTTTATTCTGTATTTTAGTCTGCGAACCGCCCTAAGATCTTATGGTGAGCGGTGGTAAATAAATCTAATAAAATAATAGAAGAAATAATAGAAGACAGCACACAGTTCTTTTGTTCAAACAGTGTATTAGGTAAGAAATCTTTTCTTTTTTAAAAAAGAAAGCAGAACAAGCCTACAATTTTCCACAGAGATAAAGACATTCCATGTACAGTTCTTCATTCAGAAGGTGATCGTACTGATTTGAACTGCGATCAGAGGCATTGCTAATGGCCAGTCCAATCCAATCCAAAGAAGTTGAAAACAGTGTTCCAGAAGGTGCCGAGGCCTCTGCAAAGCTCACCCCCTTTCCTTTAGACGTCAGCACTTTCTGTGCCCGCTTCAAATTCTGGAGTACGATCCATCAGTTATGTCCACTGCATCATTAGAACAGAAGGAAGTCTCAGATTCAGATGCTGTGCCCCCAATGATCACACGCCTAGCTGGGTCTAGTTTCATGTCTTCTTGACATTTTTTTAAGCCAGAGTTTATTAAAAGGACATTGTCAAGAGAGAATTGTGTCTGTTTCTTTCAGGAATAAGAGAGGGGCACTGGCTGTTCCTAGTCAGGGGGTGAGGGAACAGTGCTGATTTTGGGATTTATAAGATTAAAATCCCCCCCCCCCAGATAGTGCTTATTGGATTAATAGGCTATTAGACCTCCCAGTAATGGGCTGAGAGAATGAAGCTGGAGGAATGGAAAGGGAGAAGCCATTAAAAAGAACCATTGCCACATTCTGTTAGGGCATAGCCAGGGCTGTGACCATCATACAAACTTGTGCAAATGCAGAAGACGTGGGGTTTGGTTATGTAGCGAGCGCAAAATTCAGCACTCGGAGAACCCCAGCTTTCATATTTCAGGAAAGCAAGAGGCTGGTGGAATCTCTGAAGTCAGACTGGGGCTCAGAAAGTGCTCCAAGTCCAGCACTTCCAGTATGTCTCTCTAAGGGCCCTGGGGCAAGCGATATACGACTATGATGAGGAAGAGAATAAATCAAGCAAATTAATATTTTTTTGTATTCATGGAGGATAGTGCTACCACTAGCAACAGCTACTACCAACGCTCACAAAATGCAGCCTCCATGCATGGTGGCAGTGTATCTGATTAGTAGAAACTGGGAGCAAACCGCAGGGGTGGCAGCGGCCAGTCTGTTAACTTCCAAGGGCCCCTGCTTTTTGCTGTGGGGAACAGAATGGTGGCCTAGACAGACTTTGGCTGTTCTTGTGTGTTTTTTTTAATATGCAAACATGTTTAATTTATATAATGCATGCAAATCACAGAATTCGATTCTTTTTCGTGGTGCAGAATTTTGATTTAAAGAAGTAGAAGAGGAAGAAGAAGAAAGCAAGCAGCACAGTGCGCACATAGCCCTGGAGGTGGCTAAGGCAGAGTAATGGGAATCGAACGGCAAAGAAACGTAAGGCATTTGGCTGGCCACCATTGGAAACACGAGGCTTGACAGGGTGGAGAATCTGTGGCCTTGCAGATGTTGTTGGACTCCCAGCTCCCATCAGACTCAGGCAGCATGGCCAGTGGTCGGGGATGATGGGTGTTGTAGTCTATGGCACCTGGAGGGCTGCAGTATCCCCATCCCTGGGACAAACCCTCAGCTTGATCCAGCAGGGCACTTCCGGTGTCCGGGTGCCAAGCGCTGGGCACAAGAGGACAAGAGAGGAAGTCGACTCATTGCAAGGCCTGTGCTCCAGGACCACCTCCTTCCTTGGCCTGGACTTGGGATCAAGAGACTCGTGTGTGTTTGTGTGTGTTTGTGTGTGTGTGATGCTATAATGCCCAAGACTGCCTGACATTCATGTAAGAAAAAGAGAGTTCAATATAAAAACAGGACCCCGCCTCCTCCCTGCCCCCTCGAAAAAACTTTCCCCGAAGAACAGCTACATTAAAAAAAGAGAGAGAGAAAGGAATAAAGGAAAGAGCATAAAAGAGAGAGCATAAAAATATCTGTGAGTCTTCAGTTCACGCTACAGGCTTCCAAAGAGAGCAGTCAGGGCTCCCACTGTACAACAAAAAGAGTTATACAGAGTTTCAATATAGAGATCTTTCTATATATAGATATATATAATATAATTATATATATGTATATATTTATAGGTATGTATATACATAGATATATATATATATATTTATTTATTTATAATGTACGGCGTTTGTTCGTTCGTTTAAAATAGCCGGGCCTGCTTCTTCAGCTCGTTCCTCTTCCACAAGGCCAGGCGATCGAATTCAGCGATGGTCATGCCAAACACCTGGTAAAACTCCTCTGGCGACAGGTGGCGCTGGAGGGAGAGCAGAGAGAGGCATCATGTTGCACAGGCTTCGTGGACAAGGGAGACAGTGTGTGAGCGGCGGTACGTGGCTGAGGCGAGGCCTAATGCACACTCTTAGAACCATAGACTCATAGAATGGTAGCGCTAGAAGGGACTCTGAGGATCATCTAATCCAGTGTTTTTCACCGAGTGAGCCCTGGCACCGTGGGGTATGGTGGTCAGGGGTGCCGCGGGCAACACTGGCCTTTGTCCCTCTTTCCTTCCTCCCCTCCTCTGATGCCCTCTTGCGTCTCTGCCTCCCAAAGGCTTGCACAGCTGTTTGTTACAGCAGCCCTGGCTACAAGCTCCGTAGGTGAATGGTGCTTCTGGGGCGGGCCAAGGGGTGCTTCCTAGGCCCCTGTGGGGCAGTGTGAGGAGGCACCTCTCTTTGGGGCAGGGGGGGCAGCTCAGAGACCAGGGGCAGCAGCTGTGGCTGCCCAGAAGACTCCCAAGGAGAGGGGAGAATAATAATAATAATAATAATAATAATAATAATAATAATAATTAATAGGAGACTGAAGGAACACTCGCCAAGGGGTGAGGGGCTGTCAGCTCTGCAGGCAAGGGGAGACACAACTGGGCTCCTGAACCCCACAGGGGTGCTGCAGAAACAATGTAGTTGGTCAAGGGAGCCGTGGACCCAAAAAGGTTGAAAACCTCTGATCTAACCGAAGCCCCTGCAATGCAGGAACATGTAGCTGACCCATATGGGCATCAAACCTGCAACCTTGGCCTTATCAGCACCACACTCTAACCAAGTGAGTCATCCAGTGGTCTTCTATCCTCATTACCGAGACCTTCAGTTACTGGAGGCCGGCAGAGGAAACTTGGATGTGGCCTGAGGCACTGATTTGGAATGGTTACAGCTGGCCATTGACCAAGCCAGTTAACTGGGATCTAGTGCAGGGATGAGGATCTCTTCCCATGCTGGCAAAGGGTGGGCGAGAGCTGGAGTCTCTAGCGACACGTGTACAGCCACAGACTCCTCATCATTTATATAATGTGCACTGCCTGGATATCCCTCTGGGGAAATATACCAGTTGCCAGAAGCCACAGAAGGGGAGCGGGCTTTTGTGCTCAGGCCCAGTTTGCCAAGGTTTCCCACAGGCAGCTGGTTGGCTACAGTGAGAACAGGATGCTGGACTACCTGGGCCTTTGGCCTGATCCAGCAGGGCTCTCCCTATGCTCTTACGGTACCCCAGTGCGTACCCAGTGGCGTAACTAGCTACTCAGGCGCCCGGGGCAGTATGCATGCCCTGCCGCTGGGGGCGGGGCAAGTCACCCGGGGGGGGGGCAAGCTGGGACAGGGTACGCAGCGTGGAGCCTCCAAGAAGTCCTTGCTGCCTCGCCCTCAGCTGTAGGGCAGCTGAGGGGGAAACAGTGGGCAAATGCAAGGCCCACGCTGCCGTTTTGGGCAGTGCGGAACCTGAAGGTGCCCGAGCCACTGCGTCACTCCCAGGAGAGAGGTGTGGCTCAGGTGCCCTGCAGGCCTCGCAGTCAGTGCTGTCCCCTGCGGTGTGGCACCCAGTGCCCCCCTGCCCCCAGCTACGCCTCTGTGCATACCACCTTGAGCTCCATGATGCAAGAAAGGCAGCATATGCATGTAATAAAATTAAAACATAGCACATTATGGTATCTCATGAATTGAACAATGCTACAATTTGTATAGTAATAATAATAGTAATAATAATGATATTTACAGCTATAAATCCCATTTCTCTGTATCTCCAATTGTGAGGTAGAGTAGGGATCCCTTGGTGTCACCGGCTGTTACAACAGGAAGGATATGGTAAAATGTGGAAAAATTATGCTCACCAGAGGTAAATGGCAATACACAACTGGCTCCCCATGTGGCCAAATGATCGCTGGTTACAAACGACTGCTTGAAAAAGTTATTTTTAGATAGCCTTAGAGTGCAATGGATCATTTACACCACTTGAGGATTTAACTTCATTTTTTGATTCAGCATTTTTCCTAATGAATAAGTCAAGCACCCTCAATGGATGCACATTTAACCTAAAAACGACAAAGGGAGGTTGTTCCATAGGTTCCTATTGCAACTTATTCCTTTGATCAAGTACCCTTATAGTGAGCCAGGGTTGGGGCGAGTGGAAATGCTGCCTTGAGCTCTTAAGGAGCAGGCAGAGGCTTTATCTCTGATCTTAGTGCTGTAGTACTTACGTAGCACTAACATCAAGAAATGAAAAACCTCTCTGTCTGTTCTTTAGGGATTCACACCAGAGAGCAGGCAAAGGGAACTTTCCAGCCGCCACCCGCCTCCATTACTGGAGTGGAATGGCTGGGAATGCTGATTGCATAGGCAAAAGCCTGTCTGCATGCCTGCCTGTCATGTGAGAGTGTATGTCTGTGTGTGACTGCATGTGTGAGAAAATGGATGACTGATGTGCGCCTGGTGCATGTATATTTGAGACAAGGGGGGTGGGGGAAGAGAAGTAAAGGTGCCCACCATTGGAACATGGACCCCAGAAGGTTAGTCAAACTCTAGTCTGACCCTTACGCTGAAATAGGCTCCCCCCACCCCTGAAGGAACTGACCAGATTAGTTCCAGGCCCTGGCAGGTACATTGTGAGAGCCAGCTTACCTCTAGCCTAGTCCTGTCCGCATCTTTAGGCAAGCGGTTTCTCCCCCTTGTGGTTACCAGAAGCAGCTCGTAAGGGTATATCTACAGGAGGAGGGAGAAAAACAGACTGCTGGGCCACAGATTCCTAGTCCATCCACACAAAAAGAAGAAACGAGTAGAGACAGCCTGCCTGGAAGAAACCTGTACCCACAAGTGGTTTTTGTTTTAGATCTAAGACAAACCTTTTATCTGAAGGCAGGTTGCCATCCACTGAGCATGCCAAGAGTGACCCTAACTTGGCAATATACACCTGCACAGCAAAACTTCAACACAAGATGAAACACACAGCACAAAGCAAAAACTCTGGTCTTATAGGGAAGTAGGCTTGTTGCCCAAGAACTCCCAGTCAAGTGCTTGAATCCCACTTGAAGGACCCTGAGAACACCTCTGTCCAGGTAGAAGGAGCACTGCAGGCCAGGAGCACCCAGGGGAAGAGGAGGCTTTCTTCTGGCCAGGTGTTGATACAGATCCTGCAGATCAGCATTTCAGGGGGCAAACAGACCTAAGGTTCTAGAATTCTACAGGGTTCCTCGGAAAGTGTTACCTTGTATTCTGTAAGAGATAATGAGAGAGAGGGAGGGAGGGAGGGAGGGAGGGAGAGAGAGAGAGAGGTCAGTGTCTAATCCCTTTTTCTCTTTCCTTTGCAGTCATAGAGTCTGTGCCATTGCAAACTCTCGTGATGTTTGCAATAAGAGGCATTTATTATGTCCTATGGGAATGTGAAGCTAATCACTCAGTATGCAGAGCTGCCTACACTCTGCACTTAAAACAAATGAAATGCAGTGCTGCACCACGTATCCACGTTCTGCACCATGAACATATGAATTAAGTGATCTCTACATATGCAGTTTTTATTGTAATGAGGTGGGGTGATTGGTTTGAATGCTCTTTCAAGGATTTCCCACTCCAAATCTTTTTTTGTGTCTGTGGTTATCCAAGATAATGTTGGTCAGGCACCTCAATAACACCTTTAAGGAGGCCCAAAACTGGTTGGACAAGTTCTGCCTGGCAAATCCCCTCCTGTATGGAGATCAGCATTGATAACATTGGAATGGATGGCCCTTGCTTGACTAAGGAAATGGCCAGGGAGTTTCTGGAAGGGGGCCTACCTTCAACCTCCCTCCTCACAGCAATGGAATGTGCTAATTTAAATCATTTTGTGAAATACAAGTTTAGACTGAGACAAGATCAGGCTGAGATAGGGGAGCTTAGATGGAGCTCTGGAAACATCATGAGGGCACAAGCCTCCTACAACTTTTCAGAAATCTGATGAAGAAGTATATGTTGCGGTGCTAAGTAGTAACTTCTTTCTAAGGAAACCACACCTTCAGGAAATGCTGGAACCTCTGAAACTTCACTGCTCAGAGAGCTGGGCTTGCAGATATTTCCTAAGTGTGCACAATATATTCTGTGTCTCCTAGTTTTGGGGAAGGCCATTAAACGATCTGGAGGCCTGAAGCCCTACCATCTGGCTACTGGAAATACTGATTGGCCTCCCTCTTGCATCAGGGATTTCTCCAGGCATTGATGGCACCCTTTCAAGCCTATCTTCACAGCTGTAAGATCTGGACAGGCTTGGGGCACAATCTAAGTCAAAATTCAGCAGTATTAAATCCCATTGATCACAGCGGGAAAGATTTAAGTGTTTACTTATAGGGTTGCCCATACATGCCTTATTACTTAAGTCTGTCAAGCAGCTAAGCAACTTAAAACAACTTATGCACATCAGGGATTTTGTCTTCACTTTGAAATAAATAACAATAAAATGGTGATCCTTGGAAAGTTGACCTCTGTGCCCATAGCCAAAATCTGTGGATCCTATACACACACACACACACACACACACACACACACACCGTATTTTCCGGCATATAAGACGACTGGGCGTATAAGACGACCCCCAACTTTCCCAGTTAAAATATAGAGTTTGGGATATACTCGCCGTATAAGAAATACGACCCGGCGTATAAGACGACCCCCGACTTTTGAGAAGTAGTCTTATACGCAGGAAAATACTGTGTGTGTGTGTGTGTGTGTGTGTGTGTGTGTGTGTGTATATATATATATATATATATATATATATATATATATATATATAAAATTAGATATATATTCTAATTAGATATATAATATATATATATATTACTAGATATATATACACACTTAGCAGTAATCTCCACTGAAACCCGTGGGACTTACTCCTAGATAAGTATGCATACTAGCAAGCATTTAACTCTTGTATAACATCTCAGAGAGCCTCTAGTACAGGATATAGGAGTGCACACACTGGGCTCCACCAAAGCTTCTGTTCTCAAACAGAGCTCACTCACCTCGCATCCCCCAGTTAACGGCATTCGTGCTGTCGTAGTGGAAGAGTTCAGTGCTGGGAGGCTGCAGAGGAAACAACAATAGAGAGGGAAAAGAGTGGTCAGCATGTGTGCCAGGAGTGGGGGAACTTGTGGCCCTCCAGATGTTGTTGGACTGCAACTCCCATCAGTCCCAGACAGCATAGCTGATGGTCAGGGATAATGGGAGTTGTAATCCAGCAACATCTAGAAGGCCACAGGTTCCCTGATAGAGCTTCTGATAGCTCAGTCAGTACGACACGAGGTTCCTAATCTCAGGGTCATGGGTTCAAGCCCCACGTTGGGCAAAAGCTTCCTGCATTGCAGTGGGTTGAGCTAGATGACCCTCGTGGTCACTTCCAACTCTACAATTCTACGATTCTATGGCCCATCCTGATATGGCCAATCCCATTAAAACCTGCTCTGCTCTGTTACAGTTACTTCCACCAAAAGGTGCCTGGAACAAGTTAGCTGCTTAATGGAGGAGTTTTTATACTCTTTGCCAATATATGTGTGAGGTGGGGGCAGAGGAGAGATGAATCAGTGAATTATAGGGAACAACTGAGTGGTGTACCCTAAAGGCCAAGAGCTCAGCCGCCTCCATTTTTAAGGGAAACATCATTATGCCAACAGTATCCCAACCCACTACTAATAAGACTTCTGTGGCAAGCGATCTGAGAATCATTGCGCTAACGTTTTGCCAGGGCGAAAGTACTTCTGTTTACTTTTTTTATTAGACTTGCATGCCATTCTGCTTCCAGAGTGTACATGGGGTTGTCCCATTTTGTCCTCACAAAAATCCTGCGAGGTAGGCAAAGGAGGGGGTAGTGCCAGATACAACAAATGGGACCGGCTAGTGGAAGTACAGTGGGACTTCTCCCCCTCTCCTCCTCACACATGGGTCAGAGGAGCCCCCAGAACAGCACACTTGGGGAGGGGAGAGCAGGAGAGGGGAGGTTGTTCCCTCCATCGGCACAAGCATTTCAGCTTGCCAGATGGAACCATCTTCTTAGCGCTACATTGAATTCCTCCCTGAGTTCCTAGCATTTGTGGAACCTGAGAGATTGAGGCGAAGTGTTCAGGCACCGTTCTTTTCATTCTTTTGTGAGAAACTAGCCTTTCAGCGCTTGACTTTGCTACTCCCAATCCCCAGAAAAAATTCCTGCGGATCACGCCTGCATTTTCAGGAGCTGCTGTGGCTTTCTAGACCCCTGAGCTCCCACTAAGAATCCAATCTGCTCATCCCTTCCTGGGGGAATCTCCGCAGCTGTTTCTTAGCAACTGCCTCTGAGCCCCCGTGAGCCCCCTTGGCATGAGGGGAATGTGTGGGCTCCAAGAGGAAGGAAGCACTCCCTACTTTTGAACCCGGTACTGGAAAGTCTGAGCCCAGGATTGAAGAGGGCTCAAGAGGTCCTTGGACTTCCTTTTCCCAAAGGGTCAACCAAAGGCTGAGAGTCAGCAGGCACTCTTACCCTGTGCAGCCCATTCCTTCTGTAAGCAGGAAGAGAGGCAGATTTTGAAATGAGGGGATCTGAAATAGAGAACAGGTTTTGCGAAAGTCAGAAGGCGCAGGCTTCCCCATTGCCTAGAAAAAGGAACAGTCTCTAGTGCACAGGCATGGCAGAAAATTAATTGTAGCAAGGAAGAACAGGAAAGTTTAAATTCTTTACACACGAGTAATACGACTGCTATTGACATTATTATCTTGCCTTCCTCCAAGTTGCTCAGGGTGTTGTGCCTGGTTCTCTACCTCCCATTTTATCCTTGCAACAACCCTGTGAGGTAGATTAAGCTGAGATATAGCAACTGGCCGAAGGTCCCCTAGTGATGTTCCTGGCTGAGTAGGGATAGGCCTCCCTGGGCCTTGCCAACACCCTAACCACTCCACACCACTGTCCCGCAAGGAGTTGCATCTTGAGTAGTGGCAGAAGGCATTCCACTAGAGACATGTTTGAGGCAGTAATTAAGGGCTCTCTGTGAACATAAAAAAATGAGTATCTGTTATTCTTGCATTGCAAGAGGTTGGGCTAGATGGCGCTTTGGGTGCCTTTCAGCTCTACAACTCTATGACTAATAAACTGAAAAAATGGACAATACTCTCCCTTTAATGGCATTCTAAAATCTGCCTGCTGGGCTTGGCCACCTCACCCTGTCCAACAGCAGGGCCAGTCCTGTCTCTCAGTTCCTCCTCATTGAGATTATCGATTTACTTATGGTAAGCCTGACATTGATGGAGGAGCACAACCCCAGGCTTAACTAAGGGCCTACTGTACTTCACTAGCACAACAGAGAGTAGAAACTCACTTCTATCCCGCTCCCACCCAGATTCTATAGTCTTGAAAAGAGGAAACTACTTTGGTTCTAAAAAGTCCTCCTTAGCTCATTGTCTGAAGTGGATGAAAGAGCACAAAGCGAGAGAGGCAGGAGGCAGAGTGAAACGTACCACTGTCAGCCAGGTAATGTGAACGGGGTGCTGTGGAGGAAGACAAAGCAACAAGTCAGGCATGCACACGGAGTATGTTCCACAGCAGTGCAAGCCTGAACACACCCCACAGGCTGAATCACACATTCAAAGCCTATATGATTCTGTACACAGATAAAGACAGCTGTGAACAACGTGGCACATTGAGACAACTGTGGTGCGTGTGGCAAGGGAATATCACTGCAATCGTGAAAATGACTGCTAGCTATCTTCAGGTATTGCTTGGTTGGATAGTGTCTTTCTATGGTTTCATCACTAGGTAGCACTGGAGTTAGTTGTACCTGGTGGACTCAGGAATTTCCTGTTGCTGTTCTGCTTTGTTTAAGAGAGAAAATAAAGTTCTTGTCAAGCTTCATCACTGGTGTGTCCTCTAAGAGCCAAACTACATATTACATCAATGTGTAGTGTGCAGCTATGTCTGTGGATTATTATTATTTTAATCAGTTACAGGTGTGTGGGGCAATGAAGATCACCCTGCATGGCTAGGAGACTTGGGGGGGGGGAATCAATGTCAGCTTGACTGATGTAAATATCTCCCCTCTCCTCCCCCTGGGGAGTTCTTAAGATATCTCCGGAGCTTATTATGGGGTGCTTGGCTCCAAGCCCTTCATGACAATGCTGACTTTTTTCTCCATTTAGTCATATACTAGGGCACTTGACTGTGGAGAAGTAAGTGATGCAAGGGGGGAGGGAGAGGCAGGGGGTGCTGTTTAATGCTTTCCCCTACAGCCATTTTCCTACACAAAATGCCCTCCCTCCCAGCAGAAAAACAGCTGAGGAGGGGCCAATTTTGAGCAAAAAAGAAATAATGCTTATTCATTATTAACTAGCCTCTCCTCCTCCCCAGCCCAAATTTCTCTGCTCAAACTTAATTCCTTCTGAGGCTGTTTTTTTTAAAAAAAGAGAAGCTGGAAAGGTAAACATGACTGTGTGCCATATCTGGTTTGGACTTTCTAGTACTTAAAAGCAACAACCCCGAATGACCAGCTGCTGTGAGCTGTTGATGGCTCCATCTAGTGGCCAGCTGATGCAATTGCAGGAGCACATTTCTGCCCCTCACCCACACTCCTTCGGCAGGAGGGGGACTGGGAAGGAGAAAGGGAGGTGGGATAATGTGGAAGTTCATCAAAGATTAATGAAATATTCCTTCAGGCTCCGGCTGGTAGGGTGCCCCAGGGAAAGCTATAGCGTGAGAGCGTACGTGTCCGAGAAGGTGTGCAAGTTAACCCTGGGAATGCATCCATAGATAAAGGCTTATATATAGTTTGCCAAATGAACCCTGGCATCGTGGAATGCATGATTCCCGTGAGCATGATTTTATTGTCGAAGATTTCTCTGTGAACTCAAGCACTAGGTGGCAGCACATTGAACATTATTCTTGATCCCTGAAATTTTAATCACCCCAGTTTGGTACAATATGCTTGACACACAACAAACAAATGGGGGAAATGACAAATAATCTCTCCAGACACCAACTCACTGAGGAGACGAATGAAGAGAGATTTTGATCTCCCTTCGCCCAGACACAGAGAGACTTCAGATGTGTTCTGTTTGCTATTAGAACCACAAAGATCACTAGCCAGGGCAGATGCAGGGTGGGCAGAGCCAGTGTAAAATGGCGTAAAAATGGTGACTCAAGGGGGTGGAGCCAATTGCCTGCCGCACCCCAGGAGCCCATATGCGGTTTGCATATTCAAGCACACATTTACGTCTGAGTTATTACATATCAGGGATTCTGAACTTCTTAGTTGTTTGCTACTGCTAAAATAATTGGGAATCAGAAATCCTACTGCAAGCCCACCCAGTGATCTACTAGCAGATCCTGATCAATCTTATGCACACTTCTGTCTTAAGCCAATTGACTCTCTCAAATGCTCCTGGCTGTTTCTCTTCTCTGCTCTGTCAAAAGCCAGGGGAATAGTTGGATCAGGCAGGAATGGCCGTGGTGAGAATGCAGTGTGAGACCTAGAAACAGGACTGTGAGCTAAAGGCTAGTGTTGTGTGTATGATGAGGTGGCTTTGAAACACCCACGTTCATTCTCTGTATGTGAACCTGACCGGCCGTTATTAATGTCTCCATTTTCACTGCAGTTCTCACCTCCCTCAGTCTCACGGTCCCCAACTATGAATGTTGCATCAAGGAAACAATATCAGGCTGGAACCAGTATATTCATAGCAAAACCAGCCAATTTAATTCACTAGAAGAACTCAATTGGCTGGTTCTAAATCCATAGACTCAGCATCTGATCTGAATTTCCCCTGCATTGGGATCATTCTGCCATGTCTGTGATACCTGCCCACCCCCAGCAAGAATCTTTCTCGCACAATAGCAAGGCAAGGCCTGTGAAAAGACAATCCTTCAGCACCTCTCATTTCCTTGAAGCCAACCATCTGCTGGCAGGCAGGGGGTAGGTGAAATTTTCGCGATTGCTTACAGCCATTTAAGGAGCTTTCGTAGCCGGCCATGTGAAGAGCTTCTCTACTGCCTGCCGAGCTGCGGGGAGGAGTCCAGGGGTCAGTGTAGGAATTGGATCGTGCCTTCATTTCTTCCTTCAGTATCAATCTGCCAATGCCAGTCTGGAGCTATCACCGCAAAATATTAAGAAGATGAATATTATAGGAGAGGGAGGGAAGGAGGCAAAGACCACATCAGGGCCGGATCCTGCTGGGCAACCCCACCACCCCATGATCTACCATGAACAGCCCCGTGGGAAGGATCCTGATGTGTGTCAACACTTTAATATGGTTTATTGTGTTTTAAAAATATGTAACAGAATATTGCTTGTAAGCCACCTTGATAGGATTTATATCCTGAAAGGGGAGATATAAACAATTTCAAACATGCACACATTGGGTATTTTCCCTTGTATGATTAAGTGGCACTGAGATTAGCCACTTAAGAAGATCATGCGTTTAAAGAAGATTGGAAAATGTTTGTTGAATATATGGGTGAAAATTGTGTACATTTGAAGACACTGGCAGAATTAAGATAAATTCAACAGTGTAGACAAGTTTTGATGGTTGTAATAATGGATGGTTTAGCTGATGTAAACTGAACCATGGAAAGAGAAGAGAAGTCATTGATTTAAGGTTGTTTAAATGAATATTCTAAAATGTAAAATAGAAAAACTTAATGAAAAATTATACAGAAAAAGAGAGATTAGCATAATAAAATGACCTGAAAGAGTAAAAATCCAGACTTCCGGTCGAGGCGCCGGAGCGGACGGTCGGGGGGACATGTCGCTCTGACATCCCCCGACCCGACCGGGAAAAGGGGTGACCGCGACAGCGCAGCGGCCCCCAAAAATCCCGGGTTGAGCGTCCCGGGACCTTAGCGATCCGGCAGAGCTCGGAACGCCTTCCCTGCTCCAAGAGAGAGAGAGCGAGGGGAGGCGGAGTCAGTCCCTTGCTATTGAGACATTATATACAGGAACTTTGTAACCGAAGCAAATGAAGTGCAACTTAAAAGGAAAACTTTTGTAACAGAGATTTGATCACCCTGCCACCCCTGGTCTTGGGGGTTTCTAGTGGAAAGAGTGGTGGAAAATGTGGGAATTGAATTGGAACTGTTGGATTTGAACTTGAAAGTGGATTGCTATTGACTGTGAAAAGCTGTGCTCTTGAACATGGCGGAAAATGAACGTGATGTTGACCTGAGAAGAATATTAGACACAATACAGGAAATGAGAGCTGAAATCTGAGCCTGCACTGAGAAGATACGATGTGGTCAAAACATGAATGATGTTAAGCCAGCTGAATATGAAGAGGAGGAGGGAGAAATTCCCACCAAGGTCAAAGAGGAAAAAAGATTAAAAAGAACTTGCTGCAGGAAAAAAGTTTTTCGGCGTAAGAAAATTGGAGTTACCAAAAGACAGAAGATGAAGGTGAAAACAAGAAAGGAATATCCAAAAAGAAGAAGAAAGACTGGAAAGATAAAACAGAGGGAGCTGCAGAGAAGGGAGCAAGAAAAAGGCCAAATTGCACAAGAGAATTCTTGGAGCTGGACTTTGGAAAGACTGGGTGTGGGGTGAAGGACTCTATTTGATATTAATGGGATATTTCTCGGGTTTTAAGGACAATGATTATGGACACGGCTAACGATATGTGGTTTGGATAAAGATTATAAATATTGTTTTAAAGGAAAATGAATAAGTAAAGGATATAACAAGGCTAGACGCCCAGAGGCTAAGGGGAGGTAGGGGGGAATTAAGTAGATGAAACAGAAGTATCTGATTGCTGAGGTGTGAATTTAGTTATAATAATGTGATTTATTTGATGATGATTTAAAAGAAGAAGTATGAACCTGATAAGGGGACAAGATGATAAAATATGAAATCAATAGGGAGGACGTGAGGGAGTCATATGAGTTATGTAATAGAGATAAGAATGGCCTGGCCTGGGAATTGGGGCCAGGCCTAAGCAAAGTCAAGACACAATAATATTAAGGTTAGGGGTATGAGGAATGTGTATACCTCTGTGAGAGGGGGGTTAGATTTAAGTCTCCCACGGTGAGAGAGGGGAGGCATGGGAAAACCTAACCGAGATGTAATGTGCGTATAAAACTGTAAAATCAATAAACATTATTTAAAAAAATAAAAAAATAAAAGAGTAAAAATCCAATAAAACATAATGAAAAGGTGCAGAGGCAGTATCACTGTTGACATGAACTCAAAGATGTCAACTGTTTCCCCAGTGAAGCTATCAGCACTGGACGACCCCATTGCAACAGAATGGAGCAGCATCTGAAGTCAAAGTCCTCAGCAGCCTACCTCCTCTTATGAGGTTGTGAGCACAACAGCAGAGGCTGGCACAGTGAGGAACCTTGAAGGCGCTGCTACCAACCCGAGGAGGAAGAGAGCCTTTGGAAGTTGGGCTGGAGCAGCGTTCCTAAGTTCAGCATAAAATGGGCAAAGGTGGATCAGTGAAGATGAACACTCACCTTATGCATCCCTCGATCAAACCCATCTTCTTCTCCTCCTGATGAGAACCTCCGAACTCGTGGTGCTACAAGGAAGTGGCGGCAGGGCAGTCAGTTCAAAGAAATAACTTGCATGGCATCAGGTTAAGACAGCAGCCATGAATCTGGGGACTTTGCTAGGGTTGGGGCCAATGTTGGACGTGCATTTCTGTAACCCAAAGGGGCCTGTGCTCCTTCTGGCATGGAGCTCGGGACAGACAGTAGCATATTCTTTTCAGGCATTATAGCTGGGAAGGGCCAGAGCTTCCGGTTCATGGAAGGTGACCAGCCACAAAGGCAGACAGGGCTCCTGTGACTTTAAGAGCTGTGCAGAAGAGGGAATTTCAGCTGGTGCAGCTTTCCGCCCACCTTGACATTCTAGACTGAGGATGGGGAACCTCTAGATGTTGCTGGACTCAGCCCATGGCAGTATGGTACTGGGATGATGGGAGTTGCAGGCCAGCAATATCTGCAGGGCTACTGTTCCCCATCCCTGTTGCAGACCATGATTAAAAGGTACAAGAGCCCAGTCCTCCTCTGAAGTTGGATATTTTGGCACTCTCCTCTCTGTTTCAGCATGGCCACTGCATGTAGGATTACACACACACACACACACATACACACACACACACACACACACATTCCTGGGGCTTTCGGTGACCTGGTGTGGAGAACGTTACCTTTAGGTGAGCCTTGAAAGGTCCAGTATTCCGTTTCGGAGTGGTAATATGGATCCGGAGAGTAGGCTGGGCTATATTTGGAGCTCTGGGCGATATCCTCGCTGGTTTTGCTTTTTGTGGCTGCAGATAGGGTATCTGCAAAAGCGACAGAGAGCACGTGTGAAAGACTGGAAGGAAAAGGGGAGCTCTTCAGAAGGGTCTGGCAGCAATGGCATGCGGGGGCAGCAGAGGCATATGCATCGTTCCAGGACAGCTCCTACCTTATATAAAAACAAGGGCTTTGTTTTTAAGGTGAGAGAGGAACAAGGGGGAAGGGAGCCATGCCTGCTCTGTGTACCTACTGCTCATTTCACCACAGCCCCTCGCTGGTACTGAAGCTGGTGCTGGGGTGGGTGGGTGAGTGAGTGGGAAAGAGACATCAGGAGAGAGGCTTTGTGGGAGGCAAACCATGGGCCCTCTCCCTCCATTGCTTTTGCACTTAAAAATGTAATTGCATCCCATCCATATCTCTTCATTCAGGAGACTCCCCTGTCTGTTTAAAGCCAGGCCTGAAATGGCCTCCATGGCAGAAGTTCCCAAGCTGGAGCACAACACAGCTCCATGTTGGTTACTGGCACAGTTCATTCTCTAGATTCAGGAAGGGCTGTGTGGCTCAGAGGGGCAGGGTACATGTTTTGCATGCAGAAGTTCCCAGGTTCAATCCCAGGTATCTCCAAGTAGAGCTTGGAGAGACTCCATTCTGAAACCACGGAGAGCTGCTTTATTGGTCAGTATTGTAGACAATGGGATGCAGGTGGCGCTGTGGGTTAAACCACAGAGCCTAGGGGTTGCCGATCAGAAAGTCGGCAGTTTGAATCCCCATGACGGGGTGAGCTCCCATTGCTCTGTTCCAGCTCCTGCCAACCTAGCAGTTTGAAAGCATGTCAAAGTGCAAGTAGATAAATAGGTACCGCTCTGGCGGGAAGGTAAACGGCATTTCCGTGTGCTGCTCTGGTTCGCCAGAAGCGGCTTAGTCATGCTGGCCACATGACCTGGAAGCTGTACGCCGGCTCTCGGCCAATAAAGCGAGATGAGTGCCGCAACCCCAGAGTCGGTCACGACTGGACCTAATGGTCAGGGGCCCTTTTACCTTTATTGTAGACAACAGTGAGCTAGGAGGATCAATGAAATGACTGCTCCTTACATTCTCATCCTTTATGGTGAGGCTTCCCCAACCTGGTGCCTTGCAGATGCTGTTGGACTACAACTTCCATCATCCTTGACCACTGGCCATGCTAGTTGGGGGCTGATGGGGGCTGAAGGGGAGGGCACACCAGGTTGGGGAAGGTTGTGTTTATGTCAAGAAGAAAAGCAGAAAGCAAGTGGCACAAGCTTCATAGATGAGTGCAGCCCGGGGGCGGGAGGTAGCTGAATGAGGGCAGGGAAAGGAAGAGTAGTGGAAGGAAGGGGAAAGAGGTCGGGCAAGTGGAGGAGGGTGGGAGCCACCCCCTGAACTAGCAAGCACCCTGACACAGCAATGATTACAACCAAAGTGAGACCCTGGAGACATGGGGCATAGCCCAAACTGGCTCAGTCTTAGGGCCAAACTAAACAAGGTGCCAGTCACATGAAACTCTATGGATGGCTTTCAAAAATGTAAAAAGCAAATGCAGAGGCTGATCTAGTTTGGGACCTTGGGAGACATGAGAGTCCTGATCTGGATTAGTCCCCTCATGTCTGCCCTTTGCATTGGACAGAAAGCTTCCATTTGTTCCCATGGAAGCTTTTCTGTAAATGAAAATATCAAGTGGAGAGCTCTGATCAGGACCATAGATGAGGGAAAGACTAAAGTCCCCTAACCCCCCACAAAAATCCCAATCCACATCAACCCCCTGCTCCCCTGCCTATATTATTATTATTATTATTATTATTATTATTATTATTATTATTTCACATGTCTCAAAGCAATTTACAGTCATTAATTTTATCATTGTATTTTATTTATTTAACAAAATTTATATGCCATTTGATTGTAGTAAAACCTCCGTTTACAAGAAAAAGAAAAAGCCATCCATACAACTACTAATGGCATGAATGGCTTCCCATGTAGCTCGACCATCAGAAAAGAGCTACAGGAAGGAACAGTGAAAGAGAATTAGGGTATGATTTGGTTTGGGTTGATGGGTTGTTATCATACAGAATAGCTGCCTTATGCAGCCTGTACTTAGCAACTCATCACCATACAAGCCTCAGATCCTCCCTATATCCACGTTTCCAGTCTCCAAAAACCTGTATCTATGGGCCAAAACAGTTGAAAATTACTTGTGCCACCCAGCTGCAATTTACCCTGGGAGACAAGCTCCTACTGGTGCCAATGGAAGTTTATACTAATATCAGCTTTCTTTAAAAATAAAACACACATACCTCCCTAACCCCCCACATATGATTTAATCCAGAATTAATCCAGAATAGCAATCCATCCTAATAAAGACCAGATCCCATAGGTTGGTTGGCCAATGCAACAACAAGGTGCTGAATTAGGTTACCCTTTGGCCTGATCTAGCTGGGCTTTTCTTGTGTTCACACACACTCACTTTTTAAATTTCTGTTTTAATTAACATGGAGCAATTCTCATTCCTGGTTTGATACTCTCAAGAATAAATAAAGTGTGTTAAGGAGATAACTGGTTCTGAGCAATTTTGCTTTGAAAATATGCCCTTAAATGTGCATTAGAACAACAAGCAAAACTTCAGTACAAGAGGATTTCTATAGAGCACTTAGGGATAAATAATCTGCATTACGTGATCATGCATTAAGTCTATAAATGTATTATATATATATATATATATATATATATATATATATATATATATATATATTCAGAGAAAGCTATTTTATGTCCTAAAAGAAGGGCAGATATTTTTTTTAAGCTTTAAAATATCCAAGGCTTGCTGGAGGAAGTCAGAGGGCTTCTCAGGAGCAAGGCATGATGAGGTTGTTGGTACCAAGAAGAGAGGCAAAGGGAGGTACTTACAATGCGGTGGGGTGCAGGCAGCCAGCAGGGCAGGGTGTTAGGCAGACAGCGGAAAGGGGAAAGGGGGAAGGAAAGAGAGGAGACACTCGGTTACCACATTCAAGGGGGAAAGCCACAAGACCCTTCTAAATCAATAAAAGCAGATTGGTGAGTGCAGAGCAAGCCCCTCGTCCTCCTCACTGATGGGACCTGCCCAGCAGAGGGCGCTCCTCCATCTTCCATGGCCCCCAAGAGCTTTGACTCAGAAGAAGTCTGGAGGGACATTGTTTCTGTAGTTTCCCAGGCCCGGCTGTGGGTGCAGAACATCTAGCCTCCAAGCTTGTAACACCCAGTCCCACACCTCCAAGTGACATTCCTGCTAGGATGCTTCATGGCCGTCTCATGTGCGAGGCTAGACGTTTCCTCTCTAGCCTTCCTCACCTTGTACAGTCTCCTTATCCACTGACAGTATGGCCACCCACCCTGGGGACAGGCATCAGACCTTGGCTTTATCTCCTGCTCTTCTCATTCACTCATTTGCCCCCGTATTTAAGTTCATCGCAAAACCATATTGCTTCTCTATGACTTTGCAAAAAGACAGCTCTTCTTCCTTTCTGTTCTCTTAGCAAAAAACCCCCAACATTATGCCCTGATCATCTCACACTTTGACCTTTGGGCTTTGATTGTCTCATGTCGGTCCCCTCCAGGAGCGTCTGGTATGGTGGTGTGGAGCTGCCTGTTGAACACAAGCATCGCTGTTGCTTTCCATGGTGCGGCAAGTCAGCGGCAAGGCTGGGGTCAGCATGGAGTGCAGCCAGCTCCTGCCGGTGTGCCTAGATGGCCCCAACCTCACCCCTGCCCTGATGCATCCTGGGAAGCAGCAGTGATGCTGGTGTCAAAGAGGCAACTCCATCATATTGCCCCACCATGCTAGCCACTCCTGGTCTCCTTAAGTCCATCCAGCAGTTAGCTGCTAATATCAGTGTGGTGTAGTGGTTAAGAGCGGTAGACTGGTAATCTGATGAACCGGGTTCGATTCCCCGCTCCTCCACATGCAGCTGCTGGGTGACCTTGGGCTAGTCACACTTCTCTGAAGTCTCTCAGCCCCACTCACCTCACAGAGTGTTTGTTGTGGGGGAGGAAGGGAAAGGAGAATGTTAGCCGCTTTGAGACTCCTTCGGGTAGTGATAAAGCGGGATATCAAATCCAAACTCTTCTTCTTCATCATCATTTACTTCTTTCACCATGACACTCTCCTTCTTAAATCCCCACATTGGCTTCCTGTGCATTCCTGGACCCCACACAAGCTCCTCGTCCTTGCATTCAAAGCCTTCTGTGACCTTGACCCCTTCTTCACTTATATCCTGATACTTTCTTGCCTGTGACTTTCAATAGTCCAGTTACACCCCTTCCCAAATGTCTCTTTCCCCTCAAACAACTCCACCCATTCTCCGTTGACCATGATGCCACCTCTCTTCCTTCCACCAGATCCCTCCTCAAAGGCCACTTTTTCTTATGGAGCCTCTGGTGCAACTCCGTGCCCAGCTATGACTAGGTCAAAGTGCATCATATTGCAACACGCACACTTTCCTCTCCCATTCACCCCTGCCTTCCATTTTCATCCTTGCCCTTGATGTCTCCCTTGTGTGGCACTTTAGATTGAAAGCCCCTTGTGGGAGGGACCTGAAAAATTCCATGTGCGTGATTGGTGTAAATAATACTAATACTAATATGCATGATGAGTGTAATAAACACTTACAACTAGCATCTAAAAGGCACCTAAACAACTGAACTGGCCCTGTTGCTCCCTTTCGCCAGCAAGAGAGTAAGGATTGTCAGCTAAATAGCCCATTTCTACTTTGAGTTCCTTATGGCTGAGGAGACCCAGGCAGATTTTGACCTCGAGCTTTTTATATTCCTATGACAACGTCTGAAGGTCCCTGACCTAGAACATGCCCCAATGTAAGTTCTGTTGCGGTTTCCTTTTCAGAAGTCAGAGATACTCAAACTTGCATTCCCCCATCTTTCCCCCTTTGTGTCCAGGTCTGGCACTTGGTAAATGTCAACTTGCTATAGAACTTTTGCAAGGCTCACAGAGTCACTCCACACTCAATGTGCAGCACTGTGGCGAAAGCAGAGCTGGACTTTGTTATTATGTGTATCCAAATATGTGTCAAAGCCATGCCCAGACTGTACCGTGTCTTTTATAGATGGGGGGTTTCCGGTAGATGTTACTCTCTGCAGCAGCTGGAGGCAAAAAGAAAGATAATAAAGGAAAGAAAGAGACAGAAAAGGAGAGTAGGAGCCAGTGCGCGAATGTTTCAGAATCACAAGAGCCGCCACAATTTGTGGGTAAGGTCCCCACCCACAATCAAACTGCCTGCTTACTCCATTCAGTGTTTTTCTCCTCACAGCCTTATTTTAAGCAGCTGCAAAGCTGAGATAGGTTGGGAGCTGGTTTGATGGGGGAAGAAGGAATCCATCCTACTTGGGGTGATGTGTGCTACATACAGCCATACGACAGAGAATGCGTCCATGAGATCATGCTGGGAGCATGCTCACCATTAAAAGCATGCAGGGTCAGGCAGACATTTCTCCTTCTGGCACAGTTGATGGCTTGCCTTCGTTCAGGGGAAGGGAAGTCCTAATTTGGGTGGTGCTCATGGCCACGTCTTCTCGTCTGCCAGTGGCACCGGATGATCTGTGAGTCGGTTCCTTAGAGACAGGGCTGTAACCCTCATCCCATCGTTGCCCAAGAGCAAAACATGTCTGCCAGGGTCTCTTAAAATGAGAGAGCGAGAGAAGCAAAGCAAGCTGGGAACAGGAGCTACCCTACCAGCACAAAGGCTTACTGATGGGCTAGGCAAAGGGCCATCCATAAAAGACGTCAGCCAAATCTACTGGGGCGCTCGTCATTGGAACACGGAACACCGTTTCCGGCGGTGGTAATGACAGAAAGGAAATGTGACAGGGAAAATTCCATAACTTCCAGGTTGTTCTAGGTGAAATGGACCCTTTCCTTGCAATAGCCAAGGCAATCAAGGCCTTAAGCCATGTGACTCCAGGTCTACTTTATCCTTCTTCTCTCGCACAATGAGTTCAAGGGCCCCTCATGAAAATCTGCAAGTGTCTCCTCCCACTCTGCTAACATGGGCACTGCCAGGATCAGCTGCCAAGTAAAATCTGGATTTCGACACCCAGTTAATTGAGGGGAGGGGAAAAAAATAAAACAAGCCACCAGGCATGGATTCTGTCACTTGTTTTCATCCACCGTGAATCCAGCCCCTAACAGATTAATCCTAAGGCCCCTGAGTTTCTTTTCTTGGCTTGTTTGAATGACTTGAGATCAAAATCTTGGAAATGGCTTCTGGTTAGGAGGGTGTGTGCATGTCAAAAAGGCACCCTGGTTTGACTTGCCCTAGTTCAATCTAGGCCGAGGGCTTCCACTGCTGCCAGGTGTTTGGACAGGTGTCGACCTCACGTGCTTGGAGTGAACTAATGATTCTAGATTCCCTTTGCAAGCCAAGCTGATGACAGGCTGCGCTGTCGGGCAGGTGGGGAGGGCACACGTGTAACTACTTGCGTACTGAAAAGGGGCAGGTGTTGCCCTCCTTCCCACCCTCCCTGCAGGAGGGGCGCGGCAGTGGCCCTTACCTGGTGGCCCCCGGAGTCTCTGCTGGAGGGGAGCAGCCATCTGGCAAGCCCAGTTAAATCTGGGGGAAGGGTGCAGCGGGCCCTGAGGGGAGCAGGAGGAGTATAAGATAAATTATCCGTCAAGGATGGGTGCAGAAGAGCTCCTAGCTGACAGACAAACTCTGCCTTGTGGTCCTTGAGGGAAGAGAATGGAAGGAGAGGGACAGGAGGGTCTCTTCTTTGCAGAGGCGGGAGAAGCTGCACGGGGAGGGTGAAAAAAACTTTGGGGGAGGTGGGGGGTGGAGGCTGCAGGTCTTGTTTATGGATGGCCTCTGACATGCGGATGTCTCTTGCTGTTGCTAGCTGACTCTAGGCTGGCAGTAGCACTACTCATGCAGTATGCACACTTGGCGCATGCATGCGTGCATGCATGCATGCAAATATAAAACCAGAAACCAAAAAAGATACAGCGCTCCTTCACAGGCTGGCCAGAGGCCTCCAGAGCCTACCTGGAATGTGGAAATGCTTAGGAGCTTGGTATAAGGTTGGTGTAGAAGACCTCACATCTAACTGGCTATAGTAGGGGGAGCTGCGCCCGCTCTCTGTTCCTTGAAAGAGCAGATTGGAGGGAGCAGCGGAGAAAGAAAGAAAAAGAGAAAGATACACAGAGAGAGAGAGAGAGAGAGGCAGAGGAGAATTGGTGTTAGAAGCAGCCATGTTAGAAGAGTAGCAAGCCACCTGTGAACCAATGATGGGGATGCATGAATGATGGAGGGGTGGGGTGGAGTGGGGGGTGGTCATGAAGACTCCTACACGCCATGGTGAGGGGAGGGGTGCTGGGTCCACCGATGAAGAGGAGCCAGAGGAAAATCCCACAGGTGCATGTCATCAGTGGCAGTTCTAAACCTATTCCAGGAGTACCCAAAATTCCATGCCAGGGTTTACCCGGCAGTGCTAGCTGGGGCCAGAGGTGCAGGCTCAGTGACGGTTGGACAACTTAATTCATTTTTGGCAGAGGCTGAGGTTCTGGTGGGTGGGTGGGTGGGGGAATATGCTACAGGAGACCCAGAATAAGCCAGTTCTGCTAGACATGCTTTTCTCTGTGTTTTTTCCTTCCCTGCCCTGCTCTTTTTCCTAAGTGCAACATGTCAAAACCCAGTGCCAGTTGTGTTCATGCTGAAGAACGCCTGAGCACCTCTGTCTGTGTGCCTATGAATCCCGGCGCATCCGTTGCTTCCCACATCATCTGCTCCTTTCCATTTCACCACTAGCGCAGGACCTTGAAGTTTCGAAGTTGCCACAGAAAAAGGAGAGCGGCATGTGCACCAGTGGAGTGTGAAGTCCCCGTAATCAACCCATCTCTACCCTGAGGACAGACAGTAGCAAAGTTTGCTAGGTGTCCAGAAATGTTCCTCCGGAACAGAGGAAACTGGCCAAGGGGGTGTGTCCTCTTGACCCTTCTCCCCACCACCACTGAGACGTGAGGCTTCGCAGTGCAAGCTCTTCTGGGAATGGGAAGATGTTCCGGCACTGAGTGTGCTTTGGAGAGAGGCACATATGTCCTGATGATGCCACAGCGCTGGTTTCTGCTTCGCATGTGTACTCCGCTTACCTGAGCGATAATAATGGTGCGGTGAGCGTGGGATGGTGGGGGACATGCCTTGGCGGCTGTAGGTGGGGGAGTCAATGTAGCCGGGGCTGGAGGCTCGCCTCTGTCGGATGTCCATGCTTTCATAAATATCCTGGGAAAGGGAAAGAGCAGTGATGGCAAAAGACTCAGCCTTTAGGGAGGTGCAAGCGCATGAGGCCCCTGGCCAGCGATGTGGGTTTTCTGGAAAATATGGAACTGGAAGATATTCCAGAAATGTTTTCCTATGCAAATACACAGGGTAATTTGCCTCAGAATATTTCCAGTTTACATTGAGGGAGGGAGGGAATTCTGATGCCCTACAGCAGTGATGGCCAAGCTTGCCCCTCCAGCTGTTTTGGGACTACAATTCCCATCAGAGTGGCTGGGGAAACCCAGCCAGATGGGCGGGATATAAATAATAAATTATTATTATTATTATTATTATTATCATCCCTGACCACTGGTCCTGTTAGCTAGGGATGATGGGAGTTGTAGTCCCAAAACAGCTGGAGGGCCAAGTTTGGCCATCACTGCCCTAGAGAGTGATCTATTTGAACATGTTTATTTTACTTGTATTTTAAAACTTTGAAACTGCCCTGATATTTGCAGTTGGCACCCCTTCACTGTTATTAAATGAACTTATGGAGATTTTCCATGGGAAAATAAAGCATTAGGAAAAGTTTCTGTCCCACATCACTGCCCATGGTGCAAATCCTAGCCCTCTAGTTTTGATTTAATTTTGTTCAGGGCAGACTGTTCTCTTTCCAGTCAAGGGCAGTGTGTGTGTGTGTGTGTGTGTGTGTGTGAGTGAGTGAGTGTGAGTGAGAGAGAGAGAGAGAGAGAGAGTGAGAGAGAGAGAGAGAACACAAAGACAGTTTGCTTTACCCTGAGCATTCCTAATTTAACATTGTCATGGGGGACGGTCACCTTCGAGTGTCTAACCACAAGGCTTAGTAGCAATGCAGTCCGACCCTTCAGTACCCAGCCAAGGGGCTTTCATGGTCCAGCTGTCAGCAGACAGTTCCTCAGCTCAATGCCACATGGGCCCTCATATTAGTCTTGTGTGCCGTATGATTACCTGAGAATACGGAGAGAGTGTTCCAAGGGACTAGAAGTGACAGGAGACCAGAGACAAGCCACGAGGGAGTGAAGAGCGAGGAAAGAAAGAGAGGGGGGGGGGAAATGATTACAAGCTGACATGACTGCTCAAGGCCACAGCACAGTTCATCTTCCTGCAAGTTACTGTCCACTTAGCAAGACCTACAACCTTATTCGAGCTGTCAGGGAATTGAGAAAACCTGGGAGGGAGACTCCAAAGTTAACACAAAGGAGGAGCAAACATGCGTGCGCATGCAAGCAGAGTCCAATACTTCTCTTCCCCTCAAATATATGTATGCTCAGGAGTCCTCACTGGAGTTCCCCATCTTTCAATGAACAGCCCACCCTAAGCTCCAGCCTTTTCCCTTATCACCTCCACATTTAGCAGTCATTTTTAAAAGCTCTACATGTGAACCAACATGGGTTTAATATACAGTGGAACGTAAGATGGCACACCCAACACTACGGATTATCATATTAAGCTCCGTAGGATCCTGCTTTCACTGCTGTAGGGGATCAGCGCATATCATAAAGGATGAGTCTAGCATGGCAGATGCCATCAGTATGACACACCAATCTGGTGGGCCAGCGTGAGCACCACAAATGCCATGTATCAGACTTATGCCTGATCATTCAAACATGATAAAGATGCCGCCCTTTAGCAATTCCACTCCACCCTCATCCCTTTCTTCCTTCTTTCTCGGGGAAAACGAACGTCTGCAGTGGTTCTGACCCACCCTGCAGGTTCATCTTGAACTGCTGCTTCTCCTCCACAAAAGACAAAGTGCTTTTAGCACATATTCGCAAGAGGAATGCTTGTGAAAGCAAGAGCGAAGATATGAGGTACCATTCCTTTTTTGGAAAGCCCACTCCTAAGGCTTTCCAACTGCAGCAAATGAAGCGACACCCCTGACCCGGCCTGGCTGCAGTGCCCTCCATATAGGATCAAGGAGAGCACAATTCAGTGCAAGCAAGAGGCACCACACTTCAGGGAATCTGCAACCGCAGGCACACCATCTCTGAGCCCTGCAAAGTGAGGCTTCCGTGAACAAGGGGAGAATGTGCACGCTATACCTTTAAAGCACATTTCCCTCCTCAAAGTATTCTGGGTGCTGGAGTTTGTTGAGGATCGCTGGAGAAAACTGTGGGCTCATCCATGCATCCGCTTGTCCCGCTGCTTTCTCCCTGCAAAAATCTGCTCTTTACCACTGAATCAGAGCAAATGTCAATCGGGTTTTGCACAGATTGACATTTGCAGTAAAGAGCAGGTTTTCCTGGGGAAAGCAGTGGGGCAAACAAAAAATCGCCCGGATCTGTGCCTAGGAAGAATGGGACAAGCAGAAAACCTCTTGGATCCATGGTTTCTAGACATGGGACAAGCAAAGTGTGGACAAGCCCTATGTGTGGTATAAACTATAGTACCTAGAATTCTCTTTTACGTATTTTTTTCCACAAAATTGTGCATTTTATCCTTTCTTATTTTTGTATGTATCTTATTCTAAAATGCACAATTTTGTTCACATTTTATTATAAAATATGCATTTATGCCTGCATTATGGCACTTTTTTATTATTACTAGGAACTGTATCACAAAATTTGGAGAATCAAAGAATCTATAGTGAACTGCATAACAATCCACTTATCAACCTGTGAATCAGGTTGATTTAAACACAAGAGCTGAACGAAATCAGTGAGCACCCCCATCCTTCTGCACATCTGAAAAGAAAGCCCTGGCATATACATTTGCCTCGTTTTCTGCTTCAAGGCTATTGTGATCCCTATGCTTTTCCACTCTTCAGTGAGGTTTGGACATATTAAGACAGAGCTGAAGGGAGCTCCTTGGATGTGTTTGACACTGAGGGATAAACCTTAGGAGTTGTTCCTCAAAGAACTCTGTTCTTCTCACACTACATTTAAGTAACTGGATCTCCATCACTTACCCCCGAGTAGACCACACAGACTATTTTACTCAGAGGAGACTCACTAAAATTAATTAATATAACTAAGTTAGGGCCATTAATTTCAGTAGGTCTACCCTTGAGAAAAACTTAGTTGACCACCCCCCCCCCCCAAACTGGAAGGTGTTGTGCTTTCCCCATCTATATCCCTGTAGCAAGAGATGGAACCAGTATACTCAGAACAGGCCTTACATGGACATTTTCTGTCTATTGAGAAGGTGGCTACTTAGCAATAACAAATTTGGATTTTGCTTTCGGTAAGTGTAAGAGAAATGTATCGTGACTCTCAAACAACTCAATCAAAATGAATAGGGTTACAGCAGGGTTGGGGAACATGGAAGTCCAGCATCTGGAGGGCTACGAGTCCCAGCAGCCCCAGCCAGCATGGATGATGGGACTTGTATTCCAACAACATTTGGAGGTTCCCCATTCCTGATCCACAGCTATAGTTTATAGAAAAGTCTTTCTACCGCAGACCTTGCTGGCTCCCTACGTCCCAGGTGAAATGGCTGAGAAGCTGTACCTCCCCATAGCTATATCTCTCCAGCGTCTCGTCCGATGTGTATCTGTGATAGGGCTCATAGGAAATGAGGTCAGGGCGCTGCACCTCGTAGATGGCTTTAATCTTGGGAAGAGCGGCCAGGTCTTTGTAATTAAGGATCTCATTATCCACTTTAGCCTAAGGAAAGGGAGAGACAGAGACAGAGAGGCGAACACAGAGAGAAAGGTAAAGAAAGGGGAACTGGGGGTGCAAGGGTAAGAAGGGGCAAGTTGGAATAAACAGGTTGAAGGCATCATCAGAACAAATGGAGCCAGATTGTTACCAGAGGTGAGAAATGGGAAGGATTGAACCTTGGAGGAGGTGACAGGGGTTATCCTAGGTAGATGAGGCAACAGTGGGAAAGGAGAATGCAGGCCAGGATCGAAATCAGTGCCATGAATTGCCTTGGCTAAATGCATCTGGACCATTTGAGTCAGATGATGCTCAAAGAAGCCATATCAGCATCAGGGCCCTTTGGCAGCAAGGCATTCAAGGACCCGGTGTAGACATCTTGGGCTGAAACTGCCAAATGTTTGCCTTTGTTCCCAATCCATAAGAATCAATTTCTCAATGGCTACGTGGGTGCATTGGATGATCATCACTTCTTTTCAACCTTCCTGGGATCGCGTAAGGGCATGTCTTCCCAAGCTTCACCTGTAGGAGCTGCAATGCCCAGTCCTTCAGCCACTACATGGTCTGCTTCAGCCACAGAATTGTACTTACACAGATGACTCTGTTGGGGGAACCAATGCTTGAGCCAGGTGGGGAGATGGATGTTTCTGAAGTTCTTCTGTGCTGTGTAGACAGAAAAGGGTGGAATGAGTTGCAAATTAAGCCAGCCTTCCTTCCAAAACCTGGTCCCCTCAAGATGTTATTGGGTGACAACTCCCATCATCCCTGACCACTGCCCATGCTGACAGGGGATGATGGAAGTTGGAGTCCAACAACATCTGGAAGGCCTCATGTTGGAGAAGGCTGAATTAAACCTTCCTTGTCTCTTGCTAATCAGTCACACTGAAAGACACAGTTCAGCTATCCCTAACCTAAGTGACTTGTGCAAATTGGTAATCTACCTGCCTATATTCCTTCTGCTTAAAAAGCCTTAATTTCTGTAATTTTGTTGCACTTTGACTGCAGTTTGCAGGAGGGAAGAAGATGTTGTCTATGATTATGTTTTCTTTAGTAGTACATGAGAGATGCAGGGAGCAGGAAGGGACACTCTGCCCTCCATAATGTGCAGTAATGCTTGAGACTCTAAAGATGTGTTGCACAAGGGTTTTGTTGCTGCACTGTGATGCACTGAATCATGGCACCTGATCCCTGCAAGTTGTGTAGCAGTTTGGCCAATTCACGCACCAACCCAAGCTAATTGACCAGAATGAATGGCTGCTCTTCCCCTCCAAAGTCACTTTGGAGCAATATTTTAGGGGTGATGATGAAACAATGTGAAATCAAGAGACAAGTCCTTGCATCTCTTGCAGTATCGCTTACAATCTTTGGTGTCTAGGAATGCAACGATGAGGCATCCCATCTGGAGTCCTGTCCTATTCTGACCACCATTTCCAGAATACAAATGGCCTTGGCCCAGTATACCTGAAGGAGTGTCTCCATCCCCATTGTCCAGCTCCGAGGGCCTTCTGGCGGTTCCCTCACTGTGAGAAGTGGGGTTACAGGGAACCAGGCAGAGGGCCTTCTTGGTAGTGGCACCTGCCCTGTGGAAGACATCTGAAAGCATGTCTTTAGAAGACATCTGAAAGCAGCCCTGTATCAGGAAATTTTTAATGTCTGATGTTTTACAATTTTTATATGTGCTGTAAGCCTCCCAGAGTGGCTGGGGAAACTCAGGAGATATAACTCACTGCCAAGAGTCTGACCCCAATCTTGCTGAGTGTATGCCTTAGATTTATTTTCTTGACAAAATGCAAAATTCTGAGGCCAACCCACCCAAGTGGTGATTCAGTTCCTGGAATAAGAGTTTAGCTCTGTTTTGATTTAGAGCATGGAAATTTAAAATAAATATTTAAAACATGGGAATTCAAATCTAAGGCAGAATTACTGGATCATACCAAAGGCCCATCTAGGCTAGCATCGTGTTTTCACAGAGGCCTCGTAGATGCCCATGGAAAGTTTGCTAATAACACCTGAGTGCAACAGCAGGAATACTCACCCCATATTTTACCTACTGTTGATTTTAATAATCTTTTGACTATTTTAAAATAACCATTTAAACCTGCTTTTAGTGATAGTTTTAATGTTTTATATTTTTGTAAACAACTTAGAAGTTTTTGGGTTTTTATTTCGCAATCAAGCAATATGTAAACGTTGTTAAACAAACAAACAAAATTAACTAAGAAGCAGGTAGCAGCCTCTTTGGGAGAGAAGCCTGGGCAGGAATCTATGCCCAAGAGTTGCATTTGCATTGTAGCCATGGCAAGAAAGGTGGCAATTGCATAAGGAGGATGCTGAGAGCCCTTTCATAGTGCATGCAGAGACTGTGCTTGCCAAGGATGCACCAGCTATTATGCTGGTGTTCACAGCTGTGCATCTTCAAACATGCAGCTGACATGTACCAAAGAGCCAGGATCAGCACATTCCCATTTGGATCCTCAAGCATTTGGATACTTCTTCTTTTTTGTACATGATTATAACAAATGCTGGTGTAGATGTAGACAGTGTAACAGCTGTGTACAATATTAAGTGGTTCAAGAGTATGAAGATAGGAGAAACAAGAAATAAGTCCACAGTCACAGTCTGTACTCCTTGGTTAAAGCTTCAAAGCTTCAAAGCCTGTAATCTTAGTTCGAAGTGTATATATCCCTGTAAAATCAAAGCCTTTGGATGCTAAATTTAAGGCTTCCTCTCCTTCTGCAATTGCTTTGTAGAAGGGCTATGACTTTCAAAGCAAGTAAATAAATTAACTGGCTATCTTCCAGCCTCTAATAATATATTTCCACTTGAGGAACTCCCCCAGCCAGTCGTTGCCAAAGTTCTCCTTCCCGTCCATTCCCAGCTCCATCTTACCTTTAACTTTTTTTCTGCTCGTGCTGCTTGTTTGCAGATAGGATGCCACACTTCTGAACCTGGAACAGACCAGAAGGTCAGGACTACAGTGCAGTCCAGCTGTGATTCTGATTTACATAACATTACCCAGGCTCATCAAAACAATACTCCGGAAAGCTTCATTGCCCCTTGCTCCTGGCCTGGCATTGCCTGGTAATAGTACATCCCTATTACTGTTCCCTCCTGCTGCAAGGTGGTCTGTTCATTTTGCCCATCTGGTTCCTATTATTGAGGTCCTAGATCTCTTTGTACCAAAAATTCCACTTGGACTTGAACATTTTCAGCGGCAAGCTTATTGGCACATCCAGCATTTGTATCACCCTTCTTTCAACACGGATTAGAACTTTGATAGTTTTTGCACAGAGCCTAGGGCTTGCCCATCAGAAGGTCGGCGGTTCGAATCCCCGCGACAGGGTGAGCTCCCGTTGCTCGGTCCCTGCTCCTGCCAACCTAGCAGTTCGAAAGCACGTCAAAGTGCAAGTAGATAAATAGGAACCGCTGCAGCGGGAAGGTAAACGGCGTTTCTGTGTGCTGCTCTGGTTCGCCAGAAGCGGCTGAGTCATGCTGGCCACATGACCTGAAAGCTGTATGCTGGCTCCCTCAGCCAGTAAAGCGAGATGAGCTCTGCAACCCCAGAGGCGTCCGCGACTGGACTTAACGGTCAGGGGTCCCTTTACCTTTACCTATAAGAGGATGGTAGCAAATTCATTCCACTCATTGTGTGAATTGACAGGAGATTTCTACTAGCAAGGGTCATGTCCATTTCTGTGATTACATGTGTGGCATGTTCCAACTTTGTAACATTGAAAGCAACCAAGAGGCCATGTGGTCTAACACTCTGCCATAAGGCAGGACCATCCAATCCCAATCCTGCAACTTGTGCAATCCCCATGCCAGGTTGCAATAAGCAGAGGGCAGAAGCAACTGCAATAAAATGCCTCAAGAGCAAAAAGTTTGACTAAGTCAAACAAGAGGACAACAATGTTATATCCGTATTAAGGGAAGACAAGTAGTTCCTCCTACTGTATGATGGCTATATGTAAGACAAAGGGTTGGAAACTTGGTTAACAAACTGGATATTGGTCCTGGATGCCAGTACAGAAGGAAATGCAGATCACCAAGGTTCTGTGTAATTCTATCCCTGAAAGGAGTACTCTGGAGTGGGTTGCTCTACAGAACGGAGTTGGCCAAGGCAAGTAGTTGACTGAGAGGGGAAAGGCCCAGCAGCCGCAGAAGAACCCAGCAGTCTGTTTACTGAACACAGAAGGCAAGGCCTTCCCCGTCTAGCTGGCAATTTCCACTTGAGGAGAGAATCCTTGCCCTGGCTTCTCCTCCTCACCTAGCAACATAACTGGCACCATTGTCTGCGGCAGGTTGTAACAGAAGGTTGCAGCAACAGGCAGCACTAAAGCAATGCTAAGAGAGATACTGTTAGGTAAAAAGGGACAATCATGGGAATGATACAGCAAAAGAGAAGGGAAATAACCCCGTGAAAACCCCCTGAAACGAGGTAAATGTGAATGCAAATAATGTGTTAAATTAATCTCAAAAAATCTTTTTAAAGTTGATTTCAAACAGAAATGCTTAGACACATGTAACTAAATGTATTAAATACTCTCAAACAATATTTTTAAAGTAACTTTAAAAAGATTTTTTTGAGATTAATCTAAGAGAGATACTGTAGCAGTGGATCAAATACATCAAACAGAGAAGATATTCTTCAGGGTTCCCTAAGAATCTAGGGCTAGTTCTGAGTAAGACAGTCCAGAAAATACAATGCAAGACAATTCAATAAAACCACCTTGGGTGTTTGGGCAGAAAGGCAGTACATCAATATATTAAATACATAACATCAACCCTCAATTGGATATGGGTGGCCATTTTAGAGTGAAATTCAGATTCCCTTCCCCTCACTCATCTGCATCCCTATAGCAGGGAGGAAAGAGACATGCTTTCAGACTTAGCAGTGACGCTGCATGCCATTGATTTTTATTGACTTTCCTAAGATCCTTTCACCTTAATGGTGTGGTCAAAGGAACAAACTATCAGCTGGTGCTGAAAAGGAGGATGCTAGGAAGAGACACAACACTTACACTGTAATATGATTCCACATGTTTCAAATCTGTGGCTGTATCATCCTCCCATGGACATTTTACTATTGACCTAGGTCTCAAAGCTGACTAGTCCTGGCTGCTGGTAAAGGTCAGGATAAGATTACAGCTGTTGTTGTTATTCTTGCATGCTATCTACCCGGCAATTCATAGACATCGTCCATCATCCAACCTGCCAGACAGATACCTGGAAAATGTATAACACTGCCATAGGCTCAAAGCGAAATCGGAATGGGTTGTCCTTGCAGACAGCAAAATACTACCATCATAATGGAGTCCAGCAGAAAAGCGAGCACCTGTTTTACTAGCTTGATAAGATTTACGCAAGGTTTATCTTACCTGGGCCAGATCGGTCCCACGGAGATCCCTCCGTGGCCCAGATTGCGCGCCCGTCTGCTATTTTTGGCGTCTGTGCATGCGCAGAAGCAATTTTCAAAGTCTGCGTCTGTGCAGACGCAGTTTCCGGTGCCGTGGAAGCAAGTCTTTGTGCCGCGCCGCACCGGTTTAGAGCAGCGTGCGAGCAGGCAACTCAGTTCGGGGGCAGCTCGGGGGCTGGTCAAACGACCTCCACAGGCCGCTTCTGGCCCATGGGCCTTAGGTTGCTGACCCCTGATCTACACTGTCTGGGATTTCAGGCAGGGAGTCTTTCCCAGCTCTACCTGGAGATGCTAGGGATCAAACTTGTGACCTTCTGCATTGAAAACAGCTGATCTACCACGGAGGTACAGCCCTTTCCCTGAAGTGATGGAAATAATGTAAGTAGAGAACCCTGCTTAAGAAGAAGGTGTGGGGAAAGGAGGTAGAAGAGGAAGAATTCAGGGACGGAAATGAAGTTGGGAATGAAATCTTGGCCGATTTAGCCCCATGCGGGGAACATACGCTCAGATAGAATTGGAGTAAAAGCGTGTGAAAGCCAATCCCAATCTTCTCATGGCCATTTAACTCATCCCCTCCCAGCCGCAGAATGAATAATTATTTTCCACAGGCAGAATCCCACCCACACTCTCTTCTACCCTGTAGCTGTATACGTTCCTGCCTCTTGGCACAACGTTTTTGAGGGCACCATAGCAACAGGATCCTCTCATGGGCTGGAGGATCAGGCAATGATGGCCAGGTGCAATGCATGGAGGAGTTGCCCTTTCTCCACTCCCCCATAGTGGCAGCATCTCTGGCTGATGGGCCAATGTGACACTAATGGCACTTCTGCTCCCCCGCAATGAAGCAACCATCAATTGCCACCCAACATAGACAACAGCCCCTCCCTAAGCCAACTACTCCAGCAGTGTGAGGGTGGGAAGTAGCCAACCCTGCAATTAACACAGACAGACACAGGATAATTAGTGGCTCAGGGTGACAAGCACCTAAAGGTTGTCTAAGGGACAAACACTCCCCCCACCAAAGCTGAGAATAGATCCATAAGGGGAAAGACACCCTAAGCTCACATTGAGACCCAGTAATTATTTCTCTCTTCCTCTTGCAAGGGCGCGTCCCACCACAACTTCTCAAGTGATCTGAACTTGTTGCAAACAGGAAATGCAAATAAGTTGGCCTCAGGGCTTCATCATGTGGCCTCTCAACACGGGTCTCCATGAAACAGAATTGATTAACATGAAATCTCTGCTTCTCGCAATGCATCATGAAGATTAATAAATTCATCTCTAAGAAAATGTGGAGGGTCCAACACTCAAGCAACATTCACAACATCCTTAAGGGATTTTAGAAGCTCCGAGTTTTGAATACCAAGGTTGTGTATGAGGCTGGGAGAGAAGTAGACAGTCCACTCCAGAGTGAGACCTTTTGCCCCAGAAGCTGGTGTTCCTACCTGTGAGGTACATCTCTTCCCCTTCTGTGAACATCTGGTGACAACGCACACATCTGGCACAAGTGGGGTGATAATGCTTCCCTCCTGCCTAAACAAATAAATGAGAGAAAAGAAGATCACCAGGCAAACAGGTCTAGTCAACTTACGTTTCAACAGCACTCTTGTAAGAATTATTTGATTTGTTTATTATATCTCTTAATCTTGACTTTTGCCTAACATCCCCCTGCATCACCACAACACATCAAATGTGGTTTACAGAAAGAATAAAGCAGCCATCACCAACAATATAAAATATCATCACTAAAACAATTCTGAAGTTTGGTGGAACAAAAAAAAGAAGGTTTTAAATTGCTTCCTTAAAGCTATCAAGGAAGGGGCCCTGTTGCTAGATCAATGAAGAGAGTCCCAAGGTTAAATAAGGAGCCACAACCAAAACGGATCTACTCCTAGGAGACAACAATCAAGGAAGAGTCCCAGAGGAGTGATGCTCTAAAATAGCTTGATCTCTAGGTGGGAATCATAGTCTGAAATACCCAGGCAGTTTAGAAAACTCAAAACCAGCACTTGGAAACTACGGGCCAATTCCATGTTATCTTAAACACATGGCTTGTCCATGAGCACATATTATTTCTTGCAGAAATAGCAAGCACTGACCAGCTCCAGTTCAGATCAGGACTGTGGTGTGTGGTGCATGGTGGCTGTGGGGGCTCTTTAAACCTTTGCCCCCCACTGTGGTCCCAATCCAGATTAGGGCCCCCCCACGTGCCTGCAATTTTCATGGCAATAAAAGCTGTCAATGGTGACTAGATATGATGCCTCTGAATACCACCCATTGGGGAACAACAGTGGGGTGGGCTAGTCATCTCATTGACCACTGTGAGAAACAAAGTACAGGGTATTTCGTTTGTTCCAGTGCCAGAGTTCCAGGGCTCATCCACACTTCCGCTTGCCCCACTACTTTCCCTTGGGAAAATCCAGAGTTTATTGATGAATCAGAGCAAATGTCAACTGGGTTTTCTCCAGATTGATGTTTGTTCTGATTTAGCATTAAAGAGTGTGTTTTCCAGGGAAAACTGGTGGGGCAAAAGCAAAACCACCTGAACCTATGCCTAGAAAGCACCGGACAAGTGGAAAACTACTTGGCCCCCTAGTTTCTGGACACAGGAGAAGCAGAAGTGTGGACAAGCCCTGAGTTGCCACTGAAGTCCACTATTGCTTAGCACTAGATACACCTAGCAAATGAAGTGGCTGTTAGGTATATAACTGGAAATCAGAATGGCAGCTAGCTACTGAAACACAAAGTTGGTTCTTCAAACTCAGAATTCTGCATTAGTCTTTGACATAATCTATGGGGTCGTTCGAAGATTACAGAGGGAGAGAGCTTGTGGGATCCACCCTAGTGATAGCTCTGTGACAAAGAAAGCCCACGAGCTCAGATCTGTCGCACTGAATAAAAGGGTCATCTTTCCCCACCAACTTTCAGCTTATGTCAATCCAGTGACTTTGCTAGAGTTGGGCAGGGTGACAAGTCACAGCACAGACAAGCCCAGGGTGTCACCCTAGCTGTGAACTACCACTGGAATAGTGTGACATTCTTGTTTTACAAACTGTCACTAAACGAACCATCATCATCTGGTGATGCTGGACAGATCTGGCACTGAGCAATGGCTGCAATGAAGTTGAACGTTCAAGTCTACGCTGGATGAGCACAAACGGAAGCCAGGTTTGCTATCTGAGTATTCAGTCCTGATTTCTCTTGAGAGGGCAACTTTTATTTTTCTGTTGCCTTCAACAGGATTAGAAATAGCAACCTACTATTTCGCCCACTTGTGATGTAAGAGGGCTGTTCTCCCTGCCCTTTAAAACAAGGATAATAGGCTTAATTGGTAGCTTGCTTCCATTCAAAAGTGTCTGCTAGGATTTCAATTATAGGCTCACTTGCAGGGCTTCAGAGCTCAGATGCAGCCACTGGTTTAACTTGGTGCAATCAGCCCCATTCTGTGCAAAGCGCTGCTCCCAAAGGGACATTTTACAGCAGCAGCAGCAACAACAACAATATAATAATAATAATAGAAGGAAGGATGAGGGATTGTTGAAGGGTGTGGGGAGGGGGAAGGATAGTGAAGGCTTTTAATTAGAGAAGCGACTTTTAAAGCTAAAGCAAGCATTAAAACCAGTAATGGCTTTCCTAAGAAAGGGCCACGTGAGTCTCGTAACACAAAGTTGCCAGTTAGGCTGTCAGCACAGCAATCAAGCAATGGTGCACCAGTTTTGCCAACCGCTGGTGGGTGGTATCCACTGGGACTTGTAGACTGGTCAAGAGGCCAACAGATGGTGGCATAGGAGCCACTGGCAGGTGCAATCACAGCCACTGGCAGACAGAACTAATCGATCTTAGTTCTGCCCCCATTCTCTTCCACCCTGCTGAGTTCTACAAGGACAACACTGAGACTGAGGAGGAAGAAGTTGACAGCAACTTCTGTAAGTAAGAAGGCTGGCTGTAAGTAAGAAGGCAGGCAGGGCGGGGGCTGACTGAGGGCACACTGAGGTTGGTGGGGCAGTGTCCCATTTGCCCTAATGTACTTCATGGCTTGTCATTTCTGCCTGAATAATCGTTGCACAAAAATGGAACGAAGTCCATTGCTCTCCTGTGATTGTTAAGCTGCTTGCATATGTTATAGAGTTGCCAGGGCCCTGCCACAAAACCAGCCTTAGAGTTCAGTGATGATTAAAGGCTGGCCAGCCTGCCAGCCCACAGCATGCATCTTGGATTGTTATCTGTACCAAGTCCTGTATTTCTTGAGATATGTCCTAGTGCTCAGGGTTTCTGAGTGCACTCACGGATGCGAGGGACAGAGCTTGCATCCACAACCCTGCCCTATTCCCAGTTTGAGCCTGCACATTTTCAGGCAAATGCCTGAACAGGGCTGATGCCACTAGATAATCTGGACACATGGGCAGCATCTACAATACTTAGTTAAATCCTGGGATGTCCTTCAAATGAAGACAGAGAGGCAATTCCTTCACCCACTTTGCACCCATCTCTCCTCTTCACCCACCATGTGTACTGACAGTTTTTAAATAAGCATTTTTATCGATAATGTAAGTCCTGCTCTGACCCTTGCTGCCAACAGCCAAAGCCAGTTTACTTGGACGTCAGAAACCCCACTCTGCATTTTCCATTATACAGAAAATACAGATAATTTTTATACCAAACACTTTTGGGAGTCAATTTGTCCTCAGTGCAAGCTAGAAAAGGTTGAACCTATTACTTTTGGTTTTTGTCAGTTTCCCATTTTTCTAATCTTAAATTCAGTCCTTGACATTTCCAAATCATTTTGCCACATATGCATATATATATATATATATATATATATATATATATATATATATAGTGCTGCTGAAAATTCACCAGCATTTTCATGTGAATTTCTCCTAACATACATAATCATGCAATTTGCCCAACGTAAACATTATTTTTTCACAAAGCATTGTTCCCTATCACAATGCGATTTTGTATGTTATTTTCATTCAGTAAGTATTTTTATGCACACTTTATTCTAGTGTATGCATTTTTGTACACATTACTTGACCGCAGAACTTTATTGTAAAATTCAAAGAAGTGCAAATTCCAAAGGATGGCTGGGTTTCAGTTTGCGTATTGTTTCAGAAAGTGCAGATTTGGTAGGTTGAATGTGAATGGAATCAAATTCCTCCCTCATCCTGATGCAAGACTCATTCAACACATAGAAAAGAAGAAGAAAAAGAGCCGGCTGAGCTGCTAAAAAGCGAACCAAGACCAGTGCTTCAGCCCTCTGTTATGTTGCTGCATTAGCCAATGTTTCTCCTCACACGTTTCCTAGTTTTAAAGGGCGGGAATACGGAAATCAATGATGATCATGCAAATGGAGTGAATGAATCACTCAGTTGCTTACAGCTAAAAGCAACAAATATCTTCCTCCCCTCCCTGCTCCACCTTTGCAGAAATTCTCCAGTGCCTTCAGCGAGACACACTCCCTGCTAATCTACGCATCCTCTGGAAGAGCTCTATGGAGATTTACGAGAATGTGTTGGCTGAGTCACTGCAGGATTTGCCTGTCACTAAAGTGATATGGGTATAAAATCAAATAACAGATTGATGCCATCTAATGCAATTGTGTCAAGGAAGCTGGCTGCTTAAGCCCAGAGACCCGTTCTCAGAGGAGAAGTAAAAGGTTCTGTGGGATTTGCAACCCAATCCTATGAGCCACTGGACTGAGGCGGCAGCTCATATAGGATCAAGCGCTAAGCTCCCAGTGCAAAAGAAATGCCCTTGGGCTGGTCCCACTAGTGCAGCAGCATCCCTTGGCATCCATCGCTTCCCACCTGGCCCTTGCTTCTTGCTGCCAAAATGGTACTGGGGGGAGACAGAGCCCCTCACCTTTCCGTCTAGCATGCTATGGTCTCTCCTGGTCCGTGGGAGGTCTAGGGCTGGGACAATTGTGTGATGCCCAATTCTACAATTAAGTATGGACTACAAGGGATGTGTGTTGGGGAGGAAACCCTCACTGCCCTAATCTCTTAATGAAAGAGCAGGATAAAAATAGGACAGAGAGTTTCTGCTAGGAATAGGGACTGGTATGTTTGTTTGTTTGTTTGTTTTAAAATTGTGGCCATTTCCAAATATTGCTGCTCGTTCATGCAAGTTTCACACAGCATCTGCATGATGTCGTCCTCATCAAAATTCCATCCCATATTACTTCTCCATTTAGTCTACAGTTCCTTTGGTCCAGCAGCCAACTTGAAAAAATATGTCATAATTGTTTTTAGCTGGTTGCTTGATTTTATTGCTTTTAGTGATGTTTAACTGCCTTGGCTTTATAGTTTTGTTTATTTTGCACTTTGCTTTATTGTGTTTCATTACCTTTTGCTGGATTGCAATCATACAGTGAAACTAGAAGGGGCTACTCTTCCTTTTTGATTTGGTCTCTCGGTCGAGAACATTCAGAGACATCCTGGCCTTGGATCTAGAAACACTTCTCTTGCTGGGTACAAAAACATTAAGCACGCTTTCCCTGTAGTGTTTTGGAGGCACCGTGAGTCAGAGGTTCCGCACCCCTGAACTAGATACTCTAGCCACCAAATCCAACCTGGCTTTTCTGGACTTGGTTTGACCGACAAGTGAAGGAAGTCCCTAAGCCATCTCAGCCTCACCTCTAGCAGAGGTGCAGTTTCCGGACAAACGAAACCACAACCACCTTGTTTATTTTATACTGATTAAAATTACAGTCATTGTGAGAGCCCAGTGCTGCCTACTATGAATACACTGCTTATTATAATTCAAAGGGGTGTGTGTCACTGTCGCTCCTTTAAGACTCATTAATCATCCATAGCTGGCTGCACATCTTAGAGCCATATGGGACAACCAGAGGCGTAAGCATATGATGGCTGATTATGGCCGAGGATAGTTAAAGGCACACTTATGCCACACTTTGTCAAGAAGGATGATGGGAGCCTACTGCTTGGAGGGCAATAGGATCCTAGGCATTACTACCCTCCGGGCACCAAACTCCTGGGCATCCCCACCATCCTGTCTGATTTGTGATCGCTGCAGCTAGCAGGCTTAGTCTTCCTAGGAGACACCACCTCCGGTGCTGAGCACGAGCAAGGCAACCCCCGAGAGGCTGAGTTTGCATGCCAAGATATGACTGGAAAAGACGGCAAAGGGACTGGGCTCTGGATTTTTCTCAGAAGAAGAGGTCGCGCCATGCCCACAGGACCTCTCCATTGCCCCATGGCTCTGCAGCCATAATTACGCAACACATCAGGCTCTCCTCTCCGCTTTGCATTGTGCTCCAGCGTCACACACAGACTCTTCCCAGAGCCCAGCTGACCCATTTCCAGCCAATCCCATCGTCAGGATTAGACAAGGAGTTCCCCTTGACCAGGCTCTAGGGAACCCCCTAGAGAGACGTAATTCAGGAAATCAAAGAGTAAAAAGAAGGTGCTGAATAAGGCTTGTCTCAAATGTTCTGGGAGATGTGAAGGTCAGGTCCACTGTTTGTGTCTATTTAGAGCAGCATAGGAGGCAGAGAGGAGAGATGTTTCTGAAAACGTGTCCAAAAATTGAGACGCAGCAGTCTGGGAAGCTCACATTTGTTCTGTGTTTTCAGACATTTGGTTCCCCTCCATGTTGGTGGTGGAAATACAAGAATTTGCCTTTTGCAGTTGAAGCGAAGGGACTCTTGGCCATTGAGCATGTCTCAGGAACTCAGCTCAGGAGAGCAAATCCAATGATCTTGCTCTTCTGGAAGTCTATGCATTCTGAAGCTTACAATCAGGTCATCTCTGCTACTGAGCTGCAGCAACATTTAAGAGGTTGCACGCCTAGTGCAGATCAACTGGCCAAATGCTTAGAAACAAGGCACTCTTTGCAGTGCTGCCCTCCTTTGTGCCAGACTGTAAGATTAAAACACATTTCCAGGGCTGCTCCGCATGTCTTGGCGTGACTGTGTGGGGCAGACAGATGGGACGGAGGGACGACTGAATTGCAGCTGGCAAACTGACTTAATACTTAAGCTCCTGGCCTTCAGGGGCTGCTTCATACGCTCTGGGTCTTAGGAGCCTTTTAGTGTGGGCTTTTGAATAGTCAGATGGTTGGATGTGTGGCAGCTCCATGTCAATTTCACTCTGGAGACAGGCCTTTATTAAAGTCTGGGAAGCAGATGGCCAGTGCAGGTGTGGGGAGGCAAAAGCTTGACATGAAACTGACAAGCACCTAACCATGCAAAAGTGGCGTGTCCATGGATCTTTCAAAGTCTACGAAAAGGATCGTCTGTGGCAGGACTGGCAGGCCTCATTACCTCCCTGCCAGGGCTCAGTTTCTGAGGAGAGAGGTGCCAAATTCAAGCCTTCCATCTGCCTTCCTCCTTGTTCCTAAATTGATTGTGACAGGCTGCAGTTGCTCAGGGCAAAACTCTGCACATGCTCTGAGAAATTTCTCTTCACCATTTCTTCACATATTTCAGGGATCAGATGTGGCACTGAAAACAGATTCTGGAGCTGAATCTGTGCCCCAGCATGAGCTGAGCCCCATTTACATTCAGTGGGTGGTACTCTACTAAATTTTATTCAGAATAGACCCATTCCAGTGAATTAGGACCATTATTTTAAAACTCAGTTGAATGCCACCCAGTGGCTGCATGCTTTAGCAGTGGGGAAATTAATTTTCTCTCTCTCTCCTCTCTCTCTTAAAAAAAACAGGACTTTAAATGTGCAAAGATGACAAAGTAATCTTCACTGACTCATGTTAAAGGAAGACCCAGCACAGTTTTAACCTACCTGGCCTGCTGTTTACATTAACACAACGCTTCTGTTCTGCCATCCACTCTTCTGCCCTCCAACACCCTGGAGTGTCAACACTTTAATTATCTCACTCTACAAACCTGTGGGTCTTGGAATGCTTGCCCTGGGCTCCCAAGTTTCTCTTTGCAGTCACAGCCTTCATCCATAATGAATTCCTTTTGCCTGCTAGTACATTGCTGCATGGCTAACAGCTGTGCAGGATTTGTTGCCACAGCAACAGAGAGAGGCAGGGTGTGGAACCTGGTGACAGAGCATTCTCTCAGGTAGATGGATGGAGAGGAGCACCTGAGAAATGAGCTCATTTCACCTGGAGGGCAGGTAGGGTAATTGATGGCTATTGCAGCCACAGAGACAGACGAGCAGCATTGCTGAAATGCCTGGGACTTGGGAGAGGAGATACATACCTAGGAAGCTGCCTTATAGTGAGCCAGATCACTGATCCACCCAGTTCGGTATTGTCTGCACTTGACTGGCAGCAGCTCTCTGGGATCGGAGACAGGACTCCAGGATTTGGGGCTTTTACATTTCAACAGCACTCTGTGCGACACCAAAATTTGGTGCTCCCCCCACCCTCTCACCTTCCATTGTTTGTCATTGTTGCAGCGCCTGCTGTGACACTCTCTCAGCTTGGAACTCAGTGCAGGCAAACCAGCCGTGCTCCCCTAAATACACCTCTGCCGGGATGTCAGACAGGGGATACTCCTAGCCCTACGTGGAGATACTGGGGATCAAACTTAGGACCTTCTGCATGCAAAGCAGATGCTGTAGCTCTGAGCTACTGCTCCTCTTTTTTCTTCAGGAGCACTTGCAGGTGATCAGGAGTGATAGAATCGAAATTCCAAGAAGGGGGTCTTCTGTTGCAGGCTGGGAGCACAGATTGGGCACTTGATGGACAAAGCGCCCGGCTATTTTTGCCTAATTTATTTATGCACTTCAAGAGGATACCATAATACCATTTATACTGATCTGTGATGTGACCGTATCTGGAATTCTGTGCACAGTTCTGGCTGCTGCATGTCAGAAAGGATATTGTAGATGTGGAAAAGGTACAGATAAAGGCCACATACCCAAAAATGACCAGGGGACTGGAGCAACTTCCCTATCAGGAAAGATCTGGGACTTTCTAGTTTAGCAAAAAGGCAAGAAAGTGGGGGATACACACAATAAAGGTTAATAAAATTATGCACAGTGGGGAGAATGTCGATAGAAGATGTCTCCCAGCCTCATACTATCAGAACCTGCGATCATCCAGCAAAGCTAAACATTGGAAGATTCAAGACAGATGAAACAAAGGACTTCTTCACACAGTACATAGTTAAACGATGGAATTTGCTCCTTCATTGCATAGTGATGCCCATCAACTTAAGCAGTAGGCAAATTCAGGGAGGATGAACCTGTCCTTGGCTGCTTCTCATGACGGGGATCTGAGGCAGCATGACTCGGAATACAAGTTGCTGGAAAATAACAGCAGGAGGGGGTGATGGCGCTCATGGCCTGATTATAGGCTTCCCAAATGCATCTGGTTGGCCGCTATGGGAAACAGGATGGTGGGCTCGATAGAAGAAGAAGAAGAAGAGTTTGGATTTGATATCCCGCTTTATCACTACCCGAAGGAGTCTCAAAGCAGCTAATATTCTCCTTTCCCTTCCTCCCCCACAACAAACACTCTGTGAGGTGAGTGGGGCTGAGAGACTTCAAAGAAGTGTGAATAGCCCAAGGTCACCCAGCAGCTGCATGTGGAGGAGCGGAGACGCGAACCCGGTTCCCCAGATTACGAGTCTACCGCTCTTAACCACTACACCACACTGGCTCTGGTCTTTGGTCTGACTTAGCAGTGCTCTTCTGATACAGGTCTGGCGCTTTATCAGAAGCTGAGGAGTCCTGTGCTTACCTAAAATGTGTTCGTGCAAATTGGAGACATTTGCCTGAAATCTCTTCATTTGTCTACTTCATTTTGATTCAACAAACATTCTTTTTCCAGAAATGAGGAAATTTTCTAATATAATTTGCTGCTGACTGAGGAAAGGAGGTTGGGATTCACTGGCCGATCAAGAGGGGTTCAACCTTGGCATTAACAGCACCACACTCTAACCAACTGAGCGATTTACAACAGATACTGCATTCCTCACACCTTTTCAGTGTGCTTTCCTCTGTCATCATGAGGAATGGAAACAAACTTTCAGAAAACCCCCAATGATACTTACAGGATGGCACTGCAGCCACCAGATTATAAATGAAAATGCACATTCCATGCTATGCAATTCAGACACAGCCGTGCCAATTTTTAGCACTCCCCACTCCAGTTATATATAGATCGCTATATTTAGCATCCTCCAGGCTTGCCTATATAATCGTAATGCACAGTTGCTGATTCTCCTCCTGTCGCTCAGATTCTGAGGTGCAACATACACCCTTCCAGAAAACCAGTCCCTTACAACAGGGCTGGCGAACTTGTGGCCCTTCAGATATTTCTGGACTCCAGCTCCTATCATCCCCAGCCAGCATGACCAATGGTCAAGGAGGATGGAGGTTGTAGTTCAGCATCACTTGGAGAGCCAGCAGTCTTTTACCCCAGCTTTACACTGGTGACATGATTACAATTTCTATTTGACTTTTGGGGTAAAATCAGCGTCAGAGCCTAGAAAGTACATGGAACAAAAACAAACAAACAAAAACAAAACCCCAAACCACCTGACCTGATAGCCCTTTCTTAGATCATTCAATAGTTATCCATTTTTCTAGAAAAAGAGGAGCCAGAACTTACTATGGACACCTTTCTTGTTCTTTTATAATAGCAATGGTGCCCACCTGAGAGGGGTCAGAACTGAGTTCCGGCTGAAAAAAAAAAAAAAAAAGCCCTGCATGTATCCCTGTGTAACGAGAAGTGTCACAAGTCTGAGCGGCACCGTGTACCATTCCTTAAGTCAGAAAGGGAAAAAAATAGTGTCCTGTGTATCTCTTGCTAACACAAAGCTCAGCTTCCTTGACATCACAACAACAATTCCATTGGTTACAGGTAGGTAGCCGTGTTGGTCTGTCATAGTCAAAACAAAATAAAAAATAAAAAAATTCCTTCCAGTAGCACCTTAGAGACCAACTAAGTTTGTTCTTGGTATGAGCTTTCGTGTGCATGCACGGTATCTGAAGAAGTGTGCATGCACATGAAAGCTCATACCAAGAACAAACTTAGTTGGTCTCTAAGGTGCTACTGGAAGGAATTCCATTGGTGTTAGAGAAAGGGCCCTGTCCGCACTGAACTCACCTCCAGGACTCTGCCACTGATGTACCGGTTGCAGGTCTCACATTTAATGCCAAATTGGGCATGGTAGTCAGATTCACAGTATGGAATGCCATCCCTGTGGGAAAAGATTCAGGCTATGAGGCTTAGAAGAGGGAAAAGGATAGTCAAGAATCTCCCCCCACCCCTCAGCAGAATTTCTATTGTATGATGCTGAAATGTGACCTGTGCTCAAGTGAAGGGCACCAAGGGGGAAAGCAGCCTGCCAGGAGCTTATTTTGGTGTCCAGTCAGAAACTCTAGTTAAGTTCACAAAGGCTGCTTTACATTATTGGGGTTGAGGAGGCTCTTTTCCCTTGATCTCAGCCTTTTCACTCCTTGCCTTTTCTCCTCTCGCTCCCCATGCTGTAGTAGGACATCTTTCCACCACAACTCTGCCTCCTGCTCATTGTTGCATTGCACAGGACAGGGAAGGGAAGGGTTGTATGGAAGGCTTTAGGTTTGTTGTCTCAGCGCAGTTCCCAGGAGGCAGCAGGAGGGCAGTTTCTAGGGCACAAAGGTGCCCTGTGGCAAGGGAGATGCCCACACCAAAGAGGCGTGTGAGTCTAGACTCCTGCTTTTATTGCTCTCAAAAGCTTTTCAGGGACTTAGGTTGTTTGGTTTCCCTGTTCTCATGGTCTCTTAGAACACCAGTCACTCCTGGTGGTAGGATAAAACTTTATGGGACAGATAGATTTTGAACTGGAGAGTCATTGCATAAGGGTACCATGGAACTAGTATTGCCTGCTAATCTGAATCTGCTCCTATCCTGCTTTGACCCAATTCAGAGACCAATGCAAACATGGAGTTCTTTATGTACCAGGGTTTGCATCAGGGATAGGTTGAACAGTGAATTAGCTCTTTGGGAAACACTGCCCTAGCCACCTGCTCTCAGCCACATTAGACTGATTCATAAATACACACAATGGGTGAATTTGGATGACCACATATTGGCTTAATAAGCCAAGATCAGAACAAGCCTGCTGGCTGTGCACACATTCCCTTCAATCCTCCCTCTGCCATGGCAGCAAACAAACCAGGAAGATTTCCACTAGCTATAGTTTCCTTCTTCATACAAACTGGGAAACTATGGTTAACTGGTTTAGAACAAGGCAGGGTATTCAGCCAAATGTCATCATCTTAACACCTTTAAATAATAATAAAAAAGCGGTGTGACTGCTACTCTATACACTTCTAGCTACGAAATCTGAAAAAGGATATTGTACAAAGCAACCCTGCCATTAACACTGGAGAGTGTTGGGCTTTTCTGATAAAAGATAGAGGGAGGGAACCTGGGAATGTACTTTGTTGGAGAGCTCTTCTTGCTCTTAATTTCAAGCCATGATTTACTATTCTGTCATGTTCTGAAGATGTTAACTGCAGTTTCCTCGTTTGTGCAAAATGAGAAGTTATGGTTAATGAAAGACTTCCAGATCTGTTTGCTCACTCTTGCAAAGGGGGGCTATGATACTGAGATGTGATAATGATCTTAACGCAGTCTATACACAATGAAGAAGTAACCTAGTGCAGTGGCCATCCAACAGCAAGAAAGAACTGTGGCCATGCTTAGCACAATGGAGAGCAGGTCCCTGACTCATGCTTGAGCTCTGACATCATAATCAGAGGGAAAAGCATGAGGAGTTTTGATAAAGGAGACTAAAGGAGGCAGGCAGGCAGGCAGGCAGGCATTAAATGTCTGTAGACTTTTCTTTGAGGAGTGTTAAGTCATTCATATTTGTTTAGGAAAGGGAGGGGGAGGGAACTTGCAAAATATAATGGTTGAATTGCTATGTGACTATTATTTCATTTTATTGGCCTGCTGCATATATACTGGGAATCAAACTCAGCACTCAGAAAGAAATCCACATGTTATGCTAGCACAAGGGTTTGTCTCTGTGTGAAAGGATTCAGAAGATCCTTTGCCCTATCATGCCTAGATTACTCCAGGGCTAAAAGTGTCCATTGATTAACCAGTGTGTATTGAGTAATTAAATCACTAACTGCACAGTAAAAATGTAATGTGGCTTTTAAATGGGATTCTAGCAGACGCTGTCCAGTGACTTTCAGTACTGATGGCAGTTTTACAAACAATTATCTTGAGGGAATTTAAGATAGCTTTACTGCCAATGAAAGTAATTTCTCTGCATTACTCAGTCAAGAGAAAACACTGTTCTCATTATATAGCCTCAAATATTTCCTGGCACTGTCTGTAATGTCACAGTTTCAACTCTCATCCATCTACACACAGGAGATAGGTGCAGTATTTACTGCAGCAGTCCTGTGGCCTGTCAAATGACATTTGTAGGAAAGGTGATCTGCTGGTTCCCTCCAGGTAGATGCAAAAGGAGGCTGCATATCTTTCCGGAGAAAGAGATGTACAACTCCCCTCTTTGTGCATTACACAGGGAATGAAAAAGAGGAGGCACGGAAGAGTCACTCTTTCTTTCCCAGCTTGGATGCAGCGTACAAAGTCGAACGAGAGATGGCAGGTGGTGCAGCCTGGAGACCTTCTCCAAGGGCACAGGTCAAATGCTTAGCTTTGAAGCAATCCCCACCCACTCAGCAGAGACATGGGGAATGTGGGCCAGCAGGCCATGGGGAGGAGACACGCACTTGCTGATGTATTCTCCAGTCAGGACGATCCCACAGGTTTGGCACTTGAAGCAGCTGACATGCCACTGTTTCTCCAGGGCCAGGAGAGACTGACCTTGCTTGATCTCCTCCTTGCAACCTGCACATTCTGGGAAGCAAACGAAGCAGAATTAACAACACAGCAGCCAGTATCCCGAACAGTTTAAGAAGCAGACACTGAAGGACAGCTGTGCCCACCAATGGCATGCTGCCTTGAAGAATCATGGACAATACTAACTTGAATGACAGGGCATACAGTAAAGGGTACAGACATTCCGGGAGCCCTGTACCGTTTTCAGGGTCCTGTCCAAGTTTTATGCAAGGAGTAGCTATTTATCTAGCACAGGGATGAAGGACTAAGGGCCAGGAGGGGAGTGTAGCCCTCCAGGCCTCTTTGTCCAGCCCTCAGAATTTTCCCCAGGCCACACCCCTCACTAGACTTGCTTCACATCTTTTGCCTGGCTGGAATATGTCGAAATCTGATGATGCCTTTTTCTTGCCTGAATGGAGGAAAAAGAGGGGTGTATGTGTAGAAACTAGCCTACTTGCCATGTCACAGGGAGGTGAGATGGGGGAGTCCTCGCCAAAAGAGGACCAGGAGGTGTCAGCCTTACACCAAGCCCTGGGTCAGGCTCCATCAGGGGTGAGGAGCCAAGGTCTCATGAAGAGGCAAAGGAGGGTCAGCTCAGCCTCTGACATGAGGGAATGGCAGATTGGAAACCTGTCTCATCCAAAGAAGTGCCTGGCTACAGACAAGGGCTCCTCAGGAGTAAAGGTCTCCTCGAGAGGAAAGCCCTCATCTGCAAGAAGGCAGATGATAAGAGTCAGCCTCTGCACATTCTGATCACGAGCTGTTCTGACCTTGCTGCTTGCCTGACCCTTGTTGTAAGCTCTGTGTGCTTGGACCCTGACCATGAACTGGCCCTGGATGTTCAGGAGCCCAGTGAGAACAGGGCACGGCTTTACAATGGGAGATTTTGCATTAGTGGCTCCACCCACTTTGGCCTCTGGGTCCCGCCTATCACAGGAATGTGGGCCCCAGAAGGTTGTCCAGAAGGGAACAGTGGAGAATGGCACAAAGTGGCTCCCAAAATAATTGTTGAGCTACACACACACACACACACACACACACACACTTCCCTTAAAAATTGCAAGCTGAAAGTTGTAAATATTGCTCTCAGCCCTGTGCTGACCCGAGCACCTAGAGCAGAAAGTGAACTTCCTGTTTTAGGTCACATTTGTTGAGCCTGACTTGGTTTTCCACATTTTACTGCTGGCAAGTAGTGTGCTTATGTAATAGGCCTGTGGAAAGAACGGCCACATTCCAGCTGGCTGCCAATTCCTTCCTCTTCCTGGTGAATTGCTCCTTGCTGTTTCCACTCCTGATCCAACTGCTCAAACCAAGCCAGATGTGGCAATTCAGGAGCACCTTCGCTTTTGAAGAACCTAACCTAGGAGCGCCTGGCACAAGTGAAAAGGAAAGCAGAGAAACAGAGGTGGGGCACGTGGATGGAGCGTCTACACACCACCAGATGCTTGAGGACACCATGGGCCCCTTTGTTTCATCTCCATGCCCCATTGAATTATTTTGCTCAAGAACAGGCAAGGTGGTGGTTGACATTCTGCTGGCAGCTGCCACCTACCTCATGTCTCCCACTAGTAGAAATGGAAGGGCATTTTTCGATGCAAGGCAACATCGGAAGAGCTGTTCCCTAACCTCTGTCTGTCTTGGCCATGTCCGGCCTGTGGCATTATTTACCGGCTTCCCTTCCTTTCCCATTTCCCTTGCTGTCTGTCGAGACCAATGACAGGAAGCACATGGGCTTGGAAGCCAAAACCTTGACTGTGCTCTGACAGGCTCTTTCCTCCTGTCCCTTCAAAATCGGAGAATCCCCCAGATTTCCAAGTAGCCGCTTTGCCACATGGGTTGCTGCCCATGTAGAAGACGGGCTGATCCTTTTGAGAAATCAATTCCAGCAACAACAGCAAGTGCAACAAAATGCCCAAAGGTGCAGAGGTGAAGAGCATCACTGCTGATGCTGCCTTTCACTTGCTGGAGGGAGAAAACGCAAAGCAGATCTTCAAGCTCCGTTTGCTGTTCCTCCTTTTCTCGCTCTTCACTAATCTGTCAACGCTACCCTCAGGCTTGCCGGCTGCTCACCCTTTTTTGCTACATTCCACTGCTAGGAAGGCTTAGGGGAAACTCCAGTTATTTTTAAAAGCGCCATACAACACTTCAGACAAGTTTGCTCTGGATCCTGGAAGAAAAGGCAGTTAATCACAAAAGCCTTGTATGTTTTACAGCGGCTAACTCCCACAGCAAAATGTTTTGCCTTTATACAGTATATTGTGGGCCTTCTAACCTGGGTAGCCTTTGCTGGGTAGCCTCTTCCTGCCTCCTTTTCTGAAACAACTGTGAGGTGCTGTTTTAGCAGCACCAGTGAGTGTGCATTAAGAGCAGTGGCTAATATAGGTAAAGAGAGAGAGAGAGAGAGAGAGAGAGAGAGAGAGAGAGAGAGAGAGAGAGAGAGTCACTGTGTTTCACCCGGACCCATCCTGAATGCTGCTTGCAGCTGGTTATGAATAATCCATGCTGCCCTCAAGTAACCTGAGCTACACAGCCAAGGAGAAGAATATATGCAAGAGTGGATTTCAGGGGAGGATGTGGTCTTCAGGTGACCTAATAGTGGTCTAGGGCATAGGGAAGGGTGGGGTAGGGGGGCAGAAACCGCATAGTGGCCTTCACTTGGTTTCTCTCTCCTGGGTCTAAATAGGTTCCTGGAAATCAGGCACAGAGGGAGGGGAAGAGAAGAGAAGCATTGTGCAGATTTAGCAGGCTCTGGGCTGCCAGTTTGATTCACAGCACCTGGTTCCCGTGTTTCCAGTAGTAGAAACTGTTGGCTAACTAGCCTGATTCTGAGAGTTCTGTTCCATTATTATTATTATTATTATTATTATTATTGCAGCAGCAGCTATAAGGTGATAATTAGAACCCAGAGAACATCTCATTGACTTAATAGAAAATACCTTAGCAGAGTGATGAGGTTTTCTTACATGCTATGTGCACAATTACATATGTGTGACGTACAATATTACATGCTTGCCACATGTAGTAGTAGTATTATAAATATCACCTTGGTGTTACAAGTATCACAAGAATGGAGGTAGGGCCAGCCAAAGACATTCTGAGCCAGGAAATACAAATGACACCCCTATCTTAGTAATTAACATGGGGCCCACTATCCACTGGGAAGTTCTCCTCCACACCCATCATTGTAATGAACTACCATGCCCTTGCTCAGTTCTTGTTTCCTTTGAAGTGGCTTGCACCCTATAGGTCCAAATCTGTCTGTCTCCAAGTCCAACAGCATGAATGGAGTCTAAAATACACAGATTGAAGCAGCTGTTTCACTTTGCTGCATGGATGGAAGCTGTTTGTAACTCTGAAATATTGGGATCTGAAAGGAGGACAGCTGCCAACTTCATCATTCCAAAAACTCCAGGGACAAACTCCAGCCAAAGATGCCATGAAAGATTTTATTGCATTTCAGTGACATCATTTGATCAATCGGAGATATTGTCCCATAATAAGGAGGGACAAGACACTGTGATGTCTAGGTGCAATCAGTTCTTGGAGTAGCTGCAGAAGCTGATAAAAGAATACACATTTTTGTAAAATGTGTAAAATGTAAAAGTACACATTTCTGCTATCTCTCTGTTACTTTATTGGTTGTAGATACATTAGATTCCTATAGCAGGCCTCCTTCTTTGATAGCATGGAGGAGATTGACAGATGCAGCTGCTCAGCTTCTGTCTCCCATCCAAAGGAAAGAAGCTGTGCCCTAGACCGCATCTCACAAGACGCCCTCCATCTTTCATTGCCAAGGAAAGGCCAATAGTCAACCCTACCCTGAATTCCTACCCTTGTTTCCCTTTACAGGGCATCTCTTTCCTATAGACCAGGGACAGGCGAACCCATTGGCCATGCTGGCTGGGGCTGATGGGAGTTGGAGTCCAACAACATCTGGAGGGGCACAGGTTTCCCCATCCCAGATAAAGATCCTCCACACCTGCTAAAAAATGCATTGCTAACCAGTCTGGAGGTTATTAGTGGGATACAGCAAACACTAAACAGCCTGGAGGTCAGCTGTAGCCTGCAGATCCAGCAGCCAAGACAGAAAGAGCATGTCCTGATATTCAATTGATTTGGACACATAAACATGGTTCATTTTTAGGCATCAAAAAATCAACCCTGGATCAAATGGTCACAGTGCAGTTATACACACTGTGATTATACACACAGTTATTCTATTATTGTTTCTTAAAATATGTATTTTAAACCATCCTTCGTCAACTAACTCTCAGCCTGGTCTACATGAAGACCACATTCTCAAACATGGTGCTATGTATATGAAAAGCTATTGAAATCAATAGGTACAAGTGCTCTCAGTTGGATTGTGTTCACAGTGTTGCTCGTGTTTGGCAGTTCCCTGCAGCCTGGCCAGGAGCAGACTGTCACCGGGGGATGGGACACACACACACACACACACACACACACACACACACACACAGAGTTTTGTAATCATTTTGAGGAAGACTGTGCTGTTCTTCCCTTTGAAATCAATGTGTCTAAGTAAACACTAGGGAACAAGAACATTTGTTGCTTCCACACTGACATCACACAGCCTACATTGCAATTGTGCCCAGCTGGTCCACATCCCAGTGCAGAGCACTCGCCAAAAAAAGTATTGTATTTTTAAAACAGGATTAGAGAACCTTCCTCAACCTGAGGGCCACATAATTCTCTGGGCAAACTTCTGAGGACCAGATGCCTGTGGTGGGTGGGTCCAGAGGCAAAACTGGGCATAACATTGAATGTGAACATTCCCTTTGTACACTAGTTTCTCCACAGAGTCGCATAACTCTCTCTATTCTCCACCCAGGCAAGCAAGAAGCACCCGAGTTTCAGCCCAGCAAAAACACGCATGCAAAGTGGAGCCAGTGAGAGACGTGGCCTGAGAAAGAGGTACAGCCTGGGGAGAATCTCAAGGGTTCACATTGGATGGAGGTTCTCCACACATTTACTGGCAAAATATAAAAATAATGAGGTAGGATCTGCTGGACTTACGGCTTGGTCCATGAATCTTGATGGGTTTGTTGCTGATCAGTGAATGGGAGCAGGTTTGGCAAACACAGTCCTTGCCACTGAATGTGACTTTGTCTCCAATGGGGAACGGCTTCCTGAAAGAAAGGTGAACCCAAGAAAACATCACAAATACTCTGTAGGGCTTCAGATACCTATGGATCCCCTTTGCCGGTTTGCTAGTTCTTCTTCTTCTATAGCACCTCACACCCATCATTGGATCTATGCCTCTTCAAACTATCTACAGCACTCGCTGTTGCTTCCTCTGTTTTTCTTTTATTTTTAAGCCTTGTTCCCCCTCCTCTGTATGTTGCTTTTAAACATGGTATTGAAAATTTTAATTAGAAAAAGGGGACATTGCTCCATTCTCAATCTCCCCCTGTGTTGCAGTATTACTAAAACTCTGGGACAGGCCAATCTGTTCTGTTCCCCTTGGGTCATCCCAGGCACCTCCTATTTCCCCCTTCAACATCTCTGTCATGTTGTTGTCTTCCTTTATACCCTACTTCCCTTCTTTTTTTTTTTAAAAAAAGTTCCAGAGTCACACTAGAAAGTAGTACAGTTAATATCATTCTCCTTGCTTTTGCAACTGAGCAGAACCAATGGCTTAACATCAAATATTACAGCAACAGATTTCATGATCCTTATAACACATTTGAACATTTCAATTCGAATATCAATATTTGGTTCACAACAATGAAGGCCTTATATATTTTAACAGAAAAAAATTCATATTGCAGAAATAGCAATGCTCTTATCTGCATATGCAGAAAACAGAGAAGTATGTGCACAAAACTCGACGTAGAAAAGTCAATGAGCAGGGACACACAGGCATCAACTTCAACTATATCTTGGGAGACCTCACACACGCAGGCAGAAGGCATGTGAAAGGAAGCATTCCCTCTGCTTCTAGGGTGGCCAATGTGTCATGCAAGGAGTTACCAGGAGTGCTTCATGTTATGAGACAAAAGGAAAGGTTATCTCCCCCCCCTTGGGCTCCTTCCCCCCTCCCACAACACCTACAAATAAAAGGAAATTACAGGGAGGGGGAATGAGATGTGCCATGACCCCTATAATAACAGCAATGACTGCCAATGGGCAGACTTTGACGCCCAGGTATATTGGTAGTACAATCTGCTTTCATGATAAGTGAAGATTTTATTTATATCTACACAGTGGCAGAGCAAGCCGATGGGCGCCTGGGGCGGCGTGCCTGCCCTGTGCCTGGGGGCGGGGTGAGCCGCCAGTGGGGTGGGGCGAGTCGGGGCAGGACGCTCCATGGGGCCTCTGGAGTCTGCCTGCCTCCTTCCACTCAGCCACCCTACAGCTAGCGGGGGGGGGGGGGAGGCAGTGGGCAGACCCTTTGGGCAGCGTGGAGCCTGCAGACGCAAAAGCCACTGCGTCTCTCCCAGGAGAGACGTGTGGCTCAGGCATGCTGCAGGCCCCGTGGTGAGTACCGCCCACCATTTTGTCACCCCTCCTCAGTGGTGACACCTGGGGCGACCTGCCTCCACCGCACCTCCCTTCCTCCGCCCCTCACACCATGCTAACTCCCTGCGGATACACAATCTGGGTGCATGTTTGTATAGTCAATTTAGCTCCTGTGAAGCAGCAACTATGAAATGTTGCCTCATCATGGATTTGAAAATGCCAGTGGTAGTAGCTCAGTTCACTTTGGCCTGCTCCTCTTTCCTGTTTGTTTAAGTCATGTAGATACTCCAAAGGTTCTGAACACCCTAGGGGGAACTGTGGAAATATTGCAATGGAAGCTGTTCTCAGAGATCCTTTTACAGAGGATCATTCAAAAGGGTTAGTACACTTTAACTGCCCTGTTCTATTTACACTCGAGATAGTAAAAGGTAAAATAAGGAGCACAATTGTAAGTAATTCCACCTCTACCCATGTATATAGGTGAAGCAAGGATTCTAATTTGGCTGGTGACTGCAAGAACATAGCAGCAGTTCATCAGATTTCAGTATTCTTAGAAAAGATGGGATTTTGCACGTGTTGAAGAATGCAGAGCAAGTGCTCCTGTCTATAAAGACACAAGCAATCAAACAGGCATTTGGGAAAAGTAATTGGGGGAAGGAGGGGGATATACTGTAGCTTGTAGCAAAGGATATGCCATTGAGGAGAAGGGAAAGACCTGCACACTTGGTCTATACAAACAAAGCTGTTTGTGTTAACATACCCTGAACATTACATGCTTGGATTAATTTCAGTTTAACTGAATAGTTAATCACTCTAGAGAACAAATATATTGGGTGGCATAGGACTTCGAGAGAATGCCAGTTTTGTAGTCTGGGATCAGAATGGTTGATCTGTTTCTCATAGGTGGAAGCAGTGATCCCCATCCCATCAAGTTTTAAGCAAAAGAAGCTGTATATAGAGAGAGGTTACAGACTGTCAGGCACCAGGGGTCTCAAATCACCAGTGCCACTATGACAGCTGAACAGAAGAGGCTGAAGCTGTCTTTGGAAAGTGACCCACAGCATGTCAAAGTGAGACGGGGCTTTCCAAACTGTATGTATGACCTTGATCTCCTCAAGAGTTACATTTAAAGCACATGGCTTCCCCAAAGGATTCTGGGAACTGCAGTTTGTTAAGGGTGCTGGGAAGTGTAGATCTTTGCGGGGGTAAACGAAAGTTCCCATTATTCTTTGTGGGAAGCCATGTACTTTAAATGTATGATGCGTATGCAGCCAGTATCTGAGCACCAGGTCCACCTTGATCAACTTGTGCCCAATGTCCATCTTGACGTACACTTACACCAAACCGTGGCTTGTTCAATCTGTTGTCTCACAAACAGGGACAACGTATACATTGCCAGCAGTGTCATAGCTGCTTGTACACCGTTCCTGGCAATGCTTGAAGGGAAAATATTGTGTGGGTGCCAACATTGCTATGTGATTCCTTCCAGCAGACCATAGCAATGGTGGTGGCAGGTGTGTGTGTGTGTGTGTGTGTGTGTGTGTGTGTGTGCCGCACAGCTAGTGTGGCTAATTAAAGACTAGCTTTTCCTGTCACTCACCCTCACCCATCTTTCATTTTAATGCTCTCCTAATGCACTCCCAACACTAAGAATGACAAATTAATAGACCTGTCCCTCCAGAGTATATCTGAGACCTAGAAGAGTTCATAGCCCCCACAGTAGCTTCACCATTCCCTTGGGAGATTACTAACGCCCCCTCCCCAGTTGCAGGACCATCCATCCACCCTCAGGCTAATGAGTGGCAACATACAACCTGACATCCATACTGCCAGAATTAACCCCTCTCTTGCTTGACATGCTCTTGATCCTTCCAATGGGGCACAATAATAAGTCATAGAACCAGTTATTGCCTAATGATGCATTGCGCAGGTATGTACTTTTGAATGTGCAGATATCCACTGTTCTGAGAGCGTGTATATTTTATTTTATATTATTTTAGAGAAATGAGCGCAACGCATGTACAGCTTTTTGTCGTTGTGAAGAACGCAGGCATCTTGCAACCAGGCTGTGTTGCCTCATGCTTTAAGGAGATATCCTCTTTCTAGCACAAGGTCCCATTGCCTTGGCACTCCCCTGGGTGTAAGAAAAGGAGGTGCAACACAGTGCAGGTTTCTACCACGCCGTATCTGCACACCCCACAATGTGGGTTCAAGCACCTCAGGCTTTCTGTTCAGGGTTTTCACTTATGAATGGGTTGCTCACAATCACAGCCAAACATTCCACTCACCTGCACATGCTGCAGACAAAGCACTTTGGGTGGTAGGTCCGGCCCAAAGCTGAGATCACCTCTCCCGTGATGAAGTCTTGGCAGCTATCGCAACGTGTGCCATAGAGCTTCTGGTAGTCATGGGTGCAGATGTATTCCCCATTTTTAAAGAAGAAGCCGGACTGAGCTAGGTCACAGCCACACACTACAGAGGAGGAAGCACACATAGATAGAGAACTGACAGGGACGTTCCTTGGTCAGAGCAAAGACACCGAGTTGGGAAAGCAAGCCTGAGAACGTTTCCTTGGGCAGTTTGGATGTGTTCGTTCTTCAGGGTGTCTACCCTTTAAACCCAACAAAACAAACTAAAGGGCCAAGCCCCATCATTCAGCCCCACAAGATGTCACTGTTGGGTTGCTGGCAAGGTCTAGGATGAAAAAAGAGAGAGAAAGCGGGCAGGCCTGTTTTGGGGAGATTTGTGCCCTGCTGAGAAAGAGAGCTTGGCTGCTGCTTTGGGGAATTGTCTGTGAGCCTCAGTGCATGACGGCAACAGACTTTGCCTTCTTTAATTGGGCATTAGCAGACAGCAAGAGGGTACCTGGGCAGAGCAGCCTGGCAGAGGGAAGCCTGACCTCTGCTCAGGCAACAGTAGATTCATGCCATCCATCCTGCTTCTCAGCGTGACGCTGGTGCATCGTATCATTAGTGGCTGCTGCAACCACAAGAGAGAATGGAAAACGTAGGCAGTGGCATTCCCTGTTTTCCTAATCGCCCTGTGAGGTGACTGAGAGAATCTTGTCACGAAATGGACAAATGGCTCACTTACCAAAGACACACGCACACACTTAGACTTACTGAAAAAAGGGGAAGATTTGACCTATGGCTTTGGACTGCATCTTTTCGATGTGGTTGTGAAGGACCACACCCTCAGCATACATTTGAATGCACTATGGTACCACTTTAAACAGTCATGGCTTTCCCCAAAGAATTCTGGTGCTGAGAATTGTTAGGAGACCCCATTCCCCTGACAGACCTACAAACCCAGAGGGGTTGAACAATCAACCCCTCTTTGCAATGAACTCTGGGAATTGTAGCTCTGTGAAGGGAAGAGATCTGATTGGTGGAAAGTGGTGGAAAGGTGTGCCCTGCAGTCCCTAAGATAGATTGCTGCCCTAGTATGGCTGCTGCACATGAGGTGACTCGCCTAGGGTGACATGCTCCACATAGGGCGGGAGATCCCAATCTGGCCTTTGCGGCAGCTTCCAACTCAGTTTCTGGTAAACGGAAGATGCAGCCAAAAGCTGAAACCTGGGAGCTGCGATGCCACTGGTTTCCTTCCATCCTGCCAGGCACAGAGTTAAACCACAGAGTCTAGGGCTTGCTGATCAGAAGGTCGGCGGTTCAAATCCCTGTGACGGGGTGAGCTCCCGTTGCTCGGTCCCAGCTCCTGCCCACCTAGCAGTTCGAAAGCACGTCAAAATGCAAGTAGATAAATAAGGACCGCTCCGGCAGGAAGGTAAACGGTGTTTCTGTGCGCTGCTCTGGTTCGCCAGAAGCGGCTTAGTCATGTTGGCCACATGACCCAGAAGCTGTCTGCGGACAAACGGCGGCTCCCTCGGCCTATAGAGCGAGATGAGCGCCGCAACCCCATAGTCGTCCGCGACTGGACCTAATGGTCAGGGGTCCTTTACCTTTACCTTTACAGTGGCAACATCTTGCCTCAGGTGCCAAAAGATCTCAAACTGGCCCAATTGGCAGGTGAATATGAGATCATATAGACCTGCTTGATTCCCTCTTATCCTGAAGGCTGTGAGCACCTCCAGATATGATGCCTTGCCTAGATTTGCTGGTTGAAACCTGGTGAACCACACATTGCTCTTAGCATTGATGATGAAACAAGGGACTGCACAGCTCCTGCAATTCCTGCTTTCTCACCTTATCTTGGACCCATGAACAAGTTTTCTTAGGAGCCATTTTCTACATGAGCTCCGCACACAAATGTTCAGAGGTTTGGAGTGGGCAGCAGGACAGGCGTGTTCAGAGCCCATCGCTTCAGCATGTTCTGAGCCCATGCTGAGTTCCACTGAGACGTGAGTGTTGGGAAATACTTCAGCTCATCCTTGCCCTGCGAATGGAAGGGTGGCTGGGGAGGGGCAACGCTGAGATGTTGTAAAACTTAATGGCCCAGAACGGATGCGAAAGGGCTCCTTAATGCAGTTATTGAAACAGCTGCTCTTATGAAGGGGGTAACAGGATCTATAAATTTTACAGTGGGAATTGTCAGAGCTAGATAAGGCACCCTGTTAATTCCCACTCTTACTGTTTTCCACAATTTATTTTATTTAATTCATTGATTAAATTTATGGTTTGCCCTTCCTTCCGAAGGATCCCAGGGTTGCAAACGAGTGATAAAACAAGATCTTAAGAGCATCTTTAAAACAATCTCAGTACAGATGCTGACTGGGAAAGAGCTCAACTTTAAAGGCCATTTGGAAGAGGAAAGTTTTCAATAGGCACCAAAATATGGCACCTCTTTAATATTTAAGGGGAAGAAGCAAGTTTTCCTCGCTGTGTCCAGCACTTCGCTCTTGTCTGTGTTCTGGCATGAAAGTACAAAAAGGCCTTCATGAGAGGCTTTGCATTTCACCGCTGAATCCCTGCAAAATGTTCAAAGTGCAAGTGCCTTTTTTGCTCTGCGATCTCTCATTAACAAAAATAATTAATAGCAAAATAGAAATGTTTGGCAACTTTCCAATATTTGCAAATATCAGCTTCAGCTCTAGCCCTAATGCAAAAATATGTGATTTGAAGGCTGCAGCATTCTTTCAGACCCTCCAAGTGTCCCTATTTTCCAGGGATAGTTCTGGATTTACAGCAGCCATCTCGGTTTCTGATTTGATCCTGGAATGTCCTGCTTTTCCTCAGGATGTCTTTATTTTAATTGGAGAAATGTTGGAGGGTATGCAGTTATGTGACCTGCGAGCCATCTCAAGGCAGCCCTGTATAGGGAATTTTTATAATGTTTAATGTTTTATTTTGTTTTTTATATATGTTGGAAGTCGCCCAGAGTGGCTGGGGCGGGGTCTAAATAATAGAATCAAAGAATCTTAAGAGTTGGAAGGGACCCGGAGGGTCATCTAGTCCAATGCAGGAATCTCAGCTAAAGCATCCATGACAGATGGCCATTCAACCTCTGCTTAAAAAGCTCCAAGAAAGGTGAGTCCACCACCTCTCCCATGGACAAAAATTAATTTATTGTTATTATGGAATAGGATGTCCCATTTTCAACGGAGAAATGTTGGAGGGTATGTTCTTTGCCTTTCCTCATTGTCACAATCAGTAAATGGACGCAGTGGATCCATAAGCTTCGGGTAAGTGTTGAGTGCCCTTTAAATGCTAAACTGAACACTGCCTTCGCTTGTGAAGGGCATGATCCTGTAGAATGGGTAGGAATGCCCGACTCTAACCTTTGTGTCCTTTTTGAACAAGGCAACTAGTCATCCCCCAAAGCACCTACCTTGGCAGGTGAAGCATCTGATGTGGAAGTGATTGCTCTGGACACGCACCACCTCCCCTTTACACGTATCTCCGCAGCGATAACAGTGGATGATGGTGGGACGGCCCCCAGGGTTGTACGGGTTTTGCTGGAAAGGAACTGCTGGGGAATAGAGAAGGCACAGCTTGTTAGCAAGCATGCAGGAGGACGGATAGCCAAGAACAGACAGCTTATAAATACATGAGCCAATTTTTTTCCTTGCAAAGTTTAGTGTGCAAGCTATAGGGCCTATAGAGGTGCAGGCTGGTGTTTTCATTTCACATATTGTTTCGGGAAGTGCAAATTAAGTGGATTTGCATTTTTTTAAAAAGCTAACAGATCAAAATTCTCTCCCATTCTTATGCAAAATAAGGACCTCAGCTCTGCACCTCTAGTCAGTCAGAATTTCAATATTCAGTAAAGCAGCTTTGGGCAGAGCTCCTTCTTCACCCCCCCCCCCTCCCGCATCTACCTCTTCATGAATGGATGTGTGTGTGTAAAATGCTTGATACCGGTGCACAGTTTAAGGCAACACTGCTTGAGGGTGGAAGCAGGGGAAGAAAGACCATAAGATCTAGACATTCTTGAAGAGGGCTGCCTTTCCAAAGAGATTCTGAGTTCTCTGGGGAATTCTCACATCAAAAGTGAAGGTCAGATTTGTCAAGGTTAGTCTGACTACTACTGGTAGACCCTGAGAATTCTCCAGGGAAGCATCTGATGTATCTGTCTCTGAGCCCTTTCAAAGTAGGCAGTAGACGGCCGAGACCCCCTGGAGAATGGATTGAGAGATAAGGGCTTCCTAACCCTTCTAAATCTTGCAGAGCGCCCTTGCAAAGGGAATAGTTTTCTCTACATCTGTTTCTCTTTCTTTGATGCTTGTTCAGCAAAACTATGTATTCTGCAGACCACTGAGGGTCTGTCAACATAACCAACCCCCTACAACCCCAAACCTTGCTTCAGTACTATGCTCTTATTAGGGAGTATACAGTACCAGTAGTATATTATTATTATTATTATTATTATTATTATTATTATTATTATTATTATTAGCTATGTAATGGTAGTGGAGGTTAACTTTGCTGCTCAGGGATGATAAGCTTTTTTAAAAAAAATTTGACACCGTTCGACATTATTTATTTATTTATATCCTGCTTAATTGCCCAGGAGACTTCTAAGCGCTTTACAAATATAAACTAGTTGCAAAATTCACATGCACACCCTCTCTGTGAGATGTGCACTCCTGTGCTACAGAGCGAGAGTGCATAGCCTGCAAGCGACTACTAAGGGGAAAAGATATAACAACAATTCATCAAACAGCACTGAGGAGGGTGGGGTAGGGAGTTATGTGGTGGTTCAGCAGCAATGTCATTGGGCATTAACCCATAGGTGCCCACAACAGTCTAGTCTACACAGTGCCAGCAATTGCAGTGGAAGTGCTTTCTATAGGAAAACGCTGTAAACGTTGGCAAAATACTGTGATGTGATTGCTCATTCAACATGCCTGCAACAGAAGCATCTTTTTCCCATGGATCCCCTAAAACAGACTGCGAGCGCAGACAGCATTCAGAGTATGAGCTCAGACATACCCACAAATCAATTGAGTGGCTTTGCATCCCTTTCTGCATCAACCACTAATTTCTGGTCCTGGACTACAATGGCCTCTGCAGCCATTTATTTCTGTCCTTGTTTCCTGACATGTTCCTGGCTCTAATCTTTATTCCTCCAACCACCATCTCCTGCTTCCTTCCACAACTCTGCTGTCCATTCTCTCTTGCTCCATCTTCCTTTTCCCCTGGAACTCCCTCCCAGAACATTCCCATGGTATCACCTCCCCCTCCACTGCTCTCCCTTCAGATGCCTCCTTAACAGCCCACTTTCCTCCATGAAGGTCTTTTCTCCTTCTTTCTAAGCTGAAACAAAGCCAAAGTATGCAAAGCATACTTTCACACCCACTACTTGCTAGCCTTTCAGTGGCCCCTCTGTTGTCTTCACACCCTTGGAATTCAGACTGTTAAGTTCCTTGGATCATTTTGCCTGATGGACAAATATAGGGATAGAAGGCGTGGAAGAGCTGCAGTTCAGTGAAAGAGCACATGATTTGCATGCAGAGGGTCCTAGGTACAATCCCTGACATCTCTAGGTAGGGCTGGAAACGGCCTCTGCCTGATACCCTGGGGAGACTCTGTTGGTCAGTGTAGACCAGGACTAGCCAACTCAATGGCCTCCAAATGTTGTTGGACAATACTTCCCATCACCCATGTCAACTAGCTATGCTGGCTGACACATAGTCCTCAACTGTTCCGATTTTCCCAGGACATCTTGGAATTACAGAAGACATCCTGACTTCTGATGGGATCTTGGAATGTCCCGTTTCCCTGCTCCACTGTTGCCACTGCTGACAAGCTCAGGGAGGAGGATGAGCCGGTGCTTGCAGCCAGCACTGGCACTTGCACATGTCTTTCTGTGCTGCGTTCGCTTGAGTCAGCTGGCTCGCGTGGCAGTGCAGCACTAAAAGATGCACATCCTGATTTTCGTCAGTAGAACGTTGGGGGGTATGCTAAGGCTGATGAGAACCAGAGTCTACAACATCTGAAAGGTACCACATTGGCTACCCTTTGTGTAGATAACACTGAGATAGATGAACCAATGGTCTGACTCAATATAAGGAGACTTCCTGTGTTCCTATGTACTGTACAAATGTTTTTGACATTCTTACTAGATTGATTATAAACCACCTTGAGAAAACTCTGCTTTGGAAGGTGGCACATAAATAAATACACACATAAATAAAATACCAAAATGGGATATCAGGACTATATTTTGTACAGGATTTCAGTGGGGCCAGGAAGTACAGTAGTCAACTACTTGTCCAGTGCCCACTTTCCACACTGAGAACAAAGAATCATCCAGACATTCAGATAGAACCAGAGATCACCAGACATCCTTTTACAAGCAAAGATGAGAGGGTTTGGGGGTCAAGGAATTAATCAATGTTTAAACAAACATTCATACCAAAAAATAAAAAATCTGCGCTGGATGATTTCGCCTTCAATTATTATGGGCTTCTGGTCTCTAGGGAAACTTCTCGGTGTCCATAGCAACCTGTCACCAAGCTGGTGAGCTCAGTGCCTGATAATATAAGAGGACTGAGCATGATAAGGAGAGGTATTGGGGGTGCAGGGGGGGGGAGAAGCATGGGCTGCAGACTTCAATTAAATGGCAGGGCTGTAGCTGTGATTCTTATCTCCCAACAGAAAGTCCTGTTTCTGCAGAATAAACTTGGTGAGATCTAACCACAGGATCTGTACTTTCCTGCTTTCTCTTATCTCTGCTCAGCATTAAAGAAGTTATTTCCAAGTTCAGGATTGATTAACCCAAGGCTCCTGTTGGAATTCCCCCTCATTTATGTGACTGGCATTGTTTCCCTCTTTCTCCAATTGTTTCCCAGGAGTTTGCCACTCCTCCTTGCCCCTGTATGAGAGCATTACAGGCACTGCCTTCCCACTTTGCAGAGGGACAGTCGATCAGGGCCAAGCTCATTACACCAAAATAATCCAGTAATAATGTAAGTAGCATTAGGAACCTTGCAGCAACGAGAAGAACGGGGGGGGGGGAGGGAAAAGCCGAGTGGAATGCCTTAATCTCTCAGTGGTTCACTCCTGCCTGAAGGAGACGTGCTTACTTAGCAAGAAATTAAAGCCAAGTTCACCTCATCTCATCATCATTAATGCATTGGTGCTCTTTCTGCACCAATGCAAAGGAATACATGGAGTACTGTTCTCTCTGGTGTAATTCCAGGGAGTCGTAGCTGGGGCACGGTAGCCAGTGGAGTTTGATGCATTTCCAAACCCTTGTTTAACTCAATGTTCTCAGTGATGAGTAGGCAGAGGGGGAAAACAGCAGACAGAGGAGCTCCATAAGACAACTTGGCTATGGTCACTCCAGTTTACATCTCCAAGATGTTTTAGTGTCTCAAGCAGAGCAGTAAAAGGCATCCTCTTGTAAACCAGGGTGCACAGTCCCCAAGACCAGTCAATGTATTTAGATATCTTCTACCCCACAAGCACCTCTACTACTGCCTGATAATAAAAATGAAGCAATAAATTAAATAATTGAGAAACATCTGACCTTCCATGATGTCCAAAATTTGCCTCCAGAGGCATATGCCTCACTCTGCCTAATGGGAGGGCCAGCTCTGTTTAAGGCCAAAACACACATCCAATGTGCTGTAGGGATGCTACCCAAACAGCTTCTGTGGGGTAAGTGATCCCCATTAGAGCCCTCATCTAGAGCTACTTGTTGCATGGATTGATGAATTGTATTGTGAATTTCCAGGGACCTATCAGGAGCCACCAAGAATGGGAAGAGATTGGATAGAGGATACTCTCGCCAACATGATGGCATTGATTTACATAAGCGATGCCCAGGGATAACCTGCCGCAAGGAAGCTTGTGTGTATGTAATGTAACATGCTCTTCTAGCTTTTGTGGGTTTTCTCTCTTCATGTGCAAAAGCTAAACATGTTCAATAACTGGAGGGAAACCTCAAGGGGACAATAGCATCTTTTATTTTGCCATATCCTTATATTAAACTTTCTACTGTATTGATTGTGCTGGAAACGTTGCTCCGTCCCAACGACAATGAATGATGGCACATTCTCCATTGGAGCCTCAGAGCCCTGAATTTTCCAGTGCCAAGTGAAAAAGCTATGTGCAACGTATGCAGCAATTATGAATTTTACAGGTGGCACACACTCCCCCCCCCGTCATCTCTGACCCTACAACAGTAGCAGAATCTCTTTGCTTTCGGAGGAGACAAGCTAAAGCTGAAGGTCTCTTGCCGTCACTTGGCCATCAAAGATGACATTTCCATTTTGCTTATCATCATGGTGTTATTCCTGTGTACTTGAGCAGGGATCTTCCCAGCAAGCCTTGCTGGGTTCTCTGAGCTCTTATCTCCTTGACTCCTTCTTGGCTAATACCTGCTGTGTTCTGCCAGAGGCAGCTGTGATTGGTGGAGGAGCAATCTGTGCCAATTAAACACAGAGGCCATTGGGAGAAGGAGACTGTTGGGGCGATGAAAAGGATTATTATACATGCAGAAAAGTACTGAGTCAGAACTAATGGCCCTACACTGTCACCTCCCTACCTCTCACCCCAAGTAAATGGCAAGTGTCTTGATTATAGACACTTTATAAGGCACAAAGGCAGAACAGATATCACAAATAGTGGACTTAGAGGGGTTTAGCACGTGGTAAAATAGCCTGAGGGTTCTTTATCTTGCTGTGCTCATTAACCTGCAGCTGTGGGTGTCCATGTGGTAATTTACTGTTGCATTCATGAACAATATTTCTTTGGTAAAATGGGATGTTGCATTTCAAAAAGGAGACCGTTCTGTAGGCACTCTGTGTCAAGAATTATGGCGGTGTTATACTCTGTGGGGGCCATAGATCAGTGTTAGAACATCTGCTTTGTATTATTATTATGCAGATGGTCCAAAATTCAATCACTTGCATTTCCAGGTAGGGTTGGGAGAGACCCCGTGTCTGAAATCCTGGAGAGCTACTGCCAGTCAATGTGTAGATAATACTGAGCTGGATGGGCAAATAGTCTAACTCAATTGAGTTATTATGTTCCTATATTTTGATACAACAGACTGAATACAGCTACCTGTATTTAGCTACCTCTTTGGAAAAAAGAGGTAGAAAACCAGGGTGGAATCTCTCTCTCTCTCTCTCTCTCTCTCTCTCTCTCTCTCTCACACACACACACACACACACACACACACATCTTCAAACACTCATGCACCTGCATTTGCGAACCCTGACACCAACCAGATTTCCAAGATGCATATACATGGGTGTTTAAAGATGTGTTTGTGGCATCTCTACTTAGACATGTTTCTTGCAGAAGACAGTGGTGCAATTCCAGCATTTCATGCAACAACCATAATGCATGGAGCTGTGAGCCATTAAGTTTAGAATCACAGAGTACGGCATGTAGAATGGTACCCAGAGTGCCAGAGGCAGTAGATTTGAGTTCTGAAATGGAGGAAGTGTCTAACATAATCCTGTCTATTTACTGACCTAGAGGCATGACAGCTGACTTAAGTTGCTAAGTCTAGTATAAATGCCGCGCATGAGAATATCCTAAATGCCTGATATAAAGTATCTACAAACCACCGCAGCAGCAGACAGAAGTGGTTCTCATGAGTAGGGATCTATAGACTTACTTGTGGTTATGACGGAAGCAAACCCTGACCACTTTACTCAATGTATTAACTGGTGCAAAAGTGTAATCAAAAGAGTGCACACAAGGTAGTTTAAGGGATCAGGCCAAAAATAGACTATAGATCACATCCACACCATACATTAAAGCATTCTCACACCACTTTAACAGTTATGGCTTCCCCCCAAAGGTTCCTGGGACCTTAATTTGGAAAGGATGTTGAAAATTGTTAAAAGACCCCCACAAAGCTATAATTCCCAACACTCTTAACCAACAACAGCACCCAGGATTCTTTGATGAAAGCTAAGTGTTCTCGAAGCTACTAACATGAGTTTGGCCAAACTGCGAGAGGCAGTGAAGGATAGGCGTGCCTGGCGTGCTCTGGTCCATGGGGTCACGAAGAGTCGGACACGACTGAACGACTGAACAACAACAACAAAGGCTGTTAGAGTGGTGTAAGAGTGTGGAAGTGACCATAATAACTAGTATACTGGATGGATGGGAGGGGTTGAGTTGCATCATTTAGCTAGAATCTAGCTTATGACTGCATGTCCTGAGCTGGATGCAATGCAGACGTGTGGGTGTAAGTTAAAGTATGTTAAGCCCTGCTGAAGACAACACGTAGCTGCAGCAGATGGAGGGTGGTGTCCAGGGAAGAGGAAGAAACCAATGCCTGATATTATGACCACATCCCCATCGGTCCTTTTGACTTCCAGCCATTGCCCACTTTCTACTTGACCACTGCCACACGTCACAGCTGTGTCCCTACACTTGTGCTCCGGACTAATGCAAACTGGAAGCTATAGCTCACCATTAAGAACACATAATTGCAAACCTCCCAGTGCAAGCACCCGCTTTATAATTCCGTCCCTGGGTGACGTGTTGGCATCTTTGAGTTATCTGCTCTCACAGGGGTACAGAACAGCTTGATCTAATTAACTACCTGTAATTAATTTTTGCGAAGTGCTTTGAGGAGGCACAGGTGAAGGATGCGATAGGAATGCAAAGCAATCTTTGTGTACCGGCAAGCATTTAGCGCATTGGGGGTAGGTGATGCATGTCAGCTTTACCGTGTGGCTGGAGGGTGAAGGGAGCTGGCATGTTTCGATGGGTGGGACTATAGTGGCGTACGGAAGATGTGGGGATGTTGGCGGCAGCATCTGCAGCATGTATGGCTGGATGAATGAATGTATGCATCCTAGTCAGTGTGCATGGCGCTTGTATACCAGCAAGAGGCTGGCAGCATAATCGCAAGGCGGCATTTGATTTGACAGCCTCTCCTCAAAAACTGGCTCATTGGGTAAGCACTTTGCTCCCCATGCAGACTACCCACCTTTGCAACTGCTCCTCCCACTCCTTTCATGTGATGATGGGAACAAACGAATGATTAATCACATTAATCTCTGCACATTTCCTGCAGTAATTGGCCTGTAAATCATCCTCTCAGAAAAATCCACACTGTGTGGCAGTTGCCAAGGCCAGGGAATAAATTGCACTGTAGGTTTTGCAGAGGCATGGCTCCTCCAGGCAGGTAGAGTTTTTGCCCTTGGGTACAACTCTTGAGTAGTACATAGGACAGCTCTGGCAGCTGCCAGACAACCTCACTAAGTGGGGCTGCCATATTTCCAGGTAGGACTTCCAAGAAATTAATGGAAAGGGCCAGTTATTTTCTCATAACCAGCCAAACTTCCTGGGTTAGTTGGTCTTTGCATTTCAAGGGCTGTTTGAGCGTCTGCTCTGGAAGACCTGCTTAAACTACGTGGCTAATTACTTAAAGAAGAAAGTTAAAGAAAGTTAAAGGAGGGGCATAGTAATCAGACCATTAGTCTATCTACTCCAGTATGGTCTGTTATGATAACTGGTAGTGGCTCCCTGGTGTTTCAATCAGGTGACAATCCTAGCCCTATCTGGAGATCCCAGGGACTGAAATTAGCAAAGCCTCTGCTCAACCACTGAGCTACAGCTCTACCAGTCAACACACACAGCCTTTCCTCTAGTCAATGCAAGAGAACTGGCTCCCAAGTGTGAGCATGGCTGGAGAACCACACTGCTGAGGTATCTGTGAAGGGCTTTCCTTCCTCACGCCACCGGAATCTCCCCAGGAATGTCAGTGTAGGTGGATGCTCTTGCCTACAAGCTGTAATTAGCTGCCACCCTTCCAGCAGCAGAGGAATTAAGTAGGTCAGTCTTCTCTGTTTTGCCTGAGCCTCAAAACAATAAAAGAGGCCCATACTACAGCATTTATATAATTAATCACCTAGGACACAATCCTAACCCTGGATCTGCCAGAACCAGCGAGTTAGGATCTGGCTGACCTCCAGCTTAGCTGGCTGAGTCCTGGTTCAGCCAGGCTATGCCGGCATAAGTCCCTAACCCTGATTCAGCTGGAGATAAGGCAACATAACTCGCTCAGTCAGTGTGTAGCAAACTCAGCCAGTCCCAGCAGATCTTGTGCCATCAAAAGTCTTGGGAAATGGGTTGGGATGGTTGCGAGTTGTGCAATGTGTGGCATGTTCCACGTTTGTTTGTTTGTTTGTTTGTTTGTTTATCCAGTTGTGTTGCTGCATGTGACTGTGTGACTGGCAGAGCGTGTTGTGGGTAAGCCTGCGGTATGTGGCATGTGCTTGCTGATTGGCTGCTGTGGTGAGGTCTGGCAGGGACCCTGTGTGCGCATTGCCCCTTGCAGGAGCCATAGCTCCCATAGTAATACCAGAGTGGAGCTGGCTCTCTGTGTTTTGCTGATTCTTTTCCTTACACCTGGCTGGGGCCAGCTCACCTGCCATTTATCTCCCGAGGGGCTCTTTATGCCAGCTTAATTCTGCGGTGTAACTCATACGTATCTCCAATAAAAAATAAGGACATCCTATTCCATTCCCTCCAACATTTCGCTGAAGAAAACAGGGACATCCTAAGGAAAAGTGGGACATTCTGGGATCAAATCAGAAATTGAGATGGCTTCTGAAAATCCAGGACAGTCCCTGGAAAATAGGGACATGGAGGTTCTGGTAAGTAATGCTGGATTCCCATATTTAGGATTTTTCTGCCTGATGCAATCCAGCTATGTCTGATGCGTAGATGTCTCTCCATTCATTGAAAGGCCTCCTTCCTGTTCCCCCTACTTTACCTGTTAGCTGTTCCATTTTCTTCTGCTGACAACAAACATTTGTAAAGCCCCTGAATGTAAAACTTGGCCAGAAACATTTCATTCTGTTTGGTAGTATAGTATCTGGAATGGTCATATGGTTAAAGGATTTGAAATCCTATTATAAAACTATAACGAATCTTGTGTCTATTTTACTGCGTTGTACGAGATCTTTCTAGCCTATTATGTCTAAATATTTAGATAACTGTTGGCTGATTTAAATAGTGCATTGAATCTGGTGTTCTTATGGTTGCCTGGTATAGATTAAGAAATTACAGCAGCTGTTAGCATGATGAGTTACTTTGATCCTATAATAGGGACTTAAAGGTGATGAGATAAACAGTGTGATATAGTAGAGCCCACAGACAGTTCATAAAAATCCACTAGGAGAGATGCAATTTTTCTAGATAACTATGTCCAATTGGATCCTGAAAGCAAACCATCTCTAAAAAGAGAATGGCTCTAAAGAGGATTATGCACAGAGATAGTTAAAATGGGAGAGAGAAGGAAGTAAAACTAATTTAGAGCATATTGCAGCCCCACAACTTCAGCTGATGGAGGGCTCTCCATCCAAGGCTCTCCATCCAAGACCCTCCCTGTTTCCAGTCTGCCTTTGCAAAGTGTTTGATCTTGTTAGCCATATGGCCAGCCATGTGCAAGTCCCAGATTGTAAGCCATCACTAAGGGGTCAATACCAAGAGACAAAACTGCAGTCACTTTCTTGTACCTTCATCCTTGTGTGGGGTTGGCTAAGTTCTGCCTTAGTCAGAACTTGAGTCATTCTAGTCAATGGAACAGAAAGGCTCTGTGCGCAGGTGAGATTGCCTATAAATCCAGATCTTAATTAGAGAGTGCATAGCTGTGACGGAGCTTGGACGATGAACTTGGATCAGATGTCTAGCACCTTAATGTCCTGCTGATAAGCACATTAGAAATGCTATAGAGCTGGAGATTGCTAATGAGTGCTGATTACAGAGCCTCTTTCTGAACAGGTGGGAGCTTGATTGTGAAGATCCCCTTCCTTCTCAGATATCTCCATGGTGACTGATGAAAATCACCTCACTCCAGTTTCAATTACGTGCAATTTCTTGCAGCTTATCAGGAGAATCCAAAATGCATGCACTCATCTTTGTGTATCTTGGCCAAGTGCTACATGTGAAAGAAGAAGCTTTGCATGTGTTATTGTTGTTGTTTAGTCATGTCTGACTCTTCGTGACCTGATGGACCAGAGCACACCAGGCACTCCTGTCTTCCACTGCCTCCCACAGTTTGGTCAAACTCATGTTAGTAGCTTCGAGAACACTGTCCAACCATCTCATCTTCTGCCGTCCCCTTCTCCTTGTGCCCTCAATCTTTCCCAACATCAGGGTCTTTTCCAGGGAGTCTTCTCTTCTCATGAGGTGGCCAAAGTATTGGAGCCTCAGCTTCAGGATCTGTCCTTTCAGTGAGCACTCAGGGCTGATTTCCTTAAGAATGGATAGGTTTGATCTTTTTGCAGTCCATGGGACTCTCAAGAGTAGTAAGTGTATATCTAAAGCTGCTTCCATCTGGCTGAAAGGATAAAATTTGTCCTCAAGAACATGATCATTATGGATGTGAAAAAGTCTCATAGCTAGTCTAGTGAATGTGTTTCTTCTATGGCCTGCATTTTTAAAAAACAAAGGCTGCATTCAGAAGTGGAGATAATTGTGCTAGTTTTCCTCATTATAATACTAGTGTTGTATCCAAGTTTATAACAATCCTTTCTACCACATGACCTGTTGCCTTATGGAACAGTGGCTTTTTGATCAATATACTGTCTTGTTGTACTATGTTTTAAATGGATGGAAATAACTTTATGCCAGAATACTGCCCCCAGTTTTGTCACATGAAATTACAGAGCAAAACTCCTCCAATTTTCCAGGCTAACAGGGTTGCAAATGAATTTTTCTGGAAACAAGTAACATGGAAATAAGCACTAAACTTCTGCTAGATTCCACTAATCTTCTAGAACTTGTTTTTTACAGTGTGGGAAAGATCACATAAAGCATGGAAATTATCTGGGAAGGAAATATCTGGAAAATGGAATAGAGTGCTGTCTGAATGCAGCTCAGTTATCCAAGGCAACTGGGGCTGTCAGGACAAGAAGCATAAGGTGATCCAGAGGATAAAGACAAGTCTGGGGCAACAGAGAGAGAATATCAGAAGCATGTGTGTGCTGGAAAGAAGCAAGATTTTCTTAGTTCAGTTAGTCTGTAGCTGAGCTAGTTAGTCTGTAGGTGGCTGGTGAAAAACTTAGAAAACAAACTAGGACAAATTTCTCCCTGGATTTGGTAGTGTCCAAGTTACCTGATCCTATCATTCTTCCATTTTTATTTTTATTTTTGCAGAGATCATCCAGCTATATGTGGGCAGTTTACTTCAGGCTTCATTCTGACCCACTTAAGTGGAAGTAAGCCTCATTGAATTCAATGGGACTTACTTTGGAATATAGGATTGTCTTGTCAGTTCCCAGTTCCCATCTTTTTTTTTCCACTATAGCAAGGGTGGCCAATATGGTGCCTGACAGATGTTGTGGACCACAATCCCTGGCTATCGGCCACATTGGCAGGGGCTCCACATTGGTTACTCCTGCCTTCCACACAGCTTCATATGCACCCTGATTAAATCACAGCTCCAAAAACTGAGTCTGATGCAATCACATCAGGGATATTTTCTGCACTGATTTACTCAAGGTGCCTACATGTTGGTGCATATCAGTAACCTATAAGAAACATGAAAAAGAGACAGAAACTGAAAGCTGCAGCAAGTGGTGCATGTGCCGATTCCAGAATTAATTTTAGACATTCTGTAAGTTAAACCAGAAGGCAAACAAAATAGAACGTGGGGCACACCGAGCGAACCAAGGAACAATAACTGAATGGAATGAAGATCTGGTTATCCTATGCTACTCAAAAGTTTTAAAGTGTCACCCGAATACACGCACACACACTTAAGATTTGGCAAATCAGCAATCCAGCTGAGGAATTGCCTCTGATTGCCTCTGTTGTTCTATGCTGCTACACAGATGGCAAGAAGGATGCGCTCAAGGCTATTTCGTGTTACAATTTTCCTTGCAGAAAACCTTCCCTTATGGGGGGGGGAGTGTGAGACACATATGTGGATCATAAAGAAGTGCTGCACATCTACAAGATACCCAAACAGCAGCTTTCTGGCACATGCATGTGCGGCAGAATACACGCTTGTCATCTAGATGGTTGCTTGCAACTGCTTTTCACATTTCCTTACTTCAAACACAAATATAACATTATTGAACAAGACTCTCTGATTATCTATCCTGTCTTGCAACACCAGAGCAGTATATGTAGGAGCCTTCCACAGACAGCTAACTGAGCACATACAGGTCATGGGGCAGAGCTTGCCATCCTCCATCCCCAATCCATTAACTTCCCAGTTCTGAATATCTGAATGGATCTCTTGTTCTCTTCTGGTCCAATCCTCATTTCCTGTGTGAGAGCTTCCTGTTTAAAGGGAAGGATATACTTCTAAAACATCTCTCTATAGAGGACTCTCCAGCCCTGGAGTAGCCAATGCAGAGCAGACCACTGTTCACAGACAATCAAAGCTGTTGTTGAGATTTGCACATGTGTGTGTGCATCTGGGGACAGAAACGAGTGCAGGAAGAAATCTGTACAAAGATATGTGTATCTTGGGTGCTCTTGGGCCGGATACCAAAGCCTTATTCACAGTGGGTATCAAATGCACTGCTGAACAGAGATAATGCAAGCCCGTCTCCCTTTTATCCATCAATAAGATTGTCTTCACTGACAGCAGAAGACTCCCACATGTCAGCCTCAATCTACGAAGCAGCAGATGGTCCCCAGAGCAGGCAGCCTCCAGCCGATATGTCTGCACTCATGTGTGGGGATGTGCAAACACCAGACAAAGGTGAATGTTACTCACACAGAAGCCTGCTGCCAAGAAGAGAGAGGCTGGAAAGGGCATCAGCAGCCGGCACATAGCTGGCTTAACCAGCTGAGAATCTAGCCTTGGAGGGTTCTGTGTGCATGCAGGAAAGGGCTAATTCACAGCCAGCAGAGAAAAAGCTGCCATCAACCCAGTGCAGCCAGACTCATGGTGCTAACTGACTCAGGGCTCCAGCAAGGGAACAGCTGCGGGGATTTCTTTCTGGCACTCCTCTAGTCTCAGCTGCTCAGAAATCTCTCCAACCATCCAAATAAAACACACACACACACACACACACACACACACACACACACATTTCCAACATTTACATGGAATAGAAGAAGCTGCCTTTTACTGAGTAAGGCCATTGGTCCATCTACCTCATTGTTGTCTACACTGACAAGTAACAGTTCTCCAGGATTTCAGATGGAGGCCATTCCCAGCCCTACCTGCCAGGGATTGAACCTGGGACCTTCTGCACGCAAGACAAATGTTGTACCACTGAGCTACTGAGCTACCCCATAAGTTGTGCTCATTCAGGAGGAAGACTTGGAAGGGGAACCCACGGTTCCATTCTACAACAATCTAACGTCAGGTCTAGCCCACCATTGTTACTTTATTGGCATGGCAAAATATATGTGTTGCTAAACTGAGCAGGAACAATGGAGAAGACATTTTCTCCTCTGCAAAGAGTCAAAGGCAATTTGAAAGAGAGATGGCTGCTTGTACAATCATCTCACTTTCTCCATTAAACAGGTCTTACATTTAAAAAAATAAATAAAAATCTGTTCCAGAGTTGACAAGAAGAAATGAACATATTAAATGCACTGGTTACAATAAGTGATGCATCCCTCAAACTCCTTCCAACTTTCTTAGCAGCTGTTGTAAGAGAGCCAGTGTGATGTAGTGGTGAGAGCGTTGGACTAGGACCTGGGAGACCAGGGTTTGCATTCCTACTCGGCCATGAAGCTCCTTACGTGACCTTGGGCCAGTCACTGTCTCACAACCTAACCTACCTCACAGGGTTGTTGTGAGGATAAAACAGGAGAGTTGGAGAAGCATGTGCACCATCTTGAGCTCCTAGGAGGACAAGGTGATATATAAATGTAATAAACAACCAACCAAATAGTCTGCCTTCAATCTGGGAACTGGGAATATCACCCACACCCCTCCCAGGAGGTACCTCTATATCATGACTCGGGGGTCCCCAACATGCCTGAAGGTAACCAGCCATGTGGATGGGGCCTTTCCTTTGCTCTTTTCGTGACATTGCTTTCCTTCTTAAAGCATGGTATCTGGATTCAACTTCAAACATAACGGCAGTGGCAAAGGAAGTGAGGACACAGGACAGAACAGGAGAACTGGGAGCACAGCTTTAAGAGACCTCAGGACCGTGGTGGCAAATAGATTTTTGTGAGAGAGAACTGGAAGCAGTTCATCTGACTGGGTTAGTGTGAACCCAAACAGGCCGAGTAGTGATAAAAGCTTCTTAAAAGGGGAGACCTAATGGCCCTGGAAAAGGTTTGTTTGGGCACTTACATCTTTTGAGTTGCAGCGCTGGGTGAAATTACAAACAGCTTTGAAGAAAATGCATTAGTGAACGCAAACCTTCAACAAGGCCAAGCTAAGTTTCTCCTCACACCTCACCCATTAGGGCCATCTGGGGGGTGGGGGGTGAGGGAAGGGAGAGAAGCTGGCGCTTCTGTGCTGCTGCTTCATATCTGGCCCTCGGCATCCCCTAATTAGATCACAAGCAGTTACTGCTTCCACCTGCCTTCCGCTGTCAGACACCATAGCTGTCACCAGCACATTGTGTCAGCTCCCACTGTGTGACAAAGGAAAACAAACAATGGGGGAGGGATGCTGTTGAGGAGGCCACGGGTGCAGCCAAAGTGCCGGATGCCAGTGCAGGCATTGTCACATATCCAATAGCGGCAAAGGAGAGATGTGGCGAGACAGCCAAAGGCAGAGGCCTGCAATGAAATC